>CM062816.1:37288061-37888061 GCA_031772625.1 Pinus tabuliformis
ACCTTTTTGTGACCCATTTGAAAAACCATGAAATGATTTACATACTTCTAAATTGTTAGAAGATTTCACAAAAATTGAAATGGGGTTTCAGAATGTGGATATGGCCTAATTTCCTAGAAATTGTGCCTTTTGTTTAGGGCTTCTATTATTTAAAAGTAAATATCAAAACTACTTCTTTGAGCAACTTTTCAATACAACAAAGGCCAATGGAAAATACCTTACAACTTTATTTCCTAATGGTCCTACAAACTACAAATTCTACTGAACTAAAAAGGGGGAAGGGGTTACCTCCTCAATTGAAGAATTTCTTTAAGATGAGGCCATTAACAGGAAGATAATCTCTCTTACCTGATAAATCTTGTAATATGAATGTCGAATGGCATATCTTCTCGTAGATCTGAAATGGTCCAAGCCACATCTTCTGGAACTTGGTGTGTTTTCCTTTATCCTCATGGGCTTTGTCCCATTTCAGAACTAGATCACCAACTTGCAACTATTTTGAACTGGATGAAGCTGAATCAAAAGATGACTTGATAATTTGCTGATGTTTTGCATGATTAATTTTGGCCTTCTCTCTTTCTTCCTCTAATTTTAAGATTTGATCATGTCTAAGTTGAATAGAAGAAGAAGGGCTTTCTTCAATAAACTGAACTAGGGCTAGAGAAGGAAGGACAAGATTCTTTGGTAGCACTGCTTCTTTCCCATATACAAGATTGAATGGAGAAGAACCTATGGAAGCCTTCCGTGTTATCCTATCAGCCCATAGTGCGAATATTAAATATTTGTGCCAGTTTTTATGATTCTGTTCGATAGTTCGCTTAATAATTTTAACTAGATTTTTATTGGTAGATTCTGCTAAACCATTCCCCTAGGGATAGTAATTTGCAGAATATTTCAATTTAAACCCTCTTCTAATAGATAATTCAAACATAGCATTTCCAGAAAAATAAGATGCATTATCGAAAACAAGAGCATTTGGGACACCAAACCTGGTAATGATGAATTGATCTATAAATTCCATAATTGCCTCAGCATTTGTTGTCTTTAAAGGAATCGCTTCAACCCACATAGTAAAATAATTAGTGGCAGTAAGGATATACTTATGTTGTTTGGAAGAATGTGGAGTGATTTCTCCAATGATGTCCAATCCCCATTGCTCAAATGGTTGTTCAATGTTGACTGGTTGCAAAGGGAAAGCTGGCTTCCTTTCTCTTCCACTGGAAGTTTGACAACTTCGGCATTTCCTTACATATTCATGAGCATCTTTGAACAGGGTGGGCCAATAGTATCCAGCATGAATGATTTTGTGGGTTGTTGTGTCAGCTCCAAAATGTCCTCCCGCTGGTCCATCATATAGTTCCTGCAAAACCTTTTGTGCTTCAGGTTTTTCTAGGCATCTTAATAAAATTGAATCATAATTTTGCCTAAAAAGTACATCATTAATGATTGTGAAGTTTTTTGCATTTAATCTAATGGCCCTTTAGTTTTTATAAGATAGGTTATGAGGTGCATATCCATTTTTCAAATAAAAGATCAAGTCTGCATATTGTGATTCAGAATCAGTAATACTTATTTGGTTGATTTCTTCAATATGTTCTGTATCACCTGGTTGTTGAATGTTGGATGCTCCTGCTAATAACCTGCAAAAAGCTTGGCCTCTAACAATCTTTGCTGGCTTGATTTTCAAGTCATATTCTTGAAGTGATGTAACCCAGTTTGCCCTTTTTTCACCTAATTCCCTTTGGATTAGTAATTGCCTTACTACAAGAAAAGGAACCATAACTTTTGTATGGGCTTTTAAAAGGAAGGGTTTGTGATGTTTGACAGCTTTATACATAGCAAAGGCTTGTTTTTCTACTTCGGAATAATTCAGTTCAGCACCCTGCAGGTTTGAACTATAAAATGAAATTGGTGCTTCCAAGTTGTGATCATTAATCTGAGTGAGTATTGCTGCATAAGATGAATCGGATGCGATAGTATACAATGTGAAATGATTAGAAAAATTAGGAGTATTTAAGGCGGGGGCATCGATTATTGATTGTTTGATCGAATCAAATGCTTCCTTTTCTGTTGATCCCCATCTAAACACTGAATTTTTCTTAATCATAGTTTGTAGGGGTAAAATGATGTGAGAAAAGTTCGGAACAAATATTTTGACAAAATTTATTTGGCCTAAAAATGACTGCATGGATTTTTTATTATGAGGAAAAGTAATTTCAGAGATTTCTTTAATCCTATCCGGATCAATATAAATACCATCTTTGGAAACAATAAATCCCAAGAGCTTTCCTTGATTAAGAGTGAAGAAGGATTTTTTGGGATTGAGTGAAATACCATACCTTCTGCAGCGTTCAAAGATTTGATTTAAATCATGCAAATGATTGGATCTCTTCTTAGAAAATACAGTAATATCATCTAAGTAGAAAAATACTGTTTTGTTGATCAATCCTTTGAAAGCTATATCCATCGCTCTTTGGAATGTGGCTCCCGCATTAATAAGTTTGAAAGGCATTTTCTGATAAGCATAAGTTCCCCATTTCGTTCTGAAGGTAGTTTTGAGTCTGTCATCAGGATGGACCAACACTTGGTTATATCATGAAAAACCATCTAAAAAGGACATTAACTCAGAACCTGATACTGAATGGAGTATCTGCTCCATAGTCGGTAAAGGGAAATTATCTTTTTGGCTTGCCTTATTCAGATTTCTGAAATCTATACAAATCCTGATGTTGCCATTTTTCTTCCTAACAGGCACCATATTGGAGACCCAGTTTGAGTGCCGAATGGGAAAAATAAAATTAGCTTTCAAGAGTTTATTGAGTTTTGATTTTATTTGACTCTCTAAGTTCGGATGCATTTTCCTCAACTTTTGTTGAACTGGTTTTTGTTCGGAAAGCATTGGAATGGTATGATGGATGATAGATGCATCATATGTTTTTAAATCGTCATATTTCCAAGCGAAGACATGTTTATTTTTTCTTAATAATCTAATGAATGCTATCTTTTCTTCCACAGAAAGTCCTAATCCCAAATTAATGTTTTGAGGATTCTGCTCGGTGCCAAGATTTATCAATTCAAATCTTAAGGTGGAACTTTGGAGCTTTGTATTGGTCACTAGTTTAAACCTGTCTTTAATATCGTAAAGATCCTCAAGCTTAACCACAGGCTTTGGTATTGAGTTTTCCTCGTGCTTTTCTTTCATCTGAAGATCATGCTCACTTTCCTCAATGATCTGATCATCGTAGGACTTTTCGGAAGTCAAAAAATGTAAGATGTCTTCATCGTGATTGAACACTCACCAATTAGTGACATTGTCAGGAATTGATGGCCTAAAAAGTAATTCTACGGAAAATCTATTTGGGCTATAATCTTCGGAAGGTAGGAGTTTGGAAGCAACATTGGCTAGCAAGTCAGCTGCTGAATTTTGAGACCTAGGGATGGAAGAAGTATTGAATGCTAAAAATTGAGAGGTGAGTTCTTGTACCAGTGACTGATAATGTTTGAGGTGGCTAGAAAGACAATGAATTGTATTTCTCACCTGTTTAATAATAATTTTTGAATCACCAAATACTTTCAAATATTGAACCTTGAGGCCAATCGCTTTGTATAGTCCTTGGACTAAGGCTTCGTACTCAAGTGTATCAATTGTGCATTCAAACTCCAACCTACAGGCCAGTATCATTTTTTCTCTCTGAGGGCTAACCAAAATACATCCTGCTCCCGAGCCTTCACTAGACATAGACCCATCAAAATATAGTGACCAAAATAAAGAATTATCACAATTTTATTTACAGTTTCCTCAGTATTGTTAAAACATCTTGATCTATCTGTTTGTGAATAATTTTCGATCTGAGATGTAAAATTGTTTACTGAGAAAGGAGATGGTTGGGCTGTGAAGCTGCCAAAGAATGATTCAGATGAATATTTCCCCAAGATATTGTTATTAAATGTTATTGGTTGATTTTCTTGTTCAAATCCTGTAACAGTATGGGTCATGTGTTTCTCTCGATTGATTTTTATTTGATTTGGCTTTCCCTTGTAGGGTAGCCACATATGGGACCAATCGGTAGAAATATACCCATGGAGTTTCTCAGACCAATCCCTACTCAAGATTAAACCATAAAATTCAGGTATATCGGCGATTAAGATATCAATTCTTTGAACTACTCGTGGATCAGCTGATAACCTGATAGTTACAGAGTTAATTTCTCCTAAAACCTGGACCTTGGTTCTATCTAACTGCACAATATGAATTGAAGACTTTTGGGGCTCAATGTTCAGTTTGGAACAAACAGAAGTTGGCATTATATTTGAGGATGCCCCTGAGTCAATCAAACAATTGTGTAGATTTCGATTATAAATCTCATAGGTTAAGAGGAAAGGAGGAGTATGGGAATTTGATCTATGTCCAATCAGAATCGTATCAGTAGCTTCAATCCTACCAGAAGGTGGTTGACCTGAATCATTTGCAGCTTTAGCACTGTGAAGAGGTGAAGAAGGAACAACATTCAATTCCTTGAGAAGCAATTTCTGCTGATGTTTTAGTTTGCTAAGTTCAAACATTTTAATGTTTGCCTTAGTCTTCTTCATATCATCAACAATATTGTAATCCATTGAATCAGATACTACCAATGTTTTAGATGTTGAAGGTATATTTGAGGATGAAGGTTGGTTTTGCGGAACTGTTGCAGCTAGCTTTTTTGTGGATACCTTTTCCTTTGTAGTAGTAGCACCTGCACTTCTTTTCTTTGAACCTGTCTGGACGGGTTCAGGGGCACCTTTACTCATAGTAGTGACAGGAAAATCTTCTTGTTCATTTTCTGTATCGGAGTTAGGTAGTATGAAATCCCACATTCCATGGCATTCAACAACTTCCTCTTCTTCATCAATTGGTGAAATTGTTTCCTCTTATTCTTCTTCTTCAGGATCAGAAACTGCATTAGATATAACATTTGGTGGTTTTGATTTGGTTTTCTTGAAATTTCTAAAGGGCCTTTTTGTTGAGGTTTCTGCTACTTGTTTTTTGATTTCAACCATTTCGTTTGACAGGTTCTTGAGGACTTTTTGTAGACCCTCCATATCATATGGATCTTTTGGGCTTTTCTTCTTTGAATCATCTTTAAAAGATTTTTTTTTGGATTTTCTATCTTCAAGAGCAGCTTTCTTTTCTAGAGCATTAATACGTTTCTCCACAGCAAGTGCTTCTTTAATGTTTTCAGCTAAATTTGGTTTTCCGGCCCTGTCTACGAAAATAGCTATATTGGTAGGTAGGGAAGTTATATACCATTCGCTTATGATTTTCTCACTTGGTTTGGAGGCCGTTGGGATTTTATTCAAGATTTTATTGAATCGCGCATTGAATTGTTTAATCGATTCCCTATGCTTTATCCTAAGATTGGAGAGATCATTTATTAATGTGGCTAAAGATCTATCATCACCATACTTAGTGAGAAATTATTCTTGGCAAGTAGTCCAACTGGTAATGGATCCAGAAGGCAAGGAAAAATAACAGGATCCTGCTGATCCTTGCAAAGTATAAGGGAAAAGCCTAACGACAACATCTTCCTCTGTTACTCCTTTCAAATTAACTGATAACATGAAGTTACTAATATGTTCCTCAACTTGTATTCCATCATCTAGGTTAAACTTGGGTAGCCATTTTTTAGGAGCATCAGGTAATGCATGTAATGGTGCAGGAATATTGACCGCACCAGGTCTATTCCATGGATTTTCCATTGAAAAACCAGTAGTGGATGAGATGGCTGATGAAATTCTAGATGTTTGGGAAGGACTTGATATTGAGGATTGAGCCTGTTGGGATGTTGAAGTTCCTAATCCCTGATGAACAACAATGTGTAATGAGGGAGGGGATGGTTGACTTCGCACTGGGGAAGATGAGATGGAGGATGTGGATGAAAATGCTTCACTGTCAGATCCTTCAGTGTTCTTCTTTGCCCTTTTCCTTTTAGGTAAGGGCAGCTCAGTAGGTTCAATACCAAGCTTTCCACTCTAAAGTCTAGTGAGAGGATGAGGTAGATTGAATTGCGAAGTCTCATTGCTTTGAGATACTTCAGATTTCTGTGGTGATATCGAGAAGCCTTGAAGTTTATGGATGAGTAACTGAACTTCAGGGGACTCAGGACTTAGTCGTTCTGGAGTACTGTGGGTTTGAGCAGTGGTAGTTGATTCCTCTTCTTCTTGCTTGGATACTGGAGAACCAGCATGCAATTTGGAAGTACGAGGGATGTGGAGGCAGATTTACTCTCAGAATGGTCTATAGATTTGGATTTTCTCGCCATTCATAGTTCAGCCCTCCTTCTAGCGCCAAAAATTTTGATGCCCCGAAAATCGTTGTATCGACATTGGGGGATAACCACCCGGTCCGGACCTTAATACGACTCCTTTTCCGTTTGGGATGGTGGCTCCGACTGGATATAATGGGACCAGTTTCCCAATAATGAATAAAAGGGGATGGATGAGTGATTGGTTTCCTAATGAATGATAATGAGTGGATGACTTAATCTAACAGCGAAAACATAAATGACTATTCTATTCCGGGAGGCTTCTATTCTTTTAAGTGAAACGCTTGATGATCTCTGTTCATCGATAGGCATATAGATGACTCTACACAATAAACATAGACATTCATTCACTTAATGATTGATTTGTTCAAATAGTTAAACAAAGTGATTAACAAAACATTGTTACACTTATCCTTTTATATTACTGATACATGTATGATAAAAGAAAATCATGTTGTAAACATCCAGTAGTGGAAATCATAAAGAATGTTGCTAAAAACACATGCATATATCTGATAATAGCAAGAGCGATCAAACAACAATTCACATAAAAAGAATGAACTCAGACATACTTAGTAGTACCATATGTGCTGCAAATCATTCCCAACATCAATCTCTATTTGAATTCCTTTTTCCACCTCAGAAATACTTTTAAATAAAGGCAGTAGTGCACATCCACATAAAAGCTTCGTTATCAAATTAGAATAATTGGCCCAGTCATTATAAAAAAATATCCCTGAAGTACAGTAGTGCAACTTCAGGTTTAATTCATATACAAAAACTTACGACCCTTTCCAATGCATTGAAAGGGTCTATAAATACTTGATTAAAACTAACTAACTATAAAATTAAAATGCTACTTAATTGGTACAACTTGATTTGGAGTATATTCCTCATAGCAATCTAGCAGTCGGCAGCATGATTCATCACTCTGGCTGTTTGCCTTTCGTCCTGAGTTGGCATATTGCTAGCATTGGTTCCACTTCTGGAGGGCGGCTGAGACAAGAATTGAGTTGAGCAGCATAGGTGGCATCTTGTATATCGGGAATGATACACCCGATTGCATCTGTTAGGTACTTGTGTTAGAAAATTATATATTACAGAGCAACGGAACACATAAAATATTGCAGAAATATAAACACAGAGAACGCACAAAACAAGAGAGACACATATATACGTGGTTCACCCAGTTTGGGCTACGTCCACCCGAAACAGCCAGTCCTTCCTTTCTATTATCCATCAAAAATGAAGAGACACAACCTATAGCAAATCCGCTGTAATATCCTCTGTTTTCTCTCACAGTCTCACCTCTTTGTTTCTCGCTCACACAGAATACACACATCTATCACACAGCCTCAAATACAATACCCTCATACAAAGAGAGGGGTTTCCTTCTAGGTCAAAAAACCCTAAACAAACATAAGTTCTACCGTCAGATCATCCGCCTAATGAACGGCCTAGATTAACTAGAAATTACTATACTTTTACAAGGAAATTTTACATTTATTTTTCCCCGCTGGCCCCCGGACCCCCCAACGGGGGGGGATGGGCCCCCCCGGACCCCCGCAGGGGGGACAAGTCCCCCTCGCACACCCCCGCATGGAGGGGTGTACAAAACTTCCTGGGGTATACATCCGGCAGAAACAAAGACCTCTGAACAATCATGCTCCACACACAACAATCTCCCACTTGGAGAATGATTGTAGCAACTCCACTGCTGCTTCATTAGCTAGACAATGGCTCCTCTTTGGACCTGGCTGTTTCTGATCTTCATCGTCATCCTTGAAGACCAATTGAAACTGAGCATGTTCTCAGTTTCTCCCTGGCTACAACTTTTGTTAGAATATCTGGAGGATTCTGACTAGTGTGTATCTTTTCCAGCTTCAACTCTCCATCTTCCAACACTGATCATATGAAATGATACTTGAGTTGTATGTGTTTTGTCCTGGAATGAAATGCTGAGTTCTTTGCAAGATGAATGGCACTTTGGCTATCAATGTATAACGTTCCCATATCATGCTTCTTACCCAACTCACCCATAAACATTTGTAACCAAATCATTTCTTTACTAGCCTCTGTAGCAGCAACATACTCTGCTTCTGTTGTTGAAAGTGCAACAACACTTTGGATTTTTGAAACCCAGCTGACAGCTGTTCCTCCAACAGTAAATACATATCATGTAGTGCTCCTCCTGTTATCTCTGTCACCTGTCATATCTGCATCAACATATCCTTGTAGGGAGATGTTTGAACCACCAAAGCATAATGCTTGATTTGTGGTACCTTTCAAATATCTAAGAATCCATTTCACTGCCATCCAATGTTCCTTTCCTGGATTGTTCATGTACCTGCTTACAACTCCCACTGCATGTGCAATATCAGGCCTTGTGCAGACCATTGCATACATTAAGCTTCCAACTGCTGATGCATATGGAACTTTAGACATATAATCCATGTCTTCTTGGGTCTTTGGGCACATTTCCTTGCTAAGTTTGAAATGGCTAGCAAAAGGTGTACTAACTGGTTTTGCATTGTGCATGTTAAATCTTTTCAACACCTTTTGTATGTACTCATTCTGAGACAATGTTAATTTACGATTTTTCCTGTCTCTAGTTATTCTCATACCAAGGATTTTTTTTGCAGCTCCCAAATCCTTCATTGCGAATGAATTTGCCAATTTTCTTTTGAGCACATTTATTTCCTGCATGTTAGATCCTGCAACAAGCATGTCATCTACATACAATAACAATATAATATAGCTGCCATCATTTTTCTTTTTCAAATAAACACAATGATCAGAGTGACATCTAGTATAACCTTGTTCAGACATAAACTTGTCAAATTTTAGATACCACTGCCTTGGAGCCTGTTTTAAGCCATAAAAGCTCTTCTTCAACCTGCACACTAGTTTCTCCTTCCCTTTCACCTCATATCCTTATGGCTGCTGCATATATATCTCTTCCTCCAAATCCCCATGGAGAAAGGTTGTCTTTACATCTAACTGCTCAAGATGCAAATCTTCAGTTGCTACAAGACTTAAAATAGTTCTGATTGAAGTCATTTTAACAACAGGAGAAAATATTTCATCAAAATCAATACATTTCTTCTGTGCAAACCCCTTCACCACAAGTCTAGCTTTATACCTCTGTTTTCCTCCATCTTCTTCCTTCAGCCTGTAAACCCATTTATTCTGCAATGCTGTTTTGCCTGCAGGCAACCTGACTAAGTCCCAAGTCTGGTTATGTGCTAAGGAGTCAATCTCTTCTTTCATGGCTTCCTCCCACTTCTTCCTGGTTTCTACCTGCACTGCTTCTTCATAACATTAGGGTTCACCAGAATCAGTCAACAATAAATAATATAATGAAGGAGAGTATCGTTCAGGGGGTCTACTTATCCTGGTAGATCTTCTAACACCACTTTCAGGTGTTGGGGGTGCCTGTTGCTGCTGTGGTGGTTGCTGTTGTTGATTATTATTATTTTCAGGCACCTTTATCTTTTCAGTGATGTCATCAAGAACTATGTATTCCTTGTTTTCGTTTTTTTTCTTCTTTTCCTGCAACTGATTCTTATACAAGACCTTTTCATTGAATATTACATCTCTGCTCCTAATGATTTTGTGATTTTCATAATCATATAAGCGATAACCAAAATCATTAACACCATATCCAATAAAGGTACATTTCTTTGACTTTGCCTCAAGCTTTGTTCTATTTTCCTTATCAATATGGACAAAGGCCTCACAACCAAAAGGCTTTAAAAAAGAGTAGTTTACCTTTTTACCTGTCCATGCTTCCTCCGGAACACCACCATCCAAGGAACTTGAAGGCCCTCTGTTTATTAGATAAACAGCAATATCTACATCATTTGCCCAAAACTGTAAAGGCAATCCTGCATGCAATCTCATGCACCTTGCACGCTCCATGATTGTTCTGTTCATCCTTTATGACACACCATTTTCTTTTGGTGTTCTTGGAACTGTCTTCTCTCTGCGAATTCCATGCTCTGAACAGTACCTATCAAACTCTTTGTTTCAATATTCACCTCCATTGTCTGATCTAAGACACTTCAATTTCTTTCCTGTCTCAATATCAACCAAAGCTTTCCATTTCTTGAAAGTATCAAATACATCAGATTTATTCTTAATACAATAAATCCAAGTTTTTCTAGTTGCATCATCAATAAAGGTAACATAATAACGAGAGCCACCAAGAGATGATACCTGAGAAGGTCCCCATACGTCTGTATGCACAAGCTCTAATTTTTCATTCTTCTTTTCTTTCCCAACTCTGAGAAATCTGACTCTCTTCTGGTTTCCATAAATGCAGTTCTCACAGAAGTCCAAATCAACATTCTTCAAACCCGGCAACAAATTCCTTGAGTGAAGAATCTTCATCCCCTTTTCACTCATGTGTCCGAGCCTATGATGCCATAATGCTACATCTGCTCCTTTGGAAGTTAAAGCATTAACAGAGTTAGAAATACCATTGCATAAATACAATGTACCAACCTTTTCACCTTTTGCTATTACCAGGGCTCCTTTGGTGACCTTCCAAGCTTTATCTGTGAAAGTTGTCACACAACCTTCTCTGCCTAACTGCCCTGTTGGAATCGGATTTTTCTTCAGATCTAGAACATGCCTTACCTCCTTTAATAGCCATTGGTTTCCATTCTGCTGTTTTACAAGAACCTTACCCATTCCAACGATTTTACAGGGTTTATCATCACCTAGACGAACTTGTCCAAAATCTCCTTGAACATAGTCATGAAAGTATTTTTTATCAGGTGTGGCATGAAATGAAGCCCCTGAATCTACCACCCAGGAATCAGTAATATTTTCGAAAGAAAGAATCAAAGCACCTTGTAACACCTCACCTGTCACATTTGCTTCATGATTGTTTTCTTGCTGTGCATCTCCTTATTTTCCCTTCCGAGATCTACAGTCTTTCTTTAGGTGTCCTTTCTTTCCACATTTCCAGCACACTATTCCCGATCTGGACTTGGATTTGCCTTTCCTTGATTTACTGTGATATCCTGAGCTCATTCCTCTTTCCATTTTTATTCCTCTAGACTCTGCACTCAAAGAATTTCCTGATGTCTCACCAGAGATTTTCCGTCGCATTTCCTCGCTAAGGATAGCACCGACAACATCATCAAACTTTAAAGTACTAGATCCAGAAACAGAGTTACTAATGGCCATTACCAAACCATTCCAACTTTCTGGTAATGAGCACAAGAATAACAGAGCTCTAACTTCATCACCAAAGTTTACCCCTACAGAACTTAACTAACTTGTAACTGTATTAAAATCATTTAAATGGTTTGCAATAGATCCACCTTCCGACATATTCATATTAAATAACCATTTCATAAGAAATACCTTGTTTGAGGCCGAGGGTTTTTCATATAGTTTCGACAACGCCTGCATCAAACCCTCTGTCGTGGTTTCCTTCGAAATGTTGAAGGCGACTGACGCAGCAAGGCACAACCGTATTGTTCCGAGTGCCTTTCTATCGAGAAGGTTCCATTCTTCGTCTTTCATACCCATCGGCATCTTTGTTTTTCCGCCCAATGGTAGGTATAGATCTTTCTGATACAGATAATCTTCCATATGCATCTTCCACAGGGAGAAGTTTTGGCCGTTAAATTTCTCGACCCTAAACTTACCATCTTTCACCATTGCTCCCACTCGACCTAGGAACCCTTCTTTCCTGCGAGTTTATCAGCCAAATAGACCTTCGGCTCTGATACCAGTTGTTAGAAAATTATATATTACGGAGCAATGGAACACATAAAATATTGCAGAAATATAAACACAAAAAACACACAAAACAAGAGAGATACAGATATACGTGGTTCACCCAGTTTGGGTTATGTCCACCCCGAACAGCCAGTCCTTCCTTTCTATTATCCAACAAAAATGAAGAGACACAACCTACAACAAATCCACTGTAATATCCTCTGTTTTCCCTCACAGTCTCACCTCTCTGTTTCTCGCTCACAGAGAATACACACATCTATCACACAGCCTCAAATACAATACCCTCATACAAAGAGAGGGGTTTCCTTCCAGGGAAAAAAACCCTAAACAAACATAAGTTCTACCGTCAGATCATCTGCCTAATGAATGGCCCAGATTGACTAGAAATTACTATACTTTTACAAGGCAATTTTACATTTACGCCGGGGGACCGCTAGCCCCCGGACCCCCAGCCGGGGGGGACGGGCCCGCCCGGACCCCCGCGGGGGGGACAAGTCCCCCTTGCACCCCCCCGCATGGAGGGGTGTACAAAACTTCCTGGGGTATACATCCGGCTGAAACAAAGACCTCTGAACAATCATGCTCCACACACAACAACTTGAGGGCGGCTCTCTGGCTGTATGGTTTTATTAGGAACAACTAATAGGTGTCCCAAGTTAAATTGTTAATACCTGTGATCAATCTCCCATTCTTTTCCATCTCTTGATAACATGACTGCTCCAATGTTTTAGACTATAGTAATTTACCTGGTGTACATTGAGAGATCATATTAGATAAGTAGAGAGTATCATTAATCAATTCAACCAAATTACTTGTGGTTAATTTGCATCTGGAAACTGCTCTCTCTGCCTTCATTAACTGGGACCGCCATTCCGTAAATAGGATCTCTTTATGGGATTCTAAGATTTTTGGAAAATTACCTGCCTGTCCCTCATTAGTGTCCTGCCAATCAAGAAAATTGGTCAAGGTCTCATCGGCCTCCTCCAAGTCTGTTCTAGCATCAACTGATTTATCGATTATTGATGCTGCTACGTCACATAGGGGTTCTGCTTGAGCGATTTTCTGACATAATAGTCTTATTTGTGTTACCAATGCTTTGTTAATCTGTAGTGCTTCTCTCTGAACTCGGCAGGCTGCGGAAGATTCTTGGAGTTTTCTATTTGGCCTGATAATTGAGCAATTTCCTCATCTTTCGACTTCACCATCTGTTCATTCACTGCTTTCAATTTTGCCAATGCTTCCGACAGCTCTTTCTGCTTTTGAATTGCACTTGAATCAATACTTTGTTTCTCTTCCTGCAATTGTTTATTCAATTGATTATTAATTTGTTGCTGCGTAGACAACTGCTGTTCGAGTTGCTCTGCTTTCTTCTGTGCCTCCGATAACTGTGTGTGTAGCGAAGCAATTGCTTGGTCCTTTTCTCTTAACAGATTACTCACTTGTGATTCCTTGTCCATGGTGGCCGCCGAATAGGCTCCAGCATATTGGGACAATTTTGTTAAGTCATCAGAAGGATCAAACTCCTCTTTCCAAACCACATTGGCTGTCATTGTTTGTTCAAGGAATGGGGAAGGTTGATCAATCCTTCTCCTTTCCCACTGTCGCTTTACTACAGCCCTGCGCTTTGGGCTGTAAAAGACATCGTTGTGGTTCCTCTTAAGAAACAACACTTTCGCGTGTTTCCATTTTTGTTGTTCCTCTCAAGGAACAACAACCATCCCTCTTAAGGAACAACAACTTCGCGTGTTCATATTTTGTTGTTCCTCTTAAGGAACAACTTTTGTTCCTCTTAAGGAACAACATCCGTTCCATTTAAGGAAAATCAATATTGCCTGCTTACATTTCCGTTGTTCCTCTTAAGGAACAACTTTCATTCCTTTTAAAGGAACATTAGTTTCATTATTTTTTTACTTTTTGCCATTCCTTCTAAGGAACAACAGTTTTGATTTGGAGTGTTTTCATGCTGTTCCGCCGAAGGATCAACACTTTGGCTTGCATTTGTTTTTCTTGTTGTGCCTCTTAAGGAACAACAACTTTGCGAGCAACTGCCTTTTTTTGTTCCTCTTAAGGAACAACAACTGTTCCATCTAAGGAACAACACTTTTTTTCAATGCATTCTTTGTTGTTCCTCTTAAAGAACAACACTTTTTTGAGAGTTTTTGTGAATAATGTTTCACTCTTCATGATCCTTTCAAGGAAAAGATACAAATATATGCAAGGACACAAAAATTAGAGCTTACTGAAATAAGCAAATCAAAGAAAAATTATCATCTTTAATGAGATTGCTCTGTATTGATAAGAAAAAGGAAAGGACACAACTATCTATATCACTTTGCTATCCTTATCTTCGCTAGAACTCAAATTGATTGACTACTTGTATCATGCTAGTTATTCCATAATTCTCATAATTCTCTTTGGTTATTATTATTGAATAAGAATAAGGGAATATTTTCTTCTATTGATATGTTCAGACTTCTTCCACCATCCCTACTCTTAAGGAGTGTTGAGCCATCCTCTATATATAAATAGGAAGTGCTATATAAAAGAAAAGAAAAAGAAAGGAAAAAAATATATATATGATTACTAACAATTCTATGATTTGTTAGATGGAGGATGGGGGGTCTCATCAAGATCCAACCTACCATGATCATAAGGAAGTAGTGAAGTGGCATTCCATCTATGTCCGCCACACCGGGGATATGATCCAATGGACACATCAGAAAAATAAAAGTCCTTGGAACAAGAGGTCTCATCATGAGCCGGCCTGTCCACCTTTCACTCCTTGCGAGTGAATGGCATTGTGATCCATCTGGTTACCAAGGCAGCACAATGGCCTCCATTCTGACATCACAAGGCACTTTCCTAGGAATAGATAGAGTATTATGGTTCCAAAGGGTGAAAAAGAAACTTTGTCAAGGTTATAAACATCTGTGGGAAACAGAGCTCTGCTGATGGTATTGGAGTCATACTTTTCAACATCAATAGTAATTATAAAGCATTTTCTTATTTCTTTATCCTTATTTCAAACGAGATTATGCTCCAAATCCCTTTTGGACCTTTTATGCATGAAATATCTTTTAAAAAGTCAATCATAATGGTTTAAGTGGAATGATGACTGCATAGCATCTTACCTACGTCAGTTGTCCTATTCCCTTTTTCGCATCACTCCATAGCATCTCCATATCTATTCATGATTTTCATTTTAAGCCTCGATTTTAGCAACTCGATACTTTTGTGATCTTGTCATAAATATGTACATCTTGCCACTTTTACAATGTATGATTGTTGTCAATACGTCATTCCTCCATTGAAACGGTCAAGGGCGACTTATCATTTTTCGGGGGGGTGCAGGTGACTTCCAAAATACTTCGCATATGTGTCAGTCTTTTATTTGGTTGTATTGGGCTGCATCATATCCCATAATAGTAGGTTTTAACGTATCTATGTTAAAAAAAAAAAATTATCCGATGAGCATAGTTTGTTGTTCCATTGTTGACTCTGTGTATTGCTGTGTAAAGCTAACAGTGTGTAGAATTCAAACAATATGGGAGGACGATCAGTACGCAGTGAGCCACAGACACTAACTGTTTCCGAAAAAGCTCAAGAAATCCTAGTAAGGGCCGGATGGGTAGCATATTTTACATGGTTGCAGCAACCTAATGAAACAGTGGCTATTGAATTTTTACAGAATTTGCAAGATGATCATTCTATAGTAAGAGGAAGACAAATAACAGTAACAGATGTAGTAATTTTTGAGGTATCTGGACTACCAGCAGTCAGACCCATATGGACACATAAAAAATTAGGACTTCAAGATGCCATGGCCACCTTTCGGGATGAGGGACAGAATGTGATTGTCAAAGGAAAAGGAGTCCAACCTTTGTCTCTGGGAGAACCATGGACAGAACTGGCTAGAGTAGTGTAGAGCTACATTACATGCGACAGAAGAAAGGATGTGGTAAGATCACACTACCTCAAATTTCTAGCAGTACTAAAACAAAAATGTGCCATAAATTTTCCTGCATATTTAAATTTTTTGCTGCATGACACTGCTGAGAGCATAAAAAAATCCCGCTATATAGATATTGTAGTGAGCCACCATTGTTTAGTTTGATTGATAGTAAGTTATAGCCTTGCTCAGCAATAGACCAGTTGGGAAGAATTGGTGTTTTCTATAGATGGGGGATTAGCCTTACCTACCCCAAAAAGGAAAAGAACCTCCAGCACATCAAATAGACCCTAGAAATGTAGACTCTCCTCTAGAGTGAGGACAAGCCTGAGAATAGCTGAAAACCTCCCAGGTAGCAGTAGCCAGCCCCTAGAATTATCTAGTCCTGAAAATGAGCAAACCTTGCAACTAGAGGGGAGTGACAACCAACAATCAGAACTGGAGGGAAGAGATAACCAGGAATCAGAATTGGAGGAGGAAACAGAGCATAGTAGCAAAGAAGAGAAGGAGGAAGCAGAACTTCCCTTAACCCCCAATACAAGTCCACCACAGGACCCATTACAGGAGGACGAATTGGCCCAGATTCTAGCCAATATGAGTGAATACATTCAACTCCAAAGTCCACTCAACCTTAATATTGAAGCAGAGCAATCACAAGAGAACTCTACCCACAACATGAGTATATCAGAAGGAAGGATGGGTGAAGAGGAAACGGGGACAGAAGCCACTCAGGATGAGGTAGACCAAAGTAGGGTTACTCCTCCATAGGAACCTAGTCAGGTCAATATAGAAGATTGGGGCCAAGCAGAGGGAGTGGAAACTAGCCAGGGCAAGGGCACAACCCTTGGAGAGAAAAATCCAACTGAGAAACCAAGTTCAGTAAGAGTAGAAACAATGAGTGAAATAGTTGCTCCCTCCAAGAAGAAGAAGAGCCAAATTAAGAAGTTGCGAAAGGAATAGCAGGAGTTGCAGAGCTTAGTGAGGAGACTTAGACAAAATATTAGGACACCATAAAGGGGAAAAATTGCAAAAATAACCCTGAAGATAGCGAATGCAGCCACCCAAATTGAATCCCAAGATACAAGGGCCACGGAGACTCAAACCAAGCCCATATTCATTCAAAATAATAAGGAACATCATGCAACCATTACAGAAGCAGCTTCCCAAATAGAAAATGCATACTTTTGTAATGCAGTTGTTCAAACAGAGGTAATATCCTCCAACGGTGTGAACATCTAGAGAGATACACAAGCTAAAGATGTTCTGATATATAGTGATCTTGGTATAACGAAACTCCAAGAGGACCTGGCATAGGCTCAGCTGACCATAAAAAGGCTTGAGGAAGAAATTGTTCCCCAACAAAGATACCAGGAATCACAGCAGCAATTAAGGGACATCAATGCATGAGAAAACGAAGGTTTTAATAAATATTGGAGGGAAGAAGAAAAAACTGAAGAGATAAAGAACACACTAAAAACAGTCATGTGTCAAATGGATACTCTCTGTGCCTTATATATAGATGTTTTAGCATGCAGGTCCCCTGCCAAAAACTATGCTTTATTTTTGTTACAAAGGTATTTATACTTAAAAATTAAGGCTATTAGGGCAAGGAAACCTATAGAATTAAAAATTGTTGAGGATTTTATAAACTGTTGTAAACACCATGGAGTAAAATTTCAACGATTACTCTGTGAGTTTTATTTACATAATTTTATATTGGAAGAAGAAATGGAGAAGAATCCCAACCCTTTTGTAGGTGATGTACAATTCCAAGCATTCATTTCATTTGCTGTCAAATAGTTGAAGTGGCTCAAAGCCCATAACACCTTCCAGAGGCAAGAAAATGGGTTAGACCTTTGGGTCAGGGGTGAACCGAAGAACCCATTACAACCGATAGCTAAACATAAGAATCTGGTGCAAAAGGAAGGAGTGATCTAGACCTTGGGACCCATCCACAAAGGAATTGTTCAGCAAGGGGTAGAGTATGTTCTCTCTATCAAAGACAATTCCTTGGCAGCAACTAAATTTAGATGGAAAACTTCCAATTGTAATATACAGGACAGAGAACCATTTAACTACAAAAATTTTAAATTGGCCACAGATCGTTTTGTTACCTATAGCAACCTCATCTTGAGGCAAGGTCCATGTTGGATAGGTTGTAGATTCCGAAGACCTATTCTCTAGTATCCTACAGAAGGGTATAAAGCTTTTTATGAGTTACCTGAAGGGCAGACAGGGAACATCTTTGAAGTGTTGTCTAAAAATCATGGCTTTAGACCACCTCATGACATTCCTTCTCTGGCCTATTCTTTGACTTCTTTACATACAAACTATATGGTTTTCATGAGGGCATGAAAAAGGGTAAGCATGGGAGTGTGTTGAGCTATCGAAAAGGTATGAATTTGACATTTATTTCATTATCTTCTTCCTTAAATCGTATCTCCTTTATATTCTAAGATGTTAATATATCAAAGAATTATAGCAAAAACAAAGGAGTTATTGATTATTGCAATTTAGCTAATTGTTGTCTTTTCTCATGCAGGGAAGAGAAGAAATGAAAAATTAGCATTCCGAGGGAAAAGAGAAAATGGAGTAACTATTGTTCCTTCACCAAGACGCTGTATCCAGACATCAGGTCAAGAATGGAGTGTGCAGTTAAGGATAAGGACAGAGAAGATCACAGTATCAGCGCAAAAGACAAAGAGTTAACTGAAGTTAGAAGATTGAGTGGATCCCTCAGGATCGATAAGGACAGAGAAGATCACAGCATCAGTGCAAAAGACAAAGAGTTAAGTGAAGTTGGAAGATTGAGTGGATCCCTCAGGATCTCTTGATCCCGAGGGATTGTTGTTACTAGTCTATTTGCTATTCCTGTTTTATCTAGCTGGCCATTATAAAAGGGACAACAATTGTAAAGAAGAGAGATTCATCATTATTCAGAAATTACTATTGTATTTTTACTTTGATCATCAACTCTCTTTGTTAAAACAGAGTAAAACTGGTTGTGACCATTTTTTCATATGATTAATACATAATCTGGTTATTGTTCTTTCTTCTATATTGAAGTAGTCTGATGGTGCTTCACTAGCAGTTAAGGGCCTAGCCCTGGTGGATTCACTTGCTATTCTATACCATTCCTTTACAATCTCTGTTGTGTGATGGTTTGGTTTGATATTTGATTATTTGAATCACATTGCTTTACTGTTTCTTGTTTCTATATTTAATGAATTTCTCCATTATATATGTTGTAAGTGAATTGCGTTGCCGACCATTCTCATCATAGTAAGATTACTATTTTTTGCAACTATATTGTTATGTTGTTCATTTTAATTATAGAGCTTTGTTGTTCATTCCAGTAACTTAACTTTTCTGGTCATTAAAGTTTCATAAGCTCTGTTGTTTATTTATACTAAAAAGCATTGTTGTTTATTTACTTTCTGCAATCATTTGGTTTTGCCTTTTAGCATTGTTACAGTTAGCATTATTATCTCATTTCCATCAACAACATTATTGATTTGATTCATTGTCATTTCCAATTGGTTATTTAGTGTCGTGTGTGAGGTCAACAACTATAAAGGAAATTGGTTATTACTGTCAGAGTTCTAAAATTGAGGATCTTATTTATGTTTGATTTCATTTACATCAGTTAAAATAGGAAAGAGTTATTGCTATTGTATCCTTGATTGATAATTGTTGTTAATAATTTAGTTTCAGAGCATTGAGTTTCCTTTAATTGCAAGTGAGTTTTATTTAAAGCCTCTGTTTACTCTTGTATCTAAAAACACTGTATTGCAATTTAGAAAAATTACTCTTGAGTAAATTGCTGCCACATACTGTGTACACTCTTGTAATAACAAAGCTCTCCTAGGTTGATAATTAATGTGGAAATAGTTAGGAGTTAAAAAGACACCTTTCATACACCAGTGCACAGTAAAGCATAAATTCAAAGTTGTTTCTTATAGGCTTGAATTTGGAGATCAATGTTCCAGACATTCCTCAGAACTAAGGAGATGGAATTCAATGGACTAAGACTAGAGTAGGTCTTGGAAGAAACCTCTAATTTTGTTGCATGGAAGGATTGCATGGAGGTAGTATTAGATTAAAATGGTATGCTAGAATAAGTCAACTCAGATGTTGCCAAAAAAAAAGCATTGGATACCCAAGACCTTGCTCAGTGGAAGAAATTTGTGGCCAAAGAGAGGAGAATCATATTGGAGGGAGTATGAGATCATATTGACTCAAATCCTCATGGAAAGGAAAACACATTGTCAAGTATAAACTTGGGCATTTAGCAGACCTTGCATGAGGCATCCTAAAATTGGTTATCTGATTGTAAGTTGGGTGCTCTATATAAAAATAGTTTTAATCTGAAACCATAGGAATTGAAAGTCCTTGTGGAGGTAATTCACAATAGCATACCCCTTAAAAATTGTTGTTTTCTCATGGGAAGAATCAATATTACTCTTTTATTCTACTAACAAAGTCTCATAGGCTTTTCATGGAAGAAAATTTCGTTGTTGATTCCAACATGACAAGAATCTTGCCCTAATGCTTATATCAAAATTTGTATTGAATATTTGAACAGATACATGATATCCCCTAATATTTCCTCTATAGTTTTCCTTTACAATTTTGTTGCACCATTTTATTTATTTGTAACACTAGATTTGTCCTATCTTCAACTTGCATAGTTCTTAATTACTGAGGTGATTTGGAATTATGAAAGTCGATCATGTTCTTGACTAGTTGGTCACTTCATTTCAATTTTTCTTTGTGAGAAACAATGATGCTTTAAAGGTCTCTAACAATGGCTTTCTATTCTGTTATGATCAACATATAATCCAAAATATCCTTCATTTTTCAGATGATATTGTTCTAAATTATCTCTGTGGCCTGTATAAGCAACATATTTCCCTTCACACTCTCCTTCAAATCTTTTATCTCATAACATGTTGTCTGATAATATTTCTGGTATTGTGATGCATTATCTTTTTCCATTGTCAATTGCCTCTCTTTAAATTTTAATAATTCCTTGATGTCGTCTATATTCTTCTAGATTTTCTTCATTTCATCTTCTGATATTTTTAATTCCATCATAACGCTGGTCAGTTTATTAGCTGGATATTTTGGATTTGGTTGTACTATAATTTGATAGACATGGGTATCCATTGTTTGCTATAAGCTAGCATTCAGGTCCTTCAAGGTAGCCACTCCAATGTTCCTCTCCAGTAATTGTTTGGTTAGAAGCTCTTTTCCTTTTTCAACCTGGGTTACCTCTGCAGCCATAACATGTTCAACTGCATGACTCTTTAATTTATTCCTTAATGCTCAACTTTATGACTCCGCCCCCTCCAAAATATTCTGGACAATAGATATAGCCTCATGATTTACCCCAAGCTTGATAATTAAATTTCTTCAATTCTTCATTTTTAGTATACAAGGATTTGGAGTTTTCCTTTTCTAGATTTAATTGATTAATTACCTTCCCCAACAAGGTCTTTGTTTTTCTTGCTGCTGGGGATACGTTTCTTAAATCACTATAGACTAGTTCTCCAGTTTTCCTTTGCAGATTGGTTTTTTCAGGTAGTGGAATATACCTTGTGTCCATGGTTAGATTCATAATTTTGAAACTTGCTTTTGAGGATATAATCAAAGCATAAGGATGAGAAAAGCACAATTTAAGTTGATTCCTTTTCAAATCCATGGTTGCTAGAAACCTAGCATGGTACTCTAATTACTATTCAGCTTCAAGATGAGACACAACATTTTCCCTAATATTCTAATTCTTTTCTTCAATTTTACCATATATCTCTTTCAAAACAGAAACAAAGCTATGTTGACTATCTTAATGAATAGGACAAGAAGGTGCACATATCACTTCCCCCAATTGTAATTGGAAACTAGCTGTAGTAGAGGAACTTTCTACTACAGGCTTAGACCCCTCTTCTTTCTCATGTATCTTTGATTTCTTGGAACTGTGGGTAGTTTTACCATCCAACTATATGATCTCTTGAAATCCTCTTTCTAATTTGTTTTCTATGGGAGAGGAGTTTCAACCTCCATTCCCTTCTATGCTTCAGATTGACCACCGTTAGCCAACTTTTCAACTTTTGGTCTAGGTTCATGTATATAAGGAGCATAATAATTCCCCAGCCTTCTCGTCAAATAATTTGATGAGGATCATATGGTCATTTATCTCCTTGCTGAAGATGCATATCTTGAAGCATTTCATCAACTTCTTTTATAGTTTATCTATTAATAATGATAAATGGCCCAACAGTTCTTAGAAACTTGAATAATTGTCCCTTCTTTGTTGGTACAAAGTGAACTTGATCCACATTCAAACTTTGTCCAATGAAATCTAAAGAAAACAATCTCATTGGTACAAAATAAGGAATCATGTAAGGGGCAACCTTTGATCCATATAATTTGATCTGAACATAAGGGATTGGGAAGGTGGAACTAAGTTATTTATTGAGTAGGAAACTCACATGAAAGAGGTAGTGAGATATGAAAAACTATCATGGTCAAGTTGAATTCTTACAATATATGTCAATGTTATTATTAACTATTTCGTTTTAGGCAAATCGATTATGCTGAGGCCCAAATGCATCAATTTCTCTAGATGGACATAGAGGAACAAGTAAATCAACAAATATGGAAATCTGAAACAACCAGTAAGATTCAAACTTGACAATTGTGAATACACTAGACCCTCCGAGAAATCTCGTATGTTAAGAGTCACTCCATACTACATGACAAAATTAAACAATCCTATAATTGCACGATTAATAGTAGAAGTATTTTCTCTCCCCAAAACCATGGAAATTACTTTTAGAATTGTTTGAACATATTTAGCAAATGTATCTAGGTGGAAAATAATTTGTTCTAAAGGTAAAAGTTGTCCAAATAGCATGAGGTGGAAAGACAATTTAGCATAATTTCCTACACACAAGTTTTGGAACTCAAAATCTAGGGTTTCTTCAGAAAAATAAGTATAATGTTATGACAGTGGAAAATCAAGGGTCTACTAGATTAACAAGGCAGAAACTTGGAAAATATTCTCCCCCAATGAATTCATCACAATTTTTTTTTGAGGATACAAGGAAGAGACCAACCAAGTAATAAATTATGGATATAAATATATCTGAGGAATAATGGCATAAAATAGCCCTGATTTGAGAACTACAAACTATATAAGGGAGTCTAATTGGCTAGCTAAAATATCTTGACAAAGTTCCAACAGGTTTAATGAGTAGACAGTGTCAAATATGTCTCTTTATGTGTCCATAAGGGGCATGTTGGTGGCAGAATTTGCCATAGAAACTTTCTTTGACATTTTGAATAATTGAGTGGGGTAGACACAATGGATAAATACCTAAAGGTTTTTAGACAATGTTGGATTGTAAATTGATCAGTTGGCTAATGCAGGTGTACTTGGGCATGCTCTAGAATGAACAAAAAATAAGTGATCATTTAGTGTAAAAATAAGAATCTGGTGCAAAAGGAAGGAGTGATCTAGACCTTGGGACCCATCCACAAAGGAATTGTTCAGCAAGGGGTAGAGTATGTTCTCTCTATCAAAGACAATTCCTTGGCAGCAGCTAAATTTAGATGGAAAACTTCCAGTTGTAATATACAGGACAGAGAACCATTTAACTACAAAAGTTTTAAATTGGCCACAGATCGTTTTGTTACCTATTGAAACCTCATCTTGAGGCAAGGTCCATGTTGGATAGGTTGTAGATTCTGAAGCCCTATTCTCTAGTATCCTACAGAAGGGTATAAAGCTTTTTATGAGTTACCTGAAGGGCAGAGAGGGAACATCTTTGAAGTGTTTGCTAAAAATCATGGCTTTAGACCACCTCATGACATCCCTTCTCTGGCCTATTCTTTGACTTCTTTACATACAAACTATATGGTTTTCATGAGGGCATGAAAAAGGGTAAGCATGGGAGTGTGTTGAGCTATCGAAAAGGTATGAATTTGACATTTATTTAATTATCTTCTTCCTTAAATCGTATCTCCTTTATATTCTAAGATGTTAATATATCAAATAATTATAGCAAAAAAAAAGGAGTTATTGATTATTGCAATTTAGCTAATTGTTGTCTTTTCTCATGCAGGAAAGAGAAGAAATGAAAAATTGGCATTCCGAGGGAAAAGAGAAAATGGAGTAACTATTGTTCCTTCACCAAGAAGCCGTATCCAGACATCAGGTCAATAATGGAGTGTGCAGTTAAGGATAAGGACATAGAAGATCATAGTATCAGTGCAAAAGACAAAGAGTTAACTGAAGTTGGAAGATTGAGTGGATCCCTCAAGATCGATAAGGATAGAGAAGATCACAGCATCAGCGCAAAAGACAAAGAGTTAAGTGAAGTTTGAAGATTGAGCGGATCCCTCAGGATCTCTTGATCCTGAGGGATTGTTGTTACTAGTCTATCTGCTATTCCTGTTTTATCTAGTTGGCCATTATAAAAGGGAAAACGATTGTAAAGAAGAGAGATTCATCATTATTCAGAAATTACTATTGTATTTTTACTTTGATCATCAACTCTCGTTGTTAAAACAGAGTAAAATTGGTTGTGACCTTTTTCTCATATGATTAATACATAATCTGGTTACTGTTCTTTCTTTTATACTGAAGTAGTCCGGTGGTGCTTCACTAGCAGTTAAGGACCTAGCCCTGGTGGATTCACTTGCTATTCTGTACCATTCCTTTACAATCTCTTTTGTGTGATGGTTTGGTTTGATATTTGATTATTTGAATCGCATTGCTTTACTGTTTCTTGTTTCTATATTTAATGAATTTCTCCATTATATATGTTGTAAGTGAATTGTGTTTCCGGCCATTCTCATCATAGTAAGATTACTATTTTCTGCAACTATATTGTTATCCTGTTCATTTTAATTACAGAGCTTTGTTGTTCATTCCAGTAACTTAACTTTTCTGGTCATTACAGTTTCATAAGTTCTGTTGTTCATTTATACTAAAAAGCATTGTTGTTTATTTAATTTCTGCAATCATTTGGTTTTGCCTTTTAGCATTGTTACAGTTAGCATAATTATCTCATTTCCATCAACAACATTATTGATTTGATTCATTGTCATTTCCAATTGGTTATTTAGTGTCGTGTGTGAGGTCAACAACTATAAAGGAAATTGGCTATTACTATCAGAGTTCTCAAATTGAGGATCTTATGTAAGTTTGATTTCATTTACATCAGTTAAAATAGGAAAGCGTTATTGCTAATGTATCCTTGATTGATAATTGTTGTTAATAATTTAGTTTCAGAGCATTGAGCTTCCTTTAATTGCAAGTGATTTTTATTTAAAGCACCTGTTTACTCTTGTATCTAAAAACACTGTACTGTAATTTAGAAACATTACTCTTGATTAAATTGCTGCCACATACTGTGTACACTCTTGTAATAACAAAGCTCTCCTAGGTTGATCATTAATGTGGAAATAATTAAGAGTTAAAAAGACGCCTTTCATACACCAATGCATAGTAGAGCATAAATTCAAAGTTGTTTCTTATAGGCTTGAACTTGGAGATCAATGTTGCAGACATTCCTCATAACTAAGGAGATGGAATTCAATGGACTAAGGCTAGAGTAGGTCTTGGAAGAAACCTCTAATTCTGTTGCATGGAAGGATAGCATGGAGGTAGTATTAGATTAAAATGGTATGCTAGAATAAGTCAAGTCAGATGTTGCCAAAACAAAAGCATTGGATACCCAAAACCTTGCTCAGTGGAAGAAATTTGTGGCCAAAGATAGGAGAGTCATATTGGAGGGAGTATGAGATCATATTGACTCAAATCCTCACGGAAAGGAAAACACATTGTCAAGTATAAACTTGGGCATTTAGCAAACCTTGCATGAGGCATCCTAAAATTGGTTATCTGATTGTAAGTTGGGTGCTCTATATAAAAATAGTTTTAATCTGAAACCATACCAATTGAAAGTCCTTGTGGAAGTAATTCACAATAGTAGACCCCTTAAAAACTGTTGTTTTCTCATGGGAAGAATCAATATTACTCTTTTATTCTACTAACAAAGTCTCATAGGCTTTTCATGGAAGAAAATTTCGTTGTTGATTCCAACATGACAAGAATCTTTCCCTAATACTTATATCAAAATTTGTATTGAATATTTGAACAGATACATTGATCTCCCCTAATATTTCCTCTATAGTTTTCCTTTACAATTTTGTTGCACCATTTTATTTATTTGTAAAACTAGAGTTGTCCTATCTTCAACTTGCATAGTTCTTAATTACTGAGGTCATTTGGAATTATGAAAGTTATTAAGGAATTTAGACTTCTGTGATACATAACATTGTTTAGATAATCTTCGGCAAAATCACATAATCAATCTTTTGTCGACGCGTTTCGAACCAACTAGTGTGGTTCATCGTCAGGACAAGTTGAAAAACAGATCCAGCTTAGCCTGTTTAAATAGCTAGAGCAGAGACACCAACGGTTACCTGACTAAGGGAGCAAGGTCAAATTCAGTTATATTAGGTATAAAATAAATAAATAAATAAATTAAATAATAAATAAATAAATATATATAAATTTATATATAAATATATAAAATTAGTTATATTAGGTGTAAGATAAAAAATAAATATATGAAGAATTATAAAATAATAATAAATTATTTATTTATTAAATAAATATATGAATGAAGAAATATAAATTAATAATAAATTATTTATTTATCTATTAAATAAATAAATCAATAAATGAAAAAATATAAATTAATAAATATAATAGTATAAATTATTTATTCAATGAAAAAATAAAAGCAAATGGTATCATTAGTAGGTAAAAAAAAAATTTATATATAAATTTAGTTATATTAGGAGTAAGATAAATAAATAAATATATAAATATATAAATAAAGAATTATAGAATAATAATGAATTATTTATTTATAAAAATATAAATATATAAATGAAGAATTATAAAATATTTTTAAAGGTAATAAGGGACCATTCCTTATAATAAACAAATAAGATGGAAGAGAATAAAAGTAATAAAAATAATAATAGAATTAAGTTATAGAAAATAAAAATAATAATTAAAATAAATAAAAAATAAAAATAAAGTAAAAAACGATTACCAAATAATAATATTTGGTAATCGTTTATTAAATTACTAAACAATAGTATTTAGTAATAGTT
Organism: Pinus tabuliformis; assembly: GCA_031772625.1. Classification (NCBI taxonomy): domain Eukaryota; kingdom Viridiplantae; phylum Streptophyta; class Pinopsida; order Pinales; family Pinaceae; genus Pinus; species Pinus tabuliformis. The sequence continues at coordinate 37,315,266 of CM062816.1, forward strand.
TATAAACAAATAAAATAATTAAGTTATTAAATAAATAAATAATAAAAATAATAGTAATAATAATAATAATAAAATCAAATAAATAAATAAATAAACAAACATTATAACCCCTAGAATCTAGTTACATTAGGTAAATATCATAATTTAGGGTTGTTAAAGTCCATGATTATGGTATATCATAATAAATCCTTTAAACCTAATGGTCAAATAATCAATATTAATTCAAAATTTTTAAAGATTAACTAAGTCAATAGGTAAGTACATTATTGCTTATAAGGTATAATCTAGGGTTGATAAAGTCCATAATTTATCCATAATGGTCAAATATTTTATATTTATTAATAATCCATATTTATTCAAAATTTATTTATTCCAATAAAATTATTAAGGTTAACTATGTCATTAGGTAAATATATTATTATTCATAAGGTTTAAAAAGGTTTTATTAGTTGAAGGGAAACTCAATTCTAAGGATGAAATTATGGAAAAAATCAAAACTAATAAAATGCCCAATAGAATCATAAACAGTTAAGGTTAATACACATAAAACACTCCATAATAATAGGACAAATCTGCCAAAAGAAAAATTCAAGGAGGGGGAAGACAGAAACCCTAAGACCTAACACAGAGGGGAATGAGGAGGCTAGGAAGACAAGGCTGGGACCCAGCAACGGCTAATCTTCCAGCCATCATCCCTATTAAGATTGTTCGGCCTTTTCTCAATCTCCAGGGCCTCTCTAAATTTGCGATGGTGAAACTGCGCAATTTTGGCAATGACTTGAGCCTCCTCTATACATATATGATGCATAGTTTTCCCCGCATGCTCAGCCAGGGCCGAGGACTTGGTCCTACCATGTCTTAAGTCAGCCGAATGCTCGCTAATCCGCTGATTGATAGAACGACCAGTCTCACCAATATAAGGGGTCCCACAGGAACAGGGAATGACATAGACGCCCTTCATGTTCTTAGGGTCAATCGGGTCTTTCACAGACCTGAGGGAGCCACGGATAGTATTGAGGGGTGTAAAAGTTGCGGGCACATCATACTTCCTTAGAATCCTCGCAATCCTGTCCGTGGTCCCTTGGATGTAAGGAAGGTTCACACCCAAGAAATGATCTTTAGGAACCTTTCAGATTGAAGGCTCCTTCTTGGCCCTGAGGAAGGCTTTTTGACCGAGGTGCCTATTGTAACCATTCTTCTCAAAGACTTCTAGGAGGTGAGCCTTCTCCTTTTCCAGGCTCTCCTCATCCAAAATTCTCACAGCACGGGTGGCAAGAGTGCTAAGAACCCCTAACTTCTGAGCAGGGAAATGATGCGAAGAAGCATGCAAGTATTGCTCAGTATGCGTCTTCTTTCTAAACACCTGATGAGAAAAGGAACCATCCACCTTCTTAGAGATGAGAACATCCAAGAACGGAAGACAACCATTATCTTCTTTTTCCATCGTGAATTTAATGGCGACGGATTGGTTATTGAGGTGACAGAAGAAACGATCAAGCTCGTCAGGACCATGAGACCAGACAACACCAGTGTCATCGACGAATCTTTTCCAAAGCTTTGGTAAGAGACGAGAGGAGGCCAAAGCCTTAGACTCAAACTCCTCCATGAAGAGATTAGCGACAACAGGGGACAAGGGGGATCCCATGGCAACCCCGCAAGTCTGCTCATAGAATTCTCCTTCGAAGCTGAAAAAGGAAGAGGCAAGGCAAAGCTCAACCGACTTAGCCGTATCAGGGTCAGTTAGCTTATTAATTACCATCATGGCCTTATTGATGGGAATGCAAGTATAAAGAGAGACCACGTCGAAACTTACCAGAATGTCTTCGGGCTCAAGTTTAATTCTCTTAAGATCCTCAATAAAAGAAGCCGAGTCTTTGACAAAGGACTCAGTCTGCCCAACCAAGGGTCTCAACTTTGCGGCGAGGAACTTGGCCAGGAGGTAAGTCGGACCACCGATGGTATTGACAATGGGTCTCAGGGGGACCCCCTCCTTATGGATTTTAGGAAGCCCATAAATCCTAGGAGTGATGGGGTTACCCTCAATAAGTTTCTAGGCTAGAGGAATCGTGGAATTGCACGACTTGATCGCAAGAGCGACCGCTCTGGAAACCTTTCTGAGGGGATTCTTTGAAAGCTTCTTATAACTCCCACTATTACAGAGATGGTCAAGCATCTTATCTTTGTAATCCTTTCTATCCATGATAACGGCAGCCCCACCTTTATCAGCTTTTAAGGGCACGACGTCACAATTTCTGTTCAAGCTCTTCAGAGCTTCAAACTCAGCCTTGCCGATATTGCAACGGGGAGGCTTAGCCCTCCTCAGGGCAACGACACAATCCTGCCTAATCGTGTCTTTAACCTTATCAGGAAGGTTCTTAATGCCATATTCTACATCGCAAATGATGTTTTCAATCGGGATTTTTCTAGGTGCTAAGGCAAAATTAAGACCTTTCCCTAAGAGATTAAAAACCGCAGGCGGAAAGGAAAAACTAGACAGATTTACCACCTTATTATCTTGAGGGAGGGAACTCGAATTACCCACCGACGCACCCTTAATACCAGACTTACACTTAAGGTAATCAACCCCAATTAATACTTTATTATAACGACTACTATTATTATTACATACTTTAATAAAATCACAATTAGGATTATCATTACTTTTACATAAAACAACTTTATTACTAGACTTCAGCTTCGAAGGAGAATTCTATGAGCAGACTTGCGGGGTTGCCATGGGCTCCCCCTTGTCCCCTGTTGTCGCTAATCTCTTCATGGAGGAGTTTGAGTCTAAGGCTTTGGCCTCCTCTCGTCTCTTACCAAAGCTTTGGAAAAGATTCGTCGATGACACTGGTGTTGTGTGGTCTCATGGTCCTGACGAGCTTGATCGTTTCTTCTGTCACCTCAATAACCAATCCGCCGCCATTAAATTCACGATGGAAAAAGAAGATAATGGTTGTCTTCCGTTCTTGGATGTTCTCATCTCTAAGAAGGTGGATGGTTCCTTTTCTCATCAGGTGTTTAGAAAGAAGATGCATACTGAGCAATACTTGCATGCTTCTTCGCATCATTTCCCTGCTCAGAAGTTAGGGGTTCTTAGCACTCTTGCCACCCGTGCTGTGAGAATTTCGGATGAGGAGAGCCTGGAAAAGGAGAAGGCTCACCTCCTAGAAGTCTTTGAGAAGAATGGTTACAATAGGCACCTCGGTCAAAAAGCCTTCCTCAGGGCCAAGAAGGAGCCTTCAATCCGAAAGGTTCCTAAAGATCATTTCTTGGGTGTGAACCTTCCTTACATCCAAGGGACCACGGACAGGATTGCGAGGATTCTAAGGAACTATGATGTGCCCGCAACTTTTAGACCCCTCAATACTATCCGTGGCTCCCTCAGGTTTGTGAAAGACCCGATTGACCCTAAGAACATGAAGGACGTCTATGTCATTCCCTGTTCCTGTGGGACCCCTTATATTGGTGAGACTGGTCATTCTATCAATCAACGGATTAGCGAGCATTCGGATGACTTAAGACATGGTAGGACCAAATCCTCGGCCCTGGCTGAGCATGTGGGGAAGACTATGCATCATATATGTATAGAGGAGGCTCAAGTCATTGCCAAAATTGCGCAGTTTCACCATCGCAAATTTAGAGAGGCCCTGGAGATTGAGAAAAGGCCGAAAAATCTTAATAGGGATGATGGCTAGAAGATTAGCCGTTGCTGGGTCCCGGCCTTGTCTTCCTAGCCTCCTCATTCCCCTCTGTGTTAGGTCTTAGGGTTTCTGTCTTCCCCCTCCTTGAATTTTTCTTTTGGCAGATTTGTCCTATTATTATGGAGTGTTTTATGAATTAGTTTCGGGCTAACTGGTGTATTAACCTTAACCTGTTTATGATTCTATTGGGCATATTATTAGAATTGAGTTTCCCTTTAACTAATAAAACCTTTTTAAACCTTATGAATAATAATATATTTACCTAATGACATAGTTAACCTTAATAATTTTATTGGAATAAATAAATTTTGAATAAATATGGATTATTAATAAATATAAAATATTTGACCATTATGGATAAATTATGGACTTTATCAACCCTAGATTATACCTTATAAGCAATCATGTACTTACCTATTGACTTAGTTAAACTTTAAAAATTTTGAATTAATATTGATTATTTGACCATTGGGTTTAAAGGATTGATTATGATATACCATAATCATGGACTTTAATAACCCTAAATTATGATATTTACCTAATGTAACTAGATTCTAGGGGTTATAATGTTTGTTTATTTATTTATTTATTTGATTTTATTATTATTATTATTACTATTATTTTTATTATTTATTTATTTAATAACTTAATTATTTTATTTGTTTATAAACTATTACTAAATACTGTTGTTTAGTAATTTAATAAACGATTACGAAATAATATTATTTGGTAATCGTTTTTTACTTTATTTTTATTTTTTTATTTATTTTAATTATTATTTTTATTTTCTATAACTTAATTCTATTATTATTATTATTATTATTAACAACTTAGTTCTATTATTATTTTTATTACTTTTATTCTCTTCCATCTTATTTGTTTATTATAAGGAATGGTCCCTTATTACCTTTAAAAATATTTTATAATTCTTCATTTATATATTTATATTTTTATAAATAAATAATTCATTATTATTCTATAATTCTTTATTTATATATTTATATATTTATTTATTTATCTTACTCCTAATATAACTAAATTTATATATAAAAAAATTTTTACCTACTAATGATACCATTTACTTTTATTTTTTCATTGAATAAATAATTTATACTATTATATTTATTAATTTATATTTTTTCATTTATTGATTTATTTATTTAATAGATAAATAAATAATTTATTATTAATTTATATTTCTTCATTCATATATTTATTTAATAAATAAATAATTTATTATTATTTTATAATTCTTCATATATTTATTTTTTATCTTACACCTAATATAACTAATTTTATATATTTATATATAAATTTATATATATATATTTATTTATTATTTAATTTAATTATTTATTTATTTTATACCTAATATAACTGAATTTGACCTTGCTGCCTTAGTCAGGTAACCGTTGGTGTCTCTGCTCTAGCTATTTAAACAGGCTAAGCTGGATCTGTTTTTCAACTTGTCCTCACGATGAACCACACTAGTTGGTTCGAAACGCGTCGACAAAAGATTGATTATGTGATTTTGCCGAAGATTATCTAAACAAAATTATGAAAGTTAATCATGTTCTTCACTAGTTGGTCACTTCATTTCAATTTCTCTTTGTGAGAAACAATGATGCTTTCAAGGTCTCTAACAATGGCTTTCTATTCTGTTATGATCAACATATAACCCAAAATATCCTTCATTTGTCAGATGATATTGTTCTAAATTATCTCTGTGGCTTGTATAAGCAACATATTTCCCTTCACACTCTCCTTCAAATCTTTTATCTCATACATTGTTGTCTGATAATATTTATGGTATCGTGATGCACTATCTTTTTCCATTGTCAATTGCCTCTCTTTAAATTTTAACAATTCCTTGATGTTGTCTATATTCTTCTGGATTTTCTTCATTTCATCTTCTGATATTTTTAATACCATCATAACCCTGGTCAGTTTATTAGCTGGATATTTTGGATTTGGTTGTACTAGAATTTGACGGACATTCGTATCCATTGTTTGCTATAAGCTAGCATTCAGTTCCTTCAAGGTAGCCACTCCAATGTTCCTCTCCAGTAATTATTTGGTCAAAAGCTCTTTTCCCTTTTCAACCTGGGCTACCTCTGCAACCATAACATGTTCAACTCCATGAATCTTTAATTTATTCCTTAATGCTCAACTTTATGGCTCCTCCCTCTGTAAAATATTCTGGACAATAGATATAGCCTCATGATTTACCCCAAGCTTGATAATTAAATTTCTCCAATTCTTGATTTTCAGTATACAAAGCTTTGGAGTTTTCCTTTTCTAGCTTCAATTGATTGATTACCTTCCCCAACAAGGTCTTTGTTTTTCTTGCTGCTAGGGATATGTTTCTTAAATCACTATAGATTAGTTCTCCAGTTTTCCTTTGTAGATTGGTTTTGTGAGGTAGTGGAATATACCTTCCATCCATGGTTAGATTCATAATTTTGCAACTTTTTTTTGAGGATATAATCAAAGCATAAGGATAAGAAAAGCACAATTTAAGTTGATTCCTTTTCAAATCCATGGTTGCTAGAAACGTGGCATGGTACTCTAATTACTATTCAACTTCAAGATGAGACACAACATTTTCCCTAATATTCTAATTCTTTTCTTCAATTTTACCATATATCTCTTTCAAAACAGAAACAAAGCTCTTTTGACTATCTTAACGAATAGGACAAGAAGGTGCACATATCACTTCCCCCAATTGTAATTGGAAACTAGATGTAGTAGAGGAGCTTTCTACTATAGGCTTAGACCCCTTTTCTTTCTCATGTATCTTTGATTTCTTGGAACTGTGAGTAGTTTTACAATCCAACTATATGATCTCTTGAAATCCTCTTTCTAAACCGTTTTCTATGGGAGAGGACTTTCAACCTCCATTCCCTTCTATGCTTCAGATTAACCACCATTAGCCAACTTTTCAATTTCTGGTCTAGGTTCATGTATATAAGGAGCATAAGAATTCCCCACCATTCTCATCAAATAATTTGATGAGGATCATATGGTCATTTATCTCCTTGATGAAGATGCATATCTTGAAGCATTTCATCAACTTCTTTCATAGTTTATCTATTAATAACAATAAATGGCCCAACAGTTCTTAGAAACTTGAATATATGTCCCTTCTTTGTTGGTACAAATTGAACTCGATCCACATTCAAACTGTCTAATGAAATCTAAAGAAAACAATCTCATTGGTACAAAATAAGGAATCATGTAAGGGGCAACCTTTGATCCATATAATTTGATCTCAATATAAGGGATTGGGAAGGTGGAACTAAGTTATTTATTGAGTAGGAAACTCACATAAAAGAGGTAGTGAAATATGAAAAACTATCATGGTCAAGTTGAATTCTTACAATATATGTCAATTTTATTATTAACTATTTCTTTTTATGCAAATCGATTATGTTGAGGCCCAAATGCATCAATTTCTCTAGATGGACATAAAGGAACAAATAAATCAACAAATATGGAAATCTGAAACAACCAGTAAGATTCAAATTTGACAATTGTGAATTCACTAGAACCTCCGAGAAATCTCGTATGTTAAGAGTCACTCCATACTACATGACAAAATTAAACAATCCTATAATTGCACGATTAATAGTACAAGAATTGTCTCTCCCCAAAACCATGGAAATTACTTGTAGAATTGTTTGAGCATATTTAGAAAATGTATCTAGGTGGAAAATAATTTGTTCTAAAGGTAAAAGTTGTCCAAATAGCATGAGGTGGAAAGACAGTTTAGCATAATTTCCTCCAAACAAGTTTTGGAACTCAAAATCTAGGGTTTCTTTAGAAAAATAAGTATAATGTTATGACGGTGGAAAATCAAGGGTCTACTAGATTAACAAGGCAGAAAATTGGAAAATATTCTCCCCCAATGAATTCATCACAAAACGTTTTTGAGGATACAAGGAAGAGACCAACCAAGTAATAAATTATGGATATAAATATATCTGAGGAATAATGGCATAAAATAGCCCTGATTTTACAACTACAAAGTATATAAGGGAGTCTAGTTGGCTAGTTAAAATATCTTGACAAAGTTCCATCAGGTTTAATGAGTAGACAGGGTCAAATATGTCTCTTTATGTGTCCATAAGGGGCATGTTGGTGGCAGAATTTGCCATAGAAATCTTCTTTGACATTTTGAATAATTGAGTGGGGTAGACACAATGGATAAATACCTAAAGGTTTTTAGAGAATGTTGGATTGTAAATTGATCAGTTGGCTAATGCAGGTGTACTTGGGCATGCTCTAGAATGAACAAAAAATAAGCGATCATTTAGCGTAAAAATGGGGTTTTATTGGTAAAGGAAGAAAAGCAGAGAAAAACAAAATTAAATGAAGGAGGAATGAAGGGAAATATCTCAAGGACCTTTAGGACATTTGGACTGAGTGAGCGTGAAGAGATGAGTATTCGAGAGAACTCCTGACAATTATAAAAGGGTCAGTCAAAGACCAAGTGGGGCTTGATCGTGGTTCAAAAGTATCTGCAGGTTGAGTTTAGAGTTGGTATCTGCACCAATGTTGTTTTGATATAATTTGGTAACTATGGTTGATTCTATCCGTGCTTGCTAGCATTATTGCAATGTGTTATATTGTTGAATAAACTAGCATTGTTATAGGTGGTTTATGATAAGATTTTGGTGATACTCTATTGTTATCATAGGTGGTTGGATAGCTTGGTAGTCTGGTGTATGTAACTATGGATATTTTTCTTTTCCTAATAAGATATATGTGAACTCTTGTTGGAAAAATCGATACAATATTTGTGACTATAAACTATTATGTGGAAAAACCAATGTGGTTTTCCTGATGTATGTCTATGTGTAGACTTTATTATAATATTATATTTATGTGAATATATTGCATGAGAATATGGTTTACTTTTATTTTAGTTGATGGTTTATAACAGTGTTAATAGTTTTCATGGTTGTTAATTAATCCCCATGCTCATATTGTTGATATTTTTCAAAGCAGTGGTCTATGGTCATGATTTGGTTTTGGAAGGACCTATAGCATTATGTTTGCTAAATCTTATTATGTGAGTGCAAGTGCTACTTGACTATTAAAATATGAAGGGTCAATCAGTCTCGTATATTAGTTTTGGCTATGCAATAGTTGCAGAATTGTTAGTGTCTAAGGTTGAGTGGGTTTTGTCTTATGGATTCCATGTCCAAGGACTCACATTGCACATTATCATTATGGTCTTGCGCAGTGGATGGATTAACCAATGTATGGATCTGTGCACTGATCCATATCTTTTCACTTCAAGGATGCACACAGAATTGCATTAAAAATAACATGTAACCGTGAAATGCACACACATACAATAAGCATAAATTTAAAATACAACAATGAGAAACAAAGGCACAAACAAGTTGATAATGGGGTTCACGCAGTCTGAGTTACCTTTCCATGCCTTGCCCAATGTGGAGATGCCTCTTCCATTAATATTTAGCAAAATGAAATTGAATACAATTACAAAATGACGCCTTATACCTCCACTTCTAGGAATGACATGAAAATGCACACCTCCACTGAAGAAATGGACTTCACTGTTGAATTCGTGTCAAAAAATCGTGAAAAATGAAGATAAAGTTGACCCCATTCTGTGTTGGTGACCTTTGGAGTTCTAAGGAATATTTTAGATTCCCTTAAAAATTATGTATAGGAATATTCCCCAAATATTCCAAGAAATATTTCTCAAAAGTTGTGCCCAATTGGGAACAATTTTGGTGTAGTAGGGTTTCGAGGGAAGTGATCCAATGGATGGGTTCAACGCTCACTCCTCCTATTTGACCACTCATTGATTGAGGGGTTAAATAGTTTGTATGCTAAGTCGTTGGTTGACCACCCATGCTCAAATTGAGTCCTCTTGAGTTTACGTGTTGGTTGTTTGTCCTTATTTTTTTTGGGTCATCATTTAGCATCATCAACAGACCAGCTAGTGGTTTGACTAGGTGTCTTTGATAACCGCCCATGTTTTATTAATATTTTTTATTGTAATTTTGGCCCCAATGGTTAAAAATCCCGTAGATTTTTTCGAAGGTCATTGGACAAATTAGTCAGGTGACAATTTAGTCGTCACCACTATAAGAATGCTGCAAAACATCACCTCTTTTGGAAAACGAACAACCTACTAACTAGGTGCCACATGGCACGTCATGATTGCCTTATACTACTAACTAATTTGTTGACATCATGTCGATGTCATGATGACATCACCTACCACATGTCATCTCCTGATTAGCTCCCTGTTGACTGTACTACCACATCACCTTGCTAACATTAACAATAATATGAATGATGTGAACATATGTACTGCTAACACCACTACTATATGTCCTCCCTATGGGTCCTATGTACAGAATTTTTAGTTGTTTCTCAAAGACTTTAGAGTGCCATAACATTCACATGCGGTGTTGGATTGAGGTGTCGTTCATTTCATTATGTTTTGAATGACGAGCTCTTCGATATGAGATAGGTTTTGAACTTGACCCTCTCCCCAGTAATCCATCGAGCTACCACCATGCCAACAGCCTATTCTTTGTATACTTCGCCAACCATTTAATATAAAAACTTGCCTCATTTTCCATGTAACAGGCGGAAGTGAACCAGCGATGTGGAGGGCGGAGACTGGAACCTAGGAGAAGCTAAACCACAAACCAGATTTGAACCATGAGTGGCATTGGTGTGGAACTAGGAGCAAAGAATATACTAAGATGCAAAAAATATTCTCTTAAAGGCCAGAGGTGCCAGTGACATAATTTCTCAAGGTTACAATTATTTTTACATGTTTTCTCACTAGGAGTCCAACCATGTAGTCAGAATATATATCTGATCAGCATAAATTTAGGTGTTTAGTAGCAAGGAATCTTTGCAAAATCTTAGGGAATCTAAAAGATTCCCTTGGAGGATGATTTTTTCCATTTTCAGAATGATTACAACTTTACAACCATTTTTCATAGAATTTCATAGGGAGTGCAATGGTTTTCTCATAATTTTCGTCTAAACAGCATATTTTTCAGCCATGTTCAAGAAGGAATATTTGGGGGAATATTCAAGATGACCGAGGGTCTAGAATTTGATGGTGTCAGAAAGGGTGAAGTTTACAGTTGTTTGAAATGATTTCACATTATGAATTCAACACTGGTGTCTATCGCAGCAGCTGAGCTTTGCATTTTTTTATTGTCCTCGAAAGTGTAGGTATATGATGTAGTTATGTCATGCTTTCTTTTGATATGTTGAGATGATGTTTTTGTTGTTGAGATAACTCATTATGATTACGTTGAGGGATACTTGTATGCCACATCATGTGAGATTTTATTAGCTTTTCACATTGAAGGAATTCCCATTTGAGTGAGAGTTCTTATAGAACATCGCGTGTAGATACATGCCACTCTCGCTGAGGGAATTTTCCCATATTTGTGAGAGTTCCTGAGAACCTCTCATGGATAGACATGCCACTATGATTGAGGGAATCCTTGTAATGAAAAAGAATGTAATATGTACTCATCATTGTCTTTCAGCATTAATGAAGCGGCCTCCTGGCTCTTGACAGTAGGGCCATGAGACGTAACCCACACTGGGTGAACTCTGTTATCAATGTGTTTGTGTTCATGATTTGATGGATGTTGTTATGTTTCGTATTTCGTAAAGCATGCACATGTGGTTTATTTGTTCTCTTTCATATGCAAATATGCTAACATCACAAAAGTAAACGATCTTGGATAATTCTAGTAGCTAAAGACATCTGACATAACCAAGTTCTACATAGAGAGGCAATTTCTCCACTTTGATAGGATTCATAATTCCCTAGTCATTAATTTCAAGGACCTTTCCTTGATACCCCATTATCTTCATTAATTTTTGTCCAATTCTTGTAGTATATTTTGCAAAAGTAGTGAAATCATCGTAATAAAGAGAACATAAAATTGAAGAATCACTTTTTACCTCAGGATTGTTACATTACAACTTTTCTAAGGCCTCCTCCTTGGCTGATAATTGATGTTATAACCTTTTTTTCTCCTCCTCTACTTCTTCTAGGAATTTCCTTAGTTCAACATTCTCCACTTGCATTCCTTGGTTGATCTCTTTGAGTTCTTGGACCCATGTTATCTCTTGTGACCTTCTCATCTTTGGTACAACATCTATTGAAATCCTTATTTCATCATGTGAATCAGAACACAAGTCAATAGGTCCATCACGTGCTATCAAAACACAAGTCAATAGGTCCATCACGTGCTAGATACATGATTCCCCTAATATAAGCTCTAGTAATGAAACCCTAGGTGAAAATAGAGACAATGTCTTGGGAAGATATTTGCAAGAAAATATTTGGATCAGTGGAAAGGTGGATCAATCTTCTCTAATCCATCTTGTTTTTGAGATTTTTTCGAATTAATTACACAATCAATTTTTGGTGAACGTTTGAAACAAAATACTATGGTTCATCCAAAAGAACCGAAATATATAAATGATTTAAAGCCTTAAGAGATTCTCGTGAAATTCTTTTTAATAATCATAGCTTACTTCATGATATTATATATTATATAAATATTATTCTTTAATGCATAATTCAGATTTCAGCCACCATAGGGTAGACCAAGCACTAAGAGCTTGTTATCGCAGCGCCTAATAACATCAAACAGCCACCATAGGGTAGACCAAGCACTAAGAGCCGGTTCTACCATGTTACTATCCTCGTTGATTCTAATACGTTCTACGATGCCATGAAACTCGTCTAACAGTGCAGACCTGCAGGTAGCAGCAACAGCCTTATGTGCGGATGTACGTGCGGCCTCAAAGTATCCTACAATACATTTCTCCCCTTCTGTGCGAGGTAGACTATTGTTTGTTCCACTAGAAATCGTAGACAACAATACGTCTTTCAAAGTCTTAATTCTCACCATATCTAAATTCGCAGGATCTGATTTGTGTGCGCTCATACCAATTCTAGCAGCTAAATCTAAATTCCCAGAATCTGATTTGTGCGGCCTCATACCAATTCTGGCAGCTAAATCTAAATTCCCAGGATCTGATTTGTGTGGGCTCATACCAATTCTGGCAGCTAATTCCGGCAAAATGTTTATCATACCAATTCTGGCAGCTAATTCCGGCAAAATGTTTATCTGCAAAGAGGATAACATGGCTCGAAGTTTGGTTTCTTGGTCTGGACTCCAACGAACACCTTCCAAATATATCATGCATTGCTCTATGCCCTCATGAAATAACATCTGAGAAACAAGTGGTAGAACATCTAGGGCTTCATCCACACCCGAGAAACAAAGCCTTCGTCTGCTTCACACGAGTACATGAGCTGAAAACTTCTGAGATAAATCTCTGAACTAACTGAGCTTCGTATCTTGAGTTCACGAGGTTGCTCATCCAAAGACCAGCGATTAGAAAGCCAGACTTCATAAAACTCTGATTTTCTCAAAACTCTAGAATGAAGGTACACATTAATTTCTTCGCTTCCATCTTCACTAATCACCTGTAATTTTACGTCAGTTGTTTCTTCATCTCCAAATTGGAACAATTGTTTTTCCATTACTTCTGTTCTGAATCTGCCAGAAGAACCTATTTTAGAAACTACCTCACCAACCAACACGCTTTCGCCCCTAATTATATTTCTGTGTAGTTTGAGGTTAAAATCTATAATCACAGCCTCGCAAATTGATTATCCACGCTATGGCTTCTGTTTTTAGTTTAGCCAAGGAGGTCACCTTTTTTATTTATACACGTCGTTGGCAATGAGGTCAGCTTTTTTATTTATACACGTCGTTGGCAATGAGGTCAATGGTTGATTATGCGATGATGTCGGCCAACTCGACGTAGGGGACTCTCAAAGTCGCTGGAAGGTTTCGATGTATTAAATAGGATTTCCGGGAAATGGAACCCACATCCCTTGATCCAAGAAATACGCTCGCTACTTTATTATCAATTAAATTCATATACATATATATTTCTGCTCAAATTGTCAACCACTATTTCCGGGTGCTTTATTGTCATGATAATAAAATAGTGGGTCTAATGGTTGAGAGCATGTGTTTCTTAAATCAAAGGGGGTTAGAGTATGTATTCCTTGGTAGACTTAGCAGTCAAATCACTGTGCGGAGGTGGGTCCCTTGTCCCACAAACAAGGGGTCTCATACACCAATTTAGTGTGTGGCTTAGCTGTGACCTTAAAAATAGATATTATTATTATTATATCATTAAAATCATTTTAATAATAATAATTCATCCTTTCCACCCTTCTATCTTATATATTTCTTTTTTTTTTCAAAGAATTAATATATAAAATAGGTAAGTTAGAATTAATATATAAGATATTTATTTCAATATTTTGACTCACAATTTCAACCACTATCTGATGGTGTTTATGGTCCCACGCTATATTTTCTTCTTAATGAGAATAGGATTGTTTAACATTAAAAATTCATCCTTTCCATTGTTGATATAATATAAAAAAAATATGGTTAAAATATTATGATTTGAATATATTTAATGATCATGGCTTAAGAGATTCTTGTTTTTATTTTTATTTTTTTTAATAATTATAGTTTAATTTATGATTTTAGAATACTTCATTTATGATGTTATGTTGCAAACAAATGTATTTCCTTATCAAATTACTCTATTGTGAAAGTATCCAAGTGTGTATTTGTACAAGTCATGAGTAATTTCTAGCCTTCCATAGTTGGTGTTGCATCTTTTACATTCATCAACAAATTGTGAAAAATTCTTTGTTGATTGTTCTCTCCATCTTGTCGAAACATAGTATCAGGAGTCATAACTGTTGTGAGTGAGTTCCCTAATAATTTTGCAGGACAAGGACATGCAGATACATGTTTATCCATAACTCGTGGCAATTATCCCAAATCACCAACGAATATAATTAATCTCCGACCAAAAATAACTTTTTCATTTCTCGGAAAGCCTATCAAAGTCTTGAATCAAAGTTTGTTAATAAATGTCTTCGAGTAAAACTCATTTCATCTAGATCATAATATATTTCACATGCTTCATCTATTCTTGGAATGTAAGTAAAATTTGTTCTTCTAGAGGTTTCATGTCTTTGATTGGAATTTGAAGTGTTCAAATGATTTGTTTTCGCAGATATGTTGAAAGGTGCAATCCTTGTAGGAGATAAAAGTAGTAATGAACTCTTCCCACGAAAGGACTTGCTTTCAAGTGTTTTTTTAATGGCTCGAACCAATTAAGACTTTCCTCTACTAGCACTTCCTTGGATTAGTATGAGTAATTGGCCAACACTTGATCTATTATGGTCAATGATAATACCAAATTCTTTTCTCTGCTTAGCATTAAGAATTTCAAAGGAGTAAGATTTTCCAAGCTGGTTAGTGCAAAGGGAATCCAACTTTCGCTTTTGAGATATGAAATGAATAGCACAATTAGATGTGACATCATCAACAAAACGTATATTCCAATTATAAGCATGATCGCGATCACTATGTCCCAACGTCTCAAACTCATTCTAATCTATATATGTAGTATACATTCCAGAAAGAATCTCCTACTCATTCTCTCTACGCGATCACTATGTCCCAACGTCTCAAACTCATTCTAATATATATATGTAGTATACATTCCAGAAAGAATCTCCTACTCATTCTCTCTAAAATCTGCACGTGGATTTTGAACTTCTTCTTCATTAGATTCAATTGGATCAACTACAGGCAATCGATTGTGATGAACATGTCATGGTTGGTATCGAAAGTTTTCCCAATTATGCACTATCTTATCATTTGTCTGACCTAGATCTTTGTGAGAATCATGAAAGGTCTTGTACAGTAATAACTCAAACTAACAAAATTCAACAAACTTGTCATCTTCTTGATTATGAATTGAGGTAAATCGAGGGAACACACATACAATAGATATATTCTTCCATTCTAACCATTTTTTCATTCACACCACCTCCATTGTATGTTATTGAATAAAATATCAACTTCAACATTGACATCACCGCCACTATATCTTATTGAATAAGGAAGATAACCATCCTCCCAAAAACTATTAATAATAATTTGATGGAACTTCTCATCACATTTCCTAATAACATAAAGCAACCACAATAGGGTAGACTGTTATAGACATTTTTGTGCCTTTCAGCATGGAGCATGAAATGTCCATAATCTAAGGGATCCAAAGTCCCTAAACATGTTGTTCCTACCCCTAGAGGAACAAGGCTAACTAACCACAGCAATTCACAGAAGTTCTCCACCTGAAACCACTCAAAAAAAAGACAATTCGGGATCATGTCAACTGCTCCACTGAGCATCTGCGCTGAATGTCAACTGCTACACTGGCTACCTGCGTTGAATGTCAACTCCAACACTAGCTACCTGCCCTGAGCGAGTTTGGACATGTGGCAGACTCATTCCTCAAGGTGTCAATGCCCAGGAAGCTTCCAAAATGACACTTGCATCAAGGAATTCGACTGGTGATGAGTAAGAGGTTCCAAATCTCCAAGTGGAAGCAAGAACCTCCAAGTGGACTCAAGAACTGAGAGAGGGAGAGGACACTAGTCAGATCTCAAGCTGACTCATCGTCTCTCCAAAATAACTATATATAGATCTCTCCTCCATGGGATCAGGGGGGCTGGAATTTTGTTATTGCAAAGAATTGTTGTTGGTTTGTGACTGGAGACATTGGGTGCTTAATGCTTTGAAGGGAGCTGAAGAAGGAATTCCATTCTGCTGGGAAGGAGATGCCGGATTGGAGCCCTCTGGGTTGTATCTCTTCCTGAACCCTGTTATCAATCATTAAAGCTATCTTGGTTCTTTCCTATATGCTGGTGTATTTTGTATGATTGCATTAGTGTATTTGATTTACTTCTAATCCTGAATCATTTATGAATATGAATATTTGCCTTTGTGTTGTGTTCTTCTCTTGTCGCAAGTAGCTGTTCTCTTAGCACAGGTAGCTGTTCTCTTGTGATCTCGTGGAAATCAAGTAGATGTTCTCTTGAGCAAGCGAGGAGGCAAGTAGCTGTGAACACCCAAAGAGAAGAGGATCTATATCGAGGGACAAACGGAAGACAACGGTAAGTCTATCGATTTCCCCTCTTTCACATCTCATAAAGGAAGAAACCAGTGTAGCTGTATTCGTTTGTTGCTAAGGCGCTGTCACACCTTAGGTGGATAGGATCGTCCTGCATAGGCATTTTTCCCCACAACAAATTGGAAACTCCACTGGGGAGAATTTTTTTATTCATTTCTTTTGTGTTTCTGTCATTTGTTTACTTCATATACTTGACAGCAACTATCGAACTGCATCTTTCCCGGATGCAAAGTAGAAAGTTGTTGCTTTGATCCAGTTGCTGGACTTGTCTATGATCTAAAAAATGGATCCATAAATGATTTGATGATCCTTGTGATAGTCGTTAGTACCCTCTCAAAGCATCCCTCTGTTTATACCTTGCTTGTGTTTGGGATTTGGCCTGAAACAGTTGATTTTTGAGCATTTTGTGACCCAGAACCCAGGGAAACGAGAGTTTCTCCTTCAGCACAGGCACTGTGAAGGCAGTCTGCATTTCAACGCAGGTCCCGTGAAGGCTACCTGCGCTGAATGTCAACTCCACAGTGTTGGACTTGCGCTGAACCAGTTTAGCCTTGTGCAGCTGGGGTTCTCTGTTCTCTGTTGCCCTGTTTTGATCTCTGTTTTTTGTAGCCTTTAACCAACATAGGTACCAGTCAGATAACTCCATTTCTTTGCTTAGATTCCGCCTCCTTTTGTACAAAAAGACTGTGAATGTTTTTATGTGTTTGTGGCGTCATTTACAGTTTTCCTTTGCATGAGTAAAGTAGTCATCCTGTAGCCTTTGATTCAGATCTGATTGATTGTGATCTTAGAAGAGAGTTCATTGGCTGGTTTCAGATTGATTATAGATTTGCTTTTGCTTATTGGTTTGAATTTGTCTCTTTTGAAGTGTCAAAAAAAGTCTTTATTTCGAAAATCGTTAAGTGTTGTAATCTCTTCTATCTTCTCTGATTTCGAAAAAGTGAACTTGTTTGTATTGATCATTTTAAAAGCAAATTCAAAGTTGTACAAAAAGCTTTCTTTGTAGGCATTTATACTAAGAAAGTGGAAAACAAACACCTGCATTGTGCATTTTGCATTTGATAGTTTGCATGTTGGATTTAGGGAAAGTGCATTAGAGTGTGCTGATTGCTCTTTGAGAAAAGATAGTATTTTTCTTTTCCCTTAGTAGCTAGGATTTTCAAAGTTGAAAAGATAATAAAGCTTGCTTATCATCTTAGACTGCATTTAGGAAGTTGTATCATACATCTCGTGGTGAACCTTGAAAGGCAAACTTTAAAAAGATCAACCTAAAATATACTGAATGAAACTAACAACGCTTTGTAACATAACGCACAACATAGAGGTCTAGGCTAGAGACGTGTTCCGGCGTCGTTAAGCCTAGTGACTGTCGATCTCGTGGAAGGTGGATGATTCCTCCTAAGGGACGATAGCGCTAGTACAGATTATGCTCCCACGTACCGTCGCGTATATATTGGGAGACCCCTATAGGCATATATCTTTTATCCTTAGGAAGCCGTGTCGGCCGCCCTACTGATCGCAATGCAATGAACACAGCATTCACGAAGATCGACTGCCCGTACCCTAAAAAGTATTCTCCGGTTTTGCGAAAAGTTTGGCACACCCTCTGCCTAGAACTCCAGAGCAGTTTCTTTTGGCCTTTTTCAGACTCTATAACAGAAAAAGTCCATCCGAGCATTTGTCACTTCGGGCTCGTTAAAACATCGAAGGAGACTAGAGTCATCTTTAGCTTTTTCTCGACTCTTTAAAAGTGAAAAAGCAAGTTGTGTCTAAAGCGTCGTTAACAATTTATTTTAAACGGAACAATCACCCTTTAATCCTGCGTTGATCTTTAGGTTGAAAAGATGGAGCACACCAACCAAGGAATTCCTCTTGGTGGAAATCCTAGTCCCTTCTCCTCTTGGGGAGATGTTGGTGCACCCCACATGGCCACATTGTCGCTTCCAGGACTGACAATTGGCCTACCAGTTTGGCTCTTTTCGACCAATGTCGTTCAGAATACCACCATTCCTGAACAGTCGAGTCAACAGTTAGATCAGACAAGAGTTGCTTCCCAGCCTTCAACTTCATCTTCCTCCCCTCCTTCCTCTTCGCTTGACGGAACTGGTCGAACTAAAAACCAGGTTCCTAAGGAGAAGAAGGAGAAGAAGAAGAAGAAGGAGCCTAAGGCGACTGGGGGCAAACAAGTGTCATCTAACAAAAATCCACACACAGCACTTGTAAGGCCTAAATCGCCATGCGTCATATGCCAGGGAGGCCACTTCCATAGAGATTGTCCCTGTATCCCCCGGATACTAAGGGACTGGTCCCCCCGTTTGCACAATTCGGTAGCATCGACCTCTGATAGCCATGTCGACTGCTCACCGTCAACTAGTGGGAGTGAAGCCCCAGGACAGAGCGGGAAAGCTAAATTTCCCTGCAGACTGTGTGAAGGCGATCACGCCATCCACCGTTGTCCCTTCTTAGATGAGGCAAAAAGAGTTCTGGAAGATCGCCCGATTTTACGAGTGCATCTCCCTCCTGGATATCAAAGACTCCTACCAAGTCCCTCACTAGTTGAGAACCCGGCTGACCCGCCCAGGTGGTCAGCCGAAGCATCTGTCATTGAAGATGAACCGTCTGGATCCATGGCTGACGAAAGTCAAAAGGTTGATACGGCAGTTGACCCGGTTTTTCCTTTAGAGGCTCCATCTTCGAATGACACCATCACAGAGGAGAATAAAGACGACACCGTCCAGATTCTCTTCATCAGCACTGACTCTGATGATCAAGGGGGCAATGCCACCATTCCTTTATCGCAGGAAGGAAGTTCGTCAGAGCAATATCCGGCCGTATATTCGGTCCCACCACCAAGCAACCTAGTTGTGTCCTTTGATTGGAACCAACTAGGCAGACCCCGGTTGCCAGCCAGTATACCATTCAGAATTATTTGTCAAATATATAGAATGGTAATGGCTGGCACTATCACTGATGAGGGGGCATCTGTGAGTATCCTTTCCTCTATTTCTTGGAAAGCGCTTGGTTCGCCAGCACTTTTTCCTGAGATGAGAAGTCTATCAGGCTTTGATAAAGGAACCAGTCGACCTTTAGGGATCCTCCCCAATGTGCCTATAACATTCAAAGGGAAGACCGTTGAAATGAACGTGATGGTCGTTCAAGGACCCTTGGATTATAACCTACTCCTTGGACGAGACTATATATATTGCATGGGAGCTATAGTCTCCTCACTCTTTAGAGTAATGTGTTTTCCGCATGAAGGAAGAATGGTCAAGCTCGTAGACCAACTTTCGTTTCCCAGATCACACATCGCAAATAGTCATGTACCATCCCTAAATGGTCTATACACGCAAGAAGTGTCTCAACCCACGGTCCGTCCTCCTGATGAGCGCGAGTAATCCGGGAGGATATGACCGGAACCCAGGGGGCATGCGTCCTGCCCTGCTTCGGCAGGAAAACTTTGGGTATAGGGTAGGTTTCCGCGGGAGAATATGACTAGTCCGTACCCCGTCCGTGGTTGGAAGAGGGGTTGTTCTAGAATAGGATTCTTTTGTCAAAGTTACGTGGTTGGCACCAGAGTCATTCACCCTTGTCTATTTCGGTAGACATTGCCAAGGAAGTGTTTTGTTTGAAAGAGTAACGAGACAATATTTGGGTAAGCTGAAAGAGGTAAGCCTCTCTCGTTAAAACAAATGTTTTGACGGAAGAGAAGTAGAGGTAACCTTGAAACTCTTTTTTATACCTGGGGGCATGCAAACCTTTTGGAGTGCAAGCAAGGGGCGACTATTTATTTTTTTAAATTTTTAGGACCTCTAACCCTTTAAACTCGTAGGATTAGTCGTTTCCAAACTTGCATAAAGAAAGGATCAGGAGCAAAGCTTAGTGAGATGAAGCTCCATAAAAAATAGAATCTTGATGAGACACTCTTATCTTATGATTGGGTTATCGAGCAGTTTTAACGCGAAATTTATGCTCGTTAAAAAATAGAAAAGCGATATCGAGCAGTTTTAGCATAAAGTTCATGCTCGTTAAAAAACAAACGCAAGATTCGAGCAGTTTTAATGCGGAATTTATGCTCGTTAAAAAAAATAGAAAAGCGATTGTGAGCAAGAGTTTCCTCCAGAGTTCAAGCTCATTAAAAAATGAACCTACCCTGGTAATAACCACCGTGAATGTAATATCATCAGCCATAAAAGCCTTGGTCGTGTTTGAACCTGCCACCTCCACTTTTCATTTGGCTGATCGTTCACCTCCATATGATTGTTTACCCATTTTGAGGAACAACTGCGAAGAGTGATTTCACCTAGCCATCCTTGTGACAACGCCGTGATTGGAAAATTCCAACCTATACCTGGAATCAATTTCTATCCCTGTTTATCACTCGTTCCTCAAAAGACGAGTCTTCTTTAAGCTATTTTCAATTGACTCGTAAAATATGAAAAGATTGCCGAGTTTTAGCCTTCCAGCTCGTTAAAGCAACCGGAAGAGATATCCCTCCTCTAGATTTTAATCTTTTTGGACCTGAGGGATTATTGCACAAAAAGATCGAGCGCTTGTTTTGTTCGGCTCATTAAAGCTATCGAAAACTCATCCCTTCTGTATTGTTTTATACTTTTTCGGACTTAAGGGATTAGATGACGAAAAAGGAATTTTGGAGTTAACTTTATGTACCTTTTCAGACTCTCTAAAAATGAAAAGGACCGAGTTATCCTTGTCGTTAGACTCGTTAAAATTATTAAATAGCGACAAACTTGTCTTTAGACGAGAACGAGTTTCACTATCGCTAGGCTCGTTAAAACATAGCGATGGGCTTGCCCGAAGGGCAGGTTATAGAACAAGCATATGTTATCCTCCTCAAGCTTGACAAAAATAAAGAGGTACTGGTCAGCAATGACTGGGGAAAAATTGGGAGAAAATCGAGAAAACTTTGATGGTAGCAGGTCGCTCTTGAACATGACACTTTTCCTCCGTACCACAATCGGGTTGGGTTGTCTCATTCACCGGTCACATCACCATGGTCTCGCCATACCATCCATATTTGGGGTAATGCTACCAATCCATCGCATCAGTGTCACCATATGTTCAAGAGAAGTCGTTCAGAAAGAGTCAACCGGGTCCCATCCACTGCCATACATTATCTTTCATCCATTCATGACCGCCACCCTGAATCATATGTCACAGATCGTTTTCACCTCCATTAAAATCATTAGCTCTGTTCCGTGTCACTGATGTGGGATTCATCAAGGCCCTCCTTTGACGGATCGCTTCTTATCGACATCAGCTCATTATCCAAGAAGTTGATCTAGGAATAACCCCTTCAGTACTTTGAAGCTTGCATGCCTCAATGGCAAGTTTCTCACTTCCGGCGACAGGTATACATCAATGGCCTTCGACCAGAAGATTTTGCGTGGTGTTCGATGCCAAGTCCTTTATTCACACCACGTGAATTGTACTGCAGTACCTTGAGGGTCATTATCATTACCGGTGATTCCTCTCGCGCTTGTTAACGGTTTACATCATTGACCGGTAATCAAGCGATGTCTTTCCATGTTCGACTTCAGCGCAATTCTCACATGGATCGACTTGTACTTAGAGTGAGGATCGAACGAGTTTGAAGACCCCGGATCTAGTTTCATCCACCCGGGCTGCGATATATATTCAGGAAAGATAAAGACATTTGACATGTACATCATTGCGGCAGATGATCATCCTACTCAAAGGATGATAATTTCGCCAAAATTATCAGTCTACCATCAGACGATCGTCTGTTCTATGTACAAAAATGAATTTATAAAGCTGAGCATGGGAATGCCTGCCTCAGCTAGATCATGAAAGCAGTATGAATCATAATGTATTGTATTGTATCTTATTACAGGTCTCCTCCCAGCAAATGGATGAACTTTGGACCCTCCTCGATAAAGCATTTCACCCGATAAACGGCCTCATACTTTAGGGGGCAACTGTTATAGACATTTTTGTGCCTTTCAGCATGGAGCATGAAATGTCCATAATCTAAGGGATCCAAAGTCCCTAAACATTTTGTTCCTACCCCTAGAGGAACAAGGCTAACTAACCACAGCAATTCACAGAAGTTCTCCACCTGAAACCACTCAGGATCATGTCAACTGCTCCACTGAGCATCTGCGCTGAATGTCAACTGCTACACTGGCTACCTGCGTTGAATTTCAACTCCAACACTAGCTACCTGCGCTGAGCGAGTTTGGACATGTGGCAGACTCATTCCTCAAGGTGTCAATGCCCAGGAAGCTTCCAAAATGACACTTGCATCAAGGAATTCGACTGGTGATGAGTAAGAGGTTCCAAATCTCCAAGTGGGAGAAAGAACCTCCAAGTGGACTCAAGAACTGAGAGAGGGAGAGGACACTAGTCAGATCTCAAGCTGACTCATCCTCTCTCCAAAATAACTATATATAAATCTCTCCTCCATGGGATCAGGGGGGCTGGAATTTTGTTATTGCAAAGAATTGTTGTTGGTTTGTGACTGGAGACATTGGGTGCTTAATGCTTTGAAGGGAGCTGAAGAAGGAATTCCATTCTGCTGGGAAGGAGATGCTGGATTGGAGCCCTCTGGGTTGTATCTCTTCCTGAACCCTGTTATCAATCAATAAAGCTATCTTGGTTCTTTCCTATATGCTGGTGTATTTTGTATGATTGCATTAGTGTATTTGATTTACTTCTAATCCTGAATCATTTATGAATATGAATATTTGCCTTTGTGTTGTGTTCTTCTCTTGTCGCAAGTAGCTGTTCTCTTGGCATAGGTAGCTGTTCTCTTGTGATCTCGTGGAAATCAAGTAGTTGTTCTCTTGAGCAAGCGAGGAGGCAAGTAGCTGTGAACACCCAAATAGAAGAGGATCTAGATCGAGGGACAAACGGAAGACAACGGTAAGTCTATCGATTTCCCCTCTTTCACATTTCATAAAGGAAGAAACCAGTGTAGTTGTATTCGTTTGTTGCTAAGGCGCTGTCACACCTTAGGTGGATAGGATCGTCCTGCATAGGCATTTTTCCCCACAACATAGACCAAGCACCAAGAGCACAAAAATCTTCTAACAATGAGAACATGCAAGTATAGATAATGGCCTTATCTGAGGACATATTAGCAGCCTCAAAGTATCCTACAATATTTCTTGATCCATATCTAAATCCCCACAATCCATTTTTTCTGGAGTCATACCAATTTTGGCAGCGAATTCACGAAAAATGTTTATCTCCAAAGCTGACAGCATGCCTCGAAGTTTATATTCTTTTTCTAGACTCCAATGAACAACATACAAATATTCCATGTGTTGATGTATGACCTCATGAAATCGCATTTGATAATCAACTGTTAAAATATCTTGGGCTTCATTCACACCTGATAAAAAAACAATTGATATTCTTCACACGAATACATGAGTTGAAAATATTTGATATAAATCTCTTTACTAATAGAACTTATCATCTCGATTCCATGAGGCTCCTCGTCGAAAGAGAAACAATGATCTTGATATAAAACTTGGGAATGAATGTATACAAGATTTTATTCGTCTACATCTTCTACATCTTCACCAATTAACCGTAAGTCTCCATGTTCACTAATCAACTAAAATTTTGTATCAATTGTTTCTCGATCTCAAAACTCGAACAATTGTGTCATCATTGATACTATTGTGAATCTTGCTGAATAACCTCTTTTCAAAAATGCCTCAATGAGGAACACACTTTCATCTCTTAGATTTCGATACAATTTTAGAATAAAAGCAATAATCACACTCTCGCAAACCACAAAATCATTTGTTTTCTTCTATTTTCTTCTTTCATGTGTGGTCTATTTATACATGTTCATGGAAACAAAGTCAACTGATTTATCTATACATGTCTATGCAATAAGGTCTGTGCGGTCGGCTAAGAAGATCTTTTGGTGGATTAAATCCAATTTGGAGGAAACGTGGGATAGCTAAAAGGGTTGTGAGATTATTAGCAACACAACTCAGATCTGGGAGTTGCATGTGAAACTCATTTCCATATTCAATATCTATTGGCATGGTATCATTGGTCAAAGTCCACTCCCAATTTTAAGGAAGAGTTTCATTCACATGAATTGCCTATGGGTGATGGGACCGCATTTTGGGTTTCCACAAAGATGGGGTAATACTTAAGGAGTAGTTCAGGGATTTAAAGTAACACTACAAAATCGATTTAATCAGGAGATAAACATGTATGATAAACATCAAAATATTTATTTGATATTTGAAATTATTTAGATTTCAAAAATTACTAAAATTATTATAGTGTTATTTTAAATTATTATTAATATTATTAAATAGAAATTATATATATATATATATATATATATATATATATATATATATATATATATATATATATATATATATATATATATATATATATATATATATATATATATATATATATATCCCCAAGGGTTAGCTCAACTAATCAAGTACCTCGCCGATCGGGAGGTCATAGTGTCAATTCTCCTTGATGCCCTTGGGGTTAGGCCCTGCTAGTCTGGCCGACGGGTTTTAAAAGGTTCCCTTCACAGCTGATCTGCCCAGATTTTCCATGGATGTAACGACCACCTAGTGATCATGAACCACCCATATCTATATATATATAGATATATATATTATTCTTAATAATGGAATTCCCTATGGAAATTTTTAATTTATAAGAGCCTTTGTTATAATATTAACATAGATACATTTTAACTCTGGATCCATTAAGCTTCGACATGGATCAAAACTTGAGGAGACATTTTCACATCCCTCTTTGGGAGTGAATATGGATCTACGTTGGTTTAAATAATAAATACTTATAAAAAAATAAAGTATAAATTTTCAGCCATAAGGACTATAAATTCAAAATCATTAAGATGGATTCCCTATTTATTTTTTGAAAACTTTTCCTATAAGACATACAAAAAAAAAGCCTAAATTTTGAGAAATAAAGAAAATGTTTAAAATATAGCTTAGAAAGATAAAAAAAAAAGTAAGAGAAGATAACCATTGTTTTTGTTTTTACTTTTAAATTAATAAATTACAACAAAAAAGTTATCAAAAGTTTTACTATATTTTTTTTTCAACTTTTTCCTACAAGACACTTTTACAAAAATAAAGCCTAATTTTGTATTATGCAAGGGAAGGCTTACCTTTACCAATAATAACCACCTTTATATTTCCAACTCAAGGTCCTGTTGATGCCATGAAAATCGTTGTATCAACATTGGGGGATAACCACCCGGTCCGGACCTTAATACAGCTCCTTTTCCGTTTGGGATGGTGGCTCCGACTGGATATAATGGGACCAGTTTCCCAATAATGAATAAAAGGGGATGGATGAGTGATTGGTTTGCTAATAAATGATAATGAGTGGATGACTTAATCTAACAGCGAAAACATAAATGACTATTCTATCCTGGGAGGCTTCTATTCTTTTAAGTGCAACTCTTGATGATCTTTGTTCATCGATAGGCATATAGATGACTCTACACAATAAACATAGACATTCATTTACTTAATGATTGCTTTGTTCAAATAGTTAAATGAAGTGATTAACAAAACATTGTTACACTTATCTTTTTATATTACTGATACATGTATGATAAAATAAAAGCATGTTGTAAACATCCAGAAGTGGAAATTATAAAAAATGTTGTTAAAAACACACACATATATCCGATAATAGCAAGAGCGGTCAAACAACAATTCACATAAAAAGAATGAACTCAGACATAGATAGTAGTACCATATGAGCTGCAAATCATTCCCAACATCAATCGCTATTTGAATTCCTTCTTTCGACTCAGAAATACTTTTAAATAAAGGCAGTAGTGGACATCCACATAAAAGCTTCGTTATCAAAATTAGAATAATTGGCCCAGTATTTATAAAAAAATATGCCTGAAGTACAGTAGTGCAACTTCAGGTTTAAGTCATATACAAAAACTTAAGTCATATTAAAACTAACTAACTATAAAATTAAAATGCTACTTAATTGGTACAACTTGATTTGGAGTATCCTCCTCATAGCAATCTGGCAATCGGCAGCATGATTCATCACTCTGGCTGTTTGCCTTTCGTCCTGAGTTGGCATATTGCTAGCATTGGTTCCACTTCTGGAGGGCGGCTGAGACAAGAATTGAGTTGAGCAGCATAGGTGGCATCTTGTATATCGGGAATGATACACCCGATTGCATCTGTAAGGCACTTGAGGGCGGCTCTTTGGCTGTATGGTTTTATTAGGAACAACCAATAGGTGTCCCAAGTTAAATTGTTAATACCTGTGATCAATCTCCCATTCTTTTCTTGCTCTTGATAACATGACTGCTCCAATGTTTTAGCCGATAGTAATTTACCTGGTGTACATTGAGAGATCATATTAGATAAGTAGAGAGTATCATTAATCAATTCAACCAAATTACTTGTGGTTAATTTGCATCTGTAAACTACTCTCTCTGCCTTCATTAACTAGGACTGCCATTCCATAAATAGGATCTCTTTACGGGATTCTAATATTTTTGGCAAATTAGCTGCCTGTCTCTCATCAGTGTCCTGCCAATCAAGAAAATTGGTCAAGGTCTCATCGGCCTGCTCCAAGTCTGTTCTAGCATCAACTGATTTATCGATTATTGATGCTGCTATGTCACATAGGGGTTCTGCTTGAGCGATTTTCTGACATAATAGTATTATTTGTGTTACCAATGCTTTTTTAATCTGTAGTTCTTCTGCTCTAAACTCGGCAGGCTGTGGAAGATTCTTGGACTTTTCTATTTGGCCTGATAATTGAGCCATTTGCTCATCTTTCGACTTCACCATCTGTTCATTCACTGCTTTCAATTTTGCCAATGCTTTCGATAACTCTTTCTGCTTTTGAATTGCACTTGAATCAATCCTTTGTTTCTCTTCCTGCAATTGTTTATTCAATTGATTATTAATTTGTTGCTGCGTAGACAGCTGCTGGTCGAGTTTCTCTGCTTTCTGTTGTGCCTCCGATAACTGTGCTTGTAGCGGAGCAATTGCTTGGTCCTTTTCTCTTAACAGATTACTCACTTCTGATGCCTTGTCCATGGTGGCCGCCGAATAGGCTCCAGCATATTGGGACAATTTTGTTAGGTCATCAAAAGGATCAAACTCCTATTTCCAAACCACATTGGCTGTCACTGTTTGTTCAGGGAATAGGGAAGGTTGATCAATCCTTCTCCTTTTTCGTTGTCGCTTTACTACAGCCCTGTGCTTTGGGCTGTAAAAGACATCCAATGGAGGTATATCCTCCACTTGGAAAATGATCTGATCCAAAGGATCTTTGGGAATTATCTCTATTTCTGTAGAAGGGGGTAGGCTATTGGTTCCACTTGGAAGCTCTTTTGATGTTGTATCCTGTGTATCAGCCGGTTTGGATGTATCGGCTTCCTTTGAGCTTTCAAGATTGCTTATGATTGAATTGAATTGTTGCCATTCCTGGAGCAACTTCGGGTCAATCTGGGCATCGACATTCACGTCTGTGCTGCTCTACTCTTGCTCTTTCCTTTGTACTTCCTCCTGCTCTTTCCTTTGCACTTCCTCCCGCTCTTTTGTTTGGATTTCTCCAGCAATTTCTGATGTAGCAGGAGGTTCATTGGTAACTCGCTGTTCAGGCTTGCTTGACTATGTCATCGGGGCCATTTCTAACAGATCTAGAGGCAGAGTTTGCAACCTTTGCTCTCTAAGTCTGTTAAATTCAACTAACCCATCGTCGTGATATCTCATTCTGGCTAGCATTTGAACCTGAAATAACGACTCGGCCGAGGAGAACAGGTCATCAAACTCATCATCTTTATGTTCAAATTTAGTGAGTTTTGCATGTTCAAGTGCATTGTAGGCGACTTTGTTTGGATCAAATCGCCTGTTAGGAAGAGTGGCGAGATTCAGTGTGTTAATATTATCTGCTTCTTTCTCTGCATGTTTATAGTCATGCAGAGTGTAAACACCACACCTTAGAGGAAATGGAGGCCAAACCTGCTTCTTTTTATTCCTTAGAGTCTGTGTAACTCCTTCGGATGTAAGCTGATATGTTATTTCTCGGGCCAACAGTTTGTCAGGTGTATATAAGGGGAGGACATGAGGCTTGGCATGACTGCCGAAAACTCTTACATAGGTGAATTTTTCTTCTCTGAACCATCTCCCTATGGTTGTCAAGTCAATCTATGCTCGTGAGGAAATCTTAGGAGCAGGTTTGTCAAAAATGGCATAGTGAATGGGTAACATAAATCCATTACAAACTTGATATAGGTGGTGTTTATAGTGGGCTTTCCACAACTTCTAATGGTATATATGAATGGGCATGGGGTCTTGTGGAGTCCATCTCCATCCTAGCACAGAAAATTCGGAATTAAAACAGAGGGTATCCAAGATGTAGGCACTATAGTAAAATGGGGGAATGAACCTTTCAGTAACGCGAGATTTGTTTTTGAATTCAAGAACCGTTGTTGCTAACTTATCAGACATATTATTCCCCCAATCCATTATTTCACCATTGCATGCTATTTCCATTAAAGGTACCATTTCTATAGTGAAATTTGAGGAATCATGCAACCCCCAAATCCTACACATCATTACTTCGGCATAACAATAAGGAGAACACAAGGAATCGACAGAGTACTTACCCAAAGACTCATGCTTGTGTTTCGCTGGGTTTTTGCCTCCAATCCTGTATAGGTTCTGATTCGATGTCATTTTCATTTCTGAACTTCTCTAGAAATGATTTGTTGTACTTCTTCTCTGGTGCAGGAAAATGGTACATTTGCCTCAAATCATCAGGTTGAAACGAGCCGAACACTCTCCCGTCGATGGTGCAAAAGGTTCTGTTTGTAATTGGGATTTCTTCAATTTCCCATCTTATTACATCTGTATATGGGAGAATTTTCTCTCGGGCTGCTATCCGATGAAGGTAAGAGTCGGCTAAATCCTTTAGAGTAGCATCAGACTTCCGGGTCAGGACTGTTGTGGCTTGCACTATTGTTACCTGAGGCTCTTCGGCCTCAATCAGATTGTAGATGCTCAGCCAAGTCGTTTTACTGAGTCCTAGGCATGTGGTGTCCGAGATTAGTCCCTTTTTGCTTGGTCCTGGATCAGAAATGTGTTGTCCTGTTACTGTTGAAGCTGAAACTATTCTAGTTTTCTTAGATTTCTTCCCCATTTGGCTTGAATTTGCTGCTACGGAGGAGCTCTACACAGGAGAGAAAATGAACGTAATGCAGAGAATTGGTGACGCAAACCAAATATGAACGAGATATATTAATCAATGAATAATGGAGGATTAACTTAAGGTGGTCGTGGATACAATCTCTGAAAATATTTTGGCCTTACTGTTCCATTAAATGGCCGTTTAAACCTGTCAATCCTTTAAATTCTCATCATATCGTTTATTGGCCGAATAATTCATTTAAGCGTGGCTTTGATGTTTTGGCGGTTGCGTGTAAGGGAATCACTATCGGGAAGAGAAAGGCCTTTAATAGTAAATAACCATAATATATCCCGGCCTTATCAATCCTTTTTGAAATATGCGCCTAGATTTATCACAATCGGCGATCGGGGGAATGCTTAAGTTATTATATTGGTGTCCTTTCGGAATCCCCGATCGTCGATAGCGATATCGCCAATTCGCATCGGGATTTTTTAAACGAGGGCTTTAGATGCATGCATGCTACATTCCCCGATCGACGATAGCGATATTGCATCGGAGCGAAGAGATGGGCCTTTTGTTATGATTGCTTGCCTTCCCGATATCCGATATTCATTTGTGCATTGTTGCATCAGGGAAAACCAATGGGTCTTATGTCATGAATCCTTTGTTATTGCAATATGCGATCGCTTTATCGCAATAATAAAGGATTATTAATTTTTATTATAAGACCGATTATATGATTTATCAAAAAGGTTTATAATGTTTTATTTCTTTTCGGACCTTTTGAATAATGATAAGTCGATACCAATTTAATCTAAAAGGGACCCATTTCATATTATAGTTTTGAAAATAAAAATTTTATGAAATGGGGGGTTGTTGTACAGCACAACAGGTCCTAATCCCTAAAGCACGTTGCGAATATTCTCTCTCTCTCTCTCTCTCTCTCTCTCTCTATATATATATATATATATATATATATATATGTATATATATATATATATATATATATATATATGTATATATATATATATATATATATATATATATATGTATATATATATATATATATATATATGTATATATATATATATATATGTATATATATATATATATATGTATATATATATATATATATATATATATATATATATATATATATATATATATATATATATATATAGTTCTCATACATAATGATTCAAATATCAAATTTGGCACAACAAATTGACACTTGGTTACCTATAAAACACTCTCATTGTGGAGGACAACAATTCTTATAAAAAAAGGGAAGCCTAAATTTCCACACATGAGGAATATAGTTACATAAATCAAAATCATTTTTTTTAAATCTTAAAGCCTATTTTCTTCAAACATAAAGACTATAAAGACATGAATCAAAATCATTTTGTCTTCTTTTTTCTTTTGAAATTAAGAAATTATAATTATTTTTGTTTATCATAAATTTCCCTAAATTCCCTCATGGGGGTGGTTATTGAATGTCAACTAGTTGAGGATAGAGACAGTAATTCACAACCCACACATTATAAATGATATCAAAGCATGGAATGGATATTTCATTTGGCACTCCAAATAGAAAGGTTCTGGAGAATTTAATGTGTATAATTGATTTTCAAATGGTTACAACACTCAGTCGCAAGTTGTGGGAAATGAGTGTTAGGATTGTAGGGGGTGAAAATTGTTGAGGTGTAAGGTTGGCTTTTTTGTGAATCCATTCCCCACTCCTAGATTGTAGCTAGTAGTTGAGTGTCATGTGGAGTGGAGGTATGGGGCAATGCGAGTTCAGTCGTGACTCAGAGGGCCATTTGGGACCCAGGGACATGAAGTGTTGCAATGATCGGGAATAATCTTACATGAGATTGGTGGATAGAGGCTTCCAAAATTGGGTTTGTCTTTCACATGGGTCTTAAGTCTACATCCATTTATTTCATATAGGTAAATTTCTTTGGTTCGTCCTGCATTGATTTTAGTATTTGGTACACTTTATTTGGATTTAGTTATGGTGAATACTTTGTGCGAGGAGTGCGGTGGGATTTGGTGTGTGGTCAACACCCTGTAGCATTTGGTTGGTTGATTGAGGGGATTTTGTTAATAAAGCAATTGTTTTAGGGGCAAGAGGTTCCCCTATTGATGGTGTCCTCAATTTCCTATTTCTCTACTTTTCTGTTTTGGTGAGTGAGTTTTAGCACTCCTATATTGGAGAGAGTTGGATTATGGGGTGAGGTTGGGGAATGTTACAACATCCATTGTCATTTTAATTTAATTTTCAGTTTTATCGCAAAAATGAAAAAAAATAAAATATTATATTCTAATGGAAATTAAAAGAGAATGCGAAAATTTGAAAGAAATGATTTATTTTATATTATTGATGGATTTTGAATGTGAGAAACCCAAGAGAAGATCTGAGTCATCCAATTGACATGCAATAGATCTAATGGTAATCATGTGGTTAACAAGGATGAGGTTTACTCCAAAATCAGACATAAGAAATTATAAAACCGAGTTAAAACCTCAGTTAATCGGGGTCAAAAGCTTGAAGGATTCAGATCCGATGATAATCGCGTGGTTAACAAGGACGAGGTTTATTTCGGAAAACAAACGTGATGGTTTATGAAATATGATTTAATCCGTTGAAGTCCAGATCAATCACAACTGCTCATTAAGAAGGGACAAGATCCAATGGATATGTCATCAAAACGTGCACGGGTTTTATTATAAATTTCAGACTCAAGAAGTCTATGAACTACAATTTTGCTTCCTTTAGGTTCTGTGGGGAAGGAAAAGGTTTGTGGAAAAGGTGGATGCGATAAGATTATGAACCAGAGTCTTGTTTCCTTTCGATCCTGTGGTAGCTTAAGGTTCGCCATATTCCACGTAAATCAACCAATTCTGTTGTTTTAGCAGAATAACTAAGATTAAAGGCGGATGAATGAAAATACAAAGGAATGGTGATTGGTTGGGTTCTTTTTTGTTTCCGCCAATCAAAACATTTCTGATATATACGTGGGCCATAAGGGTTTCTTTGGGTTTCCGCCAATCAGAACATTTCCGATATATATGTGGGCCCATATCCACAAGTCCACGAACAAAATTTTGTAAAGATGCAGCTTTGCTATGTTAAAGCAGTTTAGCTGTCATCAAGAAATCTACAGGATTATAGCTTGCAGATACTCAAGCCATAGTTTCGAACAATGAGCAATCATCACCAGTCATATTCTAATTTATGTTACTTCTTGTTATTTCGTTTTCTTGAGAAGAATGAGGTGTCTTTTGCCCTCCAATGTAATATTTTGTAATGAATTTTACTTTAGACAGTTAGGAGATAGTTAAGTAGTTTGACGGTTTTGGTTATTACCAACTATCCCATGATGTATAAAAAGAGGTAAAATTATAGAAAAAGGGTTCAAATTTTGAGGAACCGAGAGACTAGGCTATTGTATTCTTAATAAAACTGATGATTAATGAAAGAATCAAGAGTTTTCTAGACATTTTTGGGTATGATTTGTAATTTCTCTGTTATGTGTCATCATGTATCTTCCTTTCTTTAAGTATGGTAATGAAGTTGCAGGTCTTTGTTTGCTTATGTGAATGAAGTTAAAATTCCTTAAAAGAGCACTTTTGTACTTAAAGTCCCTACTAATACATTTCTTCTAAGTTACAGATAATAGTTTCTACGAAAAACAACATATTGTCTTTAACTTCTCAAAGTGTTACAGATAATAGTTTATGTGAAAAAGAACTTATTGCCTCTAACTTCTCAAAGCATTCTTCACTCAGCATTTATATTCAACAATCATATGGCATTCTGAGACTTTCATATCACCTAAGTATTAATGGTTAAAAGATAGATCCTTCAGCCCCTTCACTTGAGGATATATCAAACAAATAAGTGACATGAATAATAAACATTAATGTCTTAAGCACAATTTCTATACAACCAAGAAATTGGTTTCTTAAGGGACAACTTTAATAGGCGTCGTTACCGGGGAACGAAGTCAAGAACACTTTTCCCTTGGTTTTTAATATTTTCATTTGGTTGTTCAATGAGGAGGAAATATTTGGTTGTATTGAACAGAAAATAATAACTTTGGCTTCAAAAAGGCCTCATACAAGGTCAGATACCTCATAGCAAAAAGTTCAAGCCCTTTCAGACCTAAGAGACTAGTTTCCAAGAGGGTTGGAAGGCCAAAAACTCCAGTTACTCCAATTCCTACACTGTCTGCGCCTGGCAGTAGTTCAACACATCTTTCATCCAAACATTCACCTTTTATTGACCAAGAGATACATTTTACATCCACTTCATTTCAAGAACCAAACTATCAAGAATAGTATTTAGAGTTTGTTTCTTTCTCAGTATCTGCTATAGTTATTCAACCTGAACATATAGATACATTGCCACCTTTTCATACTCCATTTACTCATCAGTTAGGTTCTACATCTGCTGGTACTCAAGGTTCAGTAAGTTCAGGAGCAAACATGGTAGCACCTACATTCTTGTTGAATAGGTATGCACCTATTCAGTTGCTACAACTGTTGAATAAAATGCCTTAAGAATGATTAACAATTCTCCCTCAGTTCTCAGGGGAGAATGAACAAACAACAGAGAAGCATATACCAGTGTTTTGTAATTTTGCAAAAAATCTCAATGTTGAACACTTGGATGTTGTTTTAAGACTTTTTACTTCAGGCAATGAGGTTAGCTTTTTTATTTATACACGTCGTTGGCAATGGCAATGAGGTCAATTGTTGATTATGTGATGATGTCAACCAACTCGATCTAGGGGACTCTCAAAGTCTCTAGAAGGTTTTGATGTATTAAATAGGATTTTACAGGAAATGGAACCCACATCACTTGATCCAAGAAATACGATCGCTACTTTATTATCAATTAAATTCATATATATATTTCCATCCAAAGTGTCAACCACTATTTCGAGGTGTTTTATTGTCATGATAATAGAATTGTTTTAATAATAAATAATTCATCCTCTCCACCCTTCTATCTTATATATTTCTTTTTTCTTTCAGAGAATTAATATATAAGATAGGTAGGTTAGAATTAATATATAAGATATTTATTTCAATATTTTGACTCACAATTTCAACCACTATTTGATGATGTTTATGGTCCCACGTTAACTTTTTTTTTAATGAGAATAGGATTTTTTAATAGTAAAAATTCATCCTTTCCATTGTTGATATAATATAAAAAATTTATGGCTAAAATATTATAATTTCAATATATTTAATAATCATGGCTTAAGAGATTCTTGCTTTTTTTTGTGATTTCATTTTAATAATTATAGTTTAATTTATGATCTTAGAATACTTAATTTATCATTTTATGTCACAAACAAATGCTTTTCCTTATCAAATTACTCTATTGTGGAAGTATCCAAGTGTGTATTTGTACAAGTCATGAGTAATTTCTAGCCTTCCATAGTTGGTTTTGCATCTCTTACATTTATCAACAAATTGTGAAAAATTCTTTGTTGATTGCTCTTTCCATCTTGTCGAAACACAGTATCAAGAGTCACAATTGTTGTGAATGAGTTCCATAATTATTTTGCATGACTAGTACATGCATATACATGTTTATCCATAACTTGTGGAAATTGTCCCAAATCACTAACGAATATAATTAATCTCCCACCAAAAATAACTTTTTCATTTCTGGGAAAGCCTATCGAAGTCTTGAATCAAAGTTTGTTAATAAATGTCTTCAAGTAAAACTCATTTCATCTATCATAACATATTTCACATGCTTCATCTATTCTTGGAATGTAAGTAAACTTTGTTGTTTTAGAGTTTTTATGTCATTGGTTGGAATTTGAAGTGTTCAAATGATTTGTTTTCGTAGATATGTTGAAAGATGCAACCCTTGTAGGAGATAAAAGTAGTAATGAACTCTTCCCACGAAAGGACTCACTTTCAAGTGCTTTTGTAATGGCTCGAACCAATTAAGACTTTCCTCTACTTACAGTTCCTTGGATTAGCATGCGTAATTGACCAACACCTGATCTATTATGGTCAATGATAATACCAAATTATTTTCTCTGCTTAGCATTAAGAATTTCAAAGGAGTAAGATTTTCCAAGCTGGTTACTGCAAAGGGAATCCAACTTTCTCTTTTCAGATATGAAATGAATAGCACAATTAGATGTGACATCATCAACAAAATGTATATTCCAATTATAAGCACGATCATGATCACTATGTCCTAGCATCTCAAACTCATTCTAATCTATATATGTGTTATACATTCCACAAAGAATCTCTTACTCATTCTCTCTAAAATGTGCACGTGGATTTTGAACTTCTTCTTCACTAGATTCAATTGGATCAACTATAGGCAATCGATTGCAATCATCATTTGTCTGACCTATATCTTTGTGAAAATCATGAAATGTCTTGTATAATACTAAATCAAACCAACAAAATTCAACAAACTTGTCATCTTCTCAAATAGGAATTGAGGTGAATCATGGGAACACATGTACAATATCTACATTTTATATGTTCGCTTTTGGTTAGCGTCTTTTGGATGTCAGTTGCTGACAAAGATCTGAGAGTTTTTGTCCTCATTCAAAGGTACATAGTGGGTAAGAGAGAAACTTTGGCCCTCTGGTTGTTGGGAGGCAGTTCAGAGGGAGCGACATTGGGTTTAGAGACAAATGAGAAGGTTATGGTCCATAGTCATTGGCTTCAAGTAGGCTAGGGAGAAACTTTGTTAGTTTAGTCACTCAGATATGACTGCAAGGGTGCGACTTTGACTTGAGTGCTCGAACAACTCAAAAAGAGAGCGAATTTATTTTCCTTTATTTATGGCCATAGTGATACACACAGAGACCTCCTGGGAGCAACTTTGCTATTACAGCCACTTGGATAATGTCTTCATGAGTGCGACTTTGAGGTTTTTAGTCACTCATAGACAGTACTGATGAGAGCGACAATTCAGATCTAGGTTTTTGGTATCTCAACATCAATGATTTTTGGATCTGGGTTTCTCTATTCTAGATCAGTGGATCTGAGTTTCTCTGCTATTATGATAGATCTGTAGATCTAGCATATTGTTACTTGTTATTGATCATATGTATTGGGCTCATTGTACTCACTTTTGTAATTTTTTGTGATGATATAAGAAGAAGAAGGGAACACACATACAATAGCTGCACTCTATATGTTTTTGTTGGATAAGTTACAGGTTCTAAAGGCATTGGAAGCATCAGAGGGTTTTGACCTTGTGGGATCGACCTCGAACATAGGACCTCTAGGTAATACCTCTTCTTCCTACTTCAGTAGTTTAAACATTTAGATTATTTGTCTACGTGTTTCTTTATGTTCTATTCCCTCCACTCTGCTGGGGTTTTCAACCCAAGACCCTAGGTTGTTTCCACCTGCAACAGAATTGGCCACTCCACTCGGGAAAACATTCTTGTTTTTCCTATTTTGGGTTGATTGTTCTTTATGAGGGTTTGTTTTCTGAATTTCTTTCTTTTACATTGTTAGTGACTTATTAGCTTCCCAATCATCAAGTCTGATCTTTTGGATCATGCCTCGATTTTTTATTTTTCTTAATTGACCCTTTTATACACCTTTTTTTAGGTATACAGTAGTGTATACATGCTTTTTTCCTCAAATAGGCTTGGGTATACGCGAGTTTCCTGTGTTTGAAATGTGTTTGCATTCCTCTATGCCTTTACACAGTCGTGTGTACCTAATTTTGTATTGATTTTTCAAAATCTCTTGCCCAGTTAAGTCTGTTTCCTGGTGCCTTTT
This sequence comes from Pinus tabuliformis, assembly GCA_031772625.1. Classification (NCBI taxonomy): domain Eukaryota; kingdom Viridiplantae; phylum Streptophyta; class Pinopsida; order Pinales; family Pinaceae; genus Pinus; species Pinus tabuliformis. The sequence goes on from CM062816.1 coordinate 37,353,071, forward strand.
TCTATTTTTGGGTCATTCAATGTTAGTAGAACTTTGTTCTCTTGCAAGTTTTCAATTGTGAATCTTCTTCTTGGTGAAAAACCTAGTTGACCTAGGATTTCTTCTTGAGTAATGTTTTAGTTTGCATTTTGGGTTTAAGGCTTCTGTCATAAGTTATTGGTTGGTTTTAGTTTGCGTTTTGGGTTTTGGGTTTAATTCTTCTATCAGAAGTTCTTGGTTGTTTTGGATTTCCAGGACAAAAATTGCTTCCAGTTTCATTTATAACCCAAATTTCAAATTTCTTTGTTTTTCCTTCCCTTTTGGGTGACCTATTTTATTTTTCATGGTTTTTCGAGTGTCCCTTTGGAAATATTGAGAGTCTTTCTTGACATTTTGTTGGTTTGCTGAAGTCTTTTTTACTGCTATTCAGTTCAATTTGTGCAAGTTTGTAGTCCTTTTTTATTTCAAGTTTCTGTAGAAATTTTGAATAATTTAACACATATTCAATGGAGATTATCCTGATCATGTACTATTGCGGAAAACATACACAATACATAAGCTCCTCTATGTTGATCAACAATATAGCAGCATCAATAACAATAAAACATCAAGAGCATTCACACATTAACACAGTATGTATCCCGGGGAAAGCATCGCGCTAAAAACCCCAACTATCTGTATATTAATGATTGAGTCATGTAACATTACATAGCATAATACTTCTCACATGTATCTCCACCTCTGTTACACACAATACAACTCAGATCTGATCTCCAAATCTCTTCCACTGCTTGCCTGCCTCCACTGCTCAATACCTGCTCAAGAACTGATGAGAATAGCTTCCCAAACTCATTTTTTCACCTGCAAAATAGTCACTCACTCTTTGTGGACGTGAGAAAAGGCTAAAATGTGGGCCAAATACGTGATCAAACTCATTGGCATACTCAATCCTTTGATTGTGCAAGATCTGATGCACAACTATAGTCACAACTGATAGCAATCTGATTCTCTACCACCTGTCCCTGTTGAATTGAACATGCACTGACATGCAACTGAGTTAACTGATGTATTCTTTAGTTGTATTATGAGTTAATAATTAGTTTAACAACTCATCATTAGTCTATCTGTAGTTAGACTAACTACAACTAGTTTAACTAAGTCAAACTGAACACAACTCCATCAACTGTACCTCCAGTCCACTAAACTCAACTCACTTGAGTTCTAACTGAAGTCATGCATGCAACAACTCAACTGACTCATAAGAAAAGCGTATTTCCTTCTGACAGCTGCATGTGCCACTTCTGTAGCTCAAACTGAAGTGCTCCAAGAGAATAAGATTAAGTTTATAGTCCAAATATTATTGTGAGATAATAATATTTGACTTTTCTATTTTTGACAGCCAGTCTAAAAATAGACTTTGATCACTCACACTGTGATCACTCACACTTTCATCAAAAATAGAAGTCCATCTATTTTTTCCAACTTGATCAATCATCCATAAACATAGACATGATCCATATGTCTAAAAATAGACTTGCGCCAAAAATAGCCTGCGGGCCCACTTAGTGAAGGCGACTCTTTTCACTAAGCTCCATCATATTGTTGCAATCTCAACACTCCCTCTCGACAAGATATGGATTATCAGCAACCCCTATCCTGCCTCGGTGGTACTCGAATTTGCTCCTGGTGAGAGCCTTCGTCAGAATATCAGCATCCTGATCCTCCATTGGAATGTACGAAAGTAACATGATCCTCCGCTGCACACAATCTCTGATATGATGGTACCTGATGTCAATATGTTTAGATCTATCATGAAATACAGGATTAGCCGAGATTTTAATGCAACTCTGGTTATCACAGTAAATCACAGTAGGATCCAAATGAGAACCGAACAAACCAACCAGGATCTTCCTCATCCATATAGCCTCGCATGCAGCCAAACTTGCTGCCATATACTCGGCCTCTGCTGAACTGAGTGCCACGGATCTCTGCTTCCTGCTGTACCAAGAAACTGTTGTCGATCCGATACTGAAGACCCCTCCTGATGTGCTTTTTCTGTCTGTTGGGCTCCCTGCCTAATCTGCATCTGTGAAGCCACATAGCTTCACCTCATCCTCCTGTCTGTACCACAAACCATATCCCGATGTGCCTCTCAAGTAGCGCAATACATGCTTGCCCGCCTTCCAGAAGAGCTTGGTAGGTTTAACCATAGCTTGTGAAAGCTGGTTAACTGCATAGCATATATCAGGTCGTGTATTGACCAAATACATCAGCGACCCCACCAACTGTCGATAAACAATGGCATCCACTTCTTCTCCCGAAGTGGCATCCTCCTTCCTCCAACCTCCAGGAAGAGGAGTATCAACAGGCTTGCAGCCATGCATGTTGAACTTCTCCAGTATCTCCCGAGCATACTTGCCCTGAGAAACAAACAGTCCACCACTGCGCTGCCATATTTCCAATCCTAGGAAATAGTGAAGGAGGCCCAAATCCTTCATCTCAAACTCTGTAGCAAGATCCTTCTTGCATGACAGTATCAACAGCTCATCACCCGTTAGAATCAAATCATCAACATACAATACAATGATAAGAAACTTACCCTCCACCACAATTTGGTATAGGTTCGGATCCGCCTCGCTCTTGGAGAATCCAAGTCCTGTGAAATAGCTGTCTATCCGTGTGTACCAAGCACGTGGTGCTTGCTTCAACCCATACAGCGCTCTCTTGAGCCTGCACACATGCGACTCGCTGCTGAAGACTTCAAAGCCTTCGGGTTGCTCAATGTACACCTCCTCCTCAATGACTCCGTTGAGGAATGCAGTCTTCACATCCATCTGATGAATGTGCCATCCCATCTGCGCTGAGAGAGCAAGAATCGTCTGTATGGAAGAATACCTTGCGACAGGTGCAAAGGTCTCCTCATAATCGATCCCCTCAATCTGTGAAAAGCCTCGGGCAACAAATCTTGCCTTGTACTTCTCCACACTCCCGTCAGCTGCCTGCTTAACTTTGTAGATCCATCTCGAACCCACCACTGATTTCCCTTCCGATCTAGGAACAATCTCCCATGCACTGTTTCTGACAATAGAATCATACTCTTCCACCATGGCGTCTACCCATGTAGGATCCTCCACAACTTCCTCGAAAGAGGATGGCTCAGTCACAACACACTTGCTCATAAGAGCCATGTATCTAGTGTACCGATCAGGTGACTGTCTCTGCCTGCGTTGGGCTGTAGGTGGTCCTACAACTTTCTCTGCATCTTGAGCCAGTCGCTCAGCTTCTGTCAAGCGCTTTCGCCCTCTGATGGTTGGTGCTGCATGAGTGGTCTCTTCCACTCCATGAACCTCGTCCTGTGGCTGATCCACGTCCTGAAGCTCATCCTTAGGAACTAATAGCTCCTCATCTGCATGCAAGTGTAGCTCCCTCTCAAGCGAACACTTCATGGCTTTCTCCTCCTGAAATTTTATATCCCGTCGCACAACAGTTTTACCACTGTCTGGCAAATACACACGATAGTTGTGGGGTGTATCAGTGTACCCCACAAATATCCCAACCTCTGCAGTCGGCTCCAACTTCTTTCTGGCATCCTTCGTCACATGCATGTAAACGTTAGCACCAAAAATCCTCAAATGAGAAAGATCAGGCTTCTTACCAGAATAAGTCTCCTCAGGTGTACTCATGCCAAGTATCCTATGAGGACAACGGTTCTGCACATACACTGCTGTATTGCATGCTTCCACCCACAAGTGAAGGGGTAGGCCCTGATCATGCAACATTGCCCGTGCAGCACCCACAATCATTCTGTTCTTCCGCTCAGCTACCCCGTTCTGCTGTGGGTTATGGGGAGTTATGAGCTCTCTACGAATCCCTTCTGCCTTGCAGAAATCCTTGAACTCGTCCGAGATGTATTCACCACCATTATCGCTCCTAAGAGCCTTCACCTTCTTCCCCGACTCCTTCTCGACCAGTGCTTTGAATTCACAGAACTTTGAATATGTCTCGCTCTTCTTCTGCATGAAGAAGATCCAGCACTTACGAGAGAAATCATCAACAAAAATCACATAATACCTGTGTTTTGTTGTCGAAGCAACTGAGAAAGGTCCACACACGTCTGTGTGAATTCTCTCAAGGATCGTCGTGGCACGACTATCCTTCACGTGAAAGGTGGCTTTCACAAACTTCCCCAAAGTACACCCCTTGCACTGATCTGACTGCGCAAGTGTGCCTTTAGGAAGCCCTGTAGTGATCTGTTGCATTATCTTCAAGGCTCCATGGTGAAGGTGACCCAATCTCCTGTGCCACAACTCGCCATCATCGCGGCTCACCAATCCTTCTGCCTTGCCTGCCATTGCTGAGCATCCATCTACATGCAACTGATAAAGGTTCCTCACTCGAACCCCTATCTTCCGGGTCTCACCAGTTGTCTTGCTGTGCAGGAAGGCCTTTCCCTCGCTGAAAACAACATCATAACCCTTGTCTTCTAACATCGCCACTGAGATGAGATTCTTCTTCAATCCTGGAACATGCATGACTTCCTTCAACACAAAGGGTTTACCAGACTCCCTCTCAAAGGAAATGGTACCGATACCGGTCGCACTGTATCTACCATCATCGCCCATCTCGATGTGCACTCCAAGATCTTTGTCCTCCAGATCAGAGAACAAATCTCTATCTCCCGTCATGTGAAAAGACGCACCACTGTCCAGGAACCACACTGATCCCATCACACTTGAAACCAAGCATGCGATCAATGAAAAATCAAGCTCAAACTGAGAAGCTAAGGCCTCTCCCCCTGCAGATCCAGCAGCTTGCTTGTTCTTCTTCTTCTGCGGACAATTTGTGGCATAGTGTCCGTGCTGGTGACAGTGAAAACACTTCACCTTGGACATATCCTGCTTCTTGCCTTTCACACCAGACTGAGAAGCTTTCTTGCTCTTCCCTTTCTTTGCTTTGGCAGCCAAAGCACAATTCTCTTCATCAGCTCCCTTTGACGAAGATCCATCCCAGGTACTCCGCCTGATCTCCTCCTCCACAAGATCTGACCATAGTCTTTCCCATCCTGGCAACTTCTCCCGACCATTGACAGAGTCCTGATAGGAATGCCAACTCTTCGGAAGACCAAGGAGAGCCAAGCTCACCAAGTCCTCATCATCGACAGTAACCCCCACACTTCCCAACTCATCTCGACATTGAGTGAACTTCGTGAGATACTTGGGAATACTGTCTCCCTTCTCGCATTTGATGTTTCTGAGTTTATCTTTGAGCGCCAGCTTCCTCTGATCGCTCTTGCTTTGGAATAATTCTGTTAATGATTTCCACATCAAATATGGAGTAGCCTTTCCATGGAGGCTGGACACAATGTGATCCTTCACGCCCTCCAACAGAATCCTTCGACATTTTGCGATCTTCTTTTGCCAAGCATCAGCTTGAGTAGCATCAGTAGGCTTTGGGATATCCGTATCTATGAACTCCTTCAGCCCGTTATCATCCAATACTGCCTCCATCCTGTCCTTCCATGCAATATAGTTTGAAAGACATACTCCCTACTCCCTAATGCCTCCATACTGCCTCCATACTCCAATCGCAATCCGTTGAAAGACATTGCTGCGTTGTCACCAAGAAAACACTGCCGCAAATTCGAATTCCACCAGCAACCAACTCAACTGCTTTCGATATAGAATTCGTGAGAACAAAATATTTCTCGTACAGAGATTGACTGTATAGGCTTTTACCAGATATTTCACCTTCCAAAGGAAGGATGAATCCAGAGGCTACCTGGCCCGATTACAGACTCTGCCTGAAGAAATAGAATGTAAACACTTCCTGAATAGTAGATCTGATGATCAATCCTCGCTTGATATCCTGTAAAAATCTCTTCTACAAATCAAGCTGCTCTGATACCATGTAGAAATTTTGAATAATTTAACACATATTCAATGGAGATTATCCTGATCATGTACTATTGCGGAAAACATACACAATACATAAGCTCCTCTACGTTGATCAACAATATAGCAGCATCAATAACAATAAAACATCAAGAACATTCACACATTAACACAGTATGTATCCCGGGGAAAGCATCGCGCTAAAAACCCCAACTATCTGTATATTAATGATTGAGTCATGTAACATTACACAGCATAATACTTCTCACAAGTATCTCCACCTCTGTTACACACAATACAACTCAGATCTGATCTCCAAATCTCTTCCACTGCTTGCCTGCCTCCACTGCTCAATACCTGCTCAAGAACTGATGAGAATAGCTTCCCAAACTCGTTTTTTCACCTGCAAAATAGTCACTCACTCTTTGTGGACGTGAGAAAAGGATAAAATGTGGGCCAAATACGTGAGCAAACTCATTGGCATACTCAATCTTTTGATTGTGCAAGATCTGATGCACAACTATAGTCACAACTGATAGCAATCTGATTCTCTACCACCTGTCCCTGTTGAACTGAACATGCACTGACATGCAACTGAGTTAACTGATGTATTCTTTAGTTGTATTATGAGTTAATAATTAGTTTAACAACTCATCATTAGTCTATCTGCAGTTAGACTAACTACAACTAGTTTAACTAAGTCAAACTGAACACAACTCCATCAACTGTACCTCCAGTCCACTAAACTCAACTCACTTGAGTTCTAACTGAAGTCATGCATGCAAAAACTCAACTGACTCATAAGAAAAGCATATTTCCTTCTGACAGCTGCATGTGCCACTTCTGTAGCTCAAACTGAAGTGCTCCAAGAGAATAAGATTAAGTTTATAGTCCAAATATTATTGTGAGATAATAATATTTGACTTTTCTATTTTTGACAGCCAGTCTAAAAATAGACTTTGATCACTCACACTGTGATCACTCACACTTTCATCAAAAATAGAAGTCCATCTATTTTTTCCAACTTGATCAATCATCCATAAACATAGACATGATCCATATGTCTAAAAATAGACATAGTCTAAAAATAGACTTGCGCCAAAAATAGCCTGCGGGCCCACTTAGTGAAGGCGACTCTTTCCACTAAGCTCCATCATCTTGTTGCAATCTCAACAGTTTCATTTTATTGATGAGTTGCATAACTTGTGAATTTTAGTGACTCTTTGAGCTTGTTCCTTGATCTTTTAAATTTAGTAATCTTTTTTTGACCTCAAAAATTTCTTTGGGTTTTTAAAAGAAAACGACAAAAACATAGCTTTTGCCTTTCTTTATCTTTCCAAGTTTTTTTTTTTGGTTTCTTTTGTTTTATTTTTGAGCAATTGTGAACTTTTTCAATTTGTTTTGCTTGGTTTTGAAGAAAATTTGTTATTAATTTTTTCCCTCTTTATTTTCAAGTTGACTTATTGATCTTGCAAAGAAACACATTTGCTTATTATATGAGTATTCATAGGATATTGCATCATCAATTAAGTTTTCATCAGGTCAGTGTGTACAATAAGCATTTTTAGTATTTTTGTTAGATTTTGAGTGTGTGTGGAGTGTTTCTAAAAAAGAAAACAAAAATAATATTTTTCTTATATAAGTATTTTGTAGAACCAAGTAGAAATCTCTTTTCATCGAAAGAAAATAAGTGCATGCATATAGTTAAGTTTCTATTGATTTCTTTTGTGTTGAAAACACCATAATTTTCATTGTCATTATACCTTTGAATTAAAGAACAACCCTCTAAAATCAAGTGCTTTAATAAAAGGAACTAGAACTTTTTAATTTGTCATTAACAACACCAAAAAATTTAAGTTATTTAGGGCCTTGGAATAGGTGAGTGGACAGTTAAATCTCCAAGGCCACTCAAACTATTAAACATAGAAGTTGAATAATGAGTGAAATCCAGTGTTGATAGAAAGAACAAGAAAGATTCATGATTCGGAACCATGCATGAGGGAGAGTGAATACAAGGAAGAGAGATACCCCCTGTCCTACTTGTTGGATTGTTGCACAAAATATTGTCACCATGACATTCTGCAATCTGTGTGAGTCTATCACCACCCATACTTTCCTCCTTTGTAAGGCTTAAACCTCAATTCTTCATGTCAAGCCTTGAAAGTAAGAGAAAGCCCTTAAAATTCTCTACAACTTTGGTTCCGCACTTTCTTTCAGCATTACCTGCGATCACGCACCTAATGGTCATGTCCCCTGTGCACCTGACCGCTCTATCTCTGTGTAATGGGTGCAAACCCCTGTAAAAGTAAAAAAGGCACAAGTACATTCTTAAAAACTCACTTTGAGTCATTTATGAAAGCTTCTAAAAGGAACCTTGAGGTGGCAAGTTCGCTCCTTTACGGTTCATTCATCCCATACCTTAAGGAGCTAACCCCTTCATGTGAGGAGCTTATCCCTTTGAAGGAGGACTCTATCCCTTCATAGGTGGATTTGTAACCTCCTTCCTTTGCACTATAAAATGAAGCATTGGGCTAGTTACTTGGGAAGTTGAAAGCTGAATATTTTTGAGGTGAAATGCTGCTGGAACTTAGTCTTCCTAATTGAGCTTTTGTGAGGAAAGATTAAATACCTTGTTGATCTCATTTTGAAAAGTGTGACGCTTTTCAAAGTAGAGGAGATTCATGTTTTGGACCCTCGGAGGAGCTTGTACAACATCAAGGCACCAAAGGTTGTAAAGTTCTTCTATTTTCAAAGTTAATACAATCAAGTTTATTTTTCTTAATAAGTTGTGTTTTATGGTTTATTTCATGGATTGATTTTGGGGAGGAATGGGCAAGAAGAACAGGATGGTTCGGCTAGGGTTTGATCCGGGAACCCTAGGCCTATGGCCTAGGTGATGCAGGTGGCGTAGAGCGGTCAGCGGGAGTACGGGCTTAGGTTTAGCTGCTTTCGCCACCGAGGAAGGATCGGGCAGGCTTTTTGGAGTAGGTGACAGCTGGGGACCAGAAGTAGAAACGGCTTTCGACAGCGACAAACGGGGTTCTTTAGCTTTCCGGATTTTTACGGTTTCCCCGTCCGTGGCGTTTCGGTGAAGGTAAAAATCTCGTGACGGTATCTCACCTGTGGTTTTTTCTCGAAACGGACCTCTGAGGCGGTTTCTGCAGTTCCCTCTTCGGGCTCCGGGAGTTAGGCGGTTGCAGTAATTACGGGGCGTTTAACTATGGTAAATCAACATGAATCGGTTGACCTGGACCCCGCCCCTGAAGATATCCTTACTGTCTGGGGTAAGGAAGTCACGGAGAAGAACATTAGTGAGGTTATCGGGCAATCAACCAGTTTATCGTCTGCGTTTTTCCCGGGTGGAGTCTCGTGGCGTCAAAATCCGGCAAAGGGGCTTTTGGAAGAGAGTCTCGAGCTAGCGAGTGGTTTCAGAGGAGGAGGAAGGGTTCCGGAGGGAATAAGCTTCCATTCAAGCCCAAGCACGCTGTATGAAAATTTGTGCCCTACATCGGTTGGTAAGTCGCTCTCTCCTGCAAAAAATTTCGTTTCTTCAGGCGGACTTGAGGACATAATCAATTTTCCACAACCTCACGGTGTATGGAGGTCGGTGGGCGGAGTTCAGGGCATTGGGAAGAGCTCGGGAGACCGAAGCTCCCAGCCGGAAATAAATAGGAAGCTTTTTTCAAATGAATCTTTGCAGAGTCGCTCTAAAGGGGAAGAGGGTTTTGCGGGTTTCGGCAATTTATCGTCCTCGGGGGTTTCTACGAACACCCAGTGCTCTGGAATTCCAGTGGAAGGCGACCCATCGGCCTTTGGAGAGGCGGGCAGTCCTGTGGAGGGTTTGATTGAAATCCCACCAGTCAAGGGTTTGCAAAACAATGTGGATGATGGGATTGCCAAAGAGAAGGATGAAGGCGTTTCGTTCACTACCTCTGGTGGTAGAGAATCGGAGATGGCTAAGGAGAAAGTAGGGGACAAAAGAAAGAAGGCGAAACCGTGGAAGAAGAAGCGAGTCACAAATCTGGTTCTAGGCATGGACGTTCAAGTCGAAGACGTTTTGGATGTGGCTGAGTGCACGCTTGTTGGCAGAGCAAGAGGGAGATATGTTTCTGGAAAATTCTTAAGGCAGTGGGCTGAGAGTCAGTGGTTGGAGACTCCGGCAAAATCCTTCAGGACAGACACCCTGGTAAAAGGCTGGTTTATGGTAAAATTTGACTCAAAGGAAGCAATGGAATGGGTGGAGGAGAGGAATTGGGCGTTCGGGAGCAGACCTGTATTTTTCAAAAGATGGACTCCTCTATTCGATGCTTCGAAGGAGAAAGTGGATGAAATTCCTGTTTGGGCTAGGGCACCAAACCTTCCGCCGTTCCTTTGGGTGGACTCTGTCTTCAAATCAATCGGGAACCATTTAGGAACATTTCTGGATGTAGATAGATCTTATTTACATACCTATGAAAGAGCGGTTGCAAGGATTCTAGTTAGGCTTAATCCGTCGGATGGGCTTGTTGAATCTTTTACATTGCAGTACAGGGACTATGTATATGAGCAGCTGTTGGATTATGAGCTCTTTCCCTTCAGATGTCATTGCTGCCATGAATATGGGCACTTAGCGAGAGATTGCCCGTTGGGGAAAAGAAGAAAGTGGGCACAGCATAAGGCGGCGGACTGGGAGGATCTGTCAGGATCTCACGAAGATCAGAAGAAGGATGAAGGCATGAAGTTCGATCATCAGAAAGAGGCCTCTATCCCCCGGACGGAAGCAGGCGTGCAGTGGAAGGAGGAAACTCCGGTACAAGAAGCAGATGTCCAGCCAAGACGGGAAGCTCCTGTAACAGATTCGGTCGGCCCATCAGAGGATCCCTCTTCCGGTATGCAGTCCTCTCCATCTATGTTCCCTGTAAATTCTGTTACGAGTAGTGATGCTTTTGTGGCGGATGTTACTATGATGTCAAATTTAGATGATCCTCTTCAAAACATAGAATCTTTATCAGAAGCTATTCCGTCCTTAAATCTGAACTGTGAGGAGTCTCCTAAAAAAGGTCAGGGAACGGGTAGCCCATCTGTCGTCCATCATTATAATATGAGATCCCTTCATAAGCGTCCCGCTCACACAAATGATTTTCAGGAATCGGTGGGTGGTCTCTGCCCTGAGATTTCAAAGGGTTATGTTAAGAAAGGTAGAGGTAGGAAATCTCTTTTTTCGAAGGCACAAGTTAAGGCAAAATTTGATGTGGCTGACGGGAAACAAATGTCGATCCCTGGGGCGCTTAGAGCAGTGAAAACCCCTGAGATGGTTATCAAATGATCTGTCTGTCCTGGAACTGTAGGGGTTTAGCTAGTAAGCCTAAAAAACTAGCTCTAAAAGACCTCATTGCTCGCCATCTCCCGGATGTAGTTTTTCTACAGGAAACCTTGGGCAAAAGCACTGATGTTGAAGCCACTCTGCGATCCCTTTTCCCGGGTTGGGTTTTTTTTGCACTAGATGCTGCTGGTCATTCTGGAGGTCTCGCCATTGGTTTCAAGGATGGGAGATTTAAGGTGCAAAACTGTTGGGGTTCGAATCAAGCTCTTGGTTTGGAGGTTCTCTCGGTTGACTTCGATCAACCTCTGTTGTTTATTAATGTATATGGGCCTTGTCAGGGCAGGGCCCCTTTTTGGATTGACTTCTTGTCTAAAGAACTTCTGCTTAACAAAAATCTCATTATCGGGGGTGATTTAAATTTCTCTTTGGGGATGGCTGAAGCTTGGGGACCCTGTGCGAGGGAAGATCCTTTAACAGATTTTTTCTCAAAGGCTCTCCAGAATGCAAAATTGATTGATGTAAACATTATAAAGGCAAGGCCGACCTGGAGGAACAGAAGAACGGGGGAGGGGAGAATTGCAAAGAGACTGGATCGCTTCCTCATCAATGAAACTATGGCTGCTTATATCCCTCTGTTCAGGCAGTGGGTGGGGGATGGGGGAAACTCGGATCATTTCCCAATTTTCCTTGAATTCTCAAAACCCCCTGCAAAACCGGCCGCTCCTTTCAAATTCAATGCTTCTTGGCTTCAGAAGGAGTCTTATCAACATCTTTTCAGGAGCACTTGGAGACATCTGGGTCCAAATTCTCAGGTCAACAAAGGAGGTCATTTTATGGAGAATCTGAAAAGGCTTAAGCGAGCAACCATTGAATGGGCCTCGGAGAGGAGAAGAAAACAAAACGAGGAATTGGTAAAAATCGAGGAGGATCTCAGGTTGCTGGAGGATCCTGAAGCAGACGCCTATGCCTCTCAGGAATCGAAAGAGAAAATCTTGGCTTTAGAAAAGAGTAGAGCAAAGATTTTGTTGGATAAAGAAGAGGAGTGGAGGCTGAAAAGTAGGGCCATTTGGCTGAAAGCAGGGGATGAAAATACAAAATTTTTTCACAATTACGCAAAGGGGCGGAAAAACGCAAACACCATCTGGAAGATGAAAGACCCAGAAGGAAGGGAGGTGTCATCTTTTGAAGCAATCTCTTCTTTGGGGAAGAATCATTTCCAATCCCTCTTTGCTGACCCTGGGGGGATCTCTTTAGCTGAAATCATCAGAACAGCTCAAGCTTTCCCTAGATTTGTGGAAGAGGAGGATGCAGAATTACTATTTAGGGAAGTGAATAAGGAGGAAGTAGAGCGTATTCTTAAGGCTATGCCTAAAGACAAAAGCCCGGGGCCGGATGGCTGGACTATAGAGCTCTTCACCCATTTTTTTGATCTCATTGGCGATGAGCTTACTGAGGTGGTGGAGGAATCCAGAAAGAAAGGTGAAATTTTCAGTTCTTTTAACTCTACTTTTATTGCACTCATTCCAAAAACTGAGAATCCGGTCTCTTTTGAAGACTTCAGGCCTATCTCCCTGTGCAATACAATCTATAAGATAATAGCAAAGATCATTGCGGTGCGATTAAAGCCTATTCTATCTGAGTGCATCTCAAACGAGCAGTTTGGGTTTCTGGATGGCCTGCAAATCCACGAAGCAATAGGGGTAGCGCAGGAAACCATCCACAGTATCAGGCAAGCAAAGAAGAAAGGGGATGTCCTAAAAATTGATCTTTCAAAAGCCTATGATAGGATTAGCTGGTCGTACCTCAGATTATTACTGACTCATCTTGGGTTTAAAGTGGAGTTTATAAACTAGATAATGGGGTGCATTACAAATGTTAGCTTTGCGGTGCTGATAAATGGGGCGGCCTCTCATTTTTTCAAAAGTCAACGAGGTCTGAGACAGGGATGTCCCCTTTCTCCTCTCCTCTTCCTCCTGGCAGCTGAGGGGCTTAGCAGACTGATCTTAAAAGCAAAGCATTCAGGCTTGTTCACAGGTTTGGAGGTTGCTGTAAACCTGTTCATTTCTCATCTTCTTTTTGTTGATGATATTTTGTTATTTTTAAATGGGAACTTAAACGAAGTAAAAGTTCTTAAGGATATCATTGACCTGTTTCTGAAAGCTACAGGCCTTCAAATAAATGCCAGAAAGTCTCATTTTATTATGGAAGGTTTCAGCAGGCAAGAGGAAACTGCAATTACTTCCATCTTGCCTTTTGAAACCAGTCTGATGGACCTACCTTTCAAGTATCTGGGGTTTTGGTTAAAGCCGTCCTCCTACCGAAAACAAGATTGGCATTGGCTAGTGGCAAAAATTGAACAGAGGATATCACACTGGAGCTTCAAGTGGCTATCAAGAGCTGGTAGACTGACTCTGGTCAATTCAGTCCTTCAAGCCATTCCTGTTTTCTGGGCAGCGCTGACATGGATCCCCAAAGGGATTATTCATAAAATCAAGCAGATTTGTAGTAGATTCTTATGGTCTGGATCAAAGGAAAACTCAGTGCTTCCCTGGGTTGCTTGGGACAAGATTGCTAGACCTAAAGAATGGGGAGGCTGGGGGGTGAAACAGCTTGTGGACTTCTGCCAATCTTTGGCGGCAAAATCAGGCTGGAGAATTGTAGTAGCTGAGAACCTTTGGACCAGGGTGGTCAAAAGGAAATATATAGACCCAACTCCCCTCGAAGATTGGATCAGAAGTCCAAACAAAAAAGGGAGAAATTGTTCGGTAATCTGGAAGGCAACCACGGAAGCTTTTAAAATCATTGAACAAGGACTAGCTTGGCAAGTGGGGAACGGTGAATGTGTGCGGATTGGTAAGGACCCTTGGGTTGGGTGTAATGAGCGGTTTGCGTTATCTCCTGGTCTGATCGAACAGCTTGATACTAAAGGATTTATTCATCTGCATCAGATTGCAAATATGGGCTCGTCGTCCATTTGGGGGCAGGGCTGGAAGTCAGCTGAAGATTTGGATTTGGATCTCTGTTGGAGAGAGGAATGGCAAGGTTTTATTCAGGAACTTAATCGCACAAATGTCAGGATAAAGGACTCTCCAGACTCTCTGGTTTGGGCTCATGCAGAAACAGGTCGATATTCCCCAAAGGCAGGCTATGACTTTCTGATGAAAAGAAAGGGGTGGGAGCCCCCGGTTTGGTGGGCGAAGCCCCTCTTCAAGTTAAAATGCCCCAAAAAAGCCAGAATTTTCCTATGGTGTGCTTTAAAAAACAAAATCCCCACGTGGGATATTCTTCAAGCTCGATTCCAGCTGGGGCCGAGCAGATGTCCTCTTTGCAAAACGGAAGCCGAAACGGTCTCGCACCTTTTTGTGAGCTGTCCTTTCACTAAATCAGTTTGGGTGGAAACAAAACAGCTTCTGAATTTTTCAGGGAATTGGGAAGGCGTAAATTTATCAGCTGCATGGGAATATTGGTGGACGCACTATCCTGAGAAAAACATGAGAAATCTCCCTCCTATCGTCTGCTGGGGCATTTGGATCGCTCGAAATGGTAGCATTTTTAATGAAAAGGTCACCCCTGTGAACGTCATCGCTTTGCAAGCCGCGGCCATTTTAGCTAGCCTACCTGAACCAGAGGAATCCCAACCTAACCAGCGAGCGGATGTCGCTATCAGAGAGGGCATCCCCTGGGCATTCTTTGACGGGGCAGCTCAGAACAATATCACTGGTGCCGGAATTATCATCCACCTTAGTCCCTCGCACTCCCTAAAAGCATCTGTTGGTCTTGGGTCGGGTTCAAACAATTTCGCTGAATTATCAGCTTTAAAATTGCTTCTCTGCTGGCTAATTCATAGGAATATCCTCACAGTCCAGATTTTTGGAGACTCGGCAAATGTGGTTAACTGGGTCAATGAGAAATTTATTTGCAGAAATTATATGTTGATGCCTCTATTAGAAGAAGTCCAAAGATTAAAGTCCCATTTTAATATTTTCTCCATTGCTCACATTTACAGGGATAAAAATGAAGAAGCCGACCGGTTTTCTAAAACAGGCCTACAGCAGGCTCTGGGATCTTGGAGGATAACGGAGCAAGTTCAGGATCAGATCCGTGTGTCGGATCTTCCTCCTTACTTTTAGTTACTGTTTTTCTTTTTATCTCATCAGTAGTTTCTTGTTTTGAAATACTCCTGAGGCAGGAGAGACTGTGTTGTATTTTTGGTTCTTTTTTACCTATGAACTTGTATTGGGCTGTTTTCCTGTATAAAAGGAGGCCCAGATATTATGGTGACAGGTATTGAACTACAAAATTTTTGACAGGGCTGTTTCAAGCCGTGAACAGGAGTGCTCACTCAGCCTCTTGTTTAAAAGTTATGGTAAAGCGATATCACTGAGGAGATGTAAACATCTCTCTGGCACAAGAAAACTCAGTTGAATGTTTACACATTCTTTTTTGTAGCTTTTTTATTTCTCGATTAATAGAAAAGCGCGGTATTTTTTCCCCGGAAAAAAAAAAAAAAATCATGGATTCCTTGATCACCATGATGAATATGATTTATTATATTAGCTATGCAGGTGTTATTTGATGTGTGCTTGTTTGTGATTACAGGTTCTCAAAAGGAAGCTCTTTCGGATGGTTGAAGCATGGTTGCCACAAACTAGCATTGGACTTAAGGTAGGGTCTAAAACACCTCTTTAGTTTTTATTAATGAATCGAAATATGTTTAGAGAAAGGTATATTTGCTTGTCCTGTTTGTTGCTAGATATCTGTTGATACTAGGGAGATCAGTTTTGTCCACAAGAATGATTTATCTGGCAAAAAAATTGGCGACTCCGCTGGGAAATTGAATTTGGTTCTTTGGTTTTCCTTTTTCTTTGACTTGAGAAACTTGTTCCTTTTTCTGGTTTTTACTCGATGTGTGTGGGATTGGGTAGTTTTTAGGATCTAGATTCTTTTTGTTTTTTCCGAAGTTTATAGGGAACCACACTGTCGTTTTACAGACAGTGCGAACCTCTTCGCATTTTTCCTTTAGTACACAGAGTGATACTGCATTTGGTTCTACTGGAAGCCTACGGACCTTGTTAAAATTTTTGAACAACCTAAAATTTTTTCTTCCAGTTAAGTTTAGTTTTTTATTTATGACTTTTAGTGTCTACCCACATCTGTATGTGCTCTGTCAAGAATCTCTTGTGAGTGAGTTCCATTGGAATTTTTGTTTTAGGTGATTTTCTAGAAGTTTTGCGTGCCTGGATTAATTTTCGCTTGGTCTTTGTAGTGACTCAGAGATTAGAAGCCTAAGAAACCTTAGACTACCCTGGTATTTTTTTTCTTCTTGATGAGTCTAACTCATTTGTGAAATCTACCCTTGCTGAGAAATAGATTTCGTTTTCTCTTTGCAAAGCTTTGAACAAACTTGCTTGTAAGTTTTGAATTTCATTTTTATAAAAGAAACATAGCTGGGTGTTTTTTCTTTTCGTTATTCTGAACGAATTAATCCTTAGTTTACTAAATAAGTAGGTAAAACTTCCTCGAAAAGAATTTGAAGCTTTTATTTCAATTAGTTTTTTAGAAGTTTTTAGATCTCAAGATTATTTTCTTATAGTTTTGAGTGTTTTCTAGAAATTGTAGAATCTCTTTTGAAAGAAATTGTTTTCTGTAGTTTTTGAGTGTTGAAAATGAAAGTGATTTTCTGTGAGCATAATTAGTACTCTCATTTTGAGTTTATTGAAAAAGACAAAAAAGATTTTCTTTTCATTTACATGTGGAAAGAAAGATTTGTTTTCCAAAGAATTGAATTCTCAACTCTTTCTTTTAGCTAGGAATTCATTGAAGGAAAAAGGATTGTTTATCATTTTAAGTGCATTTTTTAGTGTTTTTGGAGTTGATTCTTCACACCATCAAAGTTTCATCTCCATACCTATTGACTTAAGAAACAACCAATAAAAATAACGCTTAATTAAAATTGATCTAGCAACCTTTTTATTTCTAAGGCTCTTATCACCAATATAGCTTAGGCTAGTATCTTAGAGTAGGGAGTAATTAACTCTCCAAGATAGTTAAAACAAACAAGTAGCTATATCTTGCGGTAGGAAATAAAATCCAATTGTAATTGATATAATCTGGGAAGCTCCTCTTAAAGGAGTCAATCACGATATCATGTCTGAACCTTTGAGACAATCAAGTCTGTCTCATTGGGAAAGATAGAAGATTTGCGCGTATTAAAAACAATAAACCTCATATTAACCATTGTCGAGGAGCCTGGGGTCACTTGTTGGTAAACCTCAAATTGATCATGTCGAGGAGCGTTCAAGGGGACTGAGCTTTGTTAATCTTCCCTTGCGCATAGATCGTATCGTAGACTATTCCCCCAGTTGTATTTGTTACTGTTGGTATCGTTAGTGACCATAATCTGAAGATTCTTTCCTAAGGTGATGGTGAAGGATGGGTCTCATTATACGTGGAGCAGATGTCGACTAGACTCACTTGGACTCTCTGGGGGGTTCTCTTCACTCAAGACATCTTTGTGAAGAAACTTATGCCAGTCTATTTCATTAAGCAGGTTCTCGGGGTAACTGTTCCAACTGCCCTTTCCGTATTGAATTCTGCGACGTTGGATTTAATCACCAACTAGTGTTTTTGGTACGAAAAGTTATTGTTTGTGTGTGGTTTGAACTCTTAGATTTTTTAGGCATGTGATTCAATTGTTTGGTTCTTTAGATACTTTAGGTGGTTTTATTGAGATTTTCTTTGTTTGCGTGTGAAGTAATTAAATATTTAATCATGGCTGAATTACCGAGACAATCCTGTAGACTTCGAGGGAAACCTCCCGAGTATACACCAAGCCATCTTGAAGGGCTATGAGCTCTTGTATCACCTAGTGACAGTAGAGTTGGGTCACCGGAAGTCGGGGAGTCTTTCTTAATTGTTCATCCTGATTATCAAGTTCAAGCAATAGAGTATATTTCTGAACCATTTTCATTTTCCAAAGTTACTGGTAGTATTTCTTCTACCAGTGAATTAGCTGATGAACCTGAAATTTCTGAGCCTAAAACTGAACCTGCTACTACTCCATCTTAAGTATTTGCTTCTCCAACTTCTAGTGGTCTTGGTTCACCCAGGGTAGGAAGTATCATTACCCAAAATCTTTCTTCTGGACTCATTTCTATTGAAGAACTTGTTAATCCGGAAGAAGATATAACTCTCCCCGAAAATCAACCAACTTTAGAACTTAGGGAGTGTGAATCAATTTTCTACAGTCCTTTTAGTAGTGATGCTTGGTACGTCTCATTGACCAACTTTTTAGAAAATCTGGGTCTTAGTTTTTCACCACCTAGAATTCTTTTTCATCCAACACCCAAAGGTTATTATCCTCCATTGAATATGTCGAGACAATCATCCATGTCTTCCCAAACACTGGAAACATTTTTATATGGTGGTCCTTCTGTTCCTTCTGGGTATCAGTCACTCACTTGTACCTTTTTAGGAGCATCTCCTCAACCAATTGAACATGGGATATCAACTGGTAATAACGGAACTCAATCGTTGAGCGTAGAAGAAATTCATATGATGTCTGGTACTATTCCAAATCCGCAACCTCAAGGTTGTCAGTTACCGCCTGGAGGGCAACCTTAAGGTAGTTAGTTTCTGCCTGGAGGGCAACCTGATCTGAATTTGAAACTACTTGAAATTTGTTTGCAAGGTATTCAATTAAGAAATAAACATGTTTAAAAGACTTCCATGTCTTGCAGAAAGGAAACACATGAAATTTTCAGTTGTTTATGACCCATATAAGCATAGCAAAATTATTTCTTTTTACTATTTAACACATTAAAACGAATTTGTTCTGCAAAATAAACCAACCACAGATGCAAAAGAAGTTGATAAAGCAGTTCACCCCCTCCAGGGCTACGTCTGCTGGGTCCAAAGCCCCCAAATGGGCTTGTCCTTGTTTTTATAAAATGCTCAAATTGAAAATAAAGTTGAATAGAAGCATCTACAGGAGAAATAGATGGTATAAATGGATTCATAACACTTGAATCCTTCAGGATTGACTATTGGATCACCTCCAATGGATTCCTGCAACCCTGTACAGTCTTCCCAATACTGGCCCCTAGTGGCTCCTAGAACTTTCACGGCTTCAAACCGTATGAAAATGACCTCTGATGGCTGTAATACCTGCACCAATGGCTTCAGAAGGTCGAAAATACCCAAAATAAAAAAAAAAAAAACGTCCAAAACCGACTTTCTGGGCTAAAGTTATGGCCATTTACTCCTGACTGCCAATTTGGCCTAACAAAACCCCAGTTAACTGTAGTGGAGGCCAGTTAAGCCCGCCAAATATGGCGGGACCGCCAAATTTGGCGCTCCGCCAAATCCGCCGCTAACTAACTGCTGTTAAATTTAATGCTTTCATCGGATTTCGTGGTGGCTGTTTTGGCTGGCGGTTAGAGGTTAGGCTCCTGGTTCTTGAGTGCTGGTCGTATGGTGTATGGGGGCTGGCCCCCTTCATTTTCCCGCCGAAACAAATTTAAACTTTAATTAAAGTTTCCTCCGCCAATTCAGCAAGGTACAGGGCCGTGGGCTAACGGTAACACGTTGAAGTGACTAACCGGAGGTCGGGGGTTCAAAACCCCATCCGACCATGAAAATTTTTAATCATCCTCCGCCCAGTTCGCTGACGTCATCATGGGCCACATGGCGCCCTCCGGGCCTGCCACGTGGCGGCCTATGATTGGCTGCAGAAAAGAGAATATTCCCTGGAATATTCCTTTTTTAATTTTTTTAAAAAATTCAAATTTTCTAATGTTTTGGGCAAAATATTCTTTTGGCCATATCTTCCTCATACGGCGACCGTTTTTCGAACCGTTTGCAGCGCTGGAATCGGGAGGATGAGAAATTTCCAGTTGTTCAGCTTTGAACCAGTTTTGAGCACTTTGAATTTTGAGCATTTTTACGACACTTAGGACATGAGCACCTGATCACGCCTCCCCATTTGGAAGCTTTTGGACCCCAAAAGCCTTCAACTACCTGTTAAAGAGGTGAGGGTACAGCTCCCTCACTCTGTCCACCTCCATCCACTTTGCCTTGTTCAGTTTGCTGCATTTGAAACCAACCCGAACATAATCTACACTGCCCCTCCTTGAAGTGCGTGTCCTTCTGTCAAGGATTGTATCTTCTTTCAGCTCATCTAAGAATTCTGGCGAGAAATCTTCTATAGATGGCAGCTGAACAGCACTTTCATGATCAACAATCAAAGGAGGTTCATACAAACGTAAGTTCTCCACATTGACAACAGAATACAGTTGCATGTAGGAAGGCAAATCTAATTGAAAAGCATTATTTCCAACCTTTTTGAGGATTTTGAATGGACCATAACGAATAGGCTTCAGCTTTTTACCTTCTCCTTGCATCCTTTCCTTACTAATGTACAACCATACCTCATCCCCTTCTTGAAACTTGTGATCGACTCTATGCTTGTCGTGTCTTTCCTTGTACTTGCCTTGACTCTTCTCAAGTTGTTCTTGAATTTTCTGATGTATTTGCTGAATTCTTTCAATGAATGAACGAGCTTTGTCAATATCACTATGTCCCTCAATGGCAACATCTTTCTCAAGTATGAAATCAAGAGGTGATTTTGGCAAGTAACCAAAACAAGCTTCAAACAGTGAGGTGTTTGTGGAAGAGTGCTTGGCACGGTTGTAAGCATGTTGTATGTAGTGCAAATGTTCATCCCAAAGCTTGGGATGCTTGCTGCAATAACCTCTCAAGAGGTGCACAATGGTTCTGTTCACAACTTTGGTTTGTCCATCTGTTTGCGGATGGAAAGCAGTACTTTTCTTCAACTTTGTGTCCATCATCTCCCATAGGTTGGACCAAAAATTCCCCACAAATCTGGAATCCCTGTCACTAATAATGGAATTAGGCAAACCAAAGTGAATCCATACATGATGAAAAAATAATTCAGCAGTTTGTTCAGCAGTTATAGTTTTCTTACAAGGCATAAGTATACACATTTTGCTGAAACAATCAACTACTACATATAAATAATCATGCTGCTTTCTAGATTTTGGCAAACCTCCTACAAAATCCATAGAGATGCTCTCCCATGGTCTAGAAGGTACCGGCAAAGGAGTATACAAACCAAGATTCCTATTGCTAGGCTTGCTTGTAGCACATAATGAACAACCTCTTATGAACCGTGAAACTGAATCTACCATGCGAGGCCAATAGCAATACCTCTGTAGATGTGCAACTGTTTTGCTCACACCAAAATGGCCAGCAATAAGAGAAGAATGAGCTTCTCTTATGACATTTATCCTCTCCCCCTGTGGTATACACAACTTTCCCAAATGAAACAGCAAATTGTTATGCATGTGATAATCATTTTCCTCTACATGATTCCCTTTACTCAAGTTAGCATACACATCTTTAAAGTCATCATCAGATGCATATTGTTCTATGTAACTATCATGTACAATGGAAGCATTCTTAAGTAAAGTAACAGCACCAATAATAGGCCTTGAAAGCATATCAGCAACCTTATTCAAAGTACCTTTCTTGTACCTTATTACCAAATGGAACTGTTGCAAGAAGCCCATCCATCTGAAGTGTCGTGACTTTTGTAACTTGCTTTGTGATTGCAAGTACTGTAAGGGCTGATGGTTGGTATGTATAACAGTTTCTTTGCCCATCAAATAGTGTTTCCACTTTTTGACGCTTTGTACCAACGTATACAACTCCTTATCATATGTAGGATAATTTACAACAGCACCATTAAAAGTTTCAGAATGAAAAGCAATAGGCTTACCATGCTGTAGAAGAACTGCACCCATAGCATAATCACTAGCATCAGTTTGTATCTCAAATGGCTGTCTCAAATCTGGTAATGCAAGGACTGGAGCTGAATTAATCTTCTCTTTCAAAGATTTGAAAGCTTTTTGCTGCTTGCCTCCCCATTGGAAAGCATGCTTCACACTTGTCACTGCATGCATAGGAGCTGCTATAGAAGAGAAGTTAGAGATGAACTTCCTCCAATATTGAGCTGCACCCAAAAAACTTCTTACCTCTGTTATGGATTTGGGAGTAGGCCACTTCACAATAGCCTCAATCTTAGCAGGATCAATTCTCAAAGCACCTCCTCCTACTATGTGTCCCAAATAAACCAAAGAAGTCTTTCCAAATTCACACTTTGACATTTTAAGAAATAACTGATTCTTCTTCAAAACATCAAGTACTTTTCTAACATGCATGACATGATCTTCTCTAGACTTGCTGAAAATTAAGATGTCATCTAAGTAGACAATAACGAAATCATCAAGAAAAGGACGCAAGACATCATCCATTACACGCATGAAAGTTGCAGGTGCATTGCACAACCCAAATGGCATCACAAGCCACTCAAAGAGTCCTTGTTTGGTTTTAAAGGCTGTCTTCCATATGTCACTTTCTTCAATTCTTACTTGATGATATCCACTACGCAAGTCTAACTTAGTGAAATATCGAGCATCTTTCAGCTGATCTAGCAAATCATCTATCCTTGGGAGTGGGTAACGATTCTTTACCGTTATCTTGTTCAAGACCCTGAAATCAACACACATACGCCAAGTGCCATCTTTCTTTGGAATCAATACAATCGGTGACCCACATGGCGAAGTACTTGGCCTTATGAAACCCTTGTCCAACAAGTCCTTGGTTTGCTTCTTTCTTTCAGCATTCTCCATAATAGACATGCGGTACATGCCTATGTTTGGAAGAGGACAATCTGGATGCAAATGGATTTCATGTTGAATCTCCCTCTTAGGAGGCAAACCTGTTGGCTCCTGAAACATCTCATGATATGCATCAACTACATCATACAGATCTGATTTAAGTTTTGGATCACAATTGTCAAATGACTCATGATTCACATCAACCTTGGGCTTAATCATAAGAAAAACAAAATTCTTACTTGAATTGACCAGCCTTTTTACCTGTCCTGCATTCACCATCGCTATATTTGTCTTCTTGCGATGAGCTCTAACAATGAACTCCTTGCCATCTTTGAACAGATGATATTTGTTTTCATGGCGATGAAAGATAGCTTTCCTGTCAAACAAGTAAGGACTTCCCAAAACAATTCCTGCTATATCAAAAGGTACCACATCAAGTTCAACTGTGTCAATAAAATGTGCAGTAATTGCAAAGCGCAATGTGCACTTTCTTGAAACTTGTAAATTTGCATCCTTGCAAATCCATCCAAGTGGATATGGCTTCGGATGTGGAACGATCTCAAGTTTAAGATGCTTGACCAAGTCCTCTGATATAAGGTTTGCTTGTGACCCACTATCAAAAAGTGTGTCAATCTTAGTATGTTTTGAAATCACCCTCACATGAAACAGTTCAATTCTTTCTTCCTCATTAGGAGCTTGTACATGGCAGTTTGAGGTACTAGTGCTGGCTTGAGTTTCAACTTCTTTTCCCTTCAAGTTTTTCAAACCCATGGCTGTAATTTTGGTTTCATCACCTAAATCTTCCCCTAAATCTTGTGGTGTAGATGTAGCAGCAGCAGTTTTCTGTTTCCCTTTGGATTTGTTAGATTGAGGTCTTTTTTCAGGATGTAATTTCCAACAGTTTTTCTCCTCATGGCCTGGTTTAGAACAGTGTTTACATATCACTTTCTCACTCTCCTGCTTGACAGATGCATTCTTTTTGCCCTTTCCCTTGGAGGTTTTCTCTTTGCTTTTCCCGTTGGGGGGCTTGTTTCTACCTTCTTCAAATGTGTTTTTTCCCCTTGCCTCTAAATGGGTAGCTTGGACACAAACCTCGTCCAGGCTAGTAGGGTTAAACATCAAGATGGTGTGTCTAAGGTAGCTATGCAAGCCACCAATGTATTTCAGCAAGTTGTCTTGGGTCTGTAAATCTACCCCTAACAAGAGAGCTCTTCTCCTGAACTCTTGGGTGTAGTCTTGGACACTCTGACCCTTAAGTTGTCTGAAATTTTGCCAGTTCATAATGGCTTTCTGCATGTGAGCAAGAGGATAAAACTGTTTTTTAATGGCTAACAGAAATTCAGGCCATGTTAAGGTAACCTTACCAAATTTCTTGATCTCCTCTTTAGTCTTGGCCTCCCACCAGACCAAGGCTGCTCCATCCATTCTCAAAGAAGCCAACTGAATCTTTGTGGCATCATCATGCATATTTTGGATCCTCAAGTAAACTTCCAACTGTCTAATCCAGTTGTCAAGCTTTTTTGCATTCACTTCACCATTAAACATAGGTAATTCGAATTTTACATCAAGCTTCAAAAAAGGACTTTTTCCAGAGGATCTATGCTTATGAACAGAAGAAGACGAAGATGAAGAGGAAGAAGGTGAAGATGGGGGTGGTGGATCACCATTTCCTCCATGTCCTTTCTTGGAATGATCATCATCCTTCTTACCTCCTGAAGAGCCCTCTCCTTCATGTGGATGTTTGGACCCTTCTCCAGCCAATTTCTCATTTCTTTCTTGGTACAATATCCTCACCATTTCAGTGAGATCTAAGAAAGCCTTTCTGAAGACTCTTTCTTCTTCTCTTGGATCTGTCTCTATAGGAATTTCTCCTTCATGTTCAAACATCCTTGAAGCTTCTGCTGAGACTCTTGAGGGTGAAATTGAAGGTGGAGGTGATGGCTCTCTGGCCTTCCTTGACTGAGGATTCTCTCGTTCTCTAGTCAACTGTCCTTCCCCTCTTTTAAGTTTCAACCTGGTAAGCATCAATACTTGCAAGACAATTAGAAGATCTTTGCACAAAAACAATCAAAAGACAACTACACCAGAGATTGACTGAAAAGAGCATTTATCTACTTTGCAATTGTATAACAAGAGCATTTCGAAGGCTTCCTGGCTCAGTTCAGGCTCTGTCTATAGCTTATTTGACTGATTTTGATACAAAGAAGCAACAATCTAGCTCTGATACCAACTTGATCTGAATTTGAAACTACTTGAAATTTGTTTGCAAGGTATTCAATTCAGAAATAAACATGTTTAAAAGACTTCCATGTCTTGCAGAAAGGAAACACATGAAATTTTCAGCTGTTTATGACCCATATAAGCATAGCAGAATTATTTCTTTTTACTATTTAACAGATTAAAATGAATTTGTTCTGCAAAATAAACCAACCACAGATGCAAAAGAAGTTGATAAATCAGTTCACCCCCTCCAGGGCTACGTCTGCTGGGTCCAAAGCCCCCAAATGGGCTTGTCCTTGTTTTTATAAAATGCTCAAATTGAAAATACAGCTGAATAGAAGCATCTACAGGAGAAATAGATGGTAGAAATGGATTCAGAACACTTGAATCCTTCAGGATTGACTATTGGATCACCTCCAATGGATACCTGCAACCCTGTACAGTCTTCCCAATACTGGCCCCTAGTGGCTCCTAGAACTTTCACGGCTTCAAAACGTATGCAAATGACCTCTGATGGCTGTAAGACCTGCACCAATGGCTTCAGAAGGTCGAAAATACCCAAAATCAAAAAACAATTCGTCCAAAACCGACTTTCTGGGCCAAAGTTATGGCCATTTACTCCTGACTGCCAGTTTGGCCTAACAAAACCCCAGTTAACTGTAGTGGAGGCCAGTTAAGCCCGCCAAATATGGCGGGACCGCCAAATTTGGCGCTCCGCCAAATCCGCCGCTAACTAACTGCTGTTAAATTTAATGCTTTCATCGGATTTCGTGCTGGCTGTTTTGGCTGGCGGTTAGAGGTTAGGCTCCTGGTTCTTGAGTGCTGGTCGTATGGTGTATGGGGGCTGGCCCTTAGGGGCTGGCCCCCTTCATTTTCCCGCCGAAACAAATTTAAACTTTAATTAAAGTTTCCTCCGCCAATTCAGCAAGGTACAGGGCTGTGGGCTAACGGTAACACGTTGAAGTGACTAACCGGAGGTCGGGGGTTCAAAACCCCATCCGACCATGAAAATTTTTAATCATCCTCCGCCCAGTTCGCTGACGTCATCATGGGCCATGTGGCGCCCTCCGGGTCTGCCACGTGGCGGCCTGTGATTGGCTGCAGAAAAGGGAATATTCCAAGGAATATTCTGCAGAATATTACTTTTTTAATTTTTTTAAAAAATTCAAATTTTCTAATGTTTTGGGCAAAATATTCTTTTGGCCATATCTTCCTCATACGACGACCGTTTTTTGAACCGTTTGCGGCACCAGAATCAGGAGGATGAGCACTTTCCAGTCGTTTAGCTTTGAACTAGTTCTGAGCACTTTGAATTTTGAGCATTTTTACGACACTTAGGACATGAGCACCTGATCACAACCTCAAGGTAGTCAATTACCACCTGGGGGGCAACCTCAAGGTACTCAATTACTGCCTGGGGGGCAACCTCAAGGTAGTCAGTTACCACCTGGGGGAAACCTCAAGGATAGTACATACCTCAAGGTCAACCCCAAAGTCAGTACATACCTCAAGGTCAACCCCAGTATCAATATATACCTCAAGGTCAACCCCAGTTTCAGTGCGTGCCTCAAGGTTATCAACCTCAAGGTCAGTACCCAACTCAAGGTTTCCAACCAGCTTTTGGTCAATCATTTGTACAAGGAGCTAGAAATGTACCATTTAATTATCAACCCTATGCTCAAGCTAGTTATGGCCTTTCATATGCTCAACCTTTTATGGGTCCATACCCTGGAATGAACATGGTGTGGGATCTATCTCAAACTCAATAGATTTTGAAACCTAACGTGCAGTTCTTAGCTCAATCTGGACAATCTTTGGTTTCCCGTTCAACCCAAAAACCTGTCCAATCTACTATTCAAACCTCTGCACCTAATGTAGTTCAGCAACCTGGGCCTAGTTTGCCTTGAACTTCACCTCAAACTGTTGCTACAATTACTGTAGCTTCTGTTCAATCTTACCCTACCTACTTCTGGAGTATCGACAGCTTCGGTTTCTACTGTTCCTGCATCAGTGCAGACTCCTCAAGCCTCTTTACCATAGTCGGGACCTACAATTCAGACTTTGGTTCAGATGCCTATAGGAAAACCTGGTCCAAGTACGGTTGTCACAAGTCAACCATAATTCACTTATCAACCGTACCAGGGAAAGTACCAATTCAGTCCTATTATTCGAAGCCCAGTTTACCAGTATCAACCGTACCCTGGATATACTTATCAGCAACCTCAATAAGCCAAGTTTGGTCTGGTTAATCTTGGTTTTCTGGGAGGATATAATATTCCAAATGCAAATCCAATTCCAAGTTATCCTGGATATCCTCCTCCTAGGGCTGGTCTTATGACCCAAGGTTTTCGCGACCCTAACCGTCAGTTACCGTTTATTGAAACTTTGGACTTGCCTAATTTTTCACACCTTACGAACGATCTAATTAATTATCCTCCATTTTGGCTGCCAATGTCGAATAAGTTGCCCAATGATATCTTGAAGTTTGAAGGTAAATCAGGAGAGGATCCATCAAAACATGTGATGACTTATCACCTCTGGTGTGCATCTAATTCCATTATCGATGATTCAATTCGCATACGTCTTTTTCAACGCAGTCCGATTGGTCTTGCTGCCAAGTGGTACATTGAGTTACCACGAGCTTCTTTTTATAATTTTAGTCAGTTAGCCACTCCTTTCTTAACTCATTTTCAGTTGCCTATCAGATATGACAATGGCATGGAATTATTAACTTCATTAAAACAGTCAACGTCCACATATATTTCAGATCATATTCATGAATGGCGACGTAGATGACGTTTAGTGAAAGTTTTTATTCCGGATCAAATTTTAGAAAAATGGTTCGTTAAATCATTATTACCTAAAATCACTAAGGATGTAGCTAAGGCAGGATTTTTTACTGAAGAGCAAGTAATTGCTCAAGCTCAGTACCTTGACCTCGTTTATATGCAGTCAGGTACTTTACACGAAAAAATCCCTGATCTTCCGAAACAAAATCAAATAACTATAGCTCTTCAGGGTCTCATGCCGCTGATGGTATGATTGGTTCAGCTAGTACCAAAAGCAAGAATAAATCTCCAAAGAATTCTTCTCCTATTATAAATTTACCACATTCCCCGACAGGAGACTCTTCCGCTAAAATTCTTGCCGATATTCATGTCATAGAATCATCTGCGTGTTGAAATTGTAATTTCAACTACCGTGCAACGGCAGCGACCATAAACAGTTTTTGGAAACCGCCAGTCTTCCATCACACCACTTCTTCCCTGAGCGGTGGTTTTCCTCTAGTGGGCAATGATTACAATCAGCTGCGGACACGTGGATCAGCAGTTTTGGAAAACAAGTTTTTTCCCGGAGCATAGCGTTCGGCAAGAAGTGGTTGTTCGATATTGTTGTCAGCCGTCCAATTGAAAGAAAAGTTGACCACCATTGATTGAAGCTAAAGATTTTGTACAGGCCTGCAACATGAAGATTGATGTGAAATGAAAGTTTTGAGTTTGACCACCAGTTTTCAGTAAAAGTAATATAATGAAATTGTACTATGGTTGGTAAATATAGGTGAAAGATTTAATTTTATTAATTACGGGAGTATGGCATAGGAAAATGCATTGTTATGTTTTTTGTTGAACTTGCAATGTAATGTGAAAAAGCGCAACAGCGCGGAAAGGGAGAAATTTTTACACAACAGTGTCAATTTCTCTTGGTAATGCACAGTAGTGCAGAGATAATGTTTCTTTGTTGAGAGATGAAAATGTAATGAGAGACGCAATAGCATGAAGGTAATGTCATTTGTTTTTTGTTTTGTTGACCATGAATGGTAGTGTACCAGAGCGCGAATGAAAGAGGGCAAATATGCAGCGGGAGCATAGGGAGCACGCAGCAGCGTGAATAAATGATTTTTGTTGTTTTGAAACATGTAATATGCAGCAACATAGAAATAGAGTGGTAGTAGTGTTAATCCCTCTGCAATATAGCGCAGCAGCGCCCGAATGTAATTTCTGTTGTTGAAAAAGGAATACGCAGCAGCGTAAATATATCATGTTTTCTTTGTTGAATATCTAATGTAATATGCATCACGCAGCAGTGCGAATGCAAGAGGAGTATGAAGAATTTTTACACAACAGTGTAAATCTTTTCAAGAAGAGTAAAAAGAAGACTTGGAATGTTTTTCACACAGCAGTGGATGTAAGAAATATTTACACACATCAGTGTAAATTTGTAAGCTAGGATAGAGTAATTGTTCCAGTAGTGACAGAGTAATTTTTTTTATGTGGAACTAAATCATTCCTTGGAGAATCCCTCTGAGAGAGGAAGACCCATTTTGTAACAGCAGTTGTTTTTTTTTATGAATACAAGTTTCTCATTCTTCATGTGGAAAAACTCTATTTCTCTCTGTCAAAAACAACGTCCCTGTGTTAATTTCCCGTGTTTAAAAACAGAGTATTACTCTCTGTTCATAGTTATTTTGTTTTGGAATTAAACAGAAAATTCCAAACATGGTATCAGAGCTTGTCCAGGCTCTTTGAAGGTGTCAAAGAAGCTGAAGGAAGGATTTCTTGCAGCAGCAGCTTCTCCAACAGAGTGAAGACTCAGTCAAAAATCCAAGGTATTTCTCAAGCTATTTTTTTGTGTTACTGTTGAAGACAGTCAATTATTTTAAATACATAGTCAAGTATTTTGAAGCACATTTAAGAGTGCAAGAACACAAATGGTGAGGTCAAGGAAGAAAGTCTCCAATCCTCCTAAGGATGTGTCTTCCTCTACTACTAAAATAGAACACAATCAATTTGATGAGGCTCCAAGGCTCAATGGGAACTTTAATATATGGGAAGCTAGAATGAGGACTTTCTTACAGTCTCAAGGGATTGAAATTTGGTAATCAGTGATTGATGATAGCAGGATGGATAGAGAATCCAAGGAGTACAATGCAAAAGCAGCAAAGAAAATCTTGAATGGGCTACCTGATTTTGTAAAGAAGAATCTAGGATTAATCAGCAAGGGATATATGGGACAAACTTCATGACCTTCACTCAAAAGGAGCATTGACCATGACCATCAATCAAGAAGGAGATCCTGAACCCATCATAGAAGCTGAAAATGAGAATGATGACATCAAGGCTGAAGCAGCCCTAGAAGATGAAAAGAATGAAAAGGAATTTGTAGAAGAACTCCTCGCTCAACTTATGATTGCCATGGAAGAGATTAAAAATTTGAAGAAGGAAAATGAGGCACTTAAGAAGATAGCTCCAGTTGGTAACCAAGATCAAACAAGGAAGAAATTTGACCTCATCAAGCTTCAAGTACAAGAAAGAGATGAAGAGCTTGCCAAGCTTAAGAAGGAGTTTCATCAAAGAAAAAGGAAGCATCATGAAGAAGTCATATCCATGACAAATCAATTGAATAAAGCAAAGAAGCAAGAAAATACCTTGTCAAGTCAACTTAAACAAAGGCACAAGAGCATGAACAAAATTGAAGAAGAGATTGGTCAGTACGATGTAGAGGTCTCCTCCCTTAAGTCTCAATTACAAGAAGCCAGGAATTAGGCACAAGGAGCTGAGAAGAAAATGCAGAGTAGTCAAGCAAAGAATGAAGAAATCTTCAAAATGAAGTCAGATATCATGTCCCTTAAAATAGTAACAGCTGAAGCTACTCGTAGCAAGGAAGAAACTGAGGAACAACTTGCAAAGAAGAACAATGAGTGTGAAAGATTGGAAGAAGAGATTGTCCTCCTCAGAAAAAAGGTTGAAGGGATGAACAAAATCATGAAGAGCTCTCAAGCCTTAGATGACATGATCAGCTATCACAGATGTCCATCTGATAAATCAATACTCGGGTATGTAGGTGAACCCTCAAACAAGAATTAAAATGCTTTAAGCAAAAGAGTTGTGAAGAAGCCAGAAAGAAATTGTGATGCTCCTAGTTCCAGCAAAGGCAAGGAGAAAAATAAAGGCTACAATAGAAGAAATCCTATTCCAAGAAGAAATCTTGCTCCAAGTAGAAAACCAGCTCCAAAAAGAAATGTAGATGATGTCAAAGAGGCAGGAGGCAATGGTTATCATCAAGGGATCTCAAGGTAGAAAGGCTTCAGAAGTACATCAAGGAAACCTCCATCTCCCAGGTACCAAAGTTCATTTTTTGGTTATTGTTATTCTTGTTCAAACTTTGGTCATATGGCAAAAGACTATAAAGCATCTCATAGAGATAGATGTTATAGTCTCCGACAACCTCTAAGAAACAATTTTACAGGAAGAAATCATGAAATCGTATTGATGAACAATGTAGAATGCTTCAAGTGTCATAACATTGGTCATATGGCACGTAATTGTAACTTAACATGGGCTCTTACACAAGCTAGAACCATGCAAAATAAGAAAGTTACACAAGTATGGAGAAGAAAAAAAATACAGTCCGAAAGTCCCTTGAGCTCTCCATCCAATCTAAGCTTTTTTTGAGAAGAATCTACCAAAACGAGACGATGCATACAGTTAGGGGGAGCCTGTAATTCTTGATCATTATCGCTGAGAGCAAATGACCCACTGATTTTCCCAGAAAGTACAAGTGTAGATCATGCCCAAATGGATATAGCCAGCTGCAAGGACAGTACTCTGATTCTCCAAAAGAGTAATCAGGCACAGTTTTGTGGCTTGAGATTGATTGGAGTGCCTGATCACAGCAATGAAAGAGATGAAAGGAAAGATGATACAAATAGGCAGAAAGGTTTTGAATTCTTTGAGGAAATGTCTCGGTATGACTGATAACCCAGTAGTTGAAATTAAAGGGGAGTGTTGAAATTGTAATTTCAACTGCCGTGCAGCGCCAGTGACCATAAACAGTTTTTGGAAACCGCCAGTCTTCCATCGCACCACTTCTTCACCAAGCGGTGGTTTTCCTCTGGAGGGCAGCGATTACAATCAACTGCAGACACCTGGATCAACAGTTTTGGAAAACAAATTTTTTCCCGGAGCATAATGTTCGGCAAGAAGTGGCTGTGCGATATTGCTGTCAGTCGTCCGATTGAAAGCAAATCTGACCACCGTCGATTGAAGCCAAAGGTTGTGTACAGGCCTGCAACATGAAGATTGACGTGAAGTGAAAGTTTTGAGTTTGACCGCCAGTTTTCAGTAAAAGTAATTTAATGAAATTGTACTATGGTTGGTAAATATAGGTGAAAGATTTAATTTTATTAATTATGGGAGTATGGAATAGGAAAATGCATTGTTATGTTTTTTGTTGAACTTGCAATGTAATGTGAAAAAACGCAGCAGCGCGGAAAGGGAGAAATTTTTACACAGTAGTGTCAATTTCTCTTGGTAATGCACAGCAGTGCAGAGATAATGTTTCTTTGTTGAGAGATGAAAATGTAATGAGACACGCAGCAGCATGAAGGTAATGTCATTTGTTTTTTTTTTTGTTGACCATGAATGGTAGCGTAGTAGAGCGCGAATGAAAGAGGGAAAATATGCAGAGCATAGGGAGCACGCAGCAACGTGAAGAAATGTTTTTTGTTGTTCTGAAACATGTAATATGCAGTAGCATAGAAACAGAGTGGTAGTAGTGTTAATCCCTCTGCAATATAGCGCAACAGTGCCCGAATGTAATTTTTGTTGTTAAAAAAGGAATATGCAACACCGTAAATATATCATGTTTTGTTTGTTGAATATATAATGTATATGTAGCACGCATCAGTGCGAATGCAAGAGGAGTATGAGGAATTTTTACACAGCAGTGTAAATATTTTCAAGAAGAGTAAAAAGAAGAAGAAGTGAAATGTTTTTCACACAGCAGTGGATGTGAGAAATATTTACGCACAACAGTGTAAATTTGTAAGCTAGGACAGAGTAATTGTTCCAGAAGTGACAGAGAAATTTTGTTTGTGTGGAACTGAATCATTCCTTGGAGAATCCCTCTGAGAGAGGAAGAACCATTTTATAACGGCAATTGTTTTTTTTTTATGAATACAAGTTTCTCCTTGTTCATGTGGAAAAAATCTTCTTCTTTGTGCCAAAAACAACATCCCTGTGTTAAGATCTTGTGTTTAAAAATAGAGTATTACTCTCTGTTCAAAGTTATTTTGTTTTGGAATTAAAAAGAAAATTCCCAACACTGCGGCTAAATCAAAATCTGGTGGTAAAAATAAGGGGAAGAAGAAAAATAAACAAAACTCAAAAGAGAAATCATATAAAACTAAATCTACTGATGAGAAATGTAAACCTCGCTATCCTTGTCTCGTTTGTGACAAGGAGCATTTTACAAGAGACTGCTCACATTGAGCTGAGGTTTCGAAAATCTTCAAAGGTTCTCAAACGCCTGTTGTCTTAAAGGATCTTTTTCCTAGTCAAGATAGTAAGATGATTGGTTCTTCCTCAAATGCCTCAAAAGAACCCATAATGATGATGTCTCATGTCAGGGTTGCGATGCGATCGCAAGATTAGTAGTAAAAATCCTGTTGGTGGTAAGGAAGCCGAATCTTCTAATTCAAACTCATCAACTTCAACTTCTTCTGGTTCTGATCCACTACAGATTGAGAAACCTAACCCAGACTTAGTAATCAATCCGCCTGCTAAAGGTATACTTCAGAAGTCAGCTTTCAATCCACATGCGAGAGCTGCTCAGAATTATAACATTGTTGAAGACTTAGCTATTTCCCCTTCGGCAATGTCAGCTTTGGAGGTGTTGCAATCATGTCCAGCACAACGTAAATTACTATTGTCGGCTATAGGAGCTATTGATATTCAGGATTCGAACCATATAATCTTCGATTTAGAGAATAGTACACCTTGCCTACCTCATCAAATGGCTTTCTAGATTCCAGTGCTAGCCAAAAATAGACCTTGCTTTAGGACTGTAATTGATGAGGGAGCTTCTACGTGTATTATGTCGATCCAGTTTTGGAGATCGCTTGGTTCTCCTACACTCAATCAATCCCCAATGGTTCTAAAGGCTTTTGATGGCCGAGGGTTTCATCCTTTTGGCATTTTACAGGATTTACCTATATGGGTTGAAGGCAAAACCATAAATCTAGATGTGGAAGTGGTTGATGCCCCTCTAGATTACAACCTTCTCTTGCGTTGCAGTTGGTCTTATGCTATGACTGCTATTGTTTCATCGGTCTTTCAGCCTATCAAGTTTCCTCATAATGAAAAGATCGTTACCATAGACCAGCTGAATTATTTTTCATTCGACCCAGCCTCTTCCGAAAGTATCCAACATGTCGGTAAAACAAATATCCCTTACAAGGATGTTGGGGTAGGATTAGTTAAGGTTCTAGTTTACTAGGAACTTTTTCCTTCCCTCCTCCTAACGTATCACCTTCTATTGCAACTATTCATATGATTTCATCAAATGCTATTGCTTTTGATGATCCTTGGATCGTACCTTCCAATTCTAGGGTGGATTCATTTGGTGATGCGATGCCTTTGAGTCCCTTTGAAATTGCATATCAGGTTGTACAGTCGTTTTCTGACCCTTGTTCAACCGAAATTGACCCAATGAATGTGGTCCATGGAGAATTGCTTTCAATATCAACCTTAGCTTCAACAACCTTTTCTGAGCTTGTTCATACGGATGAGCAGATTCAGGAACTTTTGTCTGTTTATGATTTACCATGGGAAGATCTTCATCATCGATCTTCATTTTTACCTGAGCTTGATCATTTTGAAAATGATTTTTCATCTACTTTTACTATTGATTATGTCAAAGAACCACAGAATCCATTCCAACATCCCGATTCTGAGTTAAATTTGGGAAATATCTCTTGAACAGTTCCTATTGACATTTCAGTTAAACCCAGAATTATTGAAAACATTCATATAGGTGCTTCCTGTATGGAAAATGAAATCCAAACTGATAAAGCCCTATCTTAGGAATTCCGTGATGTGTTTTCTTGGTCATATGAAGAAATGCTAGGAATCGACCCATCAATTATTGTCCATGAAATTAAAACTTACCCAGATGCTAAATCTGTCCGTCAACGTTTGTGTCAGGTACATCTATGAAAAGCTACTGCTATTAAAGCTGAAGTTAAGAAATTACTTCTAGCAGGTTTCATTTATCCAATTCCCTTAATGGATTGGGTATCGAATATTGTTCTCGTTAACAAAAAGCAAGGAATGATAAGAATATGTATCGATTATAGGGATATTAATTGAGCTTGTCCTAAAGGCAATTACCCAACCCCCTATATCGATCAAATTATTGATGATTGTGCCAACAGTGAAATGTTCTCCTTTATGGATGGTTTATCTAGTTACAATCAAATCAACATACTCCCTGCTAATCAACCAAAAACAACTTTCATTTGTCCATGGGGGACATTTGCTTATTGCAAATTACCTTTTGGATTGAAGAACGCTACAACAACTTTTCAAAGAGCTAGGTCTTATGCATTTCATGACATCAAGCACATTGTGCAGCCTTTATCTCAATGATTTACTTACCCATTCATTCTGTAGATCCGATCATCTCACTCATTTACGAGAAATCTTTATGAGATGTAGGCATTATCGAATTAGGTTAAATCCACACAATTTTTTTTTTGTATAGAAAAGATTGTTTACTAGGATTTTTTGTTTCGAAAGCCAGAATTAGTGTTGATCCCTCGAAGGTGGAAGCTATTGTCAAATTACCTCCTCCTTCGACTCTTCGCCAACTCCAAAGTTTGCAAGAGAAAGAAAACTTTTTACATCGTTTCATTTCTAACTACGTCGAGATAACGAAAGGTTTTACCAGGTTGTTGAAACATAATACTCCATTCTTTTGGGATGAGATAGCTGACAAATCTTTTGATGCACTTAAACACGCGTTGACCCATGTACCATTATTGCATCCTCCCAACTACAACCAGGATTACTTTTTGTACCTCATCGCTTCTCATTCCACCATTGGGATGGTTTTAGTTCAGGAAGATGAATTCAAAAGCATTCTTTAACTGATCTAATAATTCATCAATGCGTGGAAGAGGGTAACGATTTTTTCACCATGATTTTATTTAGTGCTCGGTAATCCACGCACATTCTCCATGTGCCATCTTTCTTTGGCACTAAGACAATCGGTGAGCCACATGGAGAAGTGCTCGGCCTGATGACCCCTTGGTCCAGCAATTCCTGCACTTTCTTTTTGATTTCGTCCATCTCAATGGTTGACATCTTGTACATGCCAATATTTGGTAAAGGAGATTCATCCTGCAAATGGATCTCATGTTGGATTTGCCTCTTAGGAGGTAATCCAGTTAGTTCCTAAAACATCTTTTCATAGTTAGAAATTAATTCAATAATTCCTTTTTATGTTCCTGATCACAACCCTGGAAAGTGTCGACTAATTCTGCCTCTTTTCCTCTTACAACCATAAGCATGCAACCCTTACTGGAATTCACCAACCTTTTCATTTGTCCTACACTTACAAGGTTGGCATTGATTTTAGTTTGATGAGCCCTTACAATATATTATACCCCATCCTTTGTGATTTGGTATTTGTTTTCATGATGAAAAAGATTGCCTTTCTATCACATAGATATGGACTCCCTAACACCATGCCACAGATATCTAATGGTATCACATCAAGTTTTACCTCATCCACTAACTTAGAAGGAATCACAAATTTAACCTTACACTTCTTAGTTACATTTAGTTTTACTTTATCATGTATCCATCCAAGTGGGTAAGGTTTTGGACGTGGTGTAGTTTCCAAGCCTAGCTTCTTTACCAAGGACTCTGAAATTAAGTTTGGTTGGGATCCGGTATCAAATAGAGTTTCCAATTTTGTATGATTTATGAAAACTCTAATATGAAATAGCTCAATTCTCTTTCGTTCATTAGGAAGAGGCTTATCTATTGAACTAGTGCCTTCATGTGATTCAGAATTGACATGAGGTGTAAGAGTAGCTTTTTTTCCTGCTGCTGTGATCAATGCTTCATCTCCGAAATCAGATCCAAGGTCTTGCTACGCAGTTTCCACTGTCTTCTGCTTGCCTTTTCCTCCAAACTTATTTGGTCTATATTCCGAGTATTGTTTCCAACAATGATCGTCGTCATGACATTCCTTTTTGCAGTGATTGCAATAAGGCATTTCTCCTTCATCTTTCTTCGTCAATGTCATCTTCTTCTCCTTCCTTTCCATTTCACTTTAGGTTTGCCATTGGGAGGTTTGAATGGTGGTTTCTTGGAATGATCATCTCTTTCAACTTTTCCCCTGTTCTCAATATGAATTGCCTTCACATTCATGGAGCCAATAGTAGTTGGTTCAAACAACAATAATGAATGCCTAATGTAACTATGTAATGATCCAATGTACTTAGTTACTACTTCAAGTGTATCAAGTGCAATACGCAAATTAAGTGCTTGCTTTATAAAATCCTCTGTAAAACTTTGAACATCTTGACCTTTGCCTTGCCTTAAATACTGCCAATTCATTAATGTTTTTTTCTTGTAACCCAAGGGATTAAATTGTTCCTTTAACGTAGAAATAAAATCAGACCATGAGGAAAAAAAGTTAATCACATTCTTTTTGCTTTGAAATTTGCTCTCTCACCAAACAAGAGCGGTGCTGCTCAGTCGTAGAGAGGCCAGCTAAATCTTTGCCTCATCCTCCACGATCTACTGAATCCTATAGTAGATCTCAATCTGCCTAATCCAATTACTAAGCTTTTATGCATTACTTTCACCTTTAAACACAAGAAGATCAAATTCAACATATAATTTAAGGAAAGGTTTCTTAGATGTGTCCCTTGAATTTATATGATTATGGTGGTGAGAGGAAGAAGAAATTTCACTCTTGGAAGGAGAAGGAGGGGGTTCTTCTCCACCATTTCCATGCCTTGAACATTGTTCTTCTTGTTTTCCTTCTTTTTCTTTCTCCGGCCTTGAAAGAAACTGACCGACATTCTCTGCCATTGAATTGAAGGTCTTGAAAAAATTATGCTACTCTTCTATATGAGCCTCGTCCTCTGCCATGTTTCTCCTTTGATGTGCACGTCCTGCTTTGGGATCAGAAGGCTCTAGTTTCCCTTCACCTCTTCGAAGCCTGTTTCTTATTAGCATAAAAACATCCAATTCACATCTAAAAAGACTTGCTCTGATACCACTTGATCCAGGGATCTTTTGCTTATAGACGTATTAAAGAATCACATGTAGAAATTGCAGCTTAACCATACAAATTTAATGTGCACATGAGAGAAGAAGAAGAAACACATAAAGCATGAGAAGAAGACAAAAAGAATTGATAACAGAGTTCATCCAACTTGGACTACATCTCCGGGCCCTGCTCGATCAATGGGGAGGCCTTCATTCATGAAATGGCATGAAAAAAAGAAGAATACAATCATCAGTTACACAAAAGGAGTCTTATACTTCCATTCTAGAAAATGGCTGCAAAATGCAGAACTAAGATGGAGAAATTGATGGCACCATGGCATTCGTGTCATCGAGAAGGGCCATATAAAATTTGTCAAGTTTTGACAAAATGCACTTTCACCCCTCTTGCAAGCTTCTCCCTCAAACTATGTGCAAATTTCCTCTCCCCTTCACTTTTCTGTGTTCATCTAGTTTTATAACATTGTTTTGTTACAAGCACACTTAAATTTGGGGTCTGTTCATTTATAATAGAGTCTATTCAAACAAAAACCCTGAAATACCTCTTTTTTCATTAATACAACAACACACGGGATACACCGAAAAACCTGACTGAAAAGGTTTAAGTCGAAACTCAAATTTCATTAAACGACCCTATTCTCATGTCGGGTTTGCTCTTATCGCAAATCGCAATGGCCTTTGTCGTGGGGATCACCGATCGTCGATCACCGATATCGCCAATCGATGATATTGTCTATATCGGTGTATCGCTACTGGCATATCACATATATAACGACCCGGGATTCTTCCATATGGCATATGCCAACGCCCATCGCTGATTCCAATTGCTGATGCCTAAATCACATGTCACCTACCCCAATTGTGATTAGTCAGAGATCGATGATTGGGGGTTCCGTCCACCTGCCTTAAGTCCGCCCTTTGGACCCCTTCGATTGCGATTTTCCTTTAGAAGGATTTAAACCCATTTTTTAGAAGAAATGCCTCCTTTTTCAAAGGAACAAAGGAAACTTCATTTCGTGATAAATTCATCATCTGAAGTCCATTTTAGCCTTTTCAAGTTTTAGTAGATTCAGAATGAAAAGATCTACACAATGGGACTATTTCCAGGAGCATCCTTGGACTTTCATTTTCCCTTGTTTCCTGCAAGTCAACTCAAAACTTTGACTGCTTCTATCTCCTTTATTCAGACTCAAACTGGAGTGTTCTTCACACTGTTGGAATCAGGGCGACAAGCACTTCGATCTGATATCAAGATAATTTCCTTTGTGCCACTTTGAATTTTGAGCTTTTCCCATGCCTCTCTGTTTGAATATCCACCTAGATCAAACATGGAATCGATATCTCTCTAATTTAGTTTTTCATATAGTCAATTTCCTCTAAAATTAATTATGTAATGGTTTAGGAAAAGACTTTTGTGAACCCTATATACTAGTGTTTGTGAATTTCTGACACTAACAAGAAAAGAGGGAAGAAAAAAAAACAAACTTCTCCTTGCAAATGAAAAAATATCCATGTTGTAGATAGAGACAAAAGAACAGAGGAGAGTCCCTCCTTGTCTGGGTCTTCTTCACAGCAGGAGGATAATTCTCTGGAAGAGTCTGAAAAAATCTCTAGTAAACCCAAGAATATTGAAGTTGAAAGCAACATTTTCAATTGGTATGCTGATTATGAAGATGCTGCTCCAGGAGTTTGATCTAAGCGTGGAAGAAATCAAACCCTGCTACTTAGATTCTAGGACTATGTTCTTGAACCTTGGAAATGAGTGTCTCGATAGAGGGTGAAACCTTCCACCCAAGAAAACCCTAGTTAGGGATGGACAACTGTAAAATCTTGTGCAATTATTAATTATAAACAGATTATAACATTTATAGTGTCCAAAATTTCAGTAAGTAGCTACTGCATTGTTGCATTACGAAATCCGTCTATGAGGTGATAATGCCCAACTTCACTTGTTTCCAAAGATATCAACCCACTGCACCTTAATTTGGAGTATTTATTGATTTGCAAGAGAGGAAGCAGAGAAAATGTCATCTTATATTAGGTAAAACTGCCTTACTGGAACAATGTTTTCAAGCCGTTTCCTTTGTTCTCTGTGTTCCTCTACCAATTGTAAGCAATTATCACATACAATCACAAAATTGTGGAACCTAAACTTTAACCAAGTAGCCCAAGCCTATTACAATGGTAAAACTATAGAAGGAGAAGAAAGTTGTTTATGTACCAAGGACCCAAACTCCCAGGCTGGTTGTCTGCTTATACTTGTGAGATTGTTCTCGTACATATAAAACCATGTTTATTTTGATGGATATGATTCAAAAAGAAAGCAAACTTAGTGATACAAAATATTAATTTGTTTATATGACAACTACTAAGAAGAGATCCCAGACTTAGATACTTACATTTGTACAAGAGGATATGTAAGGTTTAACATTAACATAATTGGTGGAGAGTATTTTACCTATTGTAATGCCTCTCGCACCATTCTTTCCTAATGCACAAAGAAGTTTGATGAAAACAATTTGGCTCAGTAT
This sequence comes from Pinus tabuliformis, assembly GCA_031772625.1. Classification (NCBI taxonomy): domain Eukaryota; kingdom Viridiplantae; phylum Streptophyta; class Pinopsida; order Pinales; family Pinaceae; genus Pinus; species Pinus tabuliformis. Next base: position 37,393,778 of record CM062816.1, read on the forward strand.
CACAATAGCAAGAGACAACAACCAAGGAAAAGGAATGATTACATCTTCCTCAACCAACACAACACCTTTAGAGACATGACCTATCGATAGCAGATGTGGCCTTGTTTTCATTACAAGGAGAGTACTCTAAGTAGGAATTCAGTTGTAGGGAGAAAAAAGGTAAATTTGTTTTAAAACAGGGTAATTATGCAAGTCCAAGGATCACCAAACTCAGATTGAAGTCATCTACGCCAAAAGGGAAAGGGGTTCTTCAAAATGAAGAATTTAATTGGGTTTGCCAAAGTTTGAAGTGAATGGTTGGATAATAATCGAGGTTTGTTTGTGTTTAATGATAATAGGTGTCATACGGAAAGAGTCGATAGTGCGGACACAACCGACCTCCCTAGAAGCAAAAGCTTTCTAGTGATAAACAAGACAAATAAACACTACCTTTCTCTAAACATGCATTGAGAATACAAGTAATCAGGGGATCCTAACATACCTTTAGTCCAACGCTTTGTAGTAGTCCAGCCTCGCCGATCTGGATGAGCTCCTCCTTCTCTTCGAAACCTGCATTCACTAACAAGCCAAAAGATTAAATAGCACCTAATAAACTCATAAAACAATACATATCCATAATACAGACCAAGGAGTATATGAAACAAATCATGAATAACAATCTGTTGAGAAAAATGAGTTCATTTGTATTAAGAGGAAACAAAAGGAACCATTACAACCTGAGCCTTGGTGTTGTGCAAGTCCCTCCTAGGGTCCAGCAAGAGTTTTCCTTTACTTGGATCAGTTCACCCACTCTCAAATAAGGCTAGGAAAGGATGGGAATCTCTCCTCTCAAGCTTTACAAGGGATTCCTAATTCCAGCAGCATCTACCCTTAGGAATGTTCAGCTTTCAACCTCCCCTCCCTTTGGCCCAATGCCTGTATTTATAGTGCTCTAGAAGAAGTTATTCAGGTCCACCATCAATGGGATAAGCCCCTCTTTGGATGGGATAGCTCCCCTCTTGATGGGATAAGTTCCTCTTTGGTAGGGATACATGAACCATCTAGAGGCACTTCATACACGTCAAACAAGCTTCTAGAATGCTCTAGAAATGACCACAAGTAAATTTTTGGGAGTGAAACTTGCGCCTTTTGACCTTTACAGGAGTACGCACCCATTGCTTTATAGACAGAGCGTACAAGTACGCAGGTATTGTGAACTTGGGGTGCGTACACGCAGGTAAGGCTAAGAGGAACTGCATACCCAGAGATATATAGATTTTTAATGACTTTCTCTCTTTCTTGGAGTTTGACATGGAGAGCAAAGGTATGAGGCTTGCCAAGGAGGATAATATGACAGTTGATGAAGCCATACTAACTGCAAATAGTCATGGTGACAAATTTTAGTGTAACAGATTGCCCCCTAAAGTCCGAAGCCTGTAGTAGATTAGGGTTTCATATCATCTAGGAAGGGTGAAGTACTTTATCATTTCAAGGGTTATCTTGTGGAGAGCCGAGTCGGAACCTGCAAGTATTCAACACAAAATACATATATATGATCATATCATCGCTGAGGTAGGCATTCCCATACTTAGATTGAAAACTTTAACTAATTGACTATCTACTACTCTGATACAGGAATGATTCTGCAGTACATCATAATCATAGACTTTTGTAGACACAGTATGGACGCAGCCATCTGTTTATAGTTAGTCTACTGTATAATGAATACAAAACTCCTCGCAACCTAGATGGTGGAAACTAGATCCAGGGTCTTCATTTCTACTTCTCGAACAGGTACGATTCTATCCATGCGAATAAATGAGTTGATGTCGAACATGGTAGAAACCACTTGATTTCCAGTCAATGATGTAAACTGTTAACAAGCGTGAGAGAGACCAGCAGTGATGTCAATGGTTCTCAAAGTACCCAGTACAATCCATGAGATGTGAATGAATGAGTTGATGTCGAAGATTTCACGGAATCCTTCGATCGAAAGTCAATGATGTAAACTGTCGTCAAAGTCGAGAAACCTGCCATTGATGCATGCAGACTTCAAGGTACTGACGATTCCTAGGTCATCTTTCTAGATAATGTGCTGATGTCGATAGAAAGCGACCCGTTGCAGGCAAGCCCACAACACGAAATCATAGATCAAGTTGAAGAAATGTAGCTGTAAGGACTGACTCAGGGATGGTCAAGATGGACGATGGGTATTTTGCGGATGAATGGTTTATATGTAGAGACCTCTTGAACACATAACGACACGACAGATGGCTTGGTGACATTTGACCCAAAGTTAATACCCGGCTAAAGACTTTCAATGTGGTTTGATCAACTGTGAGGCAACGGATTTCCCAACCCAGGTGAATGAAAAGTGTCGTGTTCAAGAGTGGTAATAAGGCTTCTTCTGAGACAAAGGATAACAAATGGGCTCATTTTTCTCTCTTTTCCCCCACCATTTCTGGCAAGTACCTCTTTATTTTTTACAAGCTTGAGGAGGATAACATATGCTTGATTATAAGCTCATCCTTCGGATGAGTCCAACTTAGTTTTGATTTGATCCCTAAGAAGGAGTGGTTTGTTCCTGTTTGTAATCGAACAGGTCCTTTACTGTGAAATTTTAACGAGTCCAGTATAGGAGAAACTCGGCGTTTTTCATTTTTAGAGAGTCTGAAAAAACTTAAGAAGACTCCAGGTTGAACTTTTTCGTAAAGTTGTGTCTCCCAAGCCCGAAAAAGTATAAAATAATACTTGAGAGAATCGCTTGATCTTGCGACCAAGGAGTACTTTCATAATTAGTGCCTTTGACCTGAAAAGTAAAAAGCGATCAAGGACACGTCGTTTTATTTCCAGTATCGAGTTTGAAACGAAAAAAACCCGGCAATCTTTTCCTATTTTTACGGTCAGAAAAGAGCTATAAGGGGACCGTTTTTTAATTTCGTTTTAACGAGTGTAAAAGAAACGCTCGGCAATCTTTTCATGTTTTAGGAGTCAGAAAAGGGCTTAAAAGATGACTCTGATGTTTTGGTTCGTGAAAAATGATAATTTTCTTTGAAAGTCTTTTTGTCCTGCACAAAAACGACACATTACTCATACCTGTTTAAGATAAGCAAAAATGCATTGAGAAATATCCTTCCATGGTGAAAAATAAACAAACTTAGCATTCATTTATCCAAAAAACCTATAAAAAGACCTTTTACCATGTCATTTTTACCATTTTACTGTTGAGGGAGAGAAAAGGGCTTTTGGCAAGAAACTTCCCGTGGACTTTGCGGAGAATCCGACCGTCGAAATCGAGTGCCATCTCTTTCAGGTATTTCACAACATCCTCCTCTTTGTTTTTATCCATTTAGAATTTCATTTTAAGCCCTAGTTTGATTTTTTGGGGGCTTTGGGGTTTTAGGATCCGCTTTTCGGGGTACGCAGGTGCCCCATGGGCGACCTGCGTACCCCGACATTTTCGTTAATGGGAAAATGGCAGGAGTACGCAGCCTACCTTCAGAACAGCTGCGTACCCACGCTCTGTTTTCTGAAAGCGGGGTGCGTACTCCGCGCAAAGTGAATTTAAAACCCCAAATCTCAAAACTAAACCATTAATTTTTTATTTAATGAATTCTAATGAATGTTTTCTGGTGTGTAGATTGCCCACCATGCTTGATTGGCGCGAAAGAGAACACGAAGATGTCGATTTCGCCGCAATATATCATCAACCTTCCATTGATGCTTTGAAGGCATGCGGTCTCTAAAAATACTGGGCCATACCTGGCATGAGGGCCCAAGTGCGATTCTTAGAATGGCTAGTTGAAAGGTGGAATGTTCAGGATCAATGCTTCTACATCGGAGGGCACCAGCTCGAGATAGAGCCCTCAGATATATATTTTCTCACTAGTTTGCCTAATAAGGGCGAGCAACTGACTCTGTCCGGGACTAGGCCGAGTGGCCAATCCCTTGCTAGCCTCCGGCTAGAGTGGTGCAATAATCAGCACTAGGAGAAAGGGATAGAAATCAAATACATATCCCTGCCTGAACTTATGGTAATTGCCTTTACAGTTACCAGACTCTGCGGCGCAGCGGCTTTGCATATTGCCACCGGGTCCTAAATGCGGATGGCGATTGATTGCTACCGAGGCACCATTTTCAATTGTTGTGACGCTGTGTTGGCCAATATGAAGGGCCAACTGACTAGGGCAAAGAACGGGCAATTAAAGACCTTTGGGTATGGGCCTCTAGTTGTGAGCTTTGCCCTAGAGAGGGTTCCGATGCTGATCCCACAACATCTCACTGTTGTAGCTGGGCCTCCTCGGGAGCCAAAGTTGATGCGATGGGTTGCAGTGATGGCCCGGCATCCTGATGAGGGAGCGGGAGTTGTCCGATTTCCTGCAGGTTACTTTCACTGGTTGGAGGACTAGGTCTTTGCGATCCAGGATTTTCCTTATGTCGGAGTAGATTTTCGCGGTGATCCGGACATGGTTCTTCCACAGGGAGAACAATGGGACGACAGAGGTACTTCATTTTTCATAAGTTTTTAAATTATTTACTTTTTTGTTTGTTTTTTATATCATCTCAAAACTGACAGTGACAATTTTCAAAATGCAGATGTAGGTCCACAGCGTCCGGCCAATCTCTGGCCATTCGAGAGAAGAGTACCAGTTGCACCAGCACCGGCCCCACAGGATGCGGCCGCAGAGACCTTAGCCGAGTTGGAACAGGACCTAGAGCGTCTCACGGCGGACATACCAGAGAGGACTATAGACGATATTCCTATCCGACTTCAGCGCTATGTGGTCGCAGTCCCAAGACCTTTCAGGAGGTTCCTGTGTAGGGTAGCGCGGGCAGTGGTGTCGTACAGAGAGCACCACAAGTGATTGGCTTAGTCACTTTTTGTAGACACATGTGACATTTTTGGTATTTTGTACTTATCATTTTTGCCGATCATAAGGTGTTTTTCAACCTATAATCGAAGACGATGTATATTTTTTGACACACTCCTATCTATATATATATCATTATTACCGGCTTATCTTGTTAAACATGTATGATGAGATGTTTTTAAATTTACATTTATGATTATCACAAATGTCTGTCTAACATTCGAGAAGCAATTGCATCTGCTAATGTATTTAATGACCTTGGAATATGTTGATATTCAATGTAATCAAATTCACGTTCCAAGAGGTGCACTCTCAAAAATAACCTTAATAACACTGGATTTCTAATGGCATATACTCTATTAATCTGTAATACAACGAGTTCAGAATCTAACCTCACTATCAAACTCCGAATCCCAAATGAAATAGATTCAGATAATAACTCAATCACTGCACTGTATTCTGCAATGTTGTTTGTTGTTTGACCGAGGCTCACCCCATGCATAGAAACTAACTCGTCAGAGGGCGAATAGATAACCCAAGCTGCGGAAGAGATATTCCGTGTACTACGACAAGCACCATCAGCAAATCCAATGTACGTTTGGAGAGGCGTCGACATCTGCAATATCAAGAGTAAAACCAAGATAAGCCAGAATAACGACGAAAAACACACTCTCTAAGCTAAGCACACTGTCTATACTAACAAACACACCAGCTAGAAAGAAAAACTAACCTAACTAAATCTCCATACCCATCATTTAAGCATAATACCTCTTTAGGTAAAGTCCATTTCTGGGCTTACCCAAAGAGTCCCCATCAAAATCTACCAGCTCATAGGCCCCTTTTGCTAGCTTTCGCTTGACAATGTAGGGCCCATGCCACATAGGAATGAATTTTCCAGCACCTAATTTATCGTTAGCTTGATCATATAATAGCACTAGGTCTCCTTCCGAAAAATTACGAGGGGTCACGTTGCGATCATACTGAGCTTTCATACTTTTTGCGTGAGTCTCGATTGCCAATGCAGCGTCACGTCGAGTCTCATCTAATTTAGCTAAGTATAATAGAAGCTTCTCCTCTTCGGAAGTAGCTGGAAGTAATTCGACAGCCATTTGAAGTGATGGGATTTCGCATTCAATGGGAAACACTGCTTCCAAACCATAAACTAGTTGGAAAGGAGTGAACCCTGTTGATGTTTTCACTGAGGTTCGGTACGCCCAAAGCGCTGAAAATAACATGTTGTGCCAATTCGACCGATGAATACCAATGATTCGTCGGATCATGATAACTAGAACTTTGTTGATGGACTCAACCAAACCGTTTTCTTGGGGATAATAAGGAGTAGAACTATCATGACGTAAACCAAGCTGGCCTGTAAGTTCTGTCATCATAATGTTTCGAAAATGGCGCCCATGGTCAGTGATTATCGCTTGTGGGACACCAAACCTAGCAATAATATGATTGAATACGAAAATTGTAGCTGTCTTGCCGTCTGCCTCGAATGTAGGCATCGCCTCGACCCACTTAGTAAAATAATCAACCGCAAGGATGATATACGCATGCCCCCCGACCGAGTGAGGGTTACATGTAATAAAATCGATACCCCATTTAGCAAAAGGACCAACGACAATTATAGGGTGGAGAGGAGCAGGTGGTGCGCGCATCTTGCGATCAAACACTTGACAGTTGTGGCATTTTCGGACCACAATGATACAATCTTTAAACATGGATGGCCAGAAGTAGCCAGCACGAAACACCTTCTGGGCTGTGGCATACCCAGACATATGACCGCCACACGCTCCAGAATGACAGTCATTCATAACCCTTTCTGCCTCTTCATGAGTTAAGCAACGACGAAAAACCAAATCTTCCCCACGACGATAAAGAGTATCTCCAATAATTTTGTACTGTTGGGACTGGAATCGAATTTTCCGACGTTCCGACTTTGAAGCTTCGGGCCGAAAGGATTGGGTTTGGAGATAGACGATTATATCCCCATACCACGGATCTAAAGTGCTGATGAGAAATAGAGATTCGTCCGCAATGGGTTCCTCTGCCACAGTTTCCGTGTCAGCACGCGGGAAGTCACACATCAACTCTGCAAAAACTAAAGATTTCTTAGACTTAGATTTTTCAAACTCCAAGTCGAACTCTTGCAAGATAACAATCCATTTAGAGTACTTGCCCCCTAGCAATTGTTTAGTCAAAATGTAAATCATAGGGTTGCAATCCGAAATGACTATAGTTTTACGGAGAAGAATGTAATGACGAAAACGTTGGACAGCTGCCAGGGCCAATTTCTCCACATGCGAATATTTTAGCTCAGTGGGATTTAACGTCCTACTAAGATAATATATCACATGTTCCGTTTCGAATTCATCTTCCTGTACTAAGACCATTCCAATGGTGGAATGAGCGGCGGCGAGGTACAAAAATAAATCCTGGTTGTAGTTGGGAGGATGCAGCAACGGTGCATGGGTCAATGCGTGCTTTAGCGCATCAAAAGATTTCTGAGCTATCTCATCCCAAGAGAATTGAGCATTTTGTTTCAACAACCGGGTAAAACCCTTGGTAATCTCGGCGTATTTAGGAATGAATCGGCGTAAAAAGTTTGCTTTCCCTTGCAAACTTTGGAGTTGGCGCAGACTCGAAGGAGGAGGCAATTTGATGATAGCTTCGACCTTCGAGGGATCGACGCGAATGCCGGCTTTTGAAACTACAAATCCCAGCAAACGTCCCACTTCTATGCAGAAGACACATTTGTGTGGGTTCAACCATATATGATAATGCCTACACCTCATAAAAATTGCTCGTAAATGGACAAGGTGATCAGCTCGATGTAAGGAGTGAGCGGGAAAATCATCGAGATATGGTTGCACAATGTGCTTGATGTCATGAAATGCATAAGACATCACCCTTTGAAAAGTGGCTCCGGCATTCTTAAGCCCAAAAGGTAATTTGCAATAAGAAAATGTCCCCCATGGACAAATGAAAGCCGTTTTTGGTTGATCGGCAGGTAGAATATTGATTTGGTTGTAACCAGAAAAACCGTCCATAAAGGAAAATATTTCACTGTCGGCACAATCATCAATTATTTGATCGATATAGGGCGTTGGATAGTTGTCCTTGGGACAAGCACGATTGATATCCCTATAGTCGATACATATTCTTATTGTTCCTTGCTTTTTGTTAACCGGAACAATATTCGATACCCAATCCGTTAACGGGATCGGATAAATGAAACCTGCTTTCAACAGCTTCTCAACTTCTGCTTTAACTGCAGCCGCTTTCCGAGGGTGTATCTGACGCAGACGTTGCCGAACGGGTTTAGCGTCCGGGTAAGTCTTGATCTCATGAACAACAATGGAGGGATCAATTCCTGGCATTTCCTCATAGGACCAGGCAAACACGTCGCGGAATTCTTGAAATAGGGCCTTGTATGTTTGAATTTCGTCATCTGAACACGAGGTACTTATATGAATGTGTTCAACAATTCCGGGCTTCATTGAAATGTCAATGGGAATAGTGCGAGAAACATTTCCCAAATTCAGCTCTGAATCAGGATGTTTCATTGGACTCTGAGCATCTTTGACATATTCAGCTGTAAAGATTGATGAGAAATCGTTTTCAAAACGATCATCCTCAGGTAAAAACGAAGATCTATGATGGAGATCTTCCCATGGTAAATCGTCTACACACAGGACTTCACAAAGTTGTTCGTCAGATGACACAACTTCGGGAAACGTTATTAACTCCGAGGTTGACGCGAAAAGGGATTCCTCATGGACCACATTCATTTGGTCAATTTTGGTTGAACTTGGGTCGGAAAAATACTGCACGGCTTCATAGGCAATTTCATATGGACTCAAAGGCATTGCATCACCGAATGAGTCTATCTCAGATTCAGATGGGACAATCCAAGGATCATCGTAAATAATAGTATCTGACGTAATCATATGAATAAATGCGAATGAAGGGTCTGCGTTGATTGGAGGAAAAGGAAAAGTTCCCAGTAAACCGGAATCTTTAACTAATCCTACGCCAACATCCTTATAAGGGATAGTCGTTTTACCGACATGCTGGATACTCTCTGAAGAGGCTGGGTCGGATGAAAAATAAGCCAGCTGGTCTATAGTCATGATCTTGCCATTATGTGGAAACTTTATAACTCTGAAGACCGATGAGATGACCGTTGTCATAGCGTAAGACCAACTTCGACCCAAGAGAAGGTTGTAGTCTAGAGGGGCATCAACCACCTCCACATCCAGACTAACGGTTTTTCTTTCAACCCCTATAGGCAAATCCTGTAAAATGCCAAACGGATGGAACCCACGGCCATCAAAGGCCTTAAGAATTGTCGGGGATTGGTTCAGCGAAGGAGAACCAAGCGATCTCCAACACTGAATCGACATAATACACGTGGAAGCTCCCTCATCAATTACAGTCCGATGAATAGGCCTGTTTTTTACTATCACTGGAATCTGAAAGCCATCTGATGAGGGAGACGCGGTGTACTATTTTCTAGATCAAAGATTATCAGGTTCGGGTCCTGAACATCAACAGCTCCTATAGCCGACAAAAGTAATTTTCGTTGTGCTGGGCATGATTGCAGCACTTCTAAAGCCGACATTGCTGAGGGTGAAACAGCTAAATCCTCAACAATGTTGTAATTCTGAGCCGCTCTCGCATGTGGATTGAAAGCAGACCTTCGAAGTACACCCTTGGCGGGCGGTTTTATTACTAAGTCAGTGTTAGGTTTCTCGATCTGTAGTGGATCGGAACCGGGAGCTGAGGTTTATATCCTTACATGAGACATCATCAATATGGGTTCTTCAGTGGCACTCGAGGAAGAACCTATCATCTTACTCTCCTGCTTTGGAAATGGATCTTTCAAAACAGCAGGAGTTGAGGAACCTTTGACGATTTTCACAACCTCAGCCCGATGGGGGCAATCTCTTGTAAAATGATCCTCTTCACAAATAAGACAAGGATATCGAGGTTTGCGCTTTTCGTCATTATTTTCCGACTTTTCTGTTTTCTCCTTTGGAGTCTTGTCTGCTTTACCCTTCTTCTTACCCTTCTTTTTCCCACCGTTTTTTGATTTAGCCGTAGATGACTCTACAGCGTGAATATCGGCGGAAATTTCAGGAGAAGACTCTCCTGTCGGGGAATCTGGTAAGGTTATAATGGGCGAAGAATTCTTTGAAGATTTCTTCTTGCTTTTAGTATTTACCGAACCAATCATGCCATCAGCAGCATGAGATCCCGAAGGAGCAGCAGTAATTTGATTTGACTTTGTAAGATCTGGGATCTTTTCATGTAACGTACCTGACTGAGTGTAAACTAAGTCAAGGTACTGTGCTTGAGCAATTACTTGCTCCTCAGTAACTACTCCGGCCTTAGCTACGTCTTCAGTAATCTTCGGTAATAATGATTTAACAAACCATTCAGCTAAGATTTGGTCCAGGATAAAAACTTTCACTAATCGCCGTCGACGTCTCCATTCATGTATATGATCGGAAATATAAGTGGACGTCGACTGTTTTAGTGAAGTTAGTAGCTCCGTGCCATTATCATATCTGACCGGCAACTGAAAATGAGTTAGGAACGAGGTAGCTAACTGACTAAAATTGTAAAAAGAGGCCCGTGGTAACTCAATGTACCACTTGGCCGCGAGACCAATGAGTGTACGCTGGAAAAGACGTAAGCGGATCGAATCATCTGAGATGGAATTTGAAGCACACCAGAGGTGGTAAGTCATCACATGATTGGACGGATCCTCTCCAGACTTACCTTCGAACTTGGGTATATCACTGGGCAACTTATTTGGCATTGGCGGCCAAAACGGAAGATAATTTATTGGATCGTTCGTCAGGCGCGACAAGTCTAGTAAATCCAAAGTTGCGATAAATGGTAATTGCCGATTAGGATCCCTAAAACTCTGGGTCAAAAGACCAGTCCCAGGAGGAGGATATCCAGGATAACTTGGAATAGGAATCGCATTCGGGATATTGTATCCTCTTGGAAAACCAGGATTAATCGGACCATACTGGGATTGCTGAGGCTGTTGATAAGTGTACCCAGGATACGGTTGATACTGGTAAACCGGCCGTTGGACAGCAGGCCCGTATTGGTACTGTCCCTGGTACGGTTGATAAGTGAATTGTGGTTGACTAGTGACAACCGTACTTAAACCAGGTTGTCCTACAGGCATCTGAACCGTAGTTTGAATCGTAGATCCAGACAATGGTAAAGATGTCTGAGGAGTAGTTGCAGAGATAGTAGAAACCGGAGCCGTCGACACTCCAGAAGCAAGTGTGGTGGAAGGAGAAGATGTTGCGGTAGTTGCAGCAGCCGTTTGAGATGGAGTACTAGGTGCAATTGGCGGCTGAGTAACTACTGAAGGTACCGAAGTTTGAACATTAGACTAGACCGGTTGCTGGGATGGACCAGCAACTAAGGGTTGTCCAGCTTGAGATGACAACTGTACACTTGGCTGCAATACCTGTTGAACTTGCGATGAATCCCACACTATGTTCATTCCGGGGTATTGACCCATGACAGGTTGAGGATATTGAGATCCATAACCGGATTGAGGATAGGATTGATAACTGAAAGGCACAGTTCCCGTACCTTGAACATATGATTGACCTTGAGGTGGTTGATAACCTTGACTCGAGTATTGACCTTGAGGTTGATAACCTTGAGGTAAATACTGATACTGGGGTTGACCTTGACCTTGAGGTTGATACCCTTGAGGTAAATACTGATACTGAGGTTGACCTTGGGGTACATATTGAGGCTGGGGTTGACCTTGAGGAATGTATTGTACTATGGGTACATACTGTCCTTGAGGTTGCCCCCCAGATGCAATTTGTGTACCTTGAGGTTGCCCCACAGGCGTTAATTGAGGCTGCCCCCCAGGCGGTAATTGACCACCTTGAGGTTGAGAACCGGGAACTGAACCTGACATCATGTAAATGTCTCCTACACCCAACGGTTTATTACCATTGTTTCTAGCTAATAACCCATGTTCAATGGGTTGAGGAGATGCTCCTGCAAAAGTACCAGAAAGTGACTGATACCCGGAGGGAACAGAAGGACCGCCGTACAAGAAAGATTCAGGAGATTGAGTGAACACGGACGACTGACCAGACATATTTATAGGAGTATAAATACCTCCAGGTGGAAAAGGAGTACGAGGTGGAGAAAAACTTATCCCTGAGTTGTATAAATAATTGGTTAATGAAAGGTACCAAGTAGTACTTCTAGGAGGACTGTAAAAGATAGATTCACGCTCCCTTAGATCAATAGTAGGTTGATCTTCAAGGATAGATACGCCAAATTCTTCCTCTGGAGCAAGTCCTTCAATAGCTATCAAACCAGCAGGAATATTTTCGGTGATGACTCTTTCTACCCTAGGTGAATCAGGTGCACTAGAAGTTGGAGTAACAGGTTCAGATATTTCAGGTTCTTCGCCTATATCACTAGTAGATGAAAAACTACCAGCAAGCTCGGAAACTGCAACAGCTTCAGGATTATAACCTGTTTCTAGACCTTGGTAATCTCGATGGACTACCAATGACGATTCTCCTTCTTCAGGTGAACCTACTTTACTGCCACTAGGAGTTACAAGGACCTTCAAACCTTCGTAATGACTCGGGACCTCTTCAGGGGGTTCGCCCCGCAATCTACGGGACTTCCTCAACAAATCGGCCGCGGTAACAATCTCAGGAGACTTTCCCCGAAGTCTACGGGACTGTCTCGGTAATTCAGCCATAGTTAAAAACTTTTAACTACTGCATACGCAAACAAAGTAAAATCTCAAAGAAAACCACCTAAAGTCTCTAAAGAACCAAACAAATTTGAATCACACGCCTAAATAATCTAGGGCGTCAAACCATACACAAACAGTAGCCTTCCGGACCGAAAACACTAGTTGGAGATGAAACCCAACATCGTCGAATTCAGTACAGAAGTGGTGGGTGGAACAGTTACCCCGGCAACCTGCTTAATGAATAGATCGGCACAAGTTCCTCCACTTTAACTATCTTGAGTGAAGTGAACCCCCCGGAAAATCCAAGTGAGTCTAGCCGACGTCTGCTCCAGGTACAGTGGGATCTTCCCTCCACCGTCACCTTGGTAGAATCCTAAAGATAATGGTCACTAAGGTTACCAACAGCAACAAATGCACCTGGGGGAACAGTCTACGACCCGATAGCACGCAAGGGCAGAGTAACAAGCTCAATCCCCTTGCCGGCTCCTTGGCAATAATCCAAGGTTTACCGACAAGTGACCCCAGGCTCCTCGACAATAATCCGAGGTTTTACCGTTTGTAGTACGTGCGTATCTGGCGTCGTTCCCAATGAAGGAAGATTGATCCCCTCACTGGTTCGGACACGGTCTCGTGCTTATCCTTTAAGAGGAGCTTTCCCAGAGTACAAATGAAACAGTTGGATTTATCCTACCACAAGATGAGCTACTTGTTTGGTTTTGCTGTCTTGGAGAGTTAATTACTCTCCTACTCCAAGACACTAGCCTGATCTATATTGGTGTTTCAGAGCCCTAGTAAATAAAATTTACTAAGTTGATTTTACTTTAAGCGTTAATTTTTATGGCTTTCTTTAAGACAAAAGGTAGTGGAGATGAAACTGGTGGTGTGTAGACTCGACCGAAATCCACTAAAAATATGCACTTAGGATGATTTATACTAACTTTTCCTTTTTCAATGAATTCCCTAGCTAAGAGAGTTGGAGAATGCAAACTTGATATAAAGACAACTTTCTTGGCAATGAAAAACAAAGAAACAAACTCTTTATCTTTTCAAAACATACGACACATGACCACTAATCACTTCACGAAAGTTCCTTTTTTTTTCAAAGACTCAAATGCTACCAAAGAAAACCTTCCTCCAAAAGATATTTTTGTATTTTTTCCTAATTAATAAAGCATGTAAAACTTACTTTAACAAAAATCAAAGTTAAAAAAGCTATGGCAATCAAATCAACTCAATTTCACTCAAAAGCAAATCTAAGAGAAAAGCACCTAAAAGTAAATCTAACGAGTCAAAAGCTTACTAAAGATGATTCCTGGATGTTTTACTCAGTCAAAATGTAACTAAGGACTAGTTAATGCAGAACCAAAAACCAGTCAAAAACAAAAATCAAAATCTTTTGTTCTTTTCTCAAGAATAAAATTCAAATTTCAAACAACAAACTTTTTCGAGATTCGCAAAGAGAAGACGCAAAGGTAGGTCTCTCACAAGGGTGAATTCTATGACAGGCCCGACTCCTAAGAGGACTGAACAAAACCAAGGAGATCCAAAGTTTGACAACCTCTAACGCCAAAGTCACTACAGGACCAGTTAAAAATCAAACCCTAAGGCAAAACCTCTATGAATTTCACTAAAACTCTCGACACTGACGAAACAAGCTTAGGTGAAGATTTATGGCTGAAAACCAGTGGATCTGGGCAGAAAAAACAAATTAAAAACAAAATCTAAAAGGCAAAAAGAAGAAAATTGAAATTTTCTTAATTTTGACAGGGTATGCAGGCGACCTGTTTGCACAGGTGCGGGTACGCTTTGTGCAGAAAGCAACGATGCGTACAAGTACGCACTGTGCTCAACTCAGAGGCTGCGTACTTCTAGCAAAACAAAGAAAAACTAAAATCTAATTTAACCCTAAGCTAGCCCACCCAAATACACAGTCAGACAGCCAAAAACCAGAAAACAAATGACTTTTCTCAGATCCAAATTTGATACAAAGGAAAAAACATTCACATCAATAGATTCCCCAGTGGAGTCGCCATTTTGTCATGCGGAAAGAGTCGATAGTGCGGACACAACCGACCTCCCTAGAAGCAAAAGCTTTCTAGTGACAAACAAGACAAATAAACACTACCTTTCTCTAAACATGCATTGAGAATACAAGTTATCAGGGGATCTTAACATACCTTTAGTCCAACGCTTTGTAGTAGTCCAGCCTCGCCGATCCGGATGAGCTCCTCCTTCTCTTCAAAACCTGCATTCACTAACAAGCCAAAAGATTAAATAGCATCTGATAAACTCATAAAACAATACATATCCATCATACAGACCAAGGAGTATATGAAACAAATCATGAATAACAATCTGTTGAGAAAAATGAGTTCATTTGTATTAAGAGGAAACAAAAGGAACCATTACAACTTGAGCCTTGGTGTTGTGCAAGTCCCTCCTAGGGTCCAGCAAGAGGTTTCCTTTACTTTGATCAGCGCACCCACTCTCAAATAAGGCTAGGAAAGGATGGGAATCTCTCCTCTCAAGCTTTACAAGGGAGTCCTAATTCCAGCAGCATCTACCCTTAGGAATGTTCAGCTTTCAACCTCCCCTCCCTTTAGCCCAATGCCTGTATTTATAGTGCTCTAGAGGAAGTTATTCAGGTCCACCATCAATGGGATAAGCCCCTCTTTGGATGGGATAGCTCCCCTCTTGATGGGATAAGTTCCTCTTTGGTAGGGATACATGAACCATCTAGAGGCGCTTCATACACGTCAAACAAGCTTCTAGAATGCTCTAGAAATGAGCACAAGTAACTTTTTGGGAGTGAAACTTGTGCCTTTTGACCTTTACAGGAGTACAAACCCATTGCTTTATAGACAGAGCGTACAAGTACGCAGGTATTGTGAACTTGGGGTGTGTAGACGCAGGTAAGGCTAAGAGAAACTGCGTACCCAGAGATATATAGATTTTTAATGACTTTCTCTCTTTCTTGGAGTTTGACATGGAGAGCAGAGGTATGAGGCTTGCCAAGGAGGATAGTATGACAGTTGATGAAGCCATACTAACTGCAAATAGTCATGGTGACAAATTTTAGTGTAACAATAGGGTTGGGAAACTATTTATTGAGTGCAATTTGGGTGAAAGAGGAAAGGGTTTCTTAGTTAATATAAATTGTATAGTGGATTATCAAGAGGAATATGAGAGAGATAAATGATCTAAAATCGACCATAAACTAAAACTGAAATAGAATTGATTAATTTCCAACAGTGAATTGATCGTTAACCTTAAGTGTTAAATGTGGAAAACGGAAGGAAAGCAATTGATTTTAGACTTAATAAATAACTTAAGAAACATAATTAAGGTGAATTTGTGGTAAGAACAGAGATAGGAGACAACAAACATTGATTACAGAGTTCATCCCTGATGGACTACATCTCTGAGTCCACTTTCAAGATGGACATCTTATTTATTAGGATTGATCAAAAGAGGTATTTTACACAACAAACGCACCAGATTGAATGTGTGCACATGCAATTTTGGTCTCTTTCAACAAAAATCTCTCTCTCTCTTAGCTTTCCAATTCCTATCTCGGTTCCTAATTCCACCTGTTAGAGTCGGTCCTTACAGCCCTCCGTCAGAGATCTTTTCGCTTTTGCATATCATTTTTAGGTGTCTCGCTCGTTCCACTTCGTTGCATTTCGTTAGGGGCATGCCATTGACTGACGAGGGGGTCTGGCTGTCTTGTGTTTCCTCATGCTTGTCCCTGCAGGGTTAGTCAAAATTTTCTCAAAAATCACCAAAGTATATGATCATTGCATTCATCGTCATAAAAGATTAGTTTCTTTAAAAAAGTCTTTAGTCCTATAGTCTAGGGTTTTCAGTCCTTTGCATACACATAATAAAAGCCCGCAGGCCATGAGGTTGGTTTCAAAAGATTCTCATTTAATATTTTTCTCAAAAAGCATTTAAAAACATTTTTAGTCCAAAACTCTGTTTTGGAACTAAAAATTGTTATTGTAAATAATTGTATTTGCTTTATCTCAAAAAAGTTTCAGAGCAAGCTTTTGATCTTTTCCAAAGCCAAAATGCTGGATCCCTGCAAAAGTCAACAAAGAATTATCAGTCCAAGACTTAGAAAAAGCAAGAGAAAGTCAAAGAGCAGTATTGTATTAAAAGATCAAATGTCAAAGTGACAAACATTATAAAAGTGGGTTAGCAAACCAATTTAAATCAAATCTAATTTGGTGAGATATTTTCTTCACATATAAAAGGGGCAAACAATTTCCTTTGTTCAAAAATCCCAAGGCAAAAATTGTGTTTGAGCTTTTGAAGGCCGAAGCCGTGTTTTCATACCCATGGACAGCGTTTGGAGGCGTGCGCTACCCATACAGGGTGTGCGCTACGCACATAGTGTGCGCTACGCACTGGGCCTCACCATCCAGTGTTAAAAACCACAGGCGCTACGCACATAGTGTGCGCTACGCGTTGGGTTCGTGCACTACGCACACAGTTACAACACCAAGAAATTTTTGCTAATGCGACCAGATCTTGCCAAATCGACTCCAAAGCTTGCAAGTAGGTTTTCGATGGCTGCTCAGTCAATTTTAAAATGTTTGTAGTGTGTTTAAGGTGGGAAATTTGATGTGTTGGGTGTAGAAAAGTGAAACCCTATGCTTCATACCAGATTTATTCCTTAGGGTTTTAAAGACATGTGGGTGGCTTTGTGAAGATTTTCCCATTCTCCATTGATGAAATACAGTCCCATACTCATTTGTCAAAGTTTAGCCAACATTGCAAAGGGTGCACATTACACTTTTGTTCATTTGTCAAAATTTTCCTTGTGAACAAAACAGTGACTATTTTATGCCAATCCACTGATGCTTGGTACATATGTAACCTATTTGGGTTTTGAGTATGCATTGAAATTTTGATTTCACCACACCTATATCAACATACATATTGCAGACATCTTGTTTTCAAAGCCATGTCAGACACAGATTCAGTTTATGAGCAGGAGTATGACAGCAATTCCACAACAGAGGGTATTGTGCCACAGAGGCCTCGCAGAGGTGGCAAAGGTGGTAAGCATCTCAGGGAAGAGCCTACTTCTTTGGTTCAATTGCAGGCTTGCCCGCTTGCAATGGATTGTTTTCGCTATCAGTCATGCTATCACTATTGTCAGTTAATTTCACAAATCCAACATCATCGTGAACTAGCTCATTTTTTTGTTCTACATTTACATGATGGCCATCTAAACCTCGCCGGAGTTGATTTCATTTTGTCACCAGAGACTATTGCAGAGGCCACTGGGATAACAAATATTGGAGAAAAATGGAATAAACATCAGCAGTTAGAGAAATCCTACTATGAGCCGTACATCAAACCTGGGTATATGAGGCACCTGAGCAGGGTTTTTCCTTTCCAATCCCTGAGTGATGAGTTTGCACCTTTGATGAAACTCATCATTCGGTATTTCAGTTGTGAGGGCAGATTCTCGCGTCTTTATGCGTACCATGTCCGTTTGTTGATGCATTTTTCAAGGTTACGTATGATGAACATTCCATAATTCATGTATCGCAACATAGAGAGGATGGTGTTTCTTGTACAAAAGAAGACCCCAGCACAGCAGCATAGAAGTATTTATCATTACACGCTGATCAAGATCATAGTGGTTCATCAGTTGGCACAACAGGGAATTACTTGGGAGGATTTTATTTCTCATGACTTTTTCACAGCGCCACAGCCACCTCCAGAGATAGTTCATGATGAGGGAGAGCCTTCACATTACTTTGACATTCTTGAGACCGATCATGTCAATGCTCCAGTATATGTGACATATCAGCGAGGCCACGGGGCCTTATTTGCAGCTACACAACGAGTACTATCTCCACATGGCGTGGAAGGGGTCTCGCCTTCTTCTTCAATACAGGTACAGGTTCAGGACAGGGGAAAGAGGTCAATACATGAGGAGGGCCATTCAGGAGGTCATGATGTTGATGTTACATTGAGTGATGTGGATAGGAGCTCTCCTAGCTCGAAACTGAAAGAGATCATCCAAGAGCAGAAGACCGAGATTGACAACTTGAATGAGAAGTTACTAAAGGCAGAATGTCTGATCAAATATTTGGAGTAGTGCAATAAGCAGCTAGAGGATCAACATACACTTATAGAGCTACGACAAATCCGTGAAGACCGAAGGTTGGCCCGAAAAATACCTGGGGATTTGACACCTGTTGAGCGGCAATTTTGGCTTGAGAAAGTAAATCGACATCTGGAGGAGTTTTTGGCGAAGGCCAATAGAGACAAAGACATGCTCCATCACATGAAACGTCATTATTGGGCTCGCATGCATGTCCGCAAAGCAAAAATGAAGATTTTGAAAAGGAGGTTGAGCAAAGCACTAAAATGACGAAAGAGGCTAGATCCACTTCGATTTTTGGCCGAGGCTTCACTAGCTGGGCATGACACATGATGGAGGGTCTTCGCTCCAAATTTGAGCAAATTCAGAGAAATTTTTGTCATTTTGAAATTTTTGGTCCCAAAAACAGTTTTTTCAGCTATACGAGTAGCGTGTCGACGCGTTCGCTTTTGATTGGGAAACTTGTTGGAGGGAAACTTTGTATTTTTTGGTTTTTCATGGTAAGTTATGCATTCTCAGATATTTCAGAAGCATTTCATCAAATTCTGGATGATCAAAAGGCCCAAAAACACCATGAAAACCACCTTGCTGCCACCTTTTGCAACAGCAGGAAGTACTTCTGGGAGAATGCAATTTTGAGGGGGCAAATGAGCTCCAAATTGGGGAATTTGACTTGGGCTGGATAGCAAACATCTAGAGCTTTCCAACCAGATATTGTGAGCTTTATTTTGATGTCGGGAAGTGCCTCAAAAATAGGCTGAAAGGTGCGCTACGCATAGAGATCAGGGCGCTACGCATAGAGGTTTTTGGTCAAGTTTTCATCCTCCAGCTCAGGAATTCAGCCAATTTTCACCAGTTTCACTTCTTAATGTGATTTTTGACCTTGTTTGATGTAATTTGATGTGTATGAGGTAACATGGCACTTATTTACCTTATTATAGATGATTCATTCACAAAATCGCAAAAATTTAATGTAACGGATCAGTTTCCTTCTTTTAGAGGCAGGTTGTTTTGGTCACCTAGATTCTTGCTCCATGTTTAGAATTTGTTCAAACTGCTCCTAGAAGGAGGAGCTCGACCCTGAGAGGTTAGGGAATGGGTTGGCTTGATCTATATATGTAAATTTTCAGTCAGTAGCAAGGGTTGGACTCGTGGGAAGATTTTGGCACACTATTGTACATATTTTTCATATTTTGGCTAAGGAAAGATCAGAGGTTTTGCAGCACCTGTTGCGATTCTTGTGGCTTTCGGTTCTTGATGGTGTTTTCTCTCAGTTATTGTAAGTTTATTCATATTTAATGTATGCCATTCCCTTCTTATTCTTTTGAAACTAAATGAATGAGTAAATGAGGTTGAAATCATTGTTTACAGTGCTCTTCCTTTAAATTTGTTTAGTTTTACATGTTTTCGCCAGTTTGGAGAGGATCCATGTTCTCCCTTGCCCTCTTCAGCTCCTTGTCGTTCTAATCCATCCATACATCTGATCAAAGGCATCAAGACTACTGCCTACCTTGCCCCAACTCGAATTCTGCAAAGATCTGGCCTTATCCCCAGACCCAAAATTGGTTTTCCCTTTTCTCCAACAAAAAACTCAAAAATCTAAATCAAACTTTCCTATCTCTTTACTAGCCTAAAATCAGTATTAATTTTGAGTCATCTCAGCCCCTTTGAAGACCTTTTGCCGAGATAGACCTGGAGAGAGCCCTCTCTTGTCCTCGTAGGGCTAGCTACGAGGCTGAGCTTGGTTTGATGTGGCCTTGAGTTTTTCCTTCCTAAGCCTGAGGCAGATTTGAGCGCTAACATAGTGGTGACCATACTGGGAAAGAAAAATGGTTTACTTGTTGATGTCATTTGTTTTATAAGCTACAGACGGAGCCTGAAGTTATGCCAGGTGTTACAAGGAAAAGTGTCTATTTAGAACTGCTCTATCCCACTAAGGTGTGACAGCTGCCTTAGAAACAAACAGAGAAAAACTACTTTTGTTTTTCCTTTATGAATTATAGATAGAGAGGAACAGAAAGACTACCTCTGTCTTGCGCCAATCTTCTGATTTGATCCCTCTCTTCTTTGATAGTCCTCAGCTACCTGCTCCCTTGCACGCCCAGCTTCACAGAGTACCTGTAAGATCACAGAAGCATAGCACTATACAAAGACATGGATCTATAATCATAAACAATCTAGGGTCAGATGTAAATTGACCATACAAATGTAACAAGCATCAATGACACAAGAGCATGGAGGAAAACTCAAATAGCTTTTATTGATAAATAAGAAAAGAGCCAAGAGGAGTTACAACCAGTTTTTCTGACCCAGCATCAACCTCCCAGCAAAGAAGCCCCTCTCCACCTCAAACAAAGCTTAGATCACCCAACAATCTGATGTTTGTCTCAGGAAACCAACAACAATTCCTTACAATATGCAAAATTCCGGCCTCTGGATCTCTGGGATGAGGGATCCATATATAGATATCTGTAAGGGGGATGAGTCAGCTTGTGATTTGATTAGTGTCTTCTCTCTGATAGTTCTTGCTTCCATTTGGAGACTGAGGGCCTCTTACTCATCCTTGGTCGAATTCAGTGAGGCAAGTGTCACAGGAGAAGATTCTGGAAGCTTCCATTGCCTCTCCACCTCGCAGAATGACACTGCCATTTGTCACTTCTCGCCCATCGCACCCCACAGAAGGGAATTTTGAAATGCAACGCACCCTCACAGTGTATTTGGGTGAGATGCAACGCACTTAGCCAGTGGAGCAACTGCAATGATCCTGTTTTGACCAATTCTGAGCAGTTTCTCATGGAGAACTTCTGGGAGAAGCTGTAATCTGTTGACCTTGTTCCTTTAGGGGTTAGAACAACACTTTTAGGGACTTAGGAGCCCTTGTTTTATGGACATTTCATGCTTGGGGTTGTAGGTCCCAAAAATGTCTATAACACCAGGTAGCCTTCGAAACACTTTTGCTTTGCATTAGCCGAAGTAGATAAACGCTGCTTCAGTCAATCTCCGGTCTAGCTTGTAAATGTGACATCTAACTTGTTAATTGCCCCAGTACACGTATCAATTTCAGATCTGATTTTTGATGGTGAACAACGATCATGCATCAGAAGGCTGAAATCATTCACTTGGCGACTCCATTCACTGAAGAATCCAGCAATCAATGCTTCATGGTGATTTCACTGCAGAGAGATCAATAGCTTTGACATTTTCAAGATGAATCAAATTGCAAGAAGATAGGCTCCCATGAGCCGAGATCACATCCCAAGTTTTCCAAACAAAATGCCTAAGGTGGATTGGCTTCAGAATTTGCCTATGTTCAGAAATGTGGAAGGTAATGATGTTGCTCTTCATCTGGTGAAATTTCACATTCATGTGCATAAATTAAATATCAACTTTCCTGAAGACTGCTTGATGAAGATGTTTATGGCTACTCTGGAAGATGAAGCCTGATCTTGGTATGAAAGTTTGCCATCTGCTTCTATTTACTGTTTAAAGGATTTTCATACCATGTTCTTGAGAACTAGAAGTTCAAGTTTGTAGTTTGGGACCTTGGACCTAACACTTTTGGTTACATCAATGGAAATATTTGGGACAATATAGGCATTGTTGCTCTAGAATTGGCCGTGAGCGCTCTTTATTCTCTTGGGGTTTCACTATACTTGTCAACATCTTGTGTTTGTATATTTTGAATTTCCCAGACTAATTTTCTGTTGAGTGCTTTGTCAATTGTTGGGGGTTGGCGAGGGTATATTTTGGCAATAAAAATCATGGCCCTGTGAGTGCTTGTTTTTTTGTGCATGGTGCACGGGAGCGAGGCTAGTTCTAAGAATTGTGGGGAGCTTGGAGAGAGCAAGGTTCGACCTTTGAACCACGCTATGGAGGAAGGTGACTGCAACATTATATTTTTTGTCTCATGGGGTGATAGGTTGACTTGAACGCGAGGTGGAAAGGGTCAATGGGAGTTGTAGGTGTGGTTGTCGATGTGGCAAGCCGAGCCAGATCGCAGTCCCTTTTAATTGAAGGTGGTATATTAGGGTCTCGCCTGTGGTGTGCGAGTGGTGAATCACTTTTGAGACGTGACATGCAGAGGCAACGAGGAAGAGTAAGGCAGGATGTTGGCTCAAGAGGCCAGGGGGCAGTTCACCATGGAAAACATCAAGACTTTGGGGAAGCAGTGGAACAACCCAGAGACCAGTCGCTAGAGTGGGCGTTCTTACTACCTCCTTTCGGTTCTTTGGAGTCTCAACTTCACTTGGTCACAGTGCTTATGGAGCAGCTAGCTCAGGACCACCACAATGATAGAAATAAGGTCATTTCTTTCATGAATGACCTCCAGAACAACCAGTGGTAGATCTTGGGCTGAATGGCCTCCCTCCATTGTGGACAAATGCATCGGCAAGAAAGTCTAGACCATCTCGAAGGACGAGTGATGCATGCAAAAGCCCATGTACATGAGGCATTACGCTAGCAACATGGTGACTTGGGTGCATTTGGATTCTTGGGGATTTTGGTCTATATGAGTAATCTGTGTTTGGGCAAGCAATGTTTTGTCATTATTATCAGTTTTTTTTGGTGTATACCTTCAGACCAACAAGACTGATAGGACTAAGGCCAATAACATTTTAAAGCAAAGCACATCAAGATATAATATTTTTCTAAATTAATACAACTTTTCAACTTTATATATGTAAATAATTATATAGTTATAAGTTAAATATAATTAACACAAAAATAAATTTTAAATATTATTAAATAATAAATATTATTTCTTAAAAAAAAACTTAAAATATATTTGGAAAACAAAAAAAATTGTCATATAAATAAATAAAAGGATAAAAAATATTTTTTTGAAAAAATATGATTTGGATTATCCATATTAACATATTCATTATGTAAACGTTTCAAAAATTAAATACACTTTTATTAAAATACCTACAATCCATTACATTTAATCTAATTCTCTAATTCTCAAAACATTTATAGAAAAGGATTGAACTCCATCACGTCTTATCCATTACTATTAACGTTTTCATCCACGCACTGAATCTCTAATTCTCAAAGCATTTATGAAAAAGGATTGAGATCCATCACGTCCTATCCATTAGTATTAATGTTTTCTTCCACGCACTATTTAAATCTTAATTTTCGGAAAAGAAGACAATATTAACAAATAATAACAAATAAGAGTTGAGTTTAGCGCGAAATGCCCCATCTCATTAACACTCGAATTGCCTCTCGTCAAATTGCTCGGGGAATCTTCGACGATAGTGTGATTGATATCTGCCCGCCTCCCCCGCCCAAAACACCACACAAACACATAGTCACAGGCTAAATAAAACTACAATTTTAACACCTAGCGCTGACAGACACCGTCCGGATTCAAGAGATTATAAATCGAATACGCATGCTTCCTAATGGAGTAGTCTACCTGGGCGGAGGAATGGCCCGATTTCCGTCACCGCCCAGAAAAACCTCCGGCTCCGGCCGCCGGAAATTCCTCCGCCCAGCTCCGCCACCCTCAGCGAGCTCCGCCCAGCGCCGCCGCGAGCTCCGCCCAGCTCGTTTCCATGAACTTCCAGATACTAATAAACATCGATGCGTGGCGCAATGGTAGCGCGTCTGGTTCAGATCACAAGGTTACGTGTTCGATTCTCCGATGGATTTGCTTCTTACGATTTTATCCATGTTGCCCGTGCGCGTTCTTGCCAGAATGAGGACTCTTTCGCGAGAATGGAATGAATTGATAGCTTCCCTGGATGCCCTGCAAAGAATTGATTTAAATTTGGAAGTGCACTCCATCCCGGGACTTTTGCTTCAGTTGGACTGGGACACACCTTGTCTTACGGGAACTTGGGTAACTTGGGTTATAGAATATTTAGGAGGCGATAGTTCAGACATGAACATTTACAAAGCTTCTTTGCCCGTTGATGACGTCATTGTGGGTGCCTGCCGAAATATCTACTTTTCTCACAGAAGAGGAAATATATTGGATGTTTGCATAGGCAATTTAGCTACAGGGTCTCGTAGACCCCTGCCTTCTCCTCAGCTTCTCCGATGGAACTTCACTGCCATGGATTTTGATGCTACCATCTGGTCCGGTAAATGTTCATGTCTGGACTCTGAACTCTGAACTATCTCGCCTCCTAAATATTCTATAACCCAAGTTCCCGTAAGACAAGGTGTGTCCCAGTCCAACTGAAGCAAAAGTCCCGGGATGGAGTGCACTTCCAAATTTAAATCAATTCTTTGCAGGGCATCCAGGGAAGCTATAAATTCATTCCATTCTCGTGAAAGAGTCCTCATTCTGGCAAGAACGCGCACGGGCAACATTGATAAAATCGTAAGAAGCAAATCCATCGGAGAATCGAACATGTAACCTTGTGATCTGAGCCAGACGCGCTACCAATGCGCCACACATCAATGTTTATTAGTATCTGGAAGTTCATGGAAACGAGCTGAGTGGAGCTCGCGGCGGCGCTGGGCGGAGCTCGCGGCGGCGCTGGGCGGAGCTCGCTGAGGGTGGCGGAGCTGGGCGGAGGAATTTCCGGCGGCCGGAGCCGGAGGTTTTTCCGGGCGGTGACGGAAACCGGGCCATTCCTCCGCCCAGGTAGACTACTCCCTTACTAATCTATATCATAAGTGCGTGGGTATAACAATGAAGAACGTCTTTCCTCAATCCAGGTCATGAGTGGGTAACAATGAAGAACATGTGTGTTTAAGCGGGTGTATGTAATAATGAAGAAGAATTTCTTCTAGAATGGTAACAACGAAGAATAGATGTTTCATTTTTACATGGCTATCACAATTAAAAAAACATGTGTTTTTTGTTTTTTTTTTTTTTTTAATTTGACATTTTCCTACACTTTCCTATTTGTGGCATTACATGTGTTTTTTTAATCTTTTTTAAATAGACACTTTCCTCTCTTTGTGGCATTACACATGTTTTTTTTTTTAATTTGATATTTGTTTTTGGCATCACATGTGCTTTTTCTTTTCTTAATCATGATGTTTCAGGGAAAACTAGTGTCGATTCGAACTGCTAGTCCCACTAAGACGGGTAGCTATCTTAAAAATAAACAATGAAAACTTTTTAAGAGTTCCTTTAAGTGTGATAGATGGAAGAGAAGAAAAGAGGACCAACCTGGATCTTCAGCTTTGATCCTAACTTGATTTCTTCTTTCCTTGATAGAATTTGCCACTCCTCTCCTACTTGTCCCGCTTCAAAGAGTACTTGTAGAGTCAAAGTAACAACAGACTATCAAAGCATCTCTATCTAAAACATCATAAACAATGCAGAATCAAAAACACATTGACCATACAATTGCATTCATAAACAAGATTCAGAAATATATGATTATATGGAGGAAAACTCAAAGAACTTTATTAATAGTAATGTAAGAGAGAATTACAACCTAGTGGTTTGATCCAACATCATCCTCCCAGTTGTAGAAGCCCTCTTCACCTCATGAACAAGCAAATCACCCAACAATGCAATGTCTCTTCTCACCAACAAACCAACACCACTTCTTTACAAAATACAAAATTCCAGCCTCTAGATCTCTCAGATGAGGGATCCATTTATAGATGTCTTGCAAGGGTGCGAGTCAGCTTCGGGTTTTTGATTAGTGTCATTCCACTGATAGTTCTTGGTTCCACTTGCAGATTTCATTGATCTCTTACTCATCCCTGAGTGAATTCAGAGAGGCAACTGTCATAAGAGAAGTTTCTGGAAGATTCCATGATCATTCACCTTGCAAACTGTCTCTACCATTTGTCTATTCTTGCTCATCGCACCCCACAAAAGGCCATTTTAGTATGCATCGCACCTGCCCAATTTGGCAGTCAATATGCATCGCACCTTGCCCATGGAGCAGTCTGTATGGTCCAGTTTTGGCTAGTTCTGAGTAGTTTTTTAGGTGGAACTTCTGGGAAATGATGTAATCAGTTGACTATGATCCTTTAGGGTATGAAACAACACTTTTAGCGACTTAAGGAGAATTTAGTTTATGGACATATGAGTTTAGGGTTGCAGTGCCCAAATATGTCTATAACAGGTGCCCCCTAAAGCATGAGGTCGTAAATCTTCTGATGTCGGGTGAAATGCTTTATCATGAGGATCCGATGTATTCGTACTGGAAGGTGACCTGTATAAGATACAATACAATACATCATCATCATATTATTTCATGATCTAGTTGAGGTGGGCATTCCCATGCTCAGCTTTATAAATACATAGGACAGACAATCGTCTACTATTGCAGACTGGTGATCCTTCGTATGAAGAGTCGTCTTCCCTGGATTAGATGACTATTAGTGTAGCTTCTGTGTACACTTGATGTCTTTATTTTCCTGAATATATCGCAGCCCGGATGGATAAAACTAGATCCGGGGTCTTCAAAACTCGTCCAATCTTCGCCCAATGTACAAGTCGATCCATGTGAAAAGATGTTCTGAAGTCGAACATGGAAAGACATTGCGTGATTACTGGCCAATAATGTAAGCTATTAACAGACATGAGAGGAGTCACTGATAATGATGATGACCCTCAAGGTACTACAGTACAATTCATTTGGCGTGAATATACGTGCCGATGTTGAACACCACGCAAAGTCTTTCAGTCGAAGGTCATTGATGTAAATCTGTTGCCAGAAGTGAGAAACTTGCCATTGAGGCATGCACGCTTCAAAGTACTAAAAGGATTGTTTCTAAGTAAACTTCTTGGATAATGAGTTGATGTCGACAAGAAGTGACCTGTCGTAGGAGGGCCTTGATGTATCCCACATCTACGACGTGAAACAGAGAAAATGATTTTTGTGGAGGTGAAAACGATCTGATGATATAAGGTTCAGGAATGGCGGCCATGAAAAATGAAGAGTGGATGTAATGTAGTGGATGAGGCATTTGCTGGATGGTAAATTCTCTGAATGACTTCTCTTAAACATATTAGCGACACTTATATGGACTTGGTAGCATTAACCCCATGGATGGTACAGAGTACCAATGGTGATGGTGAACGGAAAAACCCAACCCAACTCAATCACGGTGATGGAGTGAAAGTGTCATGTTCAAGAGCGACATACTACCAATAGAGTTCTTCAAGTTTTCTTCCCATTTTTCCCCAGTCATTACTGACCAGTACCTCTTTATTTTTGACAAGCTTGAGGAGGATAACATATGCTTGGTCTATAATTTTCCCTTCCGGCAAACCTGTCGCTTTCTGTTTAGCGAGCCTAGCGTCACTGAGACTCGTTCTTGTCTGTGTGGATAAGTTTTTCGCTATTGTTTTAACGAGTTTAACGACAAAGATAACTCGTTCCTTTTCATGTTTAGAGAGTTTGAAAAGGGACGAAAAAGAGACTCCAATAGTTCTTTTTCGTGGCATAGTCCCTTAAGTCCGAAAAAGTATAAAATAATACGGAAGGGATGACTTTTCGATAGCTTTAATGAGCTGACAAAAACAAGCGCTCTATCTTTTTGTTTAATAATCCCTCAAGTCCAAAAAAATTAAAATATATGAGAGGGATGGCGTTCCCTTTACGTTAACAAGCTAGAAAGGCCAATAGCTCGACAATCTTTTTATATTTAACGAGTCTAAAAAGAGTTTAAAAGAGACTCATTTCTGCAGAACGAGTGGTATTTCTGGGTAGTAGTTGGTTTCAGGTAAGTTTGGAACTTCTCAAAACATGGCAGTGTGAAGAGGGTGGAAATCAGAATCACTCATCACAGATGTTCCTCAAAAGGGTAAATAACCAAGTGGAGGTGTATGGTCGGCCAAATGAAATAGAAGTGACGGAAGGAACATAGCCAAAAAGGGTTGATAGCAAAGCGATCACAAAGGTTATTTACCAAAGGCAGGTTTAGTTTTTAATGAGCTTGAACCTTGTGCCAACATGTGCTCAGTGTAGGTTGATTTTTTAACGAGCTTGAGCCTTGCTGGAACATTTTTATTACCAGTCTTTTGATAATGTCTCTTGGTAAATTTATTTTTTAATGAGCTTGAACACTACTATAACATGTGCTCATGACCTTTTTAAGCAAACTAGAAACGACCGAGCTACGCGGTTAAAGAGTTGAGAACTTACAAACTAATAAAATCAAAGGTCGTTTTTCACTTGCATGCAAAGGTTTGCATGCCCCCAGGTCTTTCAGTAAAAGGAGAGTTTCCAAGTTACCAAATGGATGTCCCTGCGGTTAGGCCCCGGAAGTGATGATTGATGCTATGTGATTCGTTCTCCACATTTCACTAGTTTCAATCCCACTTCTTCACCCCTGTGAGCATCACCCGATGCAATGAGTGCTAAGTGAACTATTCAAAAATCATGAGAAATTAGTCAGTTACGACTACCTCTCATGGAAATGGTCATACGTGAATGATCTTACTTAACGCAGTTGAATCCCAAAATGATATCTAAGGATTATTTTTGTCGGCAAACAAAAACTCTTCCTTTGCTTTGTCCATCGAAATAGATGAAGGTGATTTTTGTGAGCTTCCAATCACATAACATGCGAAGGTGAATGCTACGAGCTTCCATTCACAATCATACAAAGGAAATATGTGCGTCAGACTGATTACATAACATATACGGGAATGTTATTCGGTCCAAGTATTATGACCTTTCAAGAAAATCTCTCTTTTCCTCTGGGTTCGCTTGCTGAAGTAGACTAGGGTGCATGCCCTCTAACCTTCATCATAATCACTGAACTACTCACAGTAATCAGGTGGATGGAATGAAGGTTGAAGAGACATTGTTGAATGATGGTTGATTCATAGCTACGTTTGAACTAGGATATGAAAGCTAGTTGACAAGTTGCACTAGTCTGCCTTCATGTGGAAAACACATCACTCGAAAGAATGTGGAAATAATGGCTTCCATGCTATATATATAGTCACGTCCAAGGAGTAGATTGTAATCTAGTGGACCTTGGACTACCATCATGTTCAAATGAATGGTTTTCTTTCTCAAAGTTATCGACAACTTTGGAAGGATCCCTAATGGTCGACTAGTTCCTTTGTTGAAGCCCGACAAATTTTGTTTTTCAGGCAAAAGCGATGGCGAACCAAGCGCTTTCCAAGCAGTTGAGGAAAGGATACTCACCGCATCCCCTTCATCTATGATAGTGCCAGACACGATCATTTTGTAAATTTATACTATGATTCAGAATGGTACATTAGATGGAAGGTGAGGTTTCACTAGTTGATTCCAATCAAAGAAAATGACTAGACTGCTTGGAGGAGGTACCAGATAAATGTCCCGATAATTTTCATGAATTGGGGGGTTCTCTTCCTATTGTGAAGGAATGGGTGGATTTCCCCCAAGTTCATTAGACTCTGTATCGACAAAAGGAATTTGAACGGTGTCGTTCTCATTCTCTTCGGGAACTGTATCATTTGAAGATGGGCCTTCTGAAGGCAAGACTGGGTCGAGTGCCATCTCTACCAGTTGACTTTGGTATGGTGTGGACTCAGGAGGTTCACTTTCAATGATAAGCGATTCGATCGACAATTAAATTATGTCAATCGGGTTTTCAATTAGCGAAGGACTTGGTAAGAGTTTCTTGTATCCAGGTGGAAGTTGTTGCGATGAAGCAGGACGGTTATCCAAAATGCTTTTGGCTTCGTCCAGAAAAGGACAACGGTGAAGAGTATGATCACCTTCACATAACCTACATGGAACTTTGACTTTTCCTTTTTTTCTATTGACTTTGTTTTCACTAGTTGATGGTGTGTAGTCAACCTGACTGTCAGGGGTTGATGACACCGAATGGTTCAACCGGGGAGACCATTCTCTCAAGATCTGTGGGATGCAAGGGCAATATCGATGGTAATGTCTCTCATTGCAAATTACGCATGGAGTTTTGGCTTGGAAACTTTAGTGTTCAGATTTTCGCCAGATGACGCATTGTCGTTCCCTTGTTTAGTTGGCTTCTTCTTCTTCTCCTTCCCTTTCTTTTTCTTCTCAGTTACTTGGTTTTTATTGTCACTAGTTTCACCAAGTGAAGAGGAAGAAGGGGAAGGAGAGACAAACAAAGTAGAAGGTGAAGGGGTAACTTCAGTATCATCTGGTTGCTAATTAGATTGTTGAGGAATTACATTGTTTTGAACGACAGAGGTCGAGAAAAGCCATACCAGCAGGCCGATTGTGATTCCTGGAAGGGACAATGTAGCCATATTTGGAGAACCAATATCTCCCCAAAAGGAAAAAGGACTAGGATTCCCTCCAAGAGGGATTCCTTGATTGGTAGACTCCATTATCTCAACCTTAGATCAACGAAGGAACATGGATGTTATTCCAATTAAAATAAATTTTAGACACTTTGATGCAACTTTCTTTTTCAATTTTTAAGAGTTGAGAAAAAGCTAAAGGTGACTCTAGTTGCCTTTGATTTTTAGTGAGCATGAAGTGACAAGTGCTCAGATGGACCTTTTCTTTTAAGGAGTCGAAAAGGAACGAAAGTGACTGCTCTGGAAGTTTAGATAGAGGGTTTACCAAACCAATTGCAAAACTGAAAAATACAACTTGGTGATAAATGATAGAGAAATTACCAAGGACTTATGTACGAAAGTCAATCTTCCTGAATGCCGTGTTCAGTGCATTGCGATGGATAGGGCGGCAGACATGGCTTCCTAAGGATAAATAATATTATCCCTATTGTTGTCTCCCAATATATACTCGACGGTATGGGGAGCACAAGTCTGTACTGGCACTTGTCATATCAAAGAGGAGGAATCACCCAACCTTTGATGAAAACAATAGCTACCAGGTTTTACGACGCCGGAACACATCTCTAGCCTAGACTCTAGATGTGTTGTGTTAGATTCCAAAGCGTTTATGTTCATTGAGGTTTATTTTAGAGTTAATCTTTCTTAGAAGTTTGTCTTTCAAGGTTCACCGCGTGATGTAGATGTGAAATTCCTAAATATGCAATATAAAATGATAAACAATCGTTTATGTTCATTTAGCAATGAAAATCCTAGCTACAAAGGAAAGAAGATTATGATTTTCTTTCAGTAGAGAGCATAGAGCACACACTAAATGCACTTTCCTAAATCAAATTTCGCATGCAATCAAAATACAGATGCACATGCATGTATTTTTTTCCGATTTCTTAATGTGTGAATACCAAAAATAAAGCTAAGTACAGATCTGAACTATTTTCTTTCAAAGCGACATTACTAACAATTTTCTTTTCAAAATGAAAGGAAGACTAAGACGACACTTTTTTTATTTCGAATTTGAAAATTGTTTTCGACACTTCAAATACTAATAACTCAAATCAAGTACAATGACAAAAGTACAATCAACTATCTAGAAGAGGAAGACTTTATGAAACTCTTCTTTTGATTTAAAATGACAATTATGACACTTGCATAAAAAACGACAGTTCGATTAGGCTACTTTCGACAAAGGAAGATTGTAAATGATTGACAAATACACAAAAAAATTTACAATTCCTAACTAATGGAGGCTAAAATATGTGAAGGAAGAAGGTTTCAGCAAGAAGGTACTGATCATGTACAACAAAACTACTGAATAAAGCTGAAAACAAGGAGGAAAAAACCAACTTTCAGAGAAGAAAGCAGTATCACTCAATCATTGCACCTGCAACACAGGGAAACAGGGATGCATCTCACCTACAACACACGGGAGGTGCAATGCATCCAGGTTACATAGTTATGGACAGTGCGATGGACCAGGGAGTGAAACTGAGCTTGGTTTTTGCTCAAAATTTGAAGGTAAGTTCAGTGATTTAGGCTCAGTAATGATGGACAGCAAAAACAAAGCATAAGGGTAAGATCTGATGAGGTTCTGAGCTACCACAGGGGCACTTAGAATGCTTTGTAAGTCAGATGTTCAATTCATAAACCAACCCAGAGATTGACTGAAGCAACATTCATCTACTTCGCAATTGCATAGCAAAGGAATTTCAAAGGCTAGCTGGCTAACTTCAGGCTCCGTCTGTAGTTTATAAACCAAACAATAAACAAACAAAACAAACTATTCATTCCCCAACGGAGTCGCCATTTTGTTTCAGGCAAAATTAGTTTCGGTTCGAACTGCTAGTCCCACTAAGACGTGTAACTATCTTAGAAACAAACAATGAAATATTTTTAAGAGTTCCTTTAAGTGTGATAGATTGAAGAGAAGAAAAGAGGACCAACCTGTATCTTCCGCTTTGATCCTAGCTTGATTTCTCCTTTCCTTGATAGAATTTGCCACTCCTCTCCTACTTGTCTCGCTTCAAAGAGTACCTGTAGAGTCAAAGTAACAGCAAAATATCAAAGCATCTCTATCTAAAAAATCATAAACAATGTAGAATCAGAAACACATTGACCATACAATTACATTCATAAACAAGATTCACAAGTACACGATTATATGGAGGAAAACTAAAAGAACTTTATTAATATTAATGTAAGAGAGGATTACAACCCAGCTGTCTGATCCAGCATCATCCTCCCAGTTGTAGAAGCCCTCTTCACCTCATGAACAAGCAAATCACCCAACAATACAATTTCTCTTCTCACCAGCAAACCAATAACACTTCCTTACAAAATACAAAATTCCAGCCTCTAGAACTCTTAGATGAGGGATCCATTTACATATGCCTTGAAAGGGTGTGAGTCAGCTCCAGGTTTTTGATTAGTGTCATTCCACTGATAGTTCTTGGTTCCACTTGGAGATTTCATTGATCTCTTACTCATCCTTTGCGAATTAAGAGAGGCAAGTGTCACAGGAGAAGTTTTTGGAAGATTCCATGATCATCCACCTTGCAAACTGTCTCTGCCATTTGTCTATTCTCACTCATCGCACCCCACAGAAGGCCATTTTAGTATGCATCGCACCAGGCCAATTTGGCAGTCAGGATGCATCACACCTTGCCCATGGAGCAGTCTGTATGGTCCAGTTTTGGCTAGTTCTGAGTAGTTTTTCAGGTGGAACTTCTTGGAAATGATGTAATCAGTTGACCATGATCCTTTAGGGTATGAAAAAAATATTTTAGGGACTTAAGGAGCCCTTATTTTATGGACATATGAGTTTGGGGTTGCAGTGCCCAAATATGTCTATAACACATGAGACTTTCTTCTTTGTGGTATCATGCAAATTATTGAACAAGCGATCTTCATGTTTGGTTTCTTCCTAGTTGTTATTTCAATTACCTTAGTGAAATCCAAGATAATTTTGACTCTAGAGCTTTAACTAAAGCAATTCTCGGTGAGATGAAAAGGGGTTGATTAGTAGTTTTCTTACTGCGAACATGTTTAGTGGTGTGCCATCTTTGAATAAGGAGTCTAGCTTGCTGGCTAGCCCCAATCCAGGGAGCACCTGGAAGGAGAATATTAGTAGGAAATGCATCAACCAGAAAGAGATAGAAACCAGTCTTATGTTGTGGGTGGGAGTTTGTCTAAATGAAATTTCAACGATGAATTAATATACTGTAGTCGAGATATTTTCTAGCTGGAGAATGAACATGGAGGTACTAAAACATAGGTTTTCTAGTACATTTCAAGAGGTGTTGGGTTATTTACAAAAAATTATGGTTCTAGCAAAGGGATGGTTAGCATGGACTGTGAACTCACCAGAGGATGCCAACAAGTTATTGGCACAACATTGCTTTTGGGGTTCTCAAACCCTCTTCTTGAAAAACTAGCCCTGGTTTTCATAAAGGTAAAAGCCCTGGTCTAGATGCCTTGCTTATTGATTTTTTCATAACCTACTTTGAGATCATTATCCATTATTTTATTCAACTTGTGGAATACTAAATACTAAATGGCCATGTTTTTGGTCCCTTTGATTCCACTTTCATAACTTTGATCCCAAAAATGTACAAGCCTACTTGTTTTATGATTTTCACCATATATCCCTTTGTAACTCTATATACAAAATTATTTCTAAGATTATTGTCTCCTGTATAAAAAATACTCTCTTTGATCACATCTCTCCCAAAAAAATTAGTTTTATACATGGCAGGAAAATTCGCAATGCCATTGGGATTGCCTAGGAATGTTTCCATTCGATTAAAAAATAAAGGAAGTAGGTGGTGTTGTATAAAGTGGATCTTTATAAGGATTTTGACTAAATAAACTCGATTTTAATTTATATCCTCCTTCTACATCTTGGGTTTCATCAAGATTTTGTGGCCTAGATCTATAATTGAATCAAGTCTTTGTCCTTTTCTCTTTTGATCAATGGAGCTATCTTATAATTGTTTGATGGGGAGCAGGGTTTAAGAAAAGGTTGTTCTCTCTCACCTATTTTATTAATTTTGGTTACTGAAAGTGTTAATAGACTCATTTCCTCTACATGTGTCCAAATAAATTTCAAAGGTATGCAACTAGGTCCGAATTTCTTCATCTCCCATATACTCTTTATTGATGACATCCTTATTCTTTGTAAAGAAATTATATATTATATCCAAAATCTAAAATCAATTTTGAAGGATTTTTGTAAGGCCACTGGTATTTTTATACACCATGAAAATCCTCCATATATTGTTGGGGTATCCACGATCAATTCAAGCAATAGTTGGCAAGGATTATTGAAGCAAAAGTGGATGATATCATGGGGGGTATCAAATACTTAGGCTTGTTACTCAAGCCCAATAACTATAAAAAAGAAACTCCTAGTGGTTGATTGCAAAAATTGAAGAATGAATCAGATTTTGGTGTAATAAATGGTTATCTCATGTGGGTGGGTTGGTTCTCATTAAGGAAGTCATAGAGGCCATTTTGATTTTTTGAGAAACTTTAGCTTGGATCCGTAAAGGAATCATTAAAAAAATTAGACAAATCTCCCTTCACTCCGTTTGGGCCGGTAGAGAGGACAAGAGACCATTTTCTTTAGCTTCCTAAATTCAATCAATTTCCCCAAAATACTTGGGGGTTTGGGTTTAAAGGATAATTTTTGATCCTCCTATGCTCTGGTTGCAAAAAGTGGTTGGAAATTTCTTCTTAGGTAGGTGCTATGGGAAAAATTATTATACAAGGAATATGATTCCCCTACTTCTCTGTATGAATAGGTACCTGCGAATTCCAATAGCCATAAAGGTGAATCAATAATCTAGAAGGCTATTTCTAAAGCTTTTGGTCTCATTAGGATGCATCTTTATTGGCAGATTGGGAATAGTATGGATCTTATATTGGGCAAGGATCCAGGGTGGTGTTGTAGCATCCATTGTCATTTGAATTTTATTTTTTAATATTATCACAAAAAAAATATTATGTTTAATGTTTTGAAGAATTAAAAGAGGATTTAAAAGTCCGAAGTAGTGACTTGATTTATGCTATCGGCAACATTCAAAGCAATATAAGGTGGGCCTGACCCATTAGCTAAAACTCGAGAAGTTTTATGAAATGTGATCAACCAACGGCTTAATAGATGGGAAAATCACTCTACGAGAGAACAATGAGCATGAGTTATAATTTAGGCTCAAGCCCCGCAGTTGACCATGATGTCAATATGGTTGACCAAGATCTACGGCTTGTGATCGCTGCAGGGTTTCAAGCCTGATGAACCTCACGTACACTCCCTAACGCTGTAGTGGGCCACCCACACCGTTTCACTCCACCTCACTTCCTCCACATCACTCGTCACTCTCATTCATTATCGTCCACCTCACCCACCGTACCTCGTCACCTCTTCTTCCACTCCATTAATTCATTACATTAGTTATAGGTTTCCCTCCATTTTGCTTACCATATATATAAAAGAAAAGTAAAAAACCCCATTGCATTAGTTATTTTCTTTCAATACTGAGCAACCTCACTTCAAGTTCAGCATTCCTAGTTAGTAACTTGTTGGGCGCGGGATACCCCCAGGGCAGTTTTGGGGCTTAGAGCCCAGATTTCCAATGTAAATACTCTGCACTTTGCGGGTGCGAAGTGCGTAGTTGTTAAAGAGTCATAGGGTTGTTCGCCCTTATTTTGATAATGTAATGTCAGTTTTAAAAGACCTACCCATGGTCTGCGGACCATGGGATTGTATAAATAGAGCGAAGCTCTAAGTAGATAGAGACATACAAAATGGAAAAGCAATGAGGATGTATGTGAGATAGCTCTGAAGTATAAGTCTAGTTTTGGGTCATAGCGTAGGTAGGGGCTCTGCAACTGAGTGCGCAGAGGCCTAGAAGTCCACAACTGAGTGCGCGGGGCAAGTTGAGTCTGTAATCATCTAGAAGTATTAATCAAGAGAAGTTTCTATCATTTCCACGTCTTTATTTCCTGTTTATGCATTTGTTATTGATGCAGGAGCATCATGGTTCTGAAAATGTGTACATTTACTAGAATCTAGGTGGTCTTGTGTTTTCAAAAGAGTGGTTTTCCTAAGGATATAATTAATGTAATTTTAAATATTTTGAGTGATTTAGGTAAGACATTTAGAATAGGAGTTAATTAAATATTGTGAGTATATTTGTAAATGTTCTGGAATGTGGGAGAACATGAGTGATGATGAGTAATTAGTATGGACTGAGATATTGTAAATCTTAGAAAGTAGCTCATGATTTATGGAGGATCCTTAGGATTAGTTGAAAGTTGAGATCTTAAGGGATAAAGAAGATATTTTAGGAACTAATTGAAGACTCAGAGGATTCTTAGGATTTAGTTGAGACAATTGAGGATCTAAACCAAAATTGGTTAACAGAATCCTTTTGTGTATAATTTGTAAGTCTCGAAGAGTTAAAAGAGGGAGTTAGAGAGAGAGAGTTAGAAGACAGAAAGGTTGGATTGTGATCCTATGGGTATTGAAATGAGAAAGGGCCATTGATACAGACCATGTAAAGGCAGATCAGGCCAAAGCTAGATTGTAAACAGGTTTTTATTTGTATTTGTACATTTGTTTAATGAATAAGGAGATTGAATTCATTGTGACTCTGTGTGTCATTCCTTTTATGTACTGAGTGATCCGTAATTGTGAATTTATGGTTTCTGTGTGATAAACCATGATGAATGAATTCAAGTTGAATTTCTAAAAGTCTTTTTGAGTGACAAAAGACTTACCGTATGGGTAGAATCCATGTGATTCAAATTTGGATTTAATAGATGTATGTATAGGTCAAATAAAGAACGAATTACGAAATCTGGAAGAAGGGAAATAACACAAAGAGTATTATGTATTCCAGTTCGAAGTGGTGTTAAAGAAATAGAGGTATAGTTGCAAGGTAGAGTAAAGAAATCAAATAAGTATCGGCACACTGTTTCTAAGTGGAGAAAGGAGTTGGCAGAGTTGAACTTGGTATCAAGTCGATCTAGAGGTAAGAAGAAAATTTAGTGGAAGTGCCAAGTTTGGTGGAAAAGTGAAACAAGCCAAAGTGAAATGCGTAACTGCAGAGGTTAGGAGTCTACTGATGTCTTAATCGGGGTTGAAGCGCTGTACTAAATCCTAGCCATCGATCTAAATTTCAACCACTTACATCACAATCAACTGTGGGGGTTAAGTTGTTTGGTAACCCTTGTGTTAGTTGAAGGGCCACAGACCATTGGATCACTTTTGATGCTGACCGTTGGACTAATATCGCATCGCATCATTCATGAGCGAATGAACCCTAGCCAGGAGAAATTGCAATATGCGATGTGCGATGATTGGGTGACTATCAACCGTCGTATTAGATGATAAAATCAACGATGTGGAGTGAAGCGCTAGTGAAAAAAGGGAAAGTCAACGTGGGACCGGTCATTGTTCAATTGTTTTTCAATTGCTAAGTGGACCAGAGGAGTTTATGGATGCGAGTTTAAATCATTCTGACGTTCAGTCTTATGCATTTAGGTGGGACTGACGTTAGTTGGCAGATTATGTGTTATATCATTGTTAGGTGATTGGTGGGGTTTTTTTGCTTAAAACCACAATGTAAAGGCTTCCGATTTGTATAGGTGGGCCATAACCCACAGGTTCACGATAAGGTCATTATGAAAACCAGGGAAATTGCCATTAGGAGGTTTTTCCTATGCAAGTTATATTGTCGAAGAATTCCACTTCTAATGATTATATGATGTGCGAATGTGTATAAATGTATTGGTTAAGTGAATGCAAGTAAGAAAATTTGTTTACACAAAGCTAATTAAGGTTTGTTAATAAGATAAGTAGGATACTTAACCTAGTTTGTGAAATAGCGCAGTTCACTACCCTAGCAACACAAAAGGACTTCAGCCCCTGGTCAGGGCTGCGGGAAAGATGATTGTAACAGATCGTGAAGGTACTAAAGGTTGGAATAGAGCGCGAAGTGACCTGCACGAAGGCAGGTATAGTTGGAATAAACCAACATCACAACCATCTCAAGGGTGCGTAAACTTGGTTCCAGCATCCCCCCATACTGCTTCGGGTGAGACTTCAGTCCACGCTCCACGGGCTGATGTCAAAATAGCCAGTAGTGTATGGATTTGTTTGTCTAACTAACGCTCAACCTGGGTTAGGCGCCCTCAAGCCAACAAATGGTTTCGTTGTTGGGACCAGAATTTGAATAGAAGATGTGTGATGTCGTTTCACTGGAAAACAACTAAGAAAGGAATCGAAGGCTGGTAGGATAGAAGAATTCACAAGTTCACAGTGTAGGAAAAAATAAACCCGCGACTGTCAAAAGAATAGTGGTTAGATAACGACCTGTATACAGAAATCCATGAAATATTTTTCACGTCCTTCCCTACTGAACTATACAAGTGGATCGTGAAGCTAGCAGATAGCCAAGGAAGGTGGAAACTTGACGGTCCTATTGTGTGGACCCTAGAGCTAGTGCGAAGGTTGGAAGCATCGGAGGATAAGATTGCACGCATCGTTGATCATTGGCTTGATCACATTATAGGGGGATTTTTTACTGAGTTCACGGTCGACACTTCAGTTAACTACAATGAGGTAGAATGACTCTTTATCAAATGATCGCGAGGTAAGTATGTAAAGTCTTTGAATACTTGGATTAAAATGTTGTTGTGGGAAAAGTGGATTATGCAGTTCTCTTGACATTCGAAGCTACACGAAGGGGAAAGTTTTACAGGAACGAAGGAAATAAGGGTCCAGAAAATATCCCCTTGATTTCACCTCCACAAGGGAATGAGGAAAAACTCGTGAAGGTCTCTCTGCAAAGTGCTATTCATCTGATAAGATAGAGAATTCCGTGAATACCACCTCCACCCACACCACCACTGGCTTCACCATCGTCACCTCCATCTTCACCGATACCACCTCCACCACCACTGCGACTCAATATGGCGAACACAATAAAGTTTCCTTTATTCAAAGGCTTGGGAAATGAGAATTCGGACCAATTCTGGTTCGTAGTGAAAGTTGTATGGGAAGCTCAAGGTGTTATAGATGACAATATAAAGAAAGAAACATTGGTTAGTTCCCTTCAGGACCATGCGTTGACTTGGTATATTAAGGATTCCAATGATAACCCGAATGCGAGAGTAGTAGACATCGAAGCAGCACAGAATAGGGAATTTAGCAGGCGTAAATCTGAAGTGCAATCGATTATTGGATTCAAAGAAATCATGATGATACCATGCGAGATGCCTTGGGAACTGTATTAGAGGCTGAAATGTACGTTTCATGAAGCAAACATGAATCTGATGGATGGACAACATCGCGAGTGCTTTGTAGCTTCACTACAACGACACTTGAGGGGTGGGATATCGTAGTAGAAGATAATGACTCAAGTAGAAGCCTTGGAGATTTCCATGAGACTTAATGAGACCTCAATGCAAGATCCTAATCTAGTAGTTCAGTATATCCATGCACGACTGATGAATCTATGCCTTGAGATGCAAATCTTGAAGCAAGATCGGACGGTTCGACGAAAAGTGCACGAAGAAGTGTGGTGTGTGAAATGCAAGAGTCAGGGTCATGACAAAGACCACTACCCAGTCTTTACGAATTACCTTGCAGGAGGAGGATCGATGCCTCTAAGGCTGGAAGCTCAAGCAGGACCTAGTGTGGCGCCTACTTTGTGGTGCGCTATCTATCAAGTAGTTGGAAAGCATGCCACGGATAACTGCCACTTGTCACAGAAGCATACACAAACTCCGAAATAGTCATTCTGCAACTTTTGTAGATCATTGGGACATGATGAGCGCACTTGTAGAAGCTATAAAGTAATGATCGATAGAATGCCCGCCTACAGAGTTCATGCCGAAATGCGGCCCCTTGACCAGAATGCAGGGATGGCATGGATAGGATTTCAGGGATGCGGACAAGGCAGAGGTGGAGGAGGACCTGGTCCAGGTTGCGGATAGTTGATTTGCTATAATTGCAGAGGACCAAGACACTATGCCCGTGATTGAACTAATCTAACACATCCATCGTGTAAGTATTGCACATTGTTTGATCATGAAATAGAAGATTGTCCTACGCTGATAGCTAGGATACGTGACAAAGGAGTGCTACCACCTACCCTGACTTAGAACCTGCAGATGATGAGGTCTGAGCCATGCAAGGAATATCCAAACATAAATATTGTGCTCCAAAGTGGAATCACAACAGGAGATGACAAATGGAAACATTCGAAAGGCAATACTTGGGTCGCAAAGGCCCTATGAAATAAGTTGAGTTTTATTTGGAGCACACTCGAGAAACCTTCATGGAAGCTAAGAAGAGCTTTGTTAAGGCCTCCACGTCAGGAAGCAAGGATAAGCCTAAGCTGGAGGTGGATCCCTCCATGCTCACAACTTTCCTGGAAACCTGTATGAAGTTACTGCGCGACAGTAAGGCTGCGAAAGGGTTACAGGAACTCATCAACAAATGCATTGGGACTGCACCAGGAGAATCGCACATAGTCCAGAAGATCAGAAAACATAAAACAAGGACGAGGCATGAAATGAGACTCATCGCATAGATCAAAGAATACGAGATTGATCAAGTCATTCTAGATTTGGGATTAGATGCGAATGTTCTACCGAAATAGACATGGGAGAGAATGGGAAGACTTGCACTGCAATGGTCTCTGATTTAGTTGAGAATGGTGAACCAACAGAAAATCATACCCATGGGGTGATTGCAGGGGGTAACTGTGGATATTGAGGGAGCAAGCACGCTAGCACATTTTGAAGTAATAGAGATTGTTGATGACAGCAATCCCTACTCCGTGCTCCTGGGAATTGACTGTGCTATTTATATGAATAGGGTAATCAATCTAAAGAAGCGAAAGATGATCTTTGAGAAGAAATCATTATGAGTAATAATACCCTTGGATCATGTTGAAGGATCGCGCTATACGGAACTATTTAGCGACTACGAGAGCGATGATGATCTGGAATGCTTCTACAAGATAAAAATGTGATACCAAGATTGGGTGAATCTCACCATGGATGGGTAGATTACATGGGAGCATGAAAGTTCCTACACTTCGGATTCTGATAAAGAAGTGGAATGATGGAAGAATCGGTTACATGAGGTAACTATGTTGAATTGCAACATGATGACCCAGTCGTTTTGTTGCATGTCGACAGAAGTAAGAAATATTCCTACTTATGATGGTTTGGATGAGGTAGATACCTTCTTGGATGCATATGAAAGGAAGGTGCTAGAAAAGAAATGCTTCCAGGCCTTGGACTGGGTAGTGCGCGCTACACCCGCAAGATGGTGGGGTACGCACAAAGGAATCCTTGATGAGTGGCACGAATGTATGAGAATGATGCGAACACGATTTGGGAAGCCTAAGGTATGATTGGTAGACAAGTATGATCGACAGGATGATCTGCGTGAACTTCTGGCCAAATGGACGTGGGCATATGGAGAAAAGCCACAACCTCAGTGGGTGCACCTATTCTATCATACCCTAGATGTTATACCAATGAACTCGTATATAGAAACAAAGCTCCACCATGGGACAGGTGAATGGGATATCCTGCGCAAAGGATTCATGATGACCTTCAGTTTTGAGGATGGGTGGGATAGTATTGATGAAGTGCTACAAGAGGTAAAAGCAACCATATTTATGATACCACAGGAGCCTTTAGACTTGATTCAACCTAAATGGGCTACTTAGTTGAGTAGTGTGTTGGAATGTTATAATGTAATTGCTGAAGAGGAGGATGAAGATCTACGGAATACTAACATTCCAGAAATAGAAAGCCACCACGAGGTTCAAGGAACAAAAATTGAGAACCCTGATATAACTGTGTCGGTGAAAACTAAGCAAGTGAACATTGGTATGGAGGCAGAACCCAAATTCGCGAAGATCGAAGACTACTAGGATGATGCGACGGTGGATAAGGTCGCTGAATTACTTCACGAATATCAAGACTAATTCCCAGGCAAGTTTATGGATTTGAAAGGAATAATCAGAGATGTAGGGGTGATGAAGATCACGTTAAATCCTGAAGCGAGGCTAGTTAAGTAGAGGCCTTATCTCTTAAATCCGAAATAAAAGGAGAAGATTTGCATAGAACTAGAAAAATGCTTACAATAGGCATCATTGAGCCTTTGGAAGAATCCGATTGGGTAAGCCCAATGGTGTTGCAAGAAAAGAAGCAAAAGGATGAGATAAGGATATGTGTGGATCTTAGAAAATTGAATGCCGCTTGTGTGCATGATCCATTCCCAACTTCGTTCATGAATGAAGTGTTGGACAATGTAGGTGGTTAGGAAGCATATTTTTTCACTGACGGGTTCTCTGGGTACCACCAGATAAAAATCGCATCGGAGGATAGGAGCAAGCTAACCTTCGCGACTGAGTGGGGTTGCTTTCAATATAATGTCATGTCGTTTGGATTGAAGAATTCGCCTGCTATCTTTTCGCGTGTGGTTGTTGTGGCATTCAAGGAGTATATTCATAAGTTCTTGGAGGTCTATTTAGATGACTGGACTATCTTTGGGCTGGTTAAGCACCATGTAGTGAGCTTGCACTTGATGTTGGATACCTGTCCAAGATACCAATCACGCCCAACCTCAAGAAGTGTTTGTTTCTCATTCCTTTTGGGAACCTATTGGGGCATGTGGTTTGTAGACAAGGGTTGATGGTAGGCCCCGTGAAGATCGCGGGGATTCTAAACTTGGAAGCGCCAAGAAGTGTGAAATGGCTGCGCACTACTCTAGGATATACGGGGTATTACAGAAATTTTATCAAAGGCTATGCCCAGATCAAGGAAAATTTTAAGGATGGAAAATTTTCTTGAAGTTTAAAACATTGGCGAAACTCACTAATCCCTAATATGCAAATTATAAATGTTTATTCATATATTTGTAAAATTAATCAAATTTATAATTATTTTATATATAGTCTCTATATAATGTTGGCGATTTTTAAGGTAAAATAGTTTTATATTCTAAAATTTGGGCGAATCGTCTTTTATAAAATTGGAAATTGGCGAATCTTTTTTGTGGAAAAATCATGGAAAATTAGCCCACTGGGCGAACATTAGCCCCTAAAATTTTCCATGGCCCAGATCATCGCGCCGATGGAAAAATTGTTGAAGAAGGATGTCACATTTTGCTGGAACGATGAATGTAAGAAAAGCCTGGATATGTTGAAATAAAATATGGTCACTGCGTCGATTCTTGTCTTCTCGAACTGGAAGAAATAGTTTCATGTACATGTCAACGCCTCGTGTACAGCATTGGGGGCAGTTCTGACACGGGATGGCGGAGAAGGCTTGGACCACCATATTGCATTCGCAAGCCGTAGATTTTCCAAAGAAAAAAATAACTATTTGACCACTAAGCACAAGGGGCTAGCTATGGTGCATGTGCTCCAGAAGTACCAAAACTACTTGCTAGGAGGCCACTTTAAGATGTATATAGATCATTCTGCATTGAAGTACCTAGTCAATAAGCCTAGGTTGGGGGGGGACAATTTGCAGGTGGATTCTATTGTTCCAAGAGTACGATTTCAAAGTTGTCGTGAAGCCTGGATGATTGAACACAGGACCAGATCACTTGTCACGCATCGAGAGAGGGGAGGAACCTACTAGCTTGGAGGAAGGATTACCTGACGCGCAACTCTTTGTTGTACACATAGCAGATGGACATTTCAAAGATATAATACACTTTCTAACAAATGGAACTGCGCCGGAAGGATACTCTGTGCGACAAAAGAAGGAAAAAGTGGTGCGCACAGAAGATTTCTCTGTCATTGTTGGGCATGTATACAAGATGGGGAA
The DNA here is from genome assembly GCA_031772625.1 of Pinus tabuliformis. Lineage (NCBI taxonomy): Eukaryota > Viridiplantae > Streptophyta > Pinopsida > Pinales > Pinaceae > Pinus > Pinus tabuliformis. The sequence goes on from CM062816.1 coordinate 37,438,603, forward strand.
TGATGAGATACTATGAAGGTATGTACCTGAGTTTGAATGAAGCAGCATCCGCACGGAAGCTCATGGGGACGCCTCGGGAGAACATTATGCAAGAAGAGAAACCGCATAGAAGATTCTACGCATCAGATTGTGGTGCCCAACCCTTCATCAGGATTCAAAAGCATATTTCAAGGCATGTGATGTATGTCAAAGAATAGGAAGGCCACCGCGAAGGGATGAAATGCCTTTCAATCCACAAATGACATTTCAACCTTTCAAAAAATGGTCAATAGATTTTGTAGGACTCATTAAACCTCAAGGAAAGACAAGCGCGAGGTATATTATCACTACGATGGAGTACATGACTCGTTGGGCAGAAATGCAATTGGTGAAGGATTGCATGGGCGCGACTGTTGTAAAGTTACTATTTGAACATATACTGATGCAATTTAGATGTTTGAATATCTTGATGAGATATTGAGGTACACACTTCTTGAACGAGATGATCCGCATGCTAACAGAAGAATTTCAGGTGTTCAAAATAGCACACCTTATCACCCACAGGCTAACGAAATAGTGGAGGTGTTCAACAAAGTGCTTGAAAATGTGCCGACCAAGGTATGCATTCTCAACGAAGTGATTGGGACCTACACATACTTGCAGTGTTATGGACTTATTGGACGACATGCAAGAACTTGATGGGACAAACACTTTTTAGGATTGTCTACGGAGTGGAAGCTGTAATTCTTATGGAATACATCGTGCCTAGTCTGTGCATAGTAGTACTCATAGGTATGATGTATCGTGGAGCCTTGGAGGAGAGGCTCGCACAATTGGATGAGATCAAAGAAGAACGATTTTTGGCTGGATTTCACCAGCAGGTCCAAAAGCAGCGTGAAAAGGCACAACACGACCGACACACCAAGTTGCGCGCATTCAAGGTAACTGATCTGGTTTTGTTGTACGATAGTAATTTTGATAAATTCCCTAGAAATTTCAAGATGAACTAGTTAGGGCCATATATTATTAAGGACGTAGGTGCAGTACAGCTGGTCAAGTTAAATGGAGAACCCTTCCCAGGAAAGGTGAATGGAAGTCGCTTGAATCCATACACCGGCGATCCGGTGATGTGACAATATGAAAGTGGCATAGTCTTAGTGCTCCAGGCAGCTGAAAGGAGGCACGGGAATATAAAATACTATGCTAGGGAACTGCACAACATTAGGACTGCACGCAGTAGTGAAGTGTCACAGGGCCTGCGAAAGCGTGAGGATAGCTACAATGGCACACAAGTCTAATGGAAAGTGACTGTTAAAGTCACTATTCATGATTTTATGCTTGGTTTGAGGCCAAATGGAGCGAGCGGCAGGCATTTAACGTGAAATTTATGTGCTAGATTCTTGAAAATATATCGCCAACCTAGCATTAATGGACCGAATGTGGGGGTAACGGTCGAATTCATATTCCAAAGGTACTATAAATTAAAAGTGGCTGTCCAGCAAACAACACTTGGCAATTTGAGAACTGAGTTGTTGTGTGCTAGAGTATTCATGAACCGAGACTTATTGAAAACTCGGAAAGAAAATTCGTTGTTTGAGCAACTACGAAAGACAATGAAAGAACTGTGGAGCAGCACTATCTCAACACCTGAAGAAGCCATGGACATAGGAGTAGTGACAGGTGAGGAAGCCGCGCAAGAAATTGCGGAAGTGGAAGCCCTAGAGAGCGTCGGAATAATAGTTGAGGTCCCTAAATCACCGCGAACATCGAGACCCAAGAAGGACAAGCAGCCTATGATCCTGATGTGCGTCTCACCCCTAAATCCACTAAGGACCAAGTTCACATTGCAGGAAAAGGGGAAGGCCATTGATCTGGAGGCTAATGAGGAGGAGTCTAAAGAAATCCTGGTGGATGAGGAGGGCGAGGATGTAGAGATGGAAGTTGAAGTCCAGGGTGCAGACCCTATTAACCAGTTACTCGAATATGTTCCTCCACGAAAGGGTAAAGCTAAGGTGCCGAAGGATATAAATGAGAGCTCAAACTCCACTGCTACCAGACGATATTATTTTTGAGGGAGCGCGCTTGGGACGGGTTACCGTGTTGAAACTTGAAGATTGTGACCTCGCTGACCACGAGAAGTTCTTGCATTTAGCGACTATGAAGCTAATGCGCCAGAAGATGGAAGCAACGGCTAGAATGATTGAATTGGACTCATGCAAATGGATTAGAGGTGTTGAGAAAGCACACTTGCTAAACCTGCTCTAGGTGCCGTATTACCACTGTGCTCCAGTGACGATCTTCGTCATCAGGCAGCTACTCTGCTTGGTGCATGATGGGTGCTTGTGGCTAGAGGACCCCATCCCCATCACAAATCATCTGATTCATCGAATTAAATGGATACCTTACTCAAGAGAGGATCCAATAAACATTTCAGAGGGAAAAGGTGGCGAGTTGGCCCTCGCCGAGGTAATGAAGAAAAATTTAAGTTGGAGAAGAAGAAGTGAGGATATGCCATCTCTAGCATCAAGAACCTTGCAGTCAAGGTCATGACATGAATATTGGCAAGGAAGGTGGTGCAGAAGTGCCACGCGGATGAGGTACCCACGCCAGTGGTTGCACTAGTGGCACAATGCACGAAAGGAGTCCAGTTCAACAGGGTGAACTATCTATGTGGCGAGTTCCTTGTGAGTAGTCACGAGGCACAAGAGTAGGGAAAAACATTTCATTGCGCATGGCTCCTATTGTCGATAGTACTAGTGGCATGGAAATTTCCTGAAGATACCCAGTTCCCTTAGGTCATGCAGGACCTTCCAGAGGCAGCGAAGTATGCTTCACTATAGGCGACCAGGGACGTGTAGCGAATCGGAGAAAGCAAGATATTTTGGGTACTCATGGAGATGAATATTAGGATGGGGACCAATTTCAAGCCGCGGTTATTGCCCATAGTCTACAATAGTTTGCAGAGCTTTTTAGAGTTCAAAGAAGACTTCCACCATGTCTTCATCAGGGCATAGAAGGACCCTAAGAAGACGTGGCATGATTTATGTATTTGGTGACTGATGATGTGATATTCACAGTGCTTGAGTCTTGGCCACTGGAGTGGCACGCTCCAGCTGGCTCCATAGTGGAAATAGAGAAGTCCACCACGCAGTGCAAGAAGGAAGAGACAAAACTTCGAATGGCGTAGCTGGTGAAGAAGCACAGAAAGGAAGAAGCAGCAGCTAAGGCCCAGGAAGCGTGTGACGCTACGAAGTTGGTAAAGCAGCAAAATATAGCAGAAGAAGAGCGTGAAGGATAGAAGTCACCTTCGCCTGAACCAAAGACAAACACATAACAAGGTGGTGCGGACCCACAAACAAGATCCACCCAACTCAAGCATCCATGAATACTAGAGTAGACAGTGCCGTGAAAGAAGACAAAAGCCTTGAAGAGTTGTTTCGACCCAATCACCCTCACTGAGGGGAATTTACGGGATATCAATAAAACAGTGAGGGATGTCACCACAAAGGCCCTCCGGCAGTTTGAGGAACAACAATTGTTGGTATTGGGGGCTCTCCGGACAGAAATACATGAGTTGCAGGTTCGTACTCCACAGGCTGGTGTAGTGTCCAACAACCTTGCAGTCGACACTTTAGCTGCCGAGGAAATGTTGCACGCCAAGGTGACCAACACGATAGTGCTACCGGATGGGGCACTTACTACAGAGTAGGATGCCGACAGGGCCATGGTCAATAGTTTGAAAGGGGTCGGATTAAATATGGCTGCACTGCCTCGGGAGACGTTCTATCTCTTATAGGATGGAGTCACTGTGGAACTATGGGCCAGGGAGAGTCGCGCTTTACAAGTGATGAGTGAGAAACACATTAACATTTAGAAGTTCAGCTTGCAGCGGAATGAGGCAATCAAGTAGAATCAGTAGATTATAAAGGTGATAGAGGAAGCTTGCCGAATGGTCCTAGAGTTGGACATTCAGGTAGAAGAACCGGTGGATGCGAGCGTCCGCAAATTGGCCACAAGGGTTCGTGACGCTAGAGAAGAGATGGCCAGGGTTCATATGGAGCTGAACTTGTAGATCATAGAACTATAGTTGAGGGCTCAACCTTCAAATCCACTAGAAATTAGGGAACAACGAACCACTGTTGTTACAACAAAAACAACTGCGGTTGACAGCAGAGTGGCAGCCTGCATGCAATTGTTCGAATAGTCATTCAAGGTCCTAACCACCCTGCAGGAGGACCCAAATGTAGAGTGCATAGAGACAGAGGTGCATGAGATACAAAATAAGTATGACGAAGTAAAAGGGACTGCGTAGATGGTTTCCCTTACATAGAGGCTTGCAAGGATGCAGGAGGTAAAGGCATTCAAGGAACAGGCGGATGTCGCTTGGCATAAGGAAGCAGTCTTAAAAGCGCAACTACAGCCATGAATGGATGAGGCTTATACAATTACAAAATATATTGAAGCAAAGCTCATGCAACTGTAAGAAGCTCAGTAGAGGATTCAAGGCAATAGTTCAACAACAACAGTCATCGACCAGTGCATGGAGGAGGTTCAACAGGTAGCTGCTCAGTGTGGTACCGAAGTTACAGCAATCCAAATAGATCTAGGAGGTCTTTGCAATAAGATCTCCGAACCTACAGAGTGACTTGAGGGCGAGTCACAATGTTTGTGTTGGAGGCCCATTGGGTGTAGGATCCCCCAAGGGTAGTTTTGGGGCTTAGAGCCCAAATTTTGGTCCAATTTTTTAATTCCAATGTAAAGAATCCGCATTTTGTGGACGTAGAGTGCGTAGTTTTTAAAGAGTCATAGGGTTGTCCACCCTTATTTTGATAATATAATGTCGATTGTAAAAGATCTATCCATGGTCCGTGGACCATGGGATTGTATAAATAGAGTGAAGCTCAAAGTAGATAGAGACATACAAAATGGAAAAGCAATGAGGATGTATGCGAGATAGCTCTGAAGTGTAAGTCTATTTTTGGGTTGTAGTGTAGGTAGAGGCTCTACAGCTGAGTGCACAGAGGTCTAGAAGTCCGCAACTATGTGTGCGGACCCCTACAACTGAGTGCACAGGTCGAGTCAAGTTTTTAATCATCTAGAAGTATTAATAAAGAGAAGTTTCTATCATTTTTGCGTCTCTATTTCTTGTTTATGCATCTATTATATTGGGTATGAATTCCACTTTTAATGCTTATATGATGCGCGAATGTGTATAAATGTGTTGGTTAAGTGAACACAAGTAACATCATCTATTTATGTGAAGCTAATTAAGATATGTTAATAAGATAAGTAGGATACTTAGCCTAGTTTGGGAAATAGCGTAGTTCGCTGCCCTAGTAGCGCGAAAGGCATTTAGCCCCTAGTTAGGTTCACACAAAAGATGATTGTAATAGATTGCAAAGGTACTGAAGGGTGGAATAGAGTGCGAAGAAAATTGCACAAAGGCGGGTATAGTTGGAATAAATGGACATCACAACCATCACAAGGGTGCGAAAACTTGGTTCCCACATTCCCCCATACTACTTCGGGTGAGACTTCAGTATGCGCTCTGCGGGATGATGTCGAAAGGGCAAGTAGTGTAAGGATTTGTTTGGCTAACTAACTTTGAACCTAGGTCAGGCCCCCTCAAGCCAACACAACTACCACCAGCAACTTTCATCCACTGACGCCATGGCCAAACAAGTAAGTTCCTCCTCATTCATCCATACTCCATTAATGGATGTTGAACGTGATATTTCCGATACCATCTACACAATTAAGCACCTTTTGCTATATCAAGAAGTCACCCGGATCCATAAAAAGTAACCTATATTCATGGCAATGGTTAGGTCAGGTGTTTTAGTAGTGTTTGTCTGAAGGAATCATTTGTTCCCTGAATTCATTCAATGGTTAGCCTCAGAAATGTACCCCAAGAAGTGTTTTGTAATGGATTAGTCTGGGGAAAGTGTTTTCCAAGTAACCTCTCAATTTTTTCACCAAGCTTTGAATTACCCTGTATGTGGAACTTACACCACCTTTACTACAGAGTCTTTGGTCTCATATTACGAAAACCTGTCGCCCCAAGATTTTTCTTATGTTACCTCATTCCTAGCTTCTAAATCTGGACAATTCTCTTTAGATGGAAATTTGTTATCTTGAGACCTTTTTTTAGTTGATATAATATCTGTCTTGCAAGTAATTTCTAATATTCTAGGAAAGGAAGACTCCAAGTAGGTTGATAAAGTAGTGTTGGGATTTTTCTCCTTAATGATGAAACTAGAAGTAGTACTAGATATTCCAATATTTTGGGTAAATACTATCAATACTCTGTTCATGACTTTGCCTCTTATTGGGTACTTTAAGTTTCCTTCAGTTGTAACTTATTTCTATATGTACTATATTGCTGAACATTTTATAGGTTTGGGTCTAAATATTGTTGACATAAATAAAAATAAGCAGTCAGGGGTATTCTGGATAGACCTGATAAGGGGTGATCCAAGAGATGGTGGTTTATTTTAATTCACTTATTTATTCCTTTGAGTGGCCTAAAATATATTGAATGGAACATTTCCCCCAACATTTCTTCCTAAAGCTCAAGAATTCCTTCAATTGAGTAAAGATGTGAGGTGTGGAGATTGGTTCATATTTGAAGAACATGTAGAGATTAGGCTTTATGGAGCCTCTATCAAACCATACAGATTACCAAAATTTGTGCCGATGAGGCTTTTTCCAAGTTTAACATCCAGTTTGATAAAAGGGTTAGAGCTGGACTTCTTTCTTGCTAGGATCTATAAGGAAATTTTCTGCCATGGAAGACATATGAGGATTTACTAGTTGAGGCAAAAAGGAAAGTTGACAATACTCATGAAAAGACAACATTATTGAAGGGAGCCACTATTGTGAATTACCTTAATAAATATTTTAAGCTTCTCTGGATGGTGAAGACTCAGTTTACAGGTAAGCCTACTTATAGTAGGATTACAACATGCAGGATAGCACTTGACGAATTCGAAGAAGAACCAAAGTCAAATCTACCATTGTGGAGAAAATGCAAGGAATAGATGATAGAGTAGACCAAAGATACACTAGTAGGACCACCTACTCAAGCCACAGATTCAAACAATGATCAGCAATCACCAATCATACTTTAATTTCTTTTACTTTATGTTATCTTATTTCCTGAGAAAAATGAGGTGCCTTTTACACTCTAATGTAATGTTTTGTAATGCCTTTTACTTTAGACATTTAGAAAGTAGTTAATTAGTTTGAAAGTTTTGGTAGTTACCAACTGTCTCATGATGTATATAAAGAGGTAAAATTATAGATGAAAGGTATGAATTTTGAAGAACCTAAAAACTATAGTATTTTGTACTTGATAGACCGATGAATAATGTGAGAATCAAGAGTTTTCCATAAAGTGTTGGGTATGATTTTGTAATTTCTCTGTTATGTGTCATTATGTCTCTTCCTCTCTTTAAATATGGTAATGAAGCTGCAGGTGTTTGTTTTCTTATGTTTGTTATCGGTAAATCTAGTGTCTATGCAGATCTGCTAGTCCCACTAAGGCTGGTAGCTACCTTAGAAACAAACAAACTAAAACCACTTTCGTTTTCCTTTATGAGAAGTAAATAAGAGGGGAAAGAAGGAGACCAACCTCTATCTTGCGCTTGGTTCCTTGCTTGATTCCTCTCCCCTCTGATAGACCTTTGCCACTTGCTTCCTTGTTTACCCAGCTTCAAAGAGTACCTGCAAAATCAAAGCAGCATAACACTATCCAAGAATTGAGATCTACTGTCATAAACAATATAGGACCAGATATATATTGACCACACAAATGCATATATCATCAATCATACAAGAATGTGGAGGAAAACTTGAATAGCTTTATTAATAATCAAGAATAGCAAATAGGATTACAACCAATTGTTCTGACCCAGCATCATCCTCTCAGCAAGAAATCCCTTCTTCACCTCATGAAAAGCTTAGATCACCCAACACTATGATGCTACACCAAGAAACCAGTAGCACTTACTTACAAGATACAAAATTCCAGCCTCTAACCTCCGGATCCCTGGGATGAGAGATCTATATATAGATATTTTCAGAGGTGTGAGTCAGCTCTAGGTTTTTGATTAGTGTCTTCTCTCTAATAGTTCTTGTTTCCACTTGGAGATCTCATTGATCTCTTACTCATTGGGCAATTCTTAGAGGCAAGTGTCACAGGAGAAGTTTCTAGAAGATTCCATGATCATCCACCTCTCAAACTCTCTGCCACTTGTCTATTCTCATCCATCGCACCCTATAGAAGGGCTTTTCAGTATGCATCACACCTCCCTTGTGCATTTAGGTGGGATGCATCGCACCCTCAACACTGAGAAATCAGTATGGTCCAGTTTTGACTATTTTTGAGTAGTTTTTCGCGGAGAACTTCTGGGAGATGATGTAATCAGTTGACCTTATTCTTTTAGGGGTTGGAACAACACTTTTAGGGACTTAGGAGCCCTTGGTTTATGGACATATTTGATTGGGGTTACAGTGCCCAAAAATGTCTATAACAGTTTCCCCCTAAAGCATGAGGTCGTTAATCTTTGGATGTCGGGTGAAATGCTTTATCATGAGGATCCGAAGTTTTTTTGAGCTGGAAGGCGACCTGTAATAAGATAAAATACAATACATTATCTTCATAATATTTTCATGATCTAGTTGAGGCGGGCATTCCCATGCTCAGCTTTATAAATCATTTTCATGTACATAAGATAGACAATCGTCTGTGTGCAGACTGATGATTCTGGTAGAGCCATCATCCCTTAGGTTGGATGATTATCTGTGCAGCAATGATGTACATTTGATGCCTTTATTTTCCCGAATATATATATCGCAGCCCAGATGGATGAAACTAGATCTGGGGTCTTCAATCTCGTTTGATCTTCACTCAAAGTACAAGTCGATCCATGTGAGAAATGTTATGGAGTCGAACATGGAAAGACATCGCCTGGTTACTAGCCAATGATGTAAGTTGTTAATAGGCGCGAGAGGAATCATCGATAATGATGATGACCCTTAAGGTACTACAGTACAATTCACGTGGTGTGAATAAGGGACTTGGTGTCGAACACCACGCAAAATTTTTCGGTCGAAGGCCATTGATGTAAACCTGTCGCCGAAAGTGAGAAACTTGCCATTGAGGCATGCAAGCTTCAAAGTACTGAAAGGGTTGTTCCTAGATCGACTTCTTGGATAATGAGCTAATGTCAACAAGAAGCAATCTGTCATAGGAGGGCCTTAGTGAATCCCACATCAATGACACGGAACGGAGCAAATGATTTTAATGGAGGTGAAAATGATCTGATGACATAAGGTTCAGGGTGGAAGTCATGAAATAATGGAGCATAAATGTATTGCAGTGGATGAGCCACAGGTGAATTCTCTGAGCGACTTCTCTTGAACATATCGGCGACACTGACATGATGGATTGGTAGCTTTAACCCCAAATATGGATGTGTGATGGACCAATGGTGATATGACCAGTGAACGGAACAACCCAACCCGTCTCGGATGCGGAGTGAAAGTGTCATGTTCAAGAGCGATTTGCTACCAATAGAGTTTCTTCAAGTTTTCTTTCCAATTTTCCCCAGTCATTGCTGACCATTACCTCTTTATTTTTGTCAAGCTTGAGGAGGATAGCATATGCTTGTTCTATAATTTTCCCTTCGGGAAAACCCATCGCTATGTTTTAACGAGCCTAGCGATAGTGAAACTCGTTCTTGTCTGTATGGACAAGTTTGTCGCTATTCGGTTTTCACGAGTCTAACGACAAAGATAACTCGGTCCTTTTCAATTTTAGAGTGTTTGAAAAGGGACTTAAAGAAAACTCCAACAATCCTTTTTCGTCATATAATCCCTTAAGTCTGAAAAAGTATAAAATAATACAAAAGGGATGAATTTTCGGTAATTTTAATGAGCCGAAAAAAACAAGCGCTTGATATTTTTGTGTAATAATCCCTCGTGTCCAAAAAGATTAAAATCTAGAGGAGGGATAGCACTCCCGGTCACTTTAACGAGCTGGAGAGGCCAATTACTCGACAATATTTTCATGTTTTATGAGTCAGATGAAAAGAACTTAAAGGAGACTCGTTTTTCGAGGAACGAGTGATAAATTCGGGTACAGCTAATTCCAGGTAAGGTTTGGAATTTTCCAATCACGGTAGTGTCACAAGGATGGCTAACAGGATCACTCTTCATAGTTGTTCCTCAAAAAAGGCAAACAATCAAATGGAGGTGAATGAGCGGCCAAAATAGAGTGGAGGTGATGATGAGAACACGACCAAGGCTTCAAAGGCTGATGATAATGCATTCACGATGGTTATTTACTGGAAATCGGTTCATTTTTTAATGAATGAGCTTAAAATCTGGGGGAAACATTTGCTCACTGCTTATGCTTAAATTTTAACGAGCTTGAACTCCACATAAAAAATGCTTTAGGCGGGTTTATTTTTTAACGAGCTTTAACCCTGCGGTAACACTGCTCGTGGCAGGTTTATTTTTTAATGAGCTTGAACCCTGCGGTAACACTGCTCATGATAAGTTTGCATGCCCCCAGCATAATAACACAAATCGAGGTGCATGCCCCCCAAGCTTCATTACATTCATCTCGGTGGTTGGAATGAAGGTTTACCTTTGATATCTTCGAAAGACTCAACTTTGATTTTACGAGATTGTAGTCAAAGACTCGATTAGGAGAGGGAGTCGTTTCATTTTTTAATGAGGTTGACACAGTAAAAGAATTATCCTCATGAATCCTTGTTTCATTTTTTAACGAGGTTGACACGAGATAAGAACTGTCCTCGGAATCCACTGTATTTACAGTATTTGATAGAAAATCAAAAACTTAAGGATGATTAAGGTCACTGGAATAATCTTCGTGGTAATCCAGAAGATGGGAATGATGGTGGTAATCTTCCCATGGTGCCTCTCCTAACATCATTGACTGAATGATTCCTTTTTCTGTAGAATGTACATGTGGCCAAGGATCTGAAGAGGTACCATATTCCTTAGACCTATCTATCCAAACACTTGATGAGCGTTGATTTGGGTTTGTTCCCCAAACCAAGAAAATTGATTGCTACATATTTCTAAAGTGGCGATGACCCATGCTATCAAAATTTTCAGGAATCTTTCGAATCCATTAGATATAGAAGATTTCATATTGCAAGTTTCCACTCTGGCCACTTCTGCCAGATTACTTGGAGGCGGTAGGGAAAAATTACCCATTAAGGTAGGGTCTTTTAGGAGGCCTACTCCGATATTTTGAAGTGAATTATCGCTTCCATGGATCATTGGAATGCTTCCTGTAACTTGTGAATTGTTGGGGAGAAATGTTTGTTGGTCGACGATTGTAATTCCTCCTTGAAAGGGAAATGCAATCTTCCTGAAGTAGGTCGACACAACTGTAGCCATGGCATATATCTAGGGCCTTCCCAGTAGGATGTTGTAATCGAGGTTTCCGTTGATTACTTCAACATCAATTTTGACTGTTTTTCCCCCTAGTTCAACTTGTAAGTTACTTAAAATCCCGTATGGAGTGTATGATCATCCATCAAATGCTTTTAACATCGTTGGCGATCGCAACAAGGGTGGTGAGCCTAAATTTTTCCAGCAACTCATCGACATAATACATGTAGATGCCCCCTCATTAATAATTGTTCAATGAACAGTTTTGTTGAGGGCTTTCACTTGAATAAGGAAAGCTATTTGAGCTGGTAACTGAGGGTCATATCCTTTGTGATCAAAGGATACAAGATTGGAATCCGTTGGGTCAATCCCACCTATTACTGATAATAGATCCTGCTTTTGGGAGGGGCAATTTTGTGGTACCTCAAGTGTCGACATAGCGGACGACGATTGGGCCATGTCCTCTACTATATTATAATTCTGTGCTACTTTGGCACAAGGATTAAATGCCGATTTGTGTACTACTCCCTTTGGCGGCTTTATCATTGGCTCAGGAATGATGGGTGGCACAACTTCGGTCAAAGTTGTTGTCGAACTACTAGGTTGTTCATTAGCCTTGTTATTCGATAGCTGTGGATTCTTGTAATCTTTATTCCTTGTCAAAGCATCATTTTGCTGCTTTGAGATAGACAACATAAGCACTTGGGATCGGGAAGCATTTTGATTAGCAACAAGTTTGGTTCCTGGGTTTGGAAACAGATCAGTCAATACTGCTGAGGTTTTTGAACTCTTAAAGAGTCTCTTAACTTCGGCTTTATGTGGACAATCTCTCGTCCGATGATCCTCATCACATATCTGACACCTCGCAGGGGGTTTCCTTTGCCCATAAGGGTGTGCAGAAGGTTTTTTAGGAGATGACTCCTCCTTTTTCTTCCTCTTCCCTTTCTTTTTCTTCTTTCCCCCTGGTTTCTTCAGTTGTTTGCCCTTGTCGGTCGACACGGCATTTACCTCCGAGGACAGAAGTTCTTCATTTGCATTTTGATCAGAAATATTACAGGCTTTCTTAGATGCAGCCTTTGTCGATTTCGTGCTTGTCGTACCTATCACACCATCACCGGTATGAGAGTTTTTGTTTGATTTAGGAGGAGGAGGAATGGAGAATTCCAGTCTAGGAGCATCAGGGATTTTACCGTAGAGTGTGCCAAACTGAGTATAGATCAAGTCTAGATATTGTGCACGAGCAATAACTTGCTCCTTAGTGACGACTCCTCCCTTTGCTACATCTTCTGTGATAGAAGGTAATAATGACTTAATAAACCATTCAGCTAGCAGCTGATCATGAACATATGTTTTTACCATTCTGTGACAACGTCGCCACTCATGAATATGATTAGATATGTGAGTGGCCGTTATATGTTTGAAATTCGTAAGAAGCTCTGTTCCTGTTTCATACCTTACTGGTAACTGAAAATGGGTTAAAAAGGTTGTGGCTAGGGTGCTGAAGTTATCGAATGAAGCTCTAGGCAATTCAATATACCACTTTGTTGCCGGACCAGTTAACGTTCGCTGAAAAAGGCGAAGCCTAATCCAATCATCGTTTAGAGTGTTAGATGAACACCACAGATGAAAGGTCATCACATGATTCGACGGGTCTTCACCCAGATTTCCATTAAATTTAGGAATATCTGACTGAAGTTTATGTGGAATCGCCGGCCACCAAGGGGCGTAAGCAATTGGATCATTCATCAACCGGTTTAAATCTGGTAATTCTAGAGTTGCTACAAAGGGCAACTGTTGATTCAAGTTAGGCGAAGCATACCCAGGATAAGATGGAATTTCCTGAGCAGTGGGTCTTTGCATACCAGCATAATGTATTTGATGCTGGTAACTTTGATAAGGTTGATGGGCATAACCATTATAGTATGGTTGTTGATAACCGCTTTGGAAATGCGGTTGCCCATTACTTACAAATACTTGTTGCTCAGGCCCTTGATATGATTGCTAGAATTGTGGTTGGTGAGATTGAACCAACCATGGTTGTTGGACCATTTGCTATTGTCTAATACTGGATGATTGACGAAGATGAGGAGCCATAGTACTTGTTTGATCCTGAGTTGCACCAGATAAGGAGGCACTGACCTGAGGTTGTGATTGAGTCATTGAGACAAGAGGCTGTTGTATTGCAACCTGAGAAACTTGGGGTTGAAATACAACAGGTAGCGCTTGTACTTGTGATGCAGTCACCATAGCAGGTATAGTGGGAACATTCGACACAGGGTGGACTCGTTGCATTGAATATACAACCCTTGGTTGCTGAGGCAGTATTGGTACCCAATCACTGGATGTAATTCCAGTTTGACCTGAACTTTGTTGTAAACTCCCATATGGTTGTTCTCCGGGAGGGAACAATGAAAAGGCATATTGCCCTCCATATGGTGGCAATCCAGTACTTAAAGGGTAGATTGGCCTTTGAAGACACATTGGATGAATTTGTTGATTTTCAACATAAGAAATACCATATGATAATCCGGATGAAGAAATAGGAACCGACCATGTCGTCTAAACAGTCCCTGATTGGACTCTGACTTGTTATTGACAACTTGCTGGGACAGATGGTATACCGACGAACATCGTTGGAGTAGCAGCAGGAGGCTCTGCTGCTGCTGCGTCAGATGACACAGTCTTGGATGTCGACGGTTGTTCAGACATATCTAGTCTATCCAAAAGATTTTCTAGTGATTTAGATTGACTTTCTTCCATGATTGTGGATTACTCAGTCAACTGAAAATAAAGGGGAAAATGATTCTGAATTAAATGAATTTTAGATGCTTTGACACAACTTGTTTTTTCAATTTTTAAGAGTCGAGAAAAAACAAAAGATGACTCTAGTCGCCTTCAATTTTTAATGAGCCTGAAGTGACAAGTGCTCAAATGGACCTTTTCCTTTAAGGAGTCTGAAAGGAACGAAAGAGACTACTATGGAAATCTAGACAGAGGGATTACCAAACCAATCACAAAACTGCAGAATACTTTTTACGGTACGGCAGTCAATCTTTCCGAATGTTGTGTTTAGTGGATTGCGATCGATATGGCGGCAGACACAGCTTCCTATGGATAAAGGATAAAACCTATTGTGGTCTCCCAATATATACTCGATGATACGTGGGAGCACAAGTCCGTACTGGCACTTATTGTCTCAAAGTGGAGGAATCACCCAACCAGCAATGAAAACAACAGTTACCAGGCTTTATGACGCCGGAATACGTCTCTAGCCTAGACTTCTAAATGTTGTGCATTAGGTTCAAAAGCGTTTTTAGATTCATTAAATTTATTTTACAGTTGATCTTGCTTAAGAAATTTGCCTTTCAGGTTCACTGCGTGATGTAGATTACAATTCCTAAAATGCAATCTAAGATGATAAACAATCGTTTAATCTTCTTTTTTGCAATGAAAATCCTAGCCACTAAGGAAAGAGAGACGATATTATTTCAACATAGAGCAGAGAGCACACACTATATGCACTATCCTAAATCAAACCAACAAACAGTCTAAATGAAAATGCACATGCATGTATTTTTTTCAGCCTTCTTAATGTGTGAACGATAAAAAGAAAGCTAAGTGCAAATCTGAATTATTTTTCAAAGCGACATTACTAACAAGTTTCTTTTCAAGACAAAATGAAGACAATGACGACACTTTGTTATTTGGAATTGAAAACTTGCTTTCGAAACTTGAAAAACTATTAATTCAAATCAAATACGAGAGTAAGAGTGTAATCGACTATCAAGAACAATCGGATTCTCTTCTATGACTGAAAACGACACTTGCGACACTTCCAAATCAAGAAACGACAGTTCAATTATGCTACTTCTTTGTAAAAGAGAACTGAAAGTGGATCACAATACATAAAAACATTTACAGTTCTTTGCACAATAGAGGCAGAATAATGGCAAGGAAGGGGGTTTCCAACAGCGGTATACTGACTACAGACAACAAAACTCCTGAACATAGCTGAAAAGAGTGAAAAAACCAAAGTCTGAAGGCAAAATTAGCCCTTTCTGATCAGTGCACCTGTTACAGAGGGACTCCAGTATGCATCCCACCTACAGCACATGGGAAGTGCAATGCATACTGAGATCTTGAAGAGAGGTTGCGATGGTACAGTGCGAGACTTTTGATCCACTTCTTGATCACAGTTTGCAGCATAGTTCAGGGATTTTGGCTGAGCAAGTGGTAATCAGTAAATAAATCACAGGGGTAGATCCAAGGAGCTTACTAGAGCCACCACAAGGGAAATTAGAGAGCTTGTAAATCGATTGTTCAGTTCATAAACAAAACCCGGAGATAGACTGAAGCAGCATTGATCTACTTTGCACTTGCATGGAAAATGCAGTTCGAAGGCTAGCTGGCTTGACTTCAGGCTCCGTCTGTAAGTTTATAAAGAAAACAAATATAGAAAAACAAACAATCTATTCGCTCCCCAGTGGAGTCGGCATTTTGTTATCGGGAAAACTAGTGTCTATGCAGAGCTGCTAGTCCCACTAAGGCTGGTAGCTACCTTAGAAATAAACAAACTAAAACCACTTTCGTTTTCCTTATGAGAAGTAAATAAGAGGGGAAAGAAGGAGACCAACCTCTATCTTGCGCTTGGTTCCTTGCTTGATTCCTCTCCCTTCTGATAGACCTTTGCCACTTTCTTCCTTGTTTACCCAGCTTCAAAGAGTACTTGCTGAATCAAAGCAGCATAACACTATCCAAGAACAGAGATCTACTTTCATAAACAATATAGGACCAGATATATATTGACCACACAAATGCATATATCATCAATCATACAAGAATGTGGAGGAAAACTTGAATAGATTTATTAATAATCAAGAATAGCAAATAGGATTACAACCAATTGTTCTGACCCAGCGTCATCCTCTCAGCAATAAAGCCCTTCTTCACCTCATGAAAAGCTTAGATCACCCAACACTATGATGTTACACCAAGAAACCAGTAGCACTCCTTTACAAGATACAAAATTCCAGCCTCTAACCTATGGATCCCTGGGATGAGAGATCTATATATAGATATTTGCAGAGGTGTGAGTCAGCTCTGGGTTTTTGATTAGTGTCTTCTCTCCGATATTTCTTATTTCCACTTGGATATCTCATTGATCTCTTACTCATCCTTGGGCGATTCTGAGAGGCAAGTGTCATAGGAGAAGTTTCTGGAAGATTCCATGATCATCCACCTCGCAAACTGTCTCCGCCACTTGTATATTCTCGTCCATCGCACCCTATAGAAGGTCTTTTCAGTATGTATCACACCTCCCATGTGCATTTAGGTGGGATGCATTGCACCCTCAGCACTGAGCAATCAGTATGGTCCAGTTTTGACCATTTCTGAGTAGTTTTTCGTGGAGAACTTCTGGGAGATGATGTAATCAGTTGAGCTTGTTCTTTTAGGGGTTGGAACAACACTTTTAAGGACTTAGGAGCCCTTGGTTTATGGACATATTTGATTGGGGCTGTAGTGCTCAAAAATGTCTATAACAATGTGAATAAAGTTAAAATTCCTTAAAAGAGTGCCCCCATATTTAAAACTCCTTTCTCTATGTTTCTTCTAAGTTATAGATGATAGTTTTTGTCAAACACAACATATTGTCTTTAATTTCTCAAAATAGTCTTCACAGAGCATTTATATTCAGCATCACATGGCATCTTGAGATTTTCATATCAGCTAAATATTAAGGGTTTAAGGTCAGGTCCTTCAGATCCTTCAACAGAAGATACATTATACAAATAAGTGACATGCATAGTAAAATTTAATATCTTAAGCACAATTTCTCCACATGCTAGAAATTGGTTTCTTAAGGGACAACATTAATTGGAGTCGCTGCCAGGGACTGATGGCAAGAATGATTTTCCCTGGGGTTTTAATATTTTCCTCTAGTTGTTCAGTGAGGAGGAAGTATTTGGTTGTATTGAAAAATAATAACAACTCTGGCTTCAAAAATGCCTCATACGAGGTCAAATACCTCACAGCAAAAAGCTCAATCCCTTTTAGACCCTGAGAGATTAGTTTCCGAGAGGGTTAGAATGCCAAAAACCCCATTTACACCAAATCCTACACTGTTTGCACCTAGCAGAAGTTCTTCACGTCTTTCATCAAAACATTCACCTTTTCTTGATCAAGAATTACCTTTTACATCCACTTTATTTCAAGAAACCAACTGGAAAGAACAATCTTTAGAGTCTGTTTCTTTTTTAGTATTTAAAAATATATCTGCTATAGTTGTTCAACTTGAACCTATATCTACATTACCCCAATTTCATACTTCATTTACCCCTCAGACATGTTCTACATCTTCTAGTACTCAAGGTTCAGTAAGTTCAGGTGTAAACATGGCAGAATCTGCACTCTTGTTGAATAGGTATGCAACTATTCAGTTGCCTCAACAATTGAATCCAATGCCTCAATAATACCTAAAAATTCTTCCTCGTTTCTCAGGGGAAGATGAACAAACAACAGAGAAGCATATAGCAGTGTTTTGTAATTTTGCAGAAAATATATGTTGAATACTTGGATGTTGTTTTAAGACTTTTTGTGCAATCCTTAGATGGTGAGGCAAGAAAGTGGTTTAAAGGGCTTTCTAATAACTCTATTCCTACATGGTAGGAGATGAAGTGCCAGTTCACCTAGAGGTGGGGAGATAAGTGAGATCATGGGTATTCACTTATAGAGTTCAATTCTATTAAAATGAAATATCGTGAAAGAATTGTTGAGTTCATCAGAAGGTTCAATAAACTTTACAACAGTCTTCCAGTGGAGATCAAGCTCCTACTGGTGCAAAAATAACTTTTGCAGGGGAATTTGAATCAAATTTTGGGTTTACATTAAAGGAGAGAAGAACCACAACCCTTCATCAGATTCAAATAGAAGAAAATCTGGTGGCTACAGGAAAAGCACCAGAGGCACAACCTACCCAAGATAAGGGAAAGGCCAAAGAGGAATCTATTCAAAGTCAAACATTAGAGGATATGAACAAATTGATTAAAAATTTGTCTAGAAAATTGATTAAATTGGAATTAGAGAGTAAAAATTCTTAAAGGAAAGTACAAAAAACATAAACTTTAATCCCCAATATAGAAGAAAACCTCTGCAGATTTTGCAAAAGGAAACAAAAGACCAAGATCAGGTTCAAGCACCACTTTACTTAGAGGCAGATCCTGATGAAATATTAGAAGAGCATTCTAAAGATCATGATGATCATATTTCCACATTGTATGCAGGAGATGAAGATGAACTAGGTGTTGAAGGAGAATAATATACTGAAACAGATTCCACTTATGATGAAAATGAAATTGCTGAATACTGGAAGCAATTTACTGATTTTATGCATGCATAATTGCATAAGAAATATGACTTGAGATCAAGAAAAAGATCTAGAGTTCAAGAAAATGAAGGTGAGTAGCAAGTTCCTGCTCCCTTACAAAAGGTGACTCCACAGGAAGCACAGCCTGCAAAACAGTTAAATAAAGGAAAGAAACAACAGAGTACAAATAGAAAAACTCAGATGCATCAAGGTGAGTCTTCCTAGGATAAAACTGATAAAATTCCTTTAGAAAAAATCGTTTCCATTCCAGAAGAGATTCTAGTTATGAGGAAAAGTGAAGAAGAAACAGAAAAAAATACCAAACAGGTCCATGCATTTAGTCTCACTAAAGAATTGGAAAAAAATAAAATTCAGGTACCTCTCACAGAGTTGGTCAAGACACCAGTTTATAAAAGGGAGATTACTGAGTTTATCAACTTGTCCCAGAATGTGAATATAAATGACACTCTGAATCTACAAGAAGATAAACCAGTAGTTTTTGTTGGCCCACATATGGAGGAGGTATATTCTTCAACACCTCCTATCTACATTTCTTTATTGATTCATGAATTCATCTTACATAATTGTATGCTTGATTCTAAAGCTTCACTCAACCTTATGCCACTATCAGTAATGAAACAATTGAGTTTACGAGTTACTAAGCCTTATAGAGACCTGCATTCTTTTGATTCAAATAAAGTCAAGTGTCTCGGTTTCATTAAGGATATGGTGGTGTGATTAGCCCAGATCCCAGCTAGAAGCTTAGTAATGGAGGTAGTAGTAGTAAATATCCCTGCTAGGTTCAGAATGTTGTTATCTAGGTCATGGAGGGCTAAGTTGGGGGGCGTTCTGAAGTTGGATTTTACTTATGATCATACCAGTTTTTGGTGGAGAAGAGAGAAGGTTGTATAGAGAAACAAGGTTTGTTAAAACAATTACAAAGAACAGAGTAAGTAATTCACTCGTGTACAACCAAGAAAAAGATGACTTTTCTTGTTTCATGCTGCATGACAATGCAGAATTGGCTCAAGATAATCATAGGCAGCTCACTTCAGCTTGTGTAAATACAGAGCTACAAATAGGAGGAGTATGGAAGTTCTTCTTTGATGGCGCCTACTCTAAGGAAGGAATAGGTGTTGGTTTTCTATTAATTACACCTGGAGGTAACATGATTCCATTTTCTTTTAAATTGGAGTTTGAAGCAACTAACAATGTGGCAGAATATGAATCCTTAATCATTGCTCTTCAAACAACAAAACAAATGGAGGTTCAGTGTATTTCTGTTTTTTGAGATTCATAATTGATTATAAAGAAAATTAAAGATCACTATAAAAAAAAAAAAAACCTAGGCTTAGGGCATATAGAAATGAAGTTTGGGATTTAGTCAAGAATTTCTTTGCGAATTTCAACATATAGTTCATTCCAAGAGATGGGAAAAGGTTAGCAGATTCCTTGGCCATGGTAGTCAATACCTTTAGGCCTCCTATAAATCCAAGACTGAGATATGAGGTCGAAATGAAGCACAGGCCATATGTTCCAGATAACATAAAACACTGGCAGGTTTTTGAGGATGATCAACAGATTAAGGAATTCTTGACAATGATTGAAGACTTTCAAGGCACCAAAATTGATCAAGATGGGGATGAAGTAACAGAAGGTGCAGAAGTAAGTGATTTTAAAAATTCTATAGTTAATCAGAAAATTATTCAATTGAAAGATAATATTCTGCCAAGAGGACTTGTCCCTCTTGAAAGACTTTTTAATTCTAATGATGTAGCTGTTAGTTCAGAGAAAGTTTCACATGATGAATAGGTCCAAGATTACAACATTGGAACCTAGAAGGAGCCCAAGTTAGTCAAATTGTTTAAGGGAGTTCCATTTAATTATAAAGAAAGGTATATTGAGCTTTTCAAGAAGTACACTGATGTTTTTTCTTGGTCCTATGAGGATCTCAAGACATATGATGTGAACATCATTCAACACAAGATTCCCCTGAAAGAAGGGATTAAACCATTTAAGCAGAAACTCAGGCAGATCAACCCTTTGCTTTTGCCATCGATTGAAAAAGAAGTTAAGAAGCTTCTTGATGCCAAGATAATAGTTCCACTCTGATACTCTGACTGGGTGGCCAATTTAGTACCTCTAAGGAAGAAAAATGGAGAAATAAGGTTATGTGTGGATTTTAGAAATTTGAACAGAGCCTCCTTAAAAGATAACTATCCATTACCTAAAATGGATCATGTGTTGCAGAAGGTAACTAGATCATTCAAAATGTCAATGCTTGATGGGTTCTCCGGATATAATCAGGTGGTTGTTGATAAAGAAGATCAAAAGAAGACTGCATTCACAACTCCTTGGGGAACCTTCATGTATGCTCGAATGCCCTTTGGGTTAATGAATGCAGGTGCAACATTCCAAAGGGCTATGGACATTGCATTTGTGGGTGATAAGTTTGTAGTAATATACTTGGATGATATCATTGTTTTCTCTAAGTCAGATGAGGAGCATTTGGAACATCTTAAAAAGACTTTTGAGAAGTGCAAAAAATATGGGCTTTCTTTGAATCCTAAGAAGTCTATTTTTGCTCTAGAAGAAGGCAAACTATTGGGACACATTGTTTCAAGAGATGGAGTAAAGATAGATCCAGCAAGGGTGCAAGCTGTACAAAAAATACCCCTGCCCAGAAGTAAGAAAGACATTCAAAAATTTCTGGGAAAAATAATTTTTTTAAGGAGATTTGTGTCCAATTATGTTGAAATTGTGAAAGAGATTACTAATATGTTGAAGAAGGAAAATGAAGTACATTGGAACAAGGAGGCCAGGGAATCATTTTCCAGGATCAAAGAATGTTAAGTTATGGTATGTTCTATGCTTAGAGAAATTTACTTTTCTTTATTATTATTCATAGATTAGCAATCATATGAGCATAAGTAAAGTGCAGATATAACATTAAACAATCAACAGGAAACAAGCCAAGACAAGAGATACAAGATGTGGCAGCTAGCCAGGGACAAACCCCATAATGTGTCGGGAAACCCTTTGATCAAATCTTCTTTTTTCTTCAATAGTTCAGCAGAGATAAATAGTACAATAAATCTAATTTATATCAGCAGTAACAAACCCTAGATTAGCAGCATCAATATTAGCGGCATCATCATCAAAGCTAGGGCAATCGATATCTCGCAAACTGACCGTCGGATCAGCTTGACTCCACCACCAAAAAATGCGGCCTTTAGAGGAGGTCTAGATGGACCTATAGCGTAGTTCAGAGGAGGAGATTTGATGGTCAACACTGGTCAAACTTTGGATCTGCAATTGCAGCTTCAGGTTCAGCAACTTCCTTCAGGACTGAAGTGGAACTAATCTAATCTAATCTAATCTAAATTACTGAAATCAAATTAATTTAGGAAAGCATTGAAACACTAACTAGGAAAGTAGGAAATTAGAAAAGCAATACAGCATGTGAAGAATTTGAATGACAAACAACATATGTGAGCTCACAACAATAAAACTATCTCAAATTATATTACAAGAATCAAATTACAAATCATGAAAGCATAAAAGATGAAAAACTAAGAATTCTTTTCCATTATTCATTATTCATTATTATCAAAATGAAGAGAGAGCACTCTCTTATATACATGAGGAAGATAACCATCTCATAATTACATATCCAATATTCTCTCAAGCACTCTCAACTAATTTCCCAATATTACAAGATATGATCCCTTGGAATCCTTCACAAATATCTCAAGCATTTTCAACTACTTTCCCATTATTAAAAAATATGATCCCTTTGAATCCTCCACAAATCTTTCACATATCTTGGATAAGATATGCTAACCAAATCCTCCATGATTTTCTCCTTAGGAATAGGCTTGCATAATTATCTCCTTAATATGGTGGAGGAGATATGGATAAGTCTCTTGGAATTAATTCTTCACATATTTCCTACACATCACAAAACTCACATATTCTTGAGATATATATATATATATT
The DNA here is from genome assembly GCA_031772625.1 of Pinus tabuliformis. Classification (NCBI taxonomy): domain Eukaryota; kingdom Viridiplantae; phylum Streptophyta; class Pinopsida; order Pinales; family Pinaceae; genus Pinus; species Pinus tabuliformis. Next base: position 37,461,374 of record CM062816.1, read on the forward strand.
TTTTTTTTTTTTTCTAATATTTAATCATAAATTCACTTGTAATACAAAAATGAATAAAATGGAAAATAAGAAGGTGAAACCCAAATGTATTTATTAAAATGATATGATAAAAGGTTAATGGGATGATGAAATGTAAGGAATAGTGAAGAAAAAGGTGGATGAAAATATGACATTTCTGAGTCCCAACATCCTCCCCAACTGAACTTGTTGCATGTCCTCATGCAACCATGCATGGGTCCCTTTAAGAATGTTTGGCATCGTGAACTTTGGCTTTACATGATGATGTCTTTTAATAATGAATGTTTCTAGGATATGTGAAAGACATGAGTAACAACTTACATTTTCTTATGGTTGGTTCTTGTGTGACAACCATGAATACAAAGAATCTTGGTTCTTGTGTTAACAACATTCATTTCATTTTCTGTTCTCTTTTCTTCAATAATAATGTAAACACTCACTGTAAATCATAATGTGCATAAGAAAGCCCTTTTGTAATATTAATGAAGCATTGCAATATTGCATATGAAGCAAAGTGCAACAAAGTATCATTGGAAAATAAATGTTGGTGAATGGTAAATGAGAAAAATGGAGTGACAATGGTGAAGAAATGGAATCATGGTAGTGAATATGTAGTGAATATAGTTCTCCCCTCCCCCCAACTGAATTGGTTGCATGTCCTCATGCAACTTGATATGGCTCATGAAAGGAAATGTAGCATGGTGAGGGAATTTTCCAAAATATTCAAGTTAGGATATGAGGAATTGCATGATTAAAGATTAGAAAACAACATACCTCTACTTACCCAAGAATTATGAACTATGGAATAGGAATCTAGCTACTACTGCTGCTGGATCAGGAAAATGTGACTGATGTTGCTGTAGCTGGATTCTGGGAAATGAAGGAATCTGAATTGTTGATGTTGAATTATGGAAAAGATAAACGCTGAAAGTGGAACTGTGGTACTCTCATAGATCAGAATTCATGCTGCTGTAACCGTTGAGGGAGTCATGAAAGGGTTTATAGTCTTCATCTGCTACTAAACTTCTTGGTACAATTCTAATCATGCGAAAAAATGTGTTGATGTCCAGCATGAAAAGAAATCACTGGATTACCAGCCATTGATGCATGTCGTTAACCAATGCGAGGCAAACTCACCATTGATGTCAATGAGTGCCAAGGTACCTGGGTACATATTGAGAAATGTGAATAAAGGGGTTGACGCCGAGCCATTTGCAAGATCTGATGATCAAGGGACATTGATGTATTCCCGTGATTTTCAGCAAGAGAACTTTCCATTGAGGCATGCAAGTCTCAAGGTACCCAAAAGGAACTCTAGTCTATTTCCCACATAAGGTGCTGATGTCGATGGAGCAAGGCTTGTTGAAAGGTGGGCCTTAAGGAATCCCACATCAGTCAATGCAAGTTTGTACAAAACGATTTGGTAGGACTATAAATGGAAAGAACTCACGTACAAGTAGTGTGGATAAGCATGGCGAGGAAAACAAGGCAATGTAATCATGGAAAGGGAATGAGTTTTATTCAAAAGGGAAACTAGAAGGAAAAAATAAACTGAAAAGGATAAAGCAATGTATGCGATTTAGAAAAATAGGAGTGCATGAATTCGTGAAAGATAAGGTAATGGAAGATGGCTGCAACATAAGGATGGTCTAGGCGTGAGTAGTCATGACGCAAAAGGATTTTTGTGTAGTGGAAAATTTCATGATATGTGCAGTGAGGAATTAGTTCCTTCAAGCGTCCAATGATGCATGTTTCATTATGATTTTGAAAAATCACTTTACCATTAGACTGTCTTCAATTCTTAGAACCATTCCTGCATAAAAATTGTCACCTTTGTGTGCCATCTCCATCAATCATTCCTGTATGAAGTGACTCAAAAACAAATTAGCTCATTTTCAAGAATTTATGAAATGTCCCTTTTTTAAATTATTTTTCGAATTTACACTAATTGTGGATGAAAATGGTGTCGTATTGTAATGTTGAGCTTTCTGCATAAGCTTCTCATTGACCTACACATAACACCAATCTCATTTCACTTGTTAGTATATGCATCCTAACTATTGCCCACAAAAATATATGATAAATTCCAACATACTTGTATCTCCCCCCAACTAGAAATATTGCATGTCCCCATGCAATGTACTCATTGATTGTGCAATACTTTTTCAAAATGTTTTTATTGGTTTGCAGGAAAATTGATTTAAAACATTTGAAAAGGCGTTGTATTTGTTAGGGAACAAGTAGTGAGTTTATGAATGAGGGCAATTTTATTTGATTATTATTATTATTATTATTATTATTATTATTATTATTTTTAATCAATTGATGTTCAAGAGATTATAGAAAATCCATGTGAAATTTAACTAGGAAAATCTGTTGTATTGTCTGCAGTAAAATAAAAAAAAAAACAAGGCCTTGGCATCTGGGCTGTTGAAGAATGTGATAAAATGAGAATGACTTTCAGGGTCCTTAGTCAGGACTGCAACAAGGGGAAGATTAGCTTTTGCAACAAACTTCTCGAATGAATCAACAGTGAAATCCTAAGAGTCAGAATATCGCTCATCAGGGCCAATTCACAAAAGTATGAGGTCAAATGTTGGGAACTCTCCAGTTTCAGACTGATCGGCTCCTCCAAAGCAGCTAAACTCCTAATCGCCAGAAATAGGTGATAAATGCAAATGACTGTGTAGCCCTTTACGTGTTTTCATGTGTTGCAACTGAATAATTGTGCCGCTCGTAATTACATCACCGTGTTAGTTTGATGAATCAGGTATTGGTCTTACAATCCAATAACTATTGGAATCATCAACATTTGGAAAACCGGTTATAGACTGCTGCCCACTTCTAGACCCATATGGAACGTCAAGTGAGTGTAAGCAAAACTTTGTTTGGTCATGCATAATCTTCAAAACGGTCCCATAGGTAATCTCGGCCTGTTGGGTGGCTACTGCTACAGGAAAAGCCGAATATTGATCCAATGGTAGATCCAGCAGGAGAAGTAGGGCGATGATCCCTAGAAAAGAAATACCCATTACGAACAATGTGATGAGAAACCAAATCTGGTGCCAGAAGGGCAGCTTAGCGGGTATGGTGGAAACAATCCTGGTATTCCCTTGTTGCCGATGAACAACAGCTGGATTAGCAGAGTAGACACAGTTGATTTGTTTTGTAGGTTCACAACCCAATAAGCACTATTAAATTGCTTTTGCTCTGCTTCATTTGCAGCTTTAGGAATATGTGTGTGTGCAGATAAAGAAAAGCATGTCACCTGCTGGTAGATCGAATTGCGGGGAAGGGATTGGTGTGAAGACAAATAAAGAGAGTCAAAAGGTGGGAAGGGGTGTTACAGAGGAGAAAGGACTCCATCAATGGTGGATTTTAGTGGGGTGGGTTAAATCACCACCAAGGTTAAGTGCATTGTCCTCTTCAGGGATGCATTACAAAAACAATTTTTTTTTTAATTTTTTAATTTAATGAATAACTAAAGTTTAGAAAGAAACTAAACTTTCTCTTAATGTTTTTTTTTTAACGAATGGACATAATGATTTGCATATTGAAAGATGTGTTTGATGAATCATATTGCAAAACATGAATTTATTTATTCTTGAAATTAGTCTAAATCATCCCTATTTTCTGATCCTTGCGATCGCACTAAGCACGGAGGAGAGCATACTTATTCTAGGTAAAAGTAAAACTGAAAATGAAAGCAAACTATGAAAATGAAAGCCTAGCTACTCTATACTAATTAGAATTTACAAATTAGTTACGTGTAGTTAAACTTCCAATGAAGCCACTCACGTAGAAGTAACAAAAATAGATTCAGTAGCAATTTTTTAAATGATGGATGAAAATATTCAAGAGTGAATGAGTCTAGTTGTTGTAACTGGAAATCAACTAAAAAATAAAAAGATGAATCTAATCTAGTACTTACCTGGAACCATTGTTCGATAAAGCTTTGATAAGCACAGTTTCTCCCACTCAGATCATGTTGTAATTCCTGTTCTTCTTCTCTGATCTACTGTTCTTCTTCCTCGATCTCCAGTTCGAATGATTGTTCGCCATCAGATACGCAGGATTCTTCAAATGTTGAATCTTCATTTATTTCTTGGAGAGTAGTTGAATCTTTAATTCTTGTCAAGATCTCCTTTTCCAGAGAAGAGGAGATTCTGACTTCTGCAAGGATCTGAGTGAGTAGTTCCAAGCTGACGCTCATTATAAAATCATGTTGAAAAAGGAATTCTTACATACTAAAAACAGAGTGCTAATAATTGTCTGAGCTTTTAATCCTTTTACAAGGTTTTAGTTCACAAAAACTCTTCCAAATCAGCACACTAAAAATTGAATTAAAAACAAAAGGACCACAGAAATAATCTTGAATTCAATACTCAATTAAACCCTCTTACAAGGACTACTCATTAATTGAGTAATTAAATTCTTCAATTACAACCATGAACCATGAATTCATCAAAAACTCTTCACAATTGCGAAAATCAAACACACTTGCAGAAATTGAAATTCACACTTGCATGAAAAATCAAACTAAACTTCAATCCATCGTGCCTCCTCGGCAACGGCGCCAAAATGTTGGGTGAAAATATTATCGTTTAGTTCTGTTGTAGTATTTTCCCTACTATTTAATTTGTCAATCTGAGGTTCGTAGACTTATGAGACACATGCACTATATATGCAGGACTGAAGTGGAACTAATCTAATCTAATCTAAATTACTGAAATCAAATTAATCTAGGAAAGCATTGAAACACTAACTAGGAAAGCATGAAATTGGAAAAGCAATACAACATGTGAAGAATTTGAATGACAAAAAACATATGTGAGCTCACAACAATAAAACTATCTCAAATTATATTACAAGAATCAAATTACAAATCATGAAAGCATAAAAGATGAAAAACTAAGAATTCCTTTCCATTATTCATTATTCATTATTATCAAAATGAAGAGAGAGCACTCTCTTATATACACGAGGAAGATAACCATCTCATAATTACATATCCAATATTCTCTCAAGCACTCTCAACTAATTTCCCATTATTACAAGATATGATCCCTTGGAATCCTCCACAAATATCTCAAGCATTTTCAACTACTTTCCCATTATTACAAAATATGATCCCTTTGAATCCTCCACAAATCTCTCACATATCTTGGATAAGATATGCTAACCAAATCCTCCATGATTTTCTCCTTAGGAATAGGCTTGCATAATTATCTCCTTAATATGGTGGAGGAGATATGGATAAGTCTCTTGGAATTCATTCTTCACATATTTCCTACACATCATAAAACTCACATATTCTTGAGATATATATATAAATATGTATATTTTATAATATTTAATCATAAATTCACTTGTAATACACAAATGAATAAAATGGAAAATAAGAAGGTGAAACCCAAATGTATTTATGAAAATGATATGATAAAAGGTTAATGGGATGATGAAATGTAAGGAATAGTGAAGAAAAATGTGGATGAAAATATGACATTTCTAAGTCCCAACATCCTCCCCGACTGAACTTGTTGCATGTCCTCATGCAACCATGCATGGGTCTCTTTAAGAAGATTTGGCATCTTGAACTTTGGCTTTACATGATTATGTCTTTTAATAATGAATGTTTCCAGGATATGTGAAAGACATGAGTAACAACTTACATTTTCTTATGGTTGGTTCTTGTGTGACAACCATGAATACAAAGAATCTTGGTTCTTGTGTTAACAACATTCATTCATTTTATGTTCTCTTTTCTTCAATAATAATGTAAACACTCACTGTAAATCATAATGTGCATAAGAAATCCCTTTTGTAATATTAATGCAGCATGCCAATATTGCATATGAAGCAAAGTGCAACAAAGTATCATTGGAAAATAAATGTTGGTGAATGGTAAATGAGAAAAATGGAGTGACAGTGGTGAAGAAATGGAATCATGGTAGTGAATATGTAGTGAATATAGTTCTCCCCTCCCCACAACTGAATTGGTTGCATTTCCTCATGCAACTTGACATGGATCATGAAAGGAAATGTAGCATGGTGAGGGAATTTTCCAAAATATTCAAGTTAGGATATAAGGAATTGCATGATTAAAGATTAGAAAAAAACATACCTCTACTTACCCAAGAATGATGAACTATGGAATAGGAATGTAGCTATTGCTGCTGCTGGATCAGGAAAATGTGACTGATGTTTTTGTAGCTAGCTTCTGGGAAATGAAGGAATCTGAATTGCTGATGTTGAATCATGGAAAAGATAAACACTGAAAGTGGAACTGTGGCACTCTCATAGATCAGAATTCATGTTGTTGTAACTGCTGAGGGAGTCATGAAAGGGTGTATAGTCTTCATCTACTACTAAACTTCTTGGTACAATTCTAATCATGCGAAAAAATGTGTTGATGTCGAGCATGAAAAGAAATCACTGGATTACTGGCCATTGATGCATGCCGTTAACCAATGCGAGGCAAACTCACCATTGATGTCAATGAGTGCCAAGGTACCCGGGTACATCTTGAGAAATGTGAATAAAGGGGTTGACATCGAGCCATTTGTAATATCTGACGATCAAGGGACATTGATGTATTCCCATGATTGTCAGCGAGAGAACTTGCCATTGAGGCATGCAAGTCTCAAGGTACCCAAAAGGAACTCTAGTCTATTTCCCAGATAAGGTGCTGATGTCGATGGGGCAAGACTTGTTGAAAGGTGGGCCTTAAGGAATCCCACATCAGTCAACGCGAGTTTGTACAAAAAGATTTGGTAGGACTATAAATGGAAAGAACTCACGGACAAGCAGTGTGGATCAGCATGGCGAGGAAAACAAGGCAATGTAATCATGGAAAGGGAATGAGTTTTATTCAAAAGGAAAACTAGAAGACAAAAATAAACTGAAAAGGATAAAGGAATGTATGCAATTTAGAAAAATAGGCATGCATGAATTCGTGAAAGATAAGGTAATGGAAGATGGCTGCAACATAAGGATGGTCTAGGTGTGAGTAGTCATGACGCAAAAGGATTTTTTTGTAGTGGAAAATGTTATGATATGTGCAATGAGGAATTAGTTCCTTCATGCGTTCAATGATGCATGTTTCATTGTGATTTTGAAAAATCACTTTTGCATTAGACTGTCTTCAATTCTTAGCACCATTCCTACATAAAAATTGTCACCTTTGTGTGCCATATCCATCAATCATTCTTGTATGAAGTGACTCAAAAACAAATTAGCTCATTTTCAATAATTTATGAAATGTCCATTTTTTAAATTATTTTTCAAAGTTACACTAATTGTGCATGAAAAGGGTGTCGTATTGTAATGTTGAGCTTTCTGCATAAGCTTCTCATTGACCTACACATAACACCAATCTCATTTCACTTGTTAGTATATGCATCCTAACTATTTCCCAGAAAAATAAATGATAAATTCCAACATACTTTTATTTCCCCCTAACTAGAAAGATTGCATGTCCCCATGCAATGTACTCATTGATTGTGCAATACTTTTTCAAAATGTTTTTATTGGTTTGCAGGAAAATTGATTTAAAACATTTGAAAAGGCATTGTATTTCTTAGGGAACAAGTAGTGAGTTTATGAATGAGGGAAATTTTATTTTATTATTATTATTATTATTTTTGATTTTTTTTTAATCAATTCATGTTCAAGAGATTATAGAAAATGCATGTGAAATTTAACTAGGAAAATCTGTTGTATTCTTTGCAGTAAAATTAAGAAAAAAACAAGGCCTTGGCATCTGGGCTGTTGAAGAATGTGATAAAATGAGAATGACTTTCAGGGTCCTTAGTCAGGACTGCGATAAGGGGAAGATTAGCTTCCGCAACAAACTTCTCGAATGAATCAACAGTGAAATCCTAAGAGTCAGAATATCGCTCATCAGGGCCAATTCACAAAAGTATGAGATCAAATGTTGGGAAGTCTCCAGTGTCAGACTAATCGGCTCCTCCAAAGCAGCTAACCTCCAAATTGCCAGAAATAGGTGATAAATGTAAATGATTGTGTAGCCATTTACGTGTTTTCATGTGTTGCAACTGAATAATTGTGTCGCTTGTAATTACATCACCGTGTTGGTCTGATGAATCAGGTATCGATCTTACAATCCAATAACTATTGGAATCATCAACATTTGGAAAACTGGTTATAGACTGCTGCCCACTTCCAGACCCATATGGAACGTCATGTGAGTGTAAGCGAAACTTTTTTTGGTCATGCATAAGCTTCAAAACAGTCCCATAGGTAATCTTAGCCTGTTGGCTTGCTACTGCTACAGGAAAAGCCAAATATTGATCCAATGGTAGATCCAACAGGAGAAGCAGGGCAGTGATCCCAAAAAAATAAATACCCATTACGAACAATGTGATGAGAAACCAAATCTGGTGCCAGAAGGGCAGCTTAGTGGGTATGGTGTAAACAATCTTGGTATTCCCCGTTTGCCGATGAACAACAGCGGGATTAGCAAAGCGGACACAGTTGATTTGTTTTGTAGGTTCACAACCCAATAAGCACTATTAAATTTCTTTTTCTATGCTTCATTTGCAACTTTAGGAATATGTGTGTGTGCAGATAAATAAAAGAGAGTCACCTGCTGGTAGATCGAATTGCGGGGAAGGGATTGGTGTGAAGACAAATAAAGCGAGTCAAAAGGTGGGAAGGGGTGTTACAGAGGAGAAAGGACTCCATCAATGGCGGATTTGAGTGGGGTGAGTTAAATCACCACCAAGGTTAAGTGCGTTGTCCTCTTCGGGGATGCATTACAAAAACATATATATATATCTATCTATATATATATATATATATATATATATATATATATATATATATATATATATATATATATATATATATATATATATATATATTAATTTTTTAATTTAATGAATAACTAAAGTTTATAAAGAAACTAAACTTTCTCTTAATGTTTTTTTTTTAACAAATGGACATAATGATTTGCATATTGAAAGATGTGTTTGATGAATCATATTACAAAACATGAATTTGTTTATTCTTGAAATTAGTCTAAATCATCCCTATTTTCTGATCCTTGCGATCACACTAAGCGCGGAGGAGAGCATACTTATTCTAGGTAAAAGTAAAACTGAAAATGAAAGGAAACTCTGAAAATGAAAGCCTAGCTACTCTATACTAATTAGAATTTACAAATTAGTTATGTGTAGTTAAACTTCTAATGAAGCCACTCACGTAGCAGTAACAACAATAGATTCAGTAGCAATTTTTTAAATGATGGATGAAAATATTCAAGAGTGAATGAGTCTAGTTGTTGTAACTACAAATCAACTAAAAAATAAAAGGATGAATCTAATCTAGTACTTACGTGGAACCATTGTTCGATAAAGATTTGATAAGCACAGTTTCTCTCACTCAGATCGCGTTGTAACTCATGTTCTTCTTCTCTGATATGTTGTTCTTCTTCCTTGATATCTTGTTCGAATGATTGTTCGCCATCAGATACGTAGGATTCTTCAAATCTGAATCTTAATTTATTTCTTGGGGAGTAGTTGAATCTTTAATTCTTGTCAAGATCTCCTTTTCCAGGGAAGAGGAGATTCCGACTTCTGCAAGGATCTGAGTGAGTAGTTCCAAGTTGACGCTCATTATAAAATCATGTTGAAAAAGGAATTCTTACATACTAAAAGCAGAGTTCTAATAATTGTCTAAGTTTTTAATCCTTTTACAAGGTTTTAGTTCACAAAAACTCTTCCAAATCAGCACACTAAAAATTGAATTAAAAACAAAAGGACCACAGAAATAATCTTGAATTCAATACTCAATTAAACCCTCTTATAAGGACTTCTCATTAATTGAGTAATTGAATTCTTCAATTACAACCATGAACCATGAATTCATCAAACACTCTTCACAGTTGCGACAATCAAACACACTTGCAGAAATTGAAATTCACACTTGCATGAAAAATCAAACTAAACTTCAATCCATCATGCCTCCCCGGCAACGGCGCCAAAATGTTGGGTGAAAATATTATCATTTAATCCTGTTGTAGTATTTGCCCAACTATTTAATTTTTCAATCCGTTGTTCGTAGACTTACGAGACACATGCACTATATATGCAGGACTGAAGTGGAACTAATCTAATCTAATCTAAATTACTGAAATCAAATTAATCTAGGAAAGCGTTGAAACACTAACTAGGAAAGCAGGAAATTGGAAAAGAAATACAACATGTGAAGAATTTGAATGACAAACAACATATGTGAGCTCACAACAATAAAACAATCTCAAATATATTACAAGAATCAAATTACAAATCATGAAAGCATAAAAGATGAAAAACTAAGAATTCCTTTCCATTATTCATTAATCATTATTATCAAAATGAAGAGAGAGCACTCTCTTATATACATGAGGAAGATAACCATCTCATAATTACATATCCAATATTCTCTCAAGCACTCTCAACTAACTTCCCATTATTACAAGATATGATCCCTTGGAATCCTCCACAAATATCTCAAGAATTTTCAACTACTTTCCCATTATTACAAAATATGATCCCTTTGAATCCTCCACAAATCTTTCACATATCTTGGATAAGATATGCTAACCAAATCCTCCATGATTTTCTCCTTAGAAATAGGCTTGCATAATTATCTCCTTAATATGGTGGAGGAGATATGGATAAGTCTCTTGGAGTTATTTCTTCACATATTTCCTACACATCACAAAACTCACATATTCTTGAGATATATATAAAAATATGTATATTTTCTAATATTTAATCATAAATTCACTTGTAATACAAAAATGAATAAAATGGAAGATAAGAAGGTGAAACCCAAATGTATTTATGAAAATGATATGATAAAAGGTTAATGAGATGATGAAATGTAAGGAATAGTGAAGAAAAAGGTGGATGAAAATATGACATTTCTGAGTCCCAACAAAGAGGTCATCCACATACAATACCAGTATGAGAGGTTTGTCATCTTCAAACTTAAAGTAAAGGTTAGGATCGGCTTCACTCCTAGTGAATCCCAACTTCATCAAGTAGCTATCGATCCTCTCATACCATGCTCAGGGTGCTTGCTTAAGCCCATAGAGAGCCTTCTTAAACTTGCATACATGAGATTTTTGATCATAAATCTCAAATCCTTCGGGTTGCTCCATGTAGACCTCTTCTTTGATCGAACCATGCAAGAACGCGATCTTGACATCCATCTAATGTAGATTCCATCCTTGATAAGCTGTAAGGGCTATGATCCAGCGGATGGTCATATATCTGGCAACAGGTGCAAGTTGTTAGAAAATTATATATTACGGAGCAATGGAACACATAAAATATTGCAGAAATATAAAAACAAAAAACGCACAAAACGAGAGAGACACAGATATACGTGGTTCACCCAGTTTGTGCTACGTCCACCCCGCACAGCCAATCCTTCCTTTCTATTATCCAGCAAAATGAAGAGACACAACCTACAACAAATCCGCTGTAATATCCTCTCTTTTCTCTCACAGTCTCACCTCTATGTTTCTTGCTCACAGAATACACATCTATCACACAGCCTCAAAATAAAATACCCTCATACAAAGAGAGGGGTTGCATTCTAGGACAAAAAACCCTAAACTAAACATAAGTTCAACCGTCAGATCATTTGCCTAATGAACGGCCCAGATTGACTTGAAATTACTATACTTTTACAAGCAAATTTTACATTTGCTTTTAGCTTCGGGGGCGTTGCCCCCGAGCCCCCGCTGGGGGACTGCTGGCACCAGGACCCCCCAGCCGGGGGGGATCAGCCCCCCGCACCCCCCCACGTGGAGGGGTGTACAAACTTCCTGGGGTATACATCCGGCTGAAACAAAGACCTTTTAAAAATCATGCTCCACACACAACACAAATATCTCATCATAGTCTATAACTTCCTTTTGGGAGAAGCCACGAGCAACAAAACGAGCCTTATACTTTTCCGTACTTCCATCTGCTGCATGCTTTATCTCGTAAAGCCATTTAGAAGTGACAATTATTTTGTCCTGGGGTTTGGGAACTACTTCCCAGACATCACTCTTCATAATAGACTCATATTCTTTGGTCATAGCATCCTTACATACTTGATGCTTGATGACATCTCAGAATGATGACGGATCATTTTGTATGATTGTGCTCATGATGGTCAGGTATCCCTGATACCTGTTAGGTTTCTTACTTTCATAGAAGGTTCCTCGGGGTGCAGCATGTCCTTCAGCATCATCAAGTAGCCCCCTAAGTCATGAAGGCCTCATCCTAGAACAGGAAGTCTCATGTGGAGGAGGATCAATCGGATCCATGGGTTCTTCCATGTCAAGCATTGTTTCATCATCCTTTTCTTTCAGTTCCCTGGTGTCGGCTTCTTGAAAGCTCCTCAAAGTCAGAATATTTTCCACCTTGCTGAGAGCCATATCTTTGTCAAAGGTGACATCATGACTAATCACAACTTCCCTTTGATCGACTACATAGATTATATATCCCTTAGTATTTTATCCATAGCCCACGAAGATTCCTTTCTTTCCAGATGCACCCAATTTATTCCTTTACTCTTTCGGTACATGAAAATATACAGGGCTTCCAAAAATTATAAAATGAGATATGTCAGGTTTCTTACCGGTGAACATTTCTTCAAGAGTCTTGGAACCCAATGCTTGATGAGGGCATCAATTTTGTACATATACGACAGTGTTTGCAGCTTTGGCCCATAGAAACTTTGGAAGTATTTGATCATGGAGCATGGCACTGACAGCTTCCAAAATCGTACGGTTCTTCCTTTCCACCACACCATTCTGTTCAGGGGTATATGGTGTATTATTCTCCCTCTTGATGCCAGCCTATTTACAAAAATCATGGAACTCGTTAGATTCATATTCAGTCCCATTATCTGTCCTTAAGATTTTGATTTTCTTTTTGGTTTGATTCTCGATCAAGGCTTTGAAGTGTCAAAACCAAGAGAACACTTCATCCTTATTTTTCGAGAAGTATATCCACGTCTTTTGGGAATAGTCATCTATAAAAGTAAGGCAATATAAATATCCTCCCAAGGAGTTCATAGGCATCATACCAGATATGTCTGAGTGAACCAGTTGTAATATATCAGAGGTCTTACTTTGGCTTGAGGGGAATGGTCCCCTTTTGAGCTTTCCTTCGGCACATCCTGGACATACACCTACTTTCTCTACTTGGAATTTGAGCATCCCTGTTACCATTTGTCTTACATCAGGTAGAGCTTTGTAATGAAGGTGGGAAACCCTTTGATGCCAACGTTCAAACTGAAGAGATTTGCCACAAGATATGACAACCAGCGGACTTCCACTGACCTGATATAATGAATCAACTCGAAACCCAAGAGTGAAGGCATCTTTAACATTATTTTTCCATATACGTACCTTGCCATTGCTGAAGGTTACCTTGTAGCCTTTGTCTTCCATTGCCAAGATGGACACTAGGTTCTTTTTGAGGTGAGGTACATATAATACATCCTGTAAGTGGATCGTATTACCTTGATTGGATTTGAGAGAGACATTGCCTACACCTTTCACAGGATATTTCATATTATCTCCAAGGACAATTTCCAGGTTACTTTCTTTCTCTTTCCGATTATGGAGAACTTATTTGTAACTGGTGAAGTGCCTTGAGGCACCACTATCAATGAGCCAAATTCCCATTGAGTCTGAAGGAGCAGGGGTAGATAGAGCAGCTGATAGATAATATTCATCTTGCTTATTTCTTAGAAACAAAACTTGATTTGCATCATTAACTTTAAATAAACTCACGAGTCTATCGTAGATTTCCTTGGAGGTGTGCCGGTCGGAGATGTAGGTCACCAAGCACTTATCGATAGAGTCCCAGATGATCTTCTTTGTTTTGACTTCTCCGGTTTTCCATTTGTTCCTAGTAACATCAGATGCATTTGATGGAGGCTCAACAATATTGCCTCTCACATGGTCCAACACTCCTTGATCTTCCAAGGTTAGATCAATAGAAATCTTCCATCCGTGATAGTTAGCTTTCTCATGAAGCTTGTCTTTGGTAGGGAAGAGTGTTGAGGACCCCATAGTTCTTTTAGGATAGCCTTGCCAATCTTCTCTTCGGTGATTGCTCTTGCTCTTGCTCTGGCTTTGTCTTCACCTCAGCTCTGATCCCATGTTTAGTTATGGTATGTTCTATGCTTAGAGCAATTTACCTTTATTTATTATTATTCATAGATTAGAAATCACATGAGCATAAGTAAGGTGCAGATAGAACATTAAATGATCAATAGAAAACAAGCCAAGACAAGAGACATAAGATGTGGCGGTTAGCTAGGGAAAAACCCCACAATGTGTGGGGAAACCCTTTGATCAAATATTCTTTTATCTTCAATAATTTAGCAGAGAAAAGTAGTACAATAAGTCTGATTTATATCAGCAGTAGCAAACCCTAGATCAGCAGCATCAGCATTAGCGGCTTCATCATCAAAAATAGGGTAGTTAATATCTCACAAACCAGCCGTCGGATCGGCTTGATTCCACCACCAAAAAATGCAGCCTTCAGAGGAGGTCTAGATGGACCTACAATGAATTTCAGAGGAGGAGATCTGATGGTCAACACTGGTCAAACTTTGGATCTGCAATTGCAGCTTTAGGTTCAGAAACTTCCTTCCACATGTGTGAGAGAGAGTCTCTTTTCTGCGCAGTAGAGAAGAGCCTCTTTTCTGCGTAGGAGAGAGAGAGAGATATGTGATGAGATGAGTGAGTGCAAATGAGAAAAAGTCCTCCTGTATTTATACACAACTGTTGATGTTTGAATAGATGCGACTGTTGCGCTTCTAAGCCTACATGAGTTACAGTAGGTTTGGCTTGATAATAATTCCATAATCAAAATAAATTCATATCTCCATAAATACTTATCAGAATCAGATGATCTTTGGATCAATCCTACACCTCTCGACGAGAGGAATATAATAAAAAGACTATCATCCATGAATAAGATGACCCACATGAAGTTTGGCCTTGGTTGCCAATTTTAACAAAGAAGCATTACAAGCCGCTCCAGTTTTTATTAGCCCTGGTTATCAAAAGCCCTTTCAAATATTTTCATTTGCATCACCTAATTCAATAGATGTTGTTTTGTTACAGAAAAGAAATGAAGGAAAAGAGCAGCTAGTTTCTTTCTTTAGTAAGGTTCTCAGAGATGCTGAACTCAAATACAATATTCTTGAAAAATAGGTATATGCCTTGGTAAAGGCCCTAAAAACCTTCAAGGCTTATGTATTATAGTCACAGATCATTGCTTATGTGCCAAATGTTGTAGTGAAGGATGTCTTAGTCCAAAGTGATGTGGAAGGTAAAAGAGGAAAATGGATAGCTAAGATCCAAGAATATGATCTAGATGTAAAGCTAGCCAAACTAGTCAAACGGCATGGATTGGTGAACATGTTAAGAGAGTCAAACTTTCAGGCATTGCGAATCAACTTATTAACACCTATATGAAAAATAAAATCCAGGTATGAAGATCCGATATAAATTTTTATGCTCAGAATGGTATAAGCACATAATTCAATATTTATGTTTTCTCTCTTATCCCCAGTCATTGGATAGAACAATATATAGAGCATTAAAAATCAAGGCACAATCATATGTGATTGTGGGGGGCAGATTGTATTGGAAGGATCCTGTGGGAATTTTATTGTTGTGTTTGACAAAATATGAATCTACAGAGACGATTAAAGATTATAATGAAAAGGTTATGTGGAGGGAATTATATATGGAAGGTTACTGCACACAAAATTCTCCATGTAGGCTTTTATTGGCCCACGTTATTTGGTGATATATATAAGCTTGTCAAAAGCGGTCAGAAGTTCCATCCTTTTACTGAGAAAAAGAGGTTAGCTCCATTACCATTGATACCAGTCTTCATAGAAGAACCATTCAGACAATGGGGGCTAGACTTCGCTGGAGAAATTAGTCCACCTTCGAGTGGACAACACAAATGGTTTCTTACAGCCATTGATTATTTCACCAAGTGGGTAGATTTTATACCTACTAAAAAGGCAAATGACCAAGTGGTGATGAAGTTTTTAGAGGAAAACATTTTCAGTAGATTTGGGTGCCCTATCAAAATCATAACTGATAATGCTCAGGTCTTCAGTTCAATTAAGTTTGTTGCTTTTTGTCAGAAATATAATTTCAATTTTTCTCATTAAATAACTTATCTTCCTTAGGGGAATGGATTGGCTGAATCCACTAACAAAACATTGGCAAAAATTCTAAAAAAAACTATTGTAGAGAATCAAAAAGGCTGGGAATCAAAATTAAAGTTTTCTCTTTGGGTTGTCTGAGTGACTACAGAAAGGTGTATAGGCAAATCACCTTTCGAGTTAGTGTATGGAACTCAAGCTTTGTTTCCTAATCAGCTTGTGAAGCTTGTGATTGCAATGATTCAGGAGGCAAAAGAAGAACCCAATCCTCTAATAAGAAGGATGCATAAGTGTTGGAATTATGATATAGGTATTTTCCTTGATGGCAACTCACTCAGATGAAAGATCACAGTATATCAGGTTAACAACAAAGAATTATAGATCAGTTTTCACAGAATGAAGAAAGAGAGGTATACGCAGGTTCACATTGACCAAGCCATGTATACATGCGAGTTCACTGTATACAAGTCGCTTATATGTACACATGCACTTTCAAAAAAGGAAAAGCACGTATACCTTGGAAAACTAAGTCTTTGGTCCAAAGTATTTGGTCCATGGTATTTTGATCCATGGTATTGGTCCAAGGTATCTGGTCCAAGGTATTGACCCTAGTTATTTGGTCCAAGGTATTGGTCTTAAGTGGTTTTGGTCTGTCGTATTGAGAAAGGCGTAAAACTATAAAAGGAGGAGAAGATCATTAGGCCAAGATGTGCAAGTATCAAATATCTGATGAAGTGTGGGATCTAGTATGCAGGTTATTGGGTTATGGTGCATTGCTCAATCTGAACCAAGGATGAACCTTAGCGGATGACAAGGATCTAGATCTAATGATGGATCGGGATATTAAGGTGTAAAATGAACTATCATTATGTGTTTTTGCTCATGAATATTCTAGATCTAAATATTGATGCATAGATTATTCTGTAAATGATATGATCTGGGTATAGCTGAAGTTTGGAATAGCTGTAGAATTATGAACTAATGTTTGCAAATGTATATGTTGCTTGGCTTTGAGAAAAGCGTGTATACACGTAGGTTCAACACATCAAAGTAGCATATACCTCATAAAATATGTTTTAGTTTCTGCTATTTGCTGTTGTAGAGTTCTGGGTTCTGGTTTGGTTTCTAGATTACTATAGTCTGGTGACAGTATTCTGAATGATCAGATTGATGGGTTGATTTGGTCATGAAGGTGATTGGTTGATGCAGAGATATTTGATGATTAAATTACACTTGTGATGTTGTTGATGGATCAAGTCTGAAAATTTATGAAACGTGGTCCCTAGAGGAAGAGGGATGGTCGTAGCCTTTTGTAGGTCATCACCTACGTACTAGTAAACATACTGGATAATACAAGAGCTAGGGGATTGTAGCTCCCTTCTAGTAGAAGCTGGAGAATGAGAGAAGGTTGTAGCCTTCTATAGGTAGAAGCCTGCATACTAGTATAAGACTGCACCAATACAGAAATTGTAAACATATTTTCTTATTATTAAAAGAAGATAGAGATGATAGCAGTAGATGGTTTTCACCCACATTGGGTTTCCACCTTATATCTTGGTGTTCATGTGTGTTGCTTATGTGTGATGCTTTATTCTACTTTTACTGCACTATCTAATGAATTCTTGATATACTAGTTAAAGTTCGATGCATGATAATTTGGGTAAATCAAAAGATCTCTGCATATACGTTGGTTTCCTTAAGTACAGTTGTGTATACACACTAGTTCGCTTAGCTGAAGTAGAGTATACAAATCAATTTTGAAAATTAAATTATTGATTTGAAAATATTGATTCACCCCTCCCTACCCCCACCCCCCCCCAAGCATTATTTCCAACAGTAAGGTAGTGGATTTGAATGAAAGTAGAGATAAGGTAAGAGATAATTTGGTTGTGTATCAATAAAAAATGAAGGGTATTTTTGACAAGAAAGCTAAAGAAATTGACTTCAAAGCTCGAGACCTTGTGTTAAGGTGGGATACCAAGAGAGAGGATAAGGGCAAACACATCAAGTTTGATCCTTTCTGGTATGGCCCATGTAGGATTATACAAGTAAGGGAAAATAATACACTGATCCTGGAGAATCTTGATGGTGAAACCTTACAACGGCCTGTCAATGGGTAGTACCTCAAACATTATTTCCAATTCTGAATCACGAATACCTTGTCATTGTAGATACCAGAGTGAATTAATTGTACAATGTGCATAGAATTAAATTTGGAAAAGCAATATATGAATCCATGCTTGAGGTGAAGGCACTAATCTGCGGTTCTTAGTGCTTCTATGGTAAAAGCACTATCCCCAGGTGGAGCCAAATGTTGTAACATCCATTGTGATTTGAATTTTATGTTTTAATATTATTACAAAAATCAAATATTATGTTTAAAGTTTTGAAGAATTAAAAGAGGATTTGAAATTATAAAGTAGTGACCTAAGTTATGCTATCAGCGACATTCAAAGCAATATAAGATGGGCCCGACCCATCTGCTAAAAATCAAGCAGTCTTATTAAATGTGATCAAACGATGGCTTTAGAGGCGGGCAAAGTGCTCTACGGGGGGACAATGAGCACGAGTTATAATTCAGGCTCAACCCCTACTATTGACCATGACATCAATATGGTTGACCAAGATCTACGACCTGTGATCACTGCAAGGGTTCAAGCCTGATGAACCTCCCGTACACTCCCTACCCCCATAGCAGGGCACCCACACCATTTCACTCCACCTCACTCGTCACTCTCATTCATTACCATCCACCTCACCCATCGTACGCTGTCACCTCATCTACCACTCCATTAATTCGTTACATTAATTACATGTTTCCCTTTGTTTTGATTACCATATATAAAAAAAAAAGTAAAAAACCCTGTTGCATTAGCCATTTTCTTTTAGTATTGAGTAGCCTCACTTCTAGTTCAGCATTCCAAGTCAGCAACTACCACCAGCAACTATCATCCATCGACGCCATGGCCAAACAAGTAAGCTCCTCCTCAGTCATCCATACTCCGTTAATGGATGTTGAACATGATATTTTTGATACCCTCTGCACAAGTAAGCACCTTTCACTATATCAAGAAGTCACCCTGAACCATAAAAAGTCCCCTATATTCATGGCAATGGTTGGTGTTTTAGCAGTAATTTTCCCAAGGACTCATTTGTTCCCTAAATTCATTCAATGGTTAACCTCAACAATGTACTCGAGGAGGTGTTTCGTAATGAATCAGTCCGGGGAAAGTGTTTTCCAAGTAACCTATCAATTGATTCACCAAGCTTTGAATACCCTGTATCTAGAACTTACACGACCTTTACTGAAGACTCTTTGGTCAAATATTACGATAACCTGTCACCCCAAGAGTTTTATTATGTTACCTCATTCCTAACTCCTAAATCTAGACAATTCTCTCTAGATGGAAATCTGTTCTCTTTAGACATTTTTGCAGTTGATATAAGACCTGTCTTGCAAGTAATTTCTAAGATTCTAGGAAAGGAAGACTCCAAGCAGGTTGATAAAGCAGTGCTAAGATTTTTCTCCTTAATGATGAAACTAGAAGTAGTACTAGATATTCCAACATTTTGGGTAGATACTATCAATACTCAATTCATGACTTTGCCTCTTACTGGGTCCTTTAAGTTTCCTTCAATTGTTACTTATTTATTTCTGTACCAGAATGCTGAACATTTTACAGGTTTGGGTCTAAATATTGTTGACATAAATAAAAAGTAGTCAGTGGTATTATGGACAGACTTGATAAGGGGTGATCCAAGAGATGGTGGTTTATTTGAATTCACTTCTTTATTCCTTCCAGTGGCCTACAAGATCTTGAATGGAACATTGCCCCCAACATTTCTTCCTAAAGCTCAAGAATTCCTTCAATTGAGTAAAGATGTGAGGTGTGGAGATTGGTTCATATTTGAAGAACATGCAGAGATCAGGCTTTATGGAGCCTCTATCAAACCATACAAATTACCAAAATTTGTGCCAATGAGGCTTTTTGCTCTTGAATTTATCAGATAGAGCTTGAATGTAGATCAGGTTCATTTTGTTCCTATGAAGAAAGGCTATTTCTTTAAATTTCCCAAAGCAGTAGGACCCTTCATTGTGAATACTAGACAGACTGCTCAAGAGGTTGAGCAATTATTGAATGACATGTGTCTTTTATAGGTGGTTGAGTGGGCTTATGACCCTCATCAAATTATTTCAAAGAGGAGGATAGAGAATGGATATTCAGCCTTTGTGCATGAAAGTAGACTAGAAATAGAGAAAATGGCAAATGGAGGTCTACAGAACACCCAGGGGACAGAGATTGAAACCCCTAGTATTTCAGAAAAAGGTGTCAAGAGGGCTAGAGAAGATGTTATTGATTTGGATGAAGAAGAGTCAGAAGCAGCAAAAAGAACTAAAATTCTAGATGCAATGTCTGCAGCTCAACCTGGTTTAGTAATTCAATTGGGAGAAACAAAGGGTACACCAGCTTCCCCATCTTCCAGAGAACCTGTTCATGATCAGGTTCCTTTAATTCAAAGTATGTTTGCTAGAATAACTAAGAGAAGCTAGAAAGTGAAGTTAAATATGGAGGCTAAAGCTGAGTCTCAAGTTGTTCCTGAACAAACCAGATTGTTATCTGCTATGGATTTGGAGAAAAGTCAACTTAAATTTTCTTTCTCTCAGCCTACTGAAATGTTAGTTAGGTCCGACAGTAATTTTAAAACTGTTAATTTGACTGTTGATACTCATAAGCTTCTAATGCTTGACAAGATCAATTTAGACATGCAAACTCGACAGTTGATTATAAGTGACTTGCACAAAACAAATGCAACTGCTATTAAAGCAGATAAAATTTTGAATAGAGTAATTCAACAATTGAAGTTGAAGAAAGCCAAGTCCAGGGCTTTGAATGACTACGTATATGAATTAAAGAAAATTATTGTAAAAATAGGTGTCAAACCTAATGATCAACCTACAATACAAAAGTTGTTACAATCTGCTAAGTCAGAGATTAGGGTTTTAGAGAAGAAATTGAATTTTCCTACAAGTGAGAATCCCATTGCTACAGGGATAGCTGAAGTTCAAAATGAAAAGGAAAAACTCCTACAAGATGTATTGCAAAAAACTGAAGAAGTTTCTTTAATTAAAGAATCTTTGGATAAGTTGCAACAACATGTATATACTCGTGTCTATACAATAGTAATTCCAGCCAACGCAAAGGATTCAACAACACAGGTATTATAGTTGGGAACAGAGCTAAAAATGGCTGAGCATGATGTGAAGAAAGCACAAAGGGAATTGGAAACAACCTGTAAGTTATTGAATTTGAGTGAAGAAGAAGCAAGAATGGAAAAGGAAAATGCAAAAAAGTACAGAGAGGATCTTCTAAGGGCTGAAGAGGAAATTAAAAGATTGAAGGAGAAAATGAAGGGAAATATGTCCTTAATTCAAGCCAGGGAGATTCTATGGGATGAAATCATTGAAATTATCAGGGGCATCTGGGAGTTCCTTGTTATTATCTCTAAGCAGAAAGAAATTTTCTGAGACATGGATGGTGTGGTTATGAAAAATAATAAAAAATATTTAGATAGATCAAATTTTGTAAAGAGAATGATAGATTTTATTAATTCTAAGTCTACTTTAGAACTAAAGGAGCATGACATGCCAGACAGAACTCAATGTGCAATATATTTTAACAAGATGATTGTCAGAAATATTTACAGAAATATTGTTGAGAAGAAAATAATGGAGATAAAGGAAGCAGTTTCCAAGTTTAACATCCTGTTTGATAAAAGGGTTAGAGCTGGACTTCCTTCTTGCTGGGATCTACAAGGAAATTTGCTGCCATGGAAGACATATGAGGCTTTGCTAGTTGAGGAAAAAAGCAAAGTTGACAACACTCATGAAAAGACAACAGTATTGAAGGGAGCCACTATTGTGAATTACCTTAATAAATATTTTAAGCTTTTGTGGATGGTGAAGACTCTATTTACAGATAAGCCTACTTATAGTAGGATTACAACATGCAGGATAGCACTTGACAAATTGGAAGAAGCACCAAAGTCAAATGTACCATTGTGGAGAAAATGCAAGGAATGGATGATAGAGCAGACCAAAGATACACCAACAGGACCACCTACTCGAGCCACATATTCAAACGGCGATCAGCTTTTACCAATCATACTTTAATCTTTTAATTTATGTTATCTTATTTCCTGAGAAAAATGAGGTGCCTTTTACCCTCTAATGTAATGTTTTGTAATTCCTTTTAATTTAGACAGTTAGAAAGTAGTTAAGTAGTTTGACAGTTTTGGTAGTTACCAATTGTCTCGTGATGTATAAAAAGAGGGAAAATTATAGATGAAAGGTCCGAATTTTGAAGAACCTGAAGACTATACTATTTTGTACTTGATAGGTTGATGATTGATGATAGAATCAAGAGTTTTCCATACAATGTTGGTTATTATTTTGTAATTTCTCTGTTATGTGTCATTATGTCTCTTCCTCTCTTTAAATATGGTAATGAAGTTGCAAGTATTTTTTTGCTTATGTGAATAAAGTTAAAATTCCTTAAAAGAGCACCCCCATATTTAAAACTCCTTTCTCTATGTTTCTTCTAAGTTACAGATGATAGTTTCTGTCAAACACAACATATTGTCTTTGATTTATTAAAATATTCTTCACAGAGCATTTATATTCAACATCACATGGCATCTTAAGATTTTCATATCAGCTAAATAATAAGGTTTTAAGGTTAGGTCCTTTAGATCCTTCAAAAGAAGATACGTTATAGAAATAAGTGACATGCATAATAAAATTTAATGTCTTAAGCACAATTTCTCCACAACCTAGAAATTGGTTTCTTAAGGGACAATAGTTGGGTTGTGATAAAAATTATATTTTTCCTAGGGAGATCATCCAATATCTTAATAATCAAGGTATTTTTCATGTGATTGAGATTTATCTCCACCTTAAGGTTAGAGTCCCACAAGGGTGGGAAACTAGTTCAGACTTAGGCCTCAGAGATCACCCATCTACTACGTGGGAAAGCTACATCACATATATCATGTTGAGTCACATCTCTCTCTCGAATTCTCC
Source organism: Pinus tabuliformis (assembly GCA_031772625.1). Taxonomy (NCBI): domain Eukaryota; kingdom Viridiplantae; phylum Streptophyta; class Pinopsida; order Pinales; family Pinaceae; genus Pinus; species Pinus tabuliformis. The sequence goes on from CM062816.1 coordinate 37,484,685, forward strand.
ATATAATCTAGTTTGGACCTATCATATTACTGGTAGAGACACCCCTAAGGCTGGGTATCTCAAGGTTGCTTTTGAATCTCTCCATGCACAACAACCCTAAAAGGGAACATGATTTGGAAGGAAAAGTGTCCTATAAAATCAAATTTTTTGAGTGGCATATGTTCAAAAACAAAGTATCGATCTCAGGAAACCTTTAGAAACATTCTTTACATGCCCCAGGAAGATATTCTCTGTGCCATTTGGAGGGAAAATCGGCTCTCCACATTTTTGTTTGTTATCTCTTTTTAAAATTCAGTTGGTCGAAAATGGTTCGGATTCTACAGTCGAATCTTATATGGGAACGAGAAAATATTGAATGTTGTCTATAGATATGGTATTTAGGACATATTCTAAAGTAATATAAAGATCTCTCCTTTGTTTATGCATGGCTAATATGACTACAACACAACCAATCCATTTTTTATTTCAATCCCCCTATGGATGTCAAAATGGCAACTTAGTGTCTTGGAATCATGACTTCTAATGCACATGTCCCTGCCTCTCATCCATACTCCTTTTCTATGGACATTCTATTCAAACTCATTTCAATTGGGCTTTCTTTGATGGTGTAGAATAAATGAGTTCGCCAAAAGGTGGGGATGGGGGTATACTATATTTCTCAGATACACACTCGAGTCTCCTTTAGCGTTAGTTTGGGTCCTACTACAAACAGTCGTGTTTAATTGATAATGTTTAAACCACTTATCCAACTTGTCGATTTCCAAAAATATTCAGAACATGACTTCTTTAGTTTCTGACATAACTTTTGATCATGTATACAAGCACTAAAACCAAGTTGCAAACTCCCTAATAAAGCAGAGTCTAGAATTTCCTCGAGAGTCTGATTGGTCACAAAATTAGAACATAGTCTTAAAAAATAATGCATCCATCATCGCTCGGTAGATGATGGGGCCTTAAATCATCTAAATAACATTACGTAACTCTTATCTCTATTTGGAAATATTTTAAGATTTTGTGATGTATATGTTTTGTATATTTCTGACAATTACCAACTAATATATGTAATTCTACTTGCTATAGTGGCTAGTCATGGATAATATTGGATATAAACAAAGGATGGGTCACACTTTGAATATAATATTAGTACTTATTCCAACCTCCACTAAGATTCATATTATAATTTTAATATAGAATATTCATACTTTATAATATTAGTTAAATTGAATATAATATTAATACTATTTATATCCTTCATGTGGGTTTATAACATAATATGTATACACATCGTCTAACTAATATGCTAATTGACCCTTTGATGGGCACTTTTTTCTCGTTAATTTTGCTAAAAACTTGGTAGATATTTTTAAGAATCATAAGTCATATTTGTTTAATATGAAAAGTTCTAGTGCCTTTGGGGCCTTTTAATGTGTTCAAAATTGCATTTTAAACAATAGGAAATCACAATCTTGGTCAAAATTGTATTGTTGTATTCTGACAAAAAAAACCATTTCATCTATTAGTTAGACTATTCCATATGAATATGTCATACTTTGAATATAATATTGGTACTTCTTCTAGCCTTCAGGTAGATTTATAACATAATTTGAATATGAAATATTCATGCTTGATAATATTAGTCATATTTTGAGATATCTATTCATATCATTTACAAATATTTTTATTTAAGATCACATCAATAGATATTTTATTATTATTTATATTGTTAAACCAATTTTCAATTTAATTTAAACCCTAATTATATATATATTGTAGCATAAGAACTGAGTTGTAAATATACATTTCCTACAAAATAGCTAACTTTTATTTATTATTATATTTTTTAGGAGGTCCATTTTAGACCTCAAATTTCTCTAATATGATTGTGTCCATGCAATATTAAGAGGAAATGGTGTTTATTGTGTTAGTGGCCGAAGAAAAAAAGAACGATGTGCTTTCAAATGTGAGTTGAAAGATAAAATCCAAAATTTTCTGTGCTAAGTTGGACATGAAGCCATCTCACTCTAAGAGAAGTTTTATTATGATGAGTAGGATTGGATGAGACATGAAAAAATCTAGAGAAGAAAAGTATGTAACCAAGAATGGTTATGTAGTCACAAGAATAAGTGAAAGAGACACAAATTTTCCATGTACATATTAGAATGATATGTGAATTGAAGGATTAGTGGAAGAGTTTTAGTTGCAGCTTGTGGCCACAACATGAGTTTGTTATTTTATCTTTCCTAGAGAGTGTAATGTAGGGGCATTTGACCGAGATACCCTATAAATTTTTTCCATCCCTCTGATCCCATCCAATGGTCCAAATGCCATTATGGTGGTTGATTAGATTAACAAAGAAAATTGGTTTGGGTCACCATGGAAATTATAATTATTTCCTATCACCTCCTTTGATGAATGAAAGTATCTCATTAGGTTGAATTACTATAGTGAAAGGAGTAGTGGGCAATCAATTTTTTTTAAGCCATTATATCTCCTCCCATTTAGTGATAGTTGTTTCTTTTGTTGCCTTGTTTTTAGTTGTGGATAGAAGGGGGAGTCAAAAGGGTGGTCAGGTGAATTGTGGAACTGATGGAACTCAGGCCACTACCCTGGACTCCATGAAACTTCCAGGAATGATAAATAACAAGGAAACAAAGATGCTAATGCAAAAAATTAACTAATTACTTAATGAGACCCCTACTAACCATGACAAACATTTAGTCAAACACATCACACATATGAAATATACATGTCATAACAACATATCTAAGCATAAGGGTCTCAAACTTATCTTTGGTTCACTAGGAAGCATTGGTACATCATCCCAATAACTCTATCACCATCTATTAAGCCATCTATTCATTATAAATTCATTGATTAATCAAAACATGATGAGATCCACACATCATCATTGTCATGAAACTAACTCATAACCAACATATGACCAACATAAATATCAAGGATATAATCGTCATATAAACCACATGTAAACAAGTATATTTAACCATAAAATACCAAGGAGAATTAGTCCTTACTGATGAATGAATAGGCCAACCAGGTATGGGACTTCCATGAACCACCCGACCTTAGATTGGGTTGAACAAAATCTCTATTTCAACTAATCATTCCCGTGCCATATTCCAAGCATGAAATTGGGATCTCATAAAACAAATCAATCAAAAACTAAACCAGGGCTTTTAGAAGCCAAACCACCTCAACCCTCAACCAGTGATTCCACCTCATGTTCAGAAATCACTGACCATTACCATATTGGTCTCTGCCCAAGCTATCCAGGGCTCCAGAGTGTTTGTTCCAACCAGGGCTTCCAAGGCTAGTAAATCAACACAACAAGGGCTTCTAGAGCATTTTTCCAACCAAGGCTTCTAGGACTAGTAAGTCAACCCAAGTTGTTATAGGGCTTCTATTATACAACAAAATGACCTCCTAATTAGCTTAGAGGAGAAAGACACATTGGTTGGAAGGAAGATCTGAGTTACAGGTCTATTTTCCAAGGTATCACACCCTAAAAAAAGACAAGAGGAATTATAACGATTTCCAACTCTTATACAAAAGTGTTAATCCCTAGGTTAATGCTCTATTTTTCCTAAAGGGTGGTGTTATTATATATTTATGAGATTCTGAAGGTCAAAGTGCGAGTTTACTGATTGACACTCTGGTTTTCACTCAAATGTCAGTTCGAGAAGTAGGAAACATCTGACTCAAGCCTCACTAAGGACATTTGTATTCCTAATAGAGCTTCACAAGAAGGGAAAAACCAATAAATCGAGGCAAAATCCAAGCTTTTTCCTCATTGGAACTCATGAAATAATTGGAAAGGATGAGCCTCTCTCCATCTATATATTGAAAGCTCGTTCATTGTAACAAAGGTCGAATGATGATGGAAATTTTGAAGAGCTTAAGTATTGTTATGTTGCCAAGAATTTGAGAGAGAGAGAGAGAGTGGAGCTGGAGGACTAGAGGAGGCTTGATCTAGCCAAAATTGTTGTAATCATCCTTCTTCTATCTAATAATATAGATAATTTTATGTTTTTTGTACTTGATGGTGTCGATATTGTATTTCTTTACATGTTGGATCAATGGCATGATTGATAAGTAGCTTAGATTCATGTTGATTTATATTTTCTTATATTTTAATGCTTTGATTGTGAAGGTTCATATGTTGTGGAGATTACACTTTGTCTTGTTTATGTGTAGGTTCTGATCTAGGAGCTGGCGGAGAGGTCTTCAACTTTTCCACACTAACATCTCTAGCAGAACTACACGAATGACTATCGTAATCCTTCTCCTTTTGCTTTGTCAATCATGGATTAATATGAATATATGTGTGTTTCTTTGCAAAAATTGTAGTTAATATCAAACACTCTATCGTGGGTCTTGTGAAGACGCAAGAGGATATTTTATCCACAACCACCCATGAAATAAACCCTATATCATCTTCCAAAGTGTTTTTCGAACCAAGGCTTCCAAAACTAGTAACTCAACCCAAGATGTTACAAGGCTTTCAAAGCATTTGTTCAACCAAGTCTTCCAGGAACTAATAACTCAACCCATATCCAAAGGAACATGAGCGCCAACCAGAAATAAAAAGTAAAACCAACAATACCATGGATATCCAGGGAATGGTAAGGTTAGGCAAAACCACTTTCAATATAGGAAATCCTCCATGCCAATGACAGATCATAGCCAAATGATCACATGCATATGTCCTGAATGCCAAAACTAGTAAGGAAATCATACATGCAACTCAGTACCTACAAGAAAATCCATTGTAGTTTTTGATCTCGATGTCCTCTTGTGCTTTCCTACTTTTCCTTTTCCTTCCTGCTCCAAATCCCAAGTATGTCACACTCCTCCCAGAGCACTCCAAGAAAACTCTAAGTGTTGAAGAGTATGAGAGAGAGAGAGAATAGAATGAGAGCTCCAAAACTGAATTGACAAAATTCTGTGAACTAATCCTCATAAGCCTTTTTATTAACGAGGCCTCTATTTTCTTCAATTTTCCATTATTTTCCTCCTCACATGCAACCTGTGGCCTTTCACCTTCATTTTCTCTTATTTTCCATTATTTTCGTAATTAAATGCCAATAAATGCCACTTTTCCTTTCCAAAGCCTTAGACATTGCCTTTTCCAATTTCCATAGCCATTAATTAATCAAAAGTGATCCCCATCACTATGTTTTTTCCCAACATTCATCTTGGAATATGTGTCCCATGACCAAGGTCTTATTTTACCTTTATTAAATTTTACATGGATTTTTTACTAGGTTTGTTACAAAACCCTCCCCCTTGGGGGAACACCATCCTCGGTGTCCAATGACACCTACAACCAACAAGAATGCTAAAAGAAAAACATACTACCCACGGGCATTTATAACTTAGCTCATTGTAGTATTTACAATGATAAACTTGCTAAAGATAAAAACAAAATCAAAACATAACATCATGATATTCATAACGACATGACACCCATACCGATTATTGGATATTTATAACATAGCTCGTGGCAGTATTTACATCCATATACATATGTACATAGACCAAAGCATCACACTAAAACATATACAAACACATATACCAAAACATCCACTCAACCAACGAATAGAGAAGGATACATAACCCACATCTAATCTATCACCTCCCATGTAGCTTCATCGGTCCCAAAGTGCTTCCAATGCACTTTAACCTACTTGATTGATCGGTTCCGAAGCATGAGCATATTTCTCTACAAAATGCACTAAGGTTCTAGATGGAATTCTCCTTTTGGATCCACCTGTAATATAGACCAATCAATCATATGATCAACATTTTTAGCATACTTCTTAAGCAACGACACGTGAAAAACATCATGGGCTTTCAGTTTTAGAGGCAGTGCAAGTTGATAGGCTACTGGTCCAATCCTTTCAATCATCTTGAAAGGTCCACAAAACCAAGGTGTCAACTTGACACCTGATCCAATCCTCAAGGAGCTCTTCCTTGACTTGATACACAAGTACACCTATTCCACAACCTAAAACTCCTTAAACAACCTATTTCAATCTGCATAACTGTTTTGTCTATCCTGTGTTGTATTTAGATTCTTCTTGATTACCTGCATTTCCTGTTCCATCTCTGCCAACATATCTAATCCTATCAATACCCTATTGACTAGATCACTCTAACTGATGGAAGTATTACAACTTCGCCCATAGAGTGCCTCAAACAAACTCATCCTCAAAGACTCCTAATACCCATTGTTGTAAGAAAAATATACCACTGGAAGATACCCTTCCCACTTTTGTTGCTGATACATCACATACATCCTTAACATACCCTCCAATATCCTATTGACCCTCTCTATTTTCCCTCTTTCTATAGATAATAAGTTGTGCTAAAGGTCAACTCTGTATGCAAACCTGCAAATAACGGTTTCAAAAACCTAGAAGTGAACTTAGCATCTCTTCGTGACACAATAGGACATTTTTTCCTTTTTTCTTTTCTTTTGAATATGCCATGTTACCATGGGTCTTGAGTTTGTGGGAAATGATGTGTGTTTTCCAGCAGATTATTTGCAGTTGAAGATGTAAACCCAGGTCTAAGATCTTCATCCTCTTTGTAATGTTTTTTGATGAAAGTTTCAATGATGTTATAACATCAACCAGGACCCTAATATCAGTTTCTTAGTTGCCAAAAATTTTAATTGGGGCAAATGTAACCATACCTCTCTCACTATTATTATCTAAAGTGAGATAATTAAAGCATACATATTCATGTTTAGTCGATATTTTTTTCTACAATGTAACATCTCATTTCTTACATTTTACACAGAGCATTGTAGAAAAAATATCGACTAAAAATGTGAGCTAAGTTCTTATATTCATGTGGATCACATCCAGCATAGAGATATGCCATTTTAACAAGATTTTATTCAAAACACATACATAACAACAACAAGCAGAAGGCTACCGAAAAAAATATTGAACCTTGTTTAAAAAATTTAAAATAACCATCATAAAAAAACCAAGGTCTGTGAAAAACAAAAATGCACACAGTTTTGATCCTTAATGCGGAAAAACACCAAATCACCAGTAATACTAGAAATTACCCCAAAATGTGCAAAGAGACGCCGATAGGTTTGTTAAAATGGAAAAGTTGTATGAGGAATACAAGTGAAATAGAGTTTCTAGACAATGTAAGTTCATGCGAGGTGATTTCCAAATCCTCTATGTCCATGCTTCTTAGGCCTCATATTTTGTTCCTTTTTTGGCACTTCATTACTAAATTTCTTTGCAACATTAATGTTTTTCCTATTTCACACTCACTTTCCTCTCCATGTGATTCTTCTTGTGCTATTGTTCACTTGTTAACAGCTCTGAGGTTTAGAGGACATTCCTAGGCTTTATGTGTCTCATTGGAAATCAAGCACCTTAAGGGTGTTTGATCTCCAAATCCTTTTAAACCTTCCCTTTCTTAAATATTTTGACTTTAAATTTGGTGCCTCGAGGTTTTTAAAGGATGATTTGAAGTTTTCTCTACAATTTTTTGTTCTTTCACGTGAACTTCTCTCTGTAATATTGTTTAGACTCTTTTCAATATCTAAATTTATGAGTTTTACTTTGTGAGTTTTTTTCCTAATTTCATAAAAGCCTTTGTTTGATATCAAAAAGTTTACATATAAAAAAGGTTTTATTTCATGAGTTTCCTTTATGTTGTCATAAAACCCCTTGTTTGACTTTAAGACCCTCATTGTCACTTTATTTAAAACTGTATTTAAAACCTATTGAATCATTATGCATTTGAAGGGATTTAAGAGACACTATATACAATAGAGGGAAATAGCATGACGTGTTTTAATGAATAATATGAATAGGCACAGGAAACCAGGATTCTGAATTTTTGTTCATGGAAATGCAAAATATTCAAACATGTTTTCACTTTAACATCTATATTCTTTTGTTGAATTGAGGCTTTTGTGATCCATATCAAGTTTATGAGAGATTTTTCAACGTAAATCACATGATATTTAATTTGTTGACGCCTTTCGAACGGTTCATCATCAGGACAAGTTGAAGAATCAGATTTAGCTTGCATGTTAAATTCATTATACAAGCAACTTTTGTTTCTATATATAATTATATTCATTAAGTGAGCATTTGGTTATTCAGTATTATAAAATTATTTCCATTTCAAATAATTGGAGGAATAAATATTTTAAATAAAAAATATTATAAAATTATTAAAAATATAATGCATTAATTATACAATGAAAGAAAACAAATTGAATTAGGATTTCATGTATGTTTTAATTTTCTATCCATAACATAAAAGATAACAAATTATACCGAAACAAAAACTTTCAAACATAATTTAAAAACATGGATCTTTCCCTTATTTCTAAAATAAAGTTCAAATATGACTTTCCTATATAATCCATATTGGTTACACCAATAAGTTACAAATCTTGTTGATAAATGATATATTTTAAGAAAATAATAAATTAAACATAATAATTCTTTATAGTTGAAGAGGTTTTGGAACATATCTCATCATTTCATCATGGGATATGTTCAAAGATCATAAATAAATAAATGAAAGTATTAATTATTCCATTTGATGCATTTTAACTAAGAAGAGAGAGTGATTTTATAATTTGATTAATATCTAAAATCTGTTAATTTTATATATATATATATATATATAATGAATAATTTTATTTGTTTATTTAATGGTTTGATCTGGAAGATTTCAACCTTGAATCAGAAAGTTTATATAATATGGTGATCACCAATTGAATAGCCCTTATATCCAAATTTATCATATTATTTGTGGAAATTAAATCTAAATGGAAAAGGCTTTAACCTTCCCTCTAACCACTAAAAATAAAAATAAAATTAAATATAAACTAACTATAAACTAACTATGATTGTATTACTGAAAAACACATGCTATATTTGTATTTTTATCTCTATAATAAATGCACGTAAAAATTATAATAATTTATAATACTGATTTTTTCCACTACAAACATAGAATGTGAAATATACTACAACAACAAACAAAAAACACAACAACAAAAATATTGCTAATTGGTTGGGTCAGCGCATTTTTTATTTAAGACTATAAAAATAAGCAACATAAGGCAATACACTTTATAAAGTGATAACTTCGTATTGTTATTGTATTGTTTATAAAGTGAAGTGAATAAAAGATGGTATATTTTAAAGAAATTCTATATATATATATATATAACAGATTTCAAAGTATAAGAAGCGAGCCGAGCCGCCACCCCAATTTTTTCTATTTTCTAAAATAACATCTATATTGAGCAATACACTTTATATTGTCATATAAGAAGCGAGCCGCCACCGTGGTCGACGTGGACTTTTGCTTTACTTTGTTTTTTGTACAGCGCTTTGCACTCTATCGTTATCACACCCGAGCAGGTAAAGAATTGTCATCGTAATTTAATTTATAATATATAATTTATTCGAATAAACTAATTTAGTAACAATCTTCCCTCTTTAGAATTTCGTGATCTTTATTATAGATTTTGAATGTATCTTGATCTATTTAAAGGACGGCAAAATGTAAAGTTGTGTAAGCTTAGAATTTGGATGATGTAAACAAGTTTAGTTATTTTAAAATTTTGATGATGTTAGTCCAGCAATGAAGAAATTGCCTACAATTGAAATGGTTGATTTGCTTCTTTGAGAAGGTTAACAACAACAGTTTATCATAACTCTTTAGAAGGTTAACAACAACAATGTATCATAAATTGCAATTGCTTCTACATAGCTTTGTTAACTCATATTCGTTGGATTTATCAAGAAAGCGCCTTGCACTTGTATGATTTTTGTCTTCTCTGTTTTGAAGAATAAACTGAGAGAAGGCCACAACATACCATACAATGTGCTCATTGCAGATTTGAAGGTTGGTATGGGGATTGTCAATTGAAGGCTCTTGTGTTGTTGAGATTTCTATATTAATATTGAATGTTTGTCCTTGTTTCGATTTTGATTGAGTTGCCTAAGGACGGGGTTGAAAACTGATAGCTAGGAGTTGTATGTGAAGAGTAGCATAATGGTTATGAGTTCTATATGAAGAGTAGCATAATGTTTATGAGTCAATTTCACTAAGAACAAATTGTTTAAATTTGTGATGGACCTGCCCAAATGTAAGCTACTAAATTTCCTTCAATTAAACACCAATTGAAGAATTGAGTTCAACCTTATGTTTAATCTTTATTGGTTTTTGCAATATTTGTCAAACCACATTTTTGTACAACCACTTTTTATGTTTGCAAAAATAATATATAAATTAAGTAAAAAGATTAAATAATTTTCCATATTTATTACTTTGAGAAACTAACATAAATAGATATAAAAATATAGTTTATCAAATAGATATACAAATATACATTAAAATTTAGAGATATATAAAATTTTAAAAACATAAAAAAATACACTTAAAAAATTTAAATTTAATATATCAATTATTACTTTTTTAATTATGGAAACTAAATTTTTTTTTTTTTTTTAATTTATAAATGTTATCAACATTTTTTACACCTTTTGAAACAATTGTTAATATAATATTTATCATTATTCTAATGCTTATTATGGGTTATGCCTATAAAAAAATTCTATTTAATTGAATTTATATTTAATGAAATTAAAAAATTCAATGTTTGGTAGGTTGATTTAATAAAAGTTCAATTTTTCTAGGTTGACTTTTTTTTGTATTATTTGTTCCTTCATCGAAAATTCACAACTGGAGGTATTGAAGTGCTAAAAGTAACGTTGACGAAGTTTGTCAATTACAATTACAACTGGTTAATCTCACCTATACACTAATATTTTGAACAGGTCTAAGGCTCCTTATTTTCAAATTACAAAACCAGCCTTTACGTACCTCAACGTCCTCCTCTTCCTCTCGACTTCTATGTCTCTTCCTCTTCTCCTCTACTTACCGTGTCTTACATTTCCTCTATTTGTCGTGTCTTCATGCTTTTTCCACGACGTCGCACTGTGCTCTGACTAGCTGCCATTAACATTGTGCTCTCACCAGCCGCCACTAACGCCGAATTCAAGAAAATAGCAAGAAGTTTGATACACTCATCCATTCCATGATCATGCAATCAATAAATGGGTGAGGTGTTGTACAATTATTTCTGATTTTTCATGATAGTTTTAGAAGAATAGGAGTAAGGATTTCTATATAAAGAGAGATCTGCATATGTTCAAGACATCACCTGACTGAGAACTCTGAGATATCATGTTGTAAAAAGCCTTATGTATTTTTCTCGTTTTTATTAATATCGAAGCCCATTTTGGTATCAAAGCCACAAACCTGTTCCTGTTAGAAGATAATAAATTCTATAGAGAGAGTCTGAAGTTAGCTAGGCAACCTTTGAAAAGTATTTGTTAACAAATACTCAATAGATAATAGCTGATTCAGTCAATCTTTGAAATAGTTTGTAAACATGGCCAATTTCTTAAGATCATTCTCAAATATCGATAGAGGTTCTATATCTAAAGTAGACTATAGATCCCTTGAATCTGAGAGTGTAGAACATGAAAAGGTTGAAGATCTAGAAAGTTGGAACCCGCCAGTTTTGAGCTCTAAAGAAGTTTATCTTGTTCCATCTTTGTTTAGTCTATCCAAAAAAGTTTGGCTAAAAGAAGTTGAACTAAAGATAAAAATATCAGGTCCATCTCTACAAATTATTGGTCTCAATTTGTTTTCTGAAGATGAAATTAAAAAATTCCGAAAATATGTTGCTGAAAAGAAATTATCCTATTTGCATTTCGGGGGAATTAGAATTGGATTAGCTCCATTATTCTGTCATGGTCTCAATACTCCTTGTATAGCAGAAGTATTCGACACCAGACATAACATATATGATTATGCCCGGATCAGAACAATACTTAGAAATCTATCCTCGGGATGTCAATATGGCACTATCTATTCAGATTATGCCATTAGTTCACTTCAAATATTGTTGGAAATCTTTAGTTGGAGTACAAGGTCTAGAAATGGTTCAAGACAGTGAATATTTATCTGTGTTAATGCAAACCTCTTTCCAGCTGACCAATATTGTACATCCTAAACTAATACAGCAGTTTTAAAATATTGTGTTGTTGTAGGTGTGAGCTGTGCTCAATTAGAATGTGTTCATTATGACAAAGAAGCTTTGCCTAATGACTGGTATATCAAATATAAATCAGATGATCATGTTATAATTCTTCTTGACCGACCAAAAGTACCTCGGCCTATAGTAGTCATGTCAGGAAAACATGTGTTACCAGCAATTCAAGAAAATGAACAACCTCCTATTAGTGGTAGAAAATCATTCTACCGTCATATTACTTCACTAGACGAAGCCAGTTCTTCCACAAGTACATTGTTGTCTACAAACCAATCATACATACTAGAAGAAAAACATTTCTTTGTTGTAAATAAGATGTTTCGTACATATGTTAGTCATACACCACCTGTAGAGGAATTTCAGTTTGCAAATCATAGATTTGTAAAAGGAGGGAAATGGCCACCCAAGACAAAATTCTATACTTCTTCATCCAATACCAGACAACCAGCAACAAGAGCTGACTGCGCCCCTTTACTAGAACAAAATTCACAAAATCCAAACGATTTAGAATAGGTCTACTAGATAGGAAACTATCTAACCACCTGGTGTTCACATGTTGAAGATGTTCTAGATGATTTGGGTAAACAAGCTGATTTAATAAATTCCAACCTTAAATTGTTTTATGATGAGCAACAACTAGAACAATCAGAAAAGGAAGAAAGAAGAAGAAGGAGACAGAAGAAAAAGGCTAAATAAATCCCTAAGTTTCAAATAGATATGAGTGCACCTAATTATTGGGATCGGGAAGAAGAAGAATAAAAAACAACTGCAACTAGTGTAGAAGAGTCCACTTCAAAGAAAACTGGAAAACTAACCAGTGAAAAGAATGAAGCATATCAAATAGATAAACCTTTTGTTTCAAAGAAAGAAGTGATGACCCTTGATCCAGCTGCCTCCAATTTTCCTTCTTTTATCTTGCCATCCATAAATAACTAGAACAAGCCTCATATCCTGAAAGAAGTGAATAAGTATCCAAGTGTCGAAGAAGATATGTATGCTGCCAATAGAAGTGGTTATATTCTAGATTTGGATAATTCTTCAAACCCTGAAGAATCAATCCAGATTTGGATAGGTGCTCTGTATCAGATGCAAATTACAACAAAATTGGATAATGTATCCATTATGGTCCTAGCAGAAAAACTCATGACTAGTATAGAATATGATTGGTGGATGGGACATCATAAGAAGAGAGAAGAGCCGTCATGGAAGCCGGACTGTCTACATTAGAATTATTGCTAAAGGCATAGTTTGTGCCAGAACCGGTTGATGAGAAAAAGCAATTGATAACAGATCTTAGTTGAATGGAATTAAAATATTTGAAGTACTTTGATCAATTCAGTAAAAATTTCATGGCTAAGGTTTTCAAAGCTAATCTCTCAAATGATGTGGCTCAAAAAATTTCTTTTTTGTCAAAATTACGAGGCAATCTAGGAGACCTCATTATGAAAGATCTAGATGTACAGAACAAAAGACTAGATCAACTTTATTGGGTTGACCTTCTTTTTAGAATTACAGAGAAAGTTAAATATTTATGCTGGCAAAAGAAGGCGCATGACATCACACCCAGTTCAGATGTCTGCAAAATCATGCTACCATGGACACCATTCAAAAAGAAAAGGAAAACAAAGAGGTATAGTAGATTTAAACCCAAGAGAGCCTCAAATCCAAGAAAGTCGTTCCGAAAGTATAAATTCTTGAAGAGAAGATCAAAACCAAGAAACAATCATTGTTGTTTCATATGTAAAAAGGAAGGACATTTTGCACGAAAGTGCCCACAAAATTCATCAAGTAAACTTAAAGCTTGTATAGATATAGAAGAATTTCAAAATGATTGGTCTATAGTAGAATCAGAAGATGATATTTTAGATGTATATATTTTGATTGAAATATCAAATGTAGAAGAAGAAGAGTGTGTCCAGAAGACGAATATTTGTTTATCCTGTTCAGATGATGATTTTTTAGAAGAGCTCCATTACAGTGAACACGAAGAAGAAAGTGAAGAAGAAAGTGACATTGAAGTCACTAGTGAAACAACAAATGTTTCAGAAGACAAATCCGAAAGTTCACTGTCAGATCAGCTAGAACAAAAAGGTAATCAATCGGTGTTACCTTTTCCAGAAGTAAATTCTTTCTATCCATTTCAGAAAAGAACCACAACCTCAATGAGTCTTCCAAAACCAGAGATCAATAGAGTAGAAGAAAATACTTTGTTAAAAAAGATAGTCAACACTAATAGCCTTATTTATATCTCGGTTCAAGTTCAAGTAAAAAATGAATGGATATCTGTTGATGCATTCATAGATACCGGTGGATTAAACAATTTGTCTAGACCATCTCTGTTTAAATCTCTATGAAAACCGTTGGAAAATATACTGGTGTCTGAAACCGTAGGAGGATCTGTGAGTTTAACTCATTATGTAGACAATATTCCATTAAAAGTTGGGGGGAGTATAGTTAAGATTTACGCAATACAGCATTTTGTTCCCTTAGCTAGTTTAATGTTGGGAATGCCATTCTTAAATTTTGTGCTTCCAGTAACAATAAACCAAGATAAGCTGATTATAAATCTGAAGAAGAAGGCTATTGTTGTACCTAAATTGTTTATTGCAAATTCAAAACCAAGACATGAAAATAGCCAGAAAAGAGTAGGAGCCAGAAATCCATTAAATGATTCTGATGACTGGCAGGAAGTTCTGCAAATCTATGAATCAAGAGCAGAATCTAAATCAAAGCAAATGGCATGCATAGATCCCAATTGGTCTATGGAACAAATTGCTATCCATGACAAACATCTAAAAAGCTATTCAAAAAATCCACAACAGTTTTGGGTAGTAGAAAGTCCAATGCAAGAGACTGTGACCTTGCATGATAATGGAGTTAAAGGGAAACTGATTCCTCGCACTCCTTTAGACGAGCAAGAAATAAAGAGACAAATTAAACAATTGTTAGAAATTCATCTAATTGAGCCAAGTGAGTCTCATTATTATTATTCAATGTTTCTAGTAAGAAATCATTCTGAGATAGTTAGAGGTAAACCTAGAATGGTGATAAATTACAAACCTCTAAATGCAATTACTCAGATTTTTAATTATCCACTACCAAGACCAGAAACCATAATGCAGAAAATAAAACACAACAAAGTATTCAACAAATTTGATATGAAGTCTAGATACTCTCATATTCAAATACAGACAGAGGACCGGCATAAAACTACTTTTATTTGTCTTGCTGGATTTTACCAATGGAAAGTTGTTCCATTTGGTTTGAAAAACTCCCTTGCATTCTTCCAGCGAAAAATGGATTTCATTTTTGCCAAGTATGATTTCGTTGTAACATATATTGATGACATTCTTATTCATAGTCTAGATGTAAAAACCCATCTAGAGCATTTAGAGATTTTTCTAAAAGAAGTTCAACAACATGGCAGAGTTTTATCAGAAAGAAAAATGTTTTTATTTCAAGACAGTATAGATTTTCTGGGAATTCATGTAGTCAATGGTGCAATTCAGATGAAACCACATGTGTTGACTAAATTAACCCAATTTCCAGATGAATTGAAAGATACAAAAACAATTCATAGGTTCTTAGGAGTCCTGAGTTACATTCACAAGTACATCCTAAGATTGAAACAGAAAAAAACTCCAATCAGAAAACATCTCAAAGAGGGATGGTCACCAGAAGCACCAATAGCAATCAAACCACTGAAAGCAGAATGTAAGAAATTACTGAAACTCCAACCACCAGTTGATGGTCTGCATATACTCCAAACTGATGCTTCTTTATATTTTTGGGCAGTCGTTCTTTTTTAGCGAAGGGGGAAAGGTGATGAAAGACTTTGTGCCTATGCATCAGGTGAATTCACACCCAGCCAGAAGAATTAATTCATAGCAGTAAAAGAAACATTGGCTATATTCAATGGGATACAAAGGTTTTAGTTATAACTTACACCTGTGAAATTCTTAATAAGAAAAAACTCCAAGAATTTCAAATATTTTTTATCTGCCAAGATATCAAGACAAATTGCAAAAGGAAGAATTCTTGCATGGCAAATTTGGTTCAACAGTTTGATTTTGAAGTCGAATGGATCCCAGGTAATTCAAATTATTTGATAGATTCATTAACCAGGGATATGAATAAAGCATTCATTACTTGTCCAAGTTCGTGTTTTACCATTCTAGGAAAAGGACCACAGGGCGATAGTTTTTATGCATTTGTTGACAGATTCAGATTGCTTGAAGGACATGCAAGGAATCTTGCAGAAGAAATCAAGAAAGTTGTGGGAATGAGACTGAGAAGAAATACTTGGATTAGAAAATGCCAAGCCTGGAAATCAAAGAATGTAGGTATGTCTTTAGGCCTAGATGCTGAACTGGTAAAGGTATATCCTTTGCCTAACATGAAAGTAAAGTTATTTTTCAAAAGTCTCTCAGATCTATGGTCTAGTGAATACGCTGAAAAGATGATATGGCTCCTAAAGGTTTTAAATTTTTATCAACTTATTGGAGGAATTGAATTTGGTCTCAACATTTTCACAGGAGCAAAAAATTTTAGATCTTGAAGCCATTCCTTTTAAGCCTGAAGTAGAGAAATACATTCTATCTCTAAATATCCCAAATATTTTTAAGGAATTAGAAGCATCCTTTATGCAAAGGTTTGACGAGAATTATGCGTCAAATGACACTTTTCCTCAATATGAAATTTTTGAAGGATTTGCTGCTTCGAAAATAAAATATGGTTTCTGCAGGAAAAAGCCAACCACTAGGATATCTCAGTGCATTCAAAAGGACGTTGCAATATCTGAAAACATTCTCATCTCCATGGGATTATCATAGTCTCGGACTAAGGGAAAGTATCACTCCTAATCCTTTTGCACAGGTTTTTAGTCATAAGCAGATTGGAGAAATCCAAAAAAACAATAATGAAGAAATGATTAAACAACATGCTGGATGATTCAATGAATTCAGAAATTTGAGGTTAATAGAAAAAATACAGATTCTACAAAAAATGGATGATTTACAAGGAGAGCCAAAGGCATTAAGATTCATAATTAATCAAAAGGCTTTGGTAACTATCAACATTATTTCAAGTAATTGGAATAACAATGTAATCCATATTATTAGTCTGATGATTTCAAATAGAATCTGTACATCTATGATTTTTGAATTAGGTTGGCAAAACAAAGATTTTATGAGTGATAATTGCAGAGAATGGGTTCAGCATGCAATTGAAAGTTCCACTAATATGTTTCAAATTTTTAAATGGGAACTTTTAAACGGCATCGAATTGGTAGTACAGAGGTCACCCACGATCAGAAATGTCTTTAAAGATTCTTTCCTAGATATCGAGATCAGTCCTTTATCTTTCCTTACCAAGTGGGGAAAACAATTGGCTAGGTACACACCTCAGCAACAGGGTCTCCACCAAATAAAGACGAATACAGAACAAGGAGAGTCATCAAGAACATCATCAAGAAGGACAATAATTTTAGATGACGATGACAAAGGAAAAGGAAAAGCAAAAGAATTGACTTTACAGGACGGACAACTAGATGCCCAGGACCCGGAAGATATCGATTGGGACGAAGAGTAATCTAAGATTATTTAACATCACTACTAAAAGATGCTCGACGAGTCCAAACCGGTACATGATTCTTCAGAAGAATTTGATTTTGATAATGACTATGATTTAGATAGAAGTCCAATGGGACCTTGGTAGAATATTTTGTATATATGTACCAGAAAAGTTGAGTAGACACCATTGGTGAAAATATGCTGAAAGGACCCTCAATTATTTCTCCTTTTTCATGATAGTTTTAGAAGAATAGGAGTAAGGATTTCTATATAAAGAGAGATCTTCAGATGTTCAAGACATCGCTTGACTGAGAACTCTGAGATCTGATGTTGTAAAAAGCCTTATCTATTTTGCTTGTTTTTATTAATATCGAAGCCTACTGGGCCGCTTGTCTGAGGATAGTTTCTATCATCCAAAAGAACCTGGAACTGTAAGGTGAAGGTGTTGAAGACCTGTGGAGAGAGGTCATAGTTGCGTGTGCATGTTTGGTTGAGGAGAAGTAACCCACTCAAATTTGTTGTTTGAAAATCTTTGAAATTGATCAAGTAAGTTTCTTAGATCGAGGCTTTTGTTACATTGTCTCTTTGTGCTCAATTTAGTAGAGCTTGCTACAGTGCCGCATGCTACGCGTGCTATGTTGTCGCCTCTTCGTTTGTCTATCCCCACATTTGCTTCTATAAAATGAGTATTGAGACCATGACTGAATAATGGGGCCCCAGTAAGTTTCTTATATTGAGGCTTTCGTTACATTATCTCTTTGTGCTCAGTTTAGTAGAGCTTGCTACAGTGCTGCTACAGTGTCGCGCCCCATTTGGTACCAGAGCCACAAACCCGTTCCTGTTAGAAGATAATACATTGTATCGATACAGTCTGAAGTTATCCAGGTAGCCTTTGAAAAGTATTTGTTATACAAATACTCAGTAAACAAAAGTTTCTTCAGTCAATCTCTGAAATAGTTTGTAAACATGGGAAATTTCATAAGACCATTCTCAAATATCAATAGATGTTCTGTATCTGAAGTAGACTGTAGATCCCTTGAATTTGATAGTGTAGAACATGAAAAAGTTGAAGATCCAGAAAGTTGGAACCCACCAATTTTGAGCTCTAAAGTAGTTTATCCTGTTCCATCTTTGTTTAGTCTATCCAAAAAAGTTTGGCTAAAAGAAGTTGAACTAAAGATAAAAATATAAGGCCCATCTGTACAAGTTGTTGGTCTCAATTTGTTTTCTAAAGATGAAATTAAAAAGTTCCGAAAATATGTTTCTGAAAAGAAACTCTCCTATTTGCATTTTGGGGGAATTAGAATTGGATTAGCTCCATTATTCCGTCATGGTCTCAATACTCCTTGTATAGCATAAGTATTCGACACCAGACATAACATACACGATCATGCCCGGATCGGAACAATACTTGGAAATCTATCCTGAGGATGTCAATACGGCACTATCTATCCAGATTATGCCATTAGTTTGTCTGATGTTCACTTAAAATATTGTTGGAAAGCTTTAGTTGGATTACAAGGTCTAGAAATGGTTCAAGGCAGTGAATATTTATCTGTGTTAATCCAAACCTCTTTCCAGCTGACCAATACTATACATCCTAAACTAAGACAACCAGTTTTAAAAGATTGTGTTGCTATAGGTGTGATCAATGCTCAAGTAGAAGGTGTTCATTATGACAAAGAAGCTTTTCCTAATGACAGGTATATCCAATATAAATCTCTGGCATCAGCAGATAGTTCAAAGAGAAATATTAAAAGAATGTCTGTATTAGATGGTCGTGTTAGAATTCTTCCAGACCGACAAAAGTGCCTCGGCCTATAGTCATGTCAAAAAAACATGTGTTACCAGCAATTCAAGAAAATGAACAACCTCTTGTCAGTGGTAGACAATCATTGTACTGTCATATTCCTTCACTAGACAAAGCGAGTTCTTCCACAAGTACACCGCTGTCTACAAATCAATTGTACATACCAGAAGAAAAACCTTTCTTTGTTGTAAATAAGATGTTTTGTAAATATGTTAGTCATACACCACCTGTAGAGGAATTTAAGTTTGCAAATCACAGATTTGTAAAAGGAGGGAAATGGACACCCAAAAGAAAATTATGTACTTCTTCATCCAATACCAGACAGCCAGCAACAAGAGGTGACTGCACCCCTTTAGAACAAGTCTACCAGATAGGAAACTATCTAACCACCTAGTGTTCACATGCTAAAGATGTTCTAGATGATTTGGGTAAACAAGTTGATTTAATAAATTCCAACCTTAAATTGCTTTTAATGATGAGCAACAACTAGAACAATCAGAAAAGGAAGAAAGAAGAAGAAGGAGACAGAAGAAAAAGGCTAAAGAAATCCCTAAGTTTCAAATAGATATGAGTGCACCCAATTATTGGGATCAGGAAGAAGAAGAATCAAAAGAAGCAGTAACTGCGACTAGTGTAGAAGAGTCCACTTCAAAGAACACTGGAAAACTAACCAGTGAAAAAAAGGAAGCATATAAAACAGATAAACCTTTTGTTTCAAAGAAAGAAGTGATGACCCTTGATCAAGCTGCCTCCAAATTTCCTTCTTTTATCTTTCCATCCATAAATAACTAGAAAAAGGCTCATATCCTAAAAGAAGTGAATAAGTATCCACATGTTGAAGAAGATCTGTATGCTGCCAATACAAGTGGCTATATTCTAGATTTGGATAATTCTTCAAACCCTGGAGAATCAATCCAGATTTGGATAGGTGCTCTGTATCAGATGCAGATTACAACAAAATTGGATAATGTATCCATTATGGTCCTAGCAGAAAAACGCATGACTGGTATAGTCTATGATTGGTGGATGGGACCATCAGAAGAAGAGAGAAGAGCCGTCATGGAAGCTGGACTGTCTACATTAGAATTATTGCTAAAGACACAGTTCGTGCCAAAACCGGTTGATGAGAAAAAGAAATTGATAACAGATCTTAGTCGAATGGAATTAAAAGATTTGAAGTACTTTGATCAATTCAATAAAGATTTCATGGCTAAGGTTTTCAAAGCTAATCTCTCAAATGATGTGGCTCAAAAAATTCTTTTTTGTCAAAATTACCAAGCAATCTAGGAGACCTCATCATGAAAGATCTAGATGTACATAACAAAAGACTAGATCAAGTTTATTGGGTTGACCTTCTTTTCAGAATTACAGAGAAAGTTAAATACTTATGCTGGCAAAAGAAGGCGCATGACATCACACCCAGTTCACATGTCTGCAAAATCATGCTACCATGGATACCATTCAAAAAGAAAAAGAAAACAAAGAGGTATGGTAGATTTAAACCCAAGAGAGTCTCAAATCAAAGAAAGCCGTTATGAAAGTATAAATTCTTGAAGAAAAGATCAAAACCAAGAAACAATAATTGTTGTTTCATTTTTAAAAAGGAAGGACATTTCACATGAAATTTCCCACAAAATTCATCAAGTAAACTTAAAGCTTGTATAGATATAGAAGAATTTCAAGATGATTGGTCTATAGTAGAATTAGAAGATGATATTTCAGATGTATATATTTTGACTGAAATATCAAATGCAGAAGAAGAAAAGTGTGTCCAGAGAATATCTGTTTATCCTGTTCAGATGATGATTTTTTAGAAGAGCTCCATTACAGTGAACATGAAAAAGAAAGTGAAGAGGAAAGTGACATTGAAGTCACTAGCGAAACAACAGATGTTTCAGAAGATGAATCCGAAAGTTCATAGTCAGAGCAGCCGGAACAAAAAGCTAAGCAATCTGTGTTACCTTTTCAAGAATTAAATTCCTTCTGTCCATTTCATAAAAGAACCACATCCTCGAAGAGTCTTCCAAAACCAGAGATCAATAGAGTAGAAGAAAATACTTTGTTAAAAAAGATAGTCAAGACTAATAGCCTTATTTATATCCCAGTTCAAGATCAAGTAAAAAATGAATGGATATTTTTTGATGCATTCATAGATATCGGTGGATCAAACAATTTGGTCAGACCATCTCTGTTTAAATATCTATGGAAACCGTTGCAAAATATATTGGTGTCTGAAACGATAGGGGGATCTGTGAGTTTAAATCATTATGTAGATAATATTCCATTGAAAGTTGGGGGGAGTATGGTTAAGATTTCTGCAATACAGCATTTTGATCCCTCAACTAGTTTGATGTTGGGAATTCCATTCTTAAATTATGTGCTTCCAGTAACAATCAGCCAAGATAAGCTGATTATAAATCTGAAGAAGAAGGCTATTGCTGTACGTGGATTGTTTATTGCAAATTCAGAAGCAAGACATGAAAATAGCCAGAAAAGAGTAGGAGCCAGAAAGAAATTAAAAGATTCTGATGACTGGCGGGAAGTTCTACAAATCTATGAATCAAGAGCAGAATCTAAATCAAAACAGATGGCATGCATAGATCCCAATTGGTCCACAGAACAAACTGTTATCCATGACAGACTTCTAAAAAGCTATTCAAAAAATCCACAATAGTTTTGGGTAGTAGAAAGTCCAATGCAAGAGATTGTGACCTTGCATGATAGTGGAGTCAAAGGGAAACTGATTCCTTGAACTCCTTTAGATGAGCAAGAAATAAAGAGACAAATGAAAGAATTGTTAGAAATGCAGTTCATCGAGCCAAGTGAGTCTCATTATTCTTGTTCGACGTTTCTGGTAAGAATTCATTCTGAGATGGTCAGAGGTAAACCTAGAATGGTGATAAATTACAAACCTCTAAATGAAATTACTCAGAGTTTTAATTATCCACTACCAAGACCAGAAACCATAATGCATAAAATAAAGCACAACAAAGTAGTCATAAAATTTGATATGAAGTTGGATACTATCAGATTCAAATACAGAAAGAGGACCAACACAAAACTGCTTTTATTTCTCCTACTGGATTTTACCAATGGAAGGTTGTTCCATTTGGTTTGAAAATTGCCCCTGTATTCTTCCAACGAAGAATGGATTTCATTTTTGCCAAGTATGATTTCATTGTAACATATATTGATGACATTCTTATTCATAGTCCAGATGTAAAAAACCATCTAGAGCATTTAGAGTTTTTTCTAAAAGAAGTTCAACAGCATGGCATAGTTTTATCAGAAAGAAAAATGTCTTTATTTCAAGACAATATAGATTTTTTGGGAATTCATGTAGTCAATGGTGCAATTGAGATGCAACCACATGTGTTGACTAAATTAACCCAATTTCCAGATGAATTGAAAAATACAAAAACAATTCAGAGGTTCTTAGGAGTCCTGAATTACATTCACAAGTACATCCCAAGATTGATAGAAAAAACAGCTCCAATCAGAAAACATCTCAAAGAGGGATGGTCACTAGAAGCAACAACAACAGTCAAATAGCTAAAAACAGAATGTCAGCAATTGCCAAAACTCCAACCACCAGGTGATGATCTGCTTATACTCCAAACTGATGCTTCTTTAGATTTTAGGGTACTCGTTCATTTTGAACAAAGGGAGAAAGGTGAAGAAAGACTTTGTGCCTATGCATCAGGGGAATTCACACCCAGCCAGAAGAATTATTTCATAGCAAAAAAGAAACACTGGCTATATTCAATGGGATACCAAGGTTTGAGTTATACCTTACACCTGTGAAATTCTTAATAAGAACAAACTCTAAGAAATTCAAATATTTTTTATCTTCCAAGATATCAAGACAAATGGAAAAAGGAAGAATTCTTGCATGGCAGATTTGATTCCAACAGTTTGATTTTGAATTCGAATGGATCCCAGGAAATTCAATTATTTGATAGATTCATTAACCAAGGATTAGAATAAAGCATTCATTACTTGTCTAGGTTTGTGTTTTACCATTCCAGGAAAAGGACCACAGGACGATAGTTTGTATACATTTGTTGACAGATTCAGATTGCTTGAAGGACATGCAAGGCATCTTGCAGAAGAAATCAAGAAAGTTGTGGGAATGAGACTGAGAAGAAACACTTGGATCAGAAAATGCCAAGCCTGGAAATCAAAGAATGTAGGTATGTCTTCAGGCCTAGATGCTAAACTGGTAAAGGTATATCATTTGACTAACATGAAAGTAAAGTTATTTTTCAGAAGTCTCTTAGATCTATGGTCTAGTGAATATGCTGAAAAAATGATATGGATCCTAAATGTTTTAAACTTTTATCAACTTATTAGAGGAATTGATTTTGGTCTCAGCATTTTCACAGGAGCAAAAATTTTAGATCTTGAAGCCATTCCTTTTAAGCCTGAAGTAGAGAAATACATTCTATCTCTAAAAATCCTAGAGATTTTTAATGAATGAGAAGCATCCTTTTTGCAAAGGTTTGACGAGAATTATGCACCAAATGACACTTTTCCTCAATATGAAATTTTTGAAGGATTTTCTGATTGGGAGATAAAAGATGGTTTCTGTAGAAAAAAGCCAACCACTAGGATATCTCAGTGCATTCAAAGGACGTTGCAATATCTCAGAACTTTCTCATCTCCATGGGATTATCATAGTCTCAGACTAAGGGAAAGTATCACTCCTAATCCTTTTGCACAGGTTTTTAGTCATGAGCAGATCGGAGAAATCCAGACTAGCAATAATGAAGAAATGATTAAACAACATGCTCGATGGTTCAATGAATTTGGAAATCTGAGGTTAACTGAAAAAATATAGATTCTACAAAAAATGGATGATTTACAAGGAAAGACAAAGGCATTAATATTCATAATTAATCAAAAGTCTTTGGTAACTATCAACGTTATTTCAAGTAATTGGAATAACAATGTAATCCATATTATTAGTCTGATGATTTCAAATAGAATCTGTACATCTATGATTTTTGAATTAGGTTGGAAAAACAAAGATTTTGTGAGTGATAATTGCAGAGAATGGGTTCAGCATGCAATTGAAAGTTCCACTAATATGTTTTAAATTTTTAAATGGGAAATTTTAAATGGCATCGAATTGGCAGTACAGAGGTCACCCATGATCAAAAATGTCTTTAAAGATTCTTTCCTAGATATCGAGATCAATCCTTTATCTTTCCTTACTAAGTGGGGAAACTAATTGGCTAGGTACACACCTCAACAACATGGTCTCCAACAAATAAAGACGAATACAGAACAAGGAGAGTCATCAAGAACATCATCAAGAAGGACAATAATTTTAGATGAAGATGCCAAAGGAAAAGGAAAAACAAAAGAATCTACTTTACAAGACGGACAGCCAGATGCCCAGGACCTAGTAGATATCGATTGGGACAAAGAGTACTCTAAGATGATTGAACATTACTACCAAAAGATGCTCGACGAGTCTAGACCAGTACATGACTCTTTAGAAGAATTTGATTTTGATAATGACTATGATTCAGATAGAGGTTGAATGGGACCTTGGTAGAATATTTTTTATATATGTACTAGAAAATTTGAGTAGACACCATCAGTGAAAATATGCCGAAAGGACCCTAAATTATTTCTGCTTTTTCATGATAGTTTTAGAAGAATAGGAGTAAGGATTTCTATATAAATAGAGATCTACAGATGTTCAAGATATCGCTTGACTGAGAACTCTGAGATCTCATGTTGTAAAAAGCCTTATGTATTTTGCTTATTTTTATTAATATCAAAGCCTACTGGGCCGCCTATTTGAGGACAGTTTCTATCATCCAAAAGAACCTAGAAGTGTAAGGCCCGTGGAGAGAGGTCATAGTTATGCACACATATTTGGTTGAGGAGAAGTAACCCACTCAGATTTGTTGCTTGAAAATCTTCGAAACTGATCAAGTAAGTTTCTTATATCGAGGCTTTTGTTACATTGTCTCTTTTTGCTCAATTTATTAGAGCTTGCTACAGTGCTACTACAGTGCCTCGTGCTCTGTGTGCTATGTTGTCACCTCTTCATTTGTCTATCACCCCATTTGTAGCTTGCTAGAGTGCTGCTACAGTGTCACAAGCTCCGCGCGCTATCTTGTCACATCTTCATTTGTCTATCACCCCATTTGGTATCGAAGCCATAAACCCGTTCCTGTTAGATGGTAATACATTCTATAGACAGAGTCTGAAGTTAGCCAAGTAGCCTTCGAAAAGTATTTGTTACACAAATACTCAGTAGATAAAAGTTTCTTCCTTCAATCTCTGAAATATTTTGTAAACATGGCCAATTACTTAAGATCATTCTCAAATATCGATAGACGTTCTATATCTAAAGTCTACTGTAGATCCCTTGAATCTGACAGTGTAGAATGTGAAAAGGTTGAAGATACAGAAAGTTGGAACCCGCTAGTTTTGAGCTCTAAAGAAGTTTATCATGTTCCATCTTTGTTTAGTCTATCCAAAAATGTTTGGCTAAAAGAAGTTGAACTAAAGATAAAAATATCAGGTCCATTTGTACAAATTCTTGGTCTTAATTTTTTTTGTGAAGATGAAATTAAAAAATTCTGAAAATATGTTACTGAAAAGAAATTCTCCTATTTGTATTTCAAGGGAATTAGAATTGGATTAGCTCCATTATTCCGTCATGGTCTCAATACTCCTTATATAGCAGAAGTCTTCAACACCATACATAACATATATGATCATGCCCGGATCAGAACAATACTTGGAAATCTATCCACGGGATGCCAATATGGCACTATCTATCCAGATTATGCCATTAGTTTGTCTAATGTTCACTTAAAAGATTGTTGGAAAGCTTTAGTTGGAGTAAAAGGTCTAAAATGGTTCAAGACAGTGAATATTTATCTGTGTTAATCCAAACCTCTTTCCACCTGACCAATACTGTAAATCCTAAACTAAGACAGCTAGTTTTAAAATATTGTGTCACTGTAGGTGTGAGAAATGCTCAAGTAGAAGGTGTTCATTATGACAAAGAATCTTTGACTAATGACTGATATCTCCAATATAAATCTTTGGCATCCGCAGACAGTTCAAAGAGCAAAATTAAAAGAATGTCGATATTAGATGGTCATATTAGAATTCTCCTAGACCGACCAAAAGTACCTTGGCCTATAGTCATGTCAGAAAAACATGTGTTACTAGAAATTCAAGAAAATGAACAACCTCCTATCACTAGTAGAAAATCATTCTACCGTCATATTCCTTCATTAGATGAATTTGGTTCTTCCACAAGTACACGTCTATCTACAAACTAATTGTACATACCAGAAGAAAAACCTTTCTTTGCTATAAATAAGATGTTTTCTACATATGTTAGTCATACACCACCTATAGAGGAATTTCAGTTTGCAAATATGGATTTGTAAGAGGAGGGAAATTGCCACCCAAGAAAAAATTATGTACTTCTTCATCCAATACCAGACATCCAGCAACAAGAGCTGACTGCACCCCTTTACTAGAACGAAATTCACAAAATCCAAACGATTTAGAACAGGTCTACCAGATAGGAAACTATCTAACCACCTGGTATTCACATGCTGAAGATGTTCTAGTTGATTTTGGTAAACAAGCTGATTTAATAAATGCCAACCTTAAATTGCTTTATGATGAGTAGCAACTAGAAAAATCAAAAAGGGAAGAAAGAAGAAGAAGGAGACAAAAGAAAAAGGCTAAAGAAATCCCTAAGTTTCAAATAGGTATGAGTGCACCCAATTATTGGGATCATGAAGAAGAAGAATCAGAAGAAGCAGTAACTGCCACTAGTGCAGAAGAGTCCACTTCAAAGAACACTGGAAAACTAACCAGTTGTTTCACAGAAAACTAGTATCAATTCGAACTGCTAGTCCCACTAAGACGGGTAGCTATCTTAGAAACAAACAATGAAAGCTTTTCAAGAGTTCCTTTAAGTGTGATAAATGGAAGAGAAGAAAAGAGGACGAACCTGGATCTTCCGCTTTGATCTTAGGTTGATTTCTCCTTTTCTTGATAGAATTTTCCACTTCTCTCCTACTTGTCCCGCTTTAAAGAGTACCTGTAGAGTCCAAGTAATAGCAAACTATCAAAGAATATCTATCTAAAACATCATAAACAATGCGGAACCATAAACACATTGACCATACAATTGCTTTCATAAATACGAAATCATATGGAGGAAAACTCAAAGAACTTTATTAATAGTAATGTAAGAGAGGATTACAACCCAACTGTCTGATCCAGCATCATCCTCCCAGTTGTAGAAGCCTTTTTCATGTCATGAACAAGAAAATCACCCAACAATGCAATGCCTCTTCTCACCAACACACCAACAACACTTCCGTACAAAATGCAAAATTCCAGCCTCTAGATCTCTTAGATGAGGGATCCATTTATAGATGTCTTGCAAGGGTGTGAGCTAGCTCTGGGTTTTTGATTAGTTTCATTCCACTGATAGTTCTTGGTTCCACTTGGAGATTTCATTGATCTCTTACTCATCACTGGGCGAATTCAGAGAGGCAAGTGTCATATGAGAAGTTTCTGGAAGATTCCATGATCATCCACTTAGAAAATTGTCTCTAACATTTGTCTATTCTAGCTCATCGCACCGCACAGAAGACCTTTTCAATATGCATCGCACCCCTCATGTGTAGAAAGTGAGATGCATCACACCCTGACCATGGAGCAGTTAGTATGGTCCGGTTTTGGCTAGTTCTGAGTAGTTTTTCAGGTGGAACTTCTGGGAAATGATGTAATTAGTTGACCATGATCCTTTAGGGTATGAAACAACACTTTTAGGGACTAAAGAGCCCTTGGTTTATGGACATATGATTTTGGGGTTGCAGTGCCCAAATATGTCTATAACAGTTTCCCCCTAAAGCATGAGGTCGTAAATGTTCTGATGTCGGGCGAAATGCTTTATCATGAGGATCTGAGGTATTCAAACTAGAAGGTGACCTGTATAAGATACACTACACTACATCATCAACATATTATTTTCATGATCTAGCTGAGGCGGGCATTCCCTTGCTCAGCTTCATAAATTCATTTTCATGTACATAGGACAAAGTGATTCTTCATATGAAGAGTCATCTTCTTTTGCTTAGATGACTACCTGTGTAGATTTTGTGCACATTTGATGTCTTTATGTTCCTAAATATATCGTAGCCTAGACGGATGAAACTAGATCTGAGGTCTTCAAACTCATTCAATCTTCGCCCGATTGTACAAGTCGATCCATGTGAAAAGATTTTCTGAAGTCGAACACAGAAATACATCGCCTGATTACTAGCCAATAATGTAAGTTGTTAACAGGCACGAGAGGAATCACCAATAATGATAATGACCCTCAAGGTACTACAGTAAAATTCGCGTGGTGTGAAGATATGAGCCAATGTCGAACACCACGCAAAATCTTTCGGTCGAAGGCCATTAATGTAAACCTGTCGCTGGAAGTGAGAAACTTGCCATTGAGGCATGCAATATTCAAAGTACTGAAAGGGTTGTTTCTAATTCAACTTCTTGGATAATGAGCTGATGTCGACAAGAAGTGACCTATTGTAGGAGGGCCTTGTTGTATCCCACATCTATGACACGAAACGAAACAAATGATTTTTGTGGAGGTGAAAATGATCTGA
The DNA here is from genome assembly GCA_031772625.1 of Pinus tabuliformis. Lineage (NCBI taxonomy): Eukaryota > Viridiplantae > Streptophyta > Pinopsida > Pinales > Pinaceae > Pinus > Pinus tabuliformis. The sequence continues at coordinate 37,513,878 of CM062816.1, forward strand.
TGATATAAGGTTCAAGAATGGCAGTCATGAAAAATGAAGGGTGGACGTATTGCAGTGGATGAGGCGTTTGCTGGATGGTGAATTCTCTGAATGAATTCTCTTGAACATGTCGGAGACACTTATATGGACTGGTAGCGTTAACCCCATGGATGGTATGGAGGACCAATGGTGACGGTGAATGGAAAAACCCAACCCAACTCAATCACGGTGATGGAGTGAAAGTGTCATGTTCAAGAGCGACTTGCTACCAATATATTTCTTTAAGTTTTCTTCCCATTTTTCCCCAGTCATTGCTGAGCAGTACCTCTTTATTTTTGACAAGCTTGAGGAGGATACCATATGCTTGGTCTATAATTTTCCCTTCGGGAAAACTTGTCGCTTTGTGTTTAGTGAGCCTAGCATCAGTGAGACTCGTTCTTGTCTGGGTGGACAAGTTTTTCATTATTGTTTTAACGAGTTTAACGACAAAGATAACTCGGTCCTTTTCATGTTTAGAGAGTTTGAAAATGGATGAAAAGGAGACTCCAACAATCCTTTTTCGTGACATAATACCTTAAGTTCGAAAAGGTGTAAAATAATATGAAAGGGATGAATTTTCGATAGTTTTAACGAGCCGACAAAGACAAGTGCTCAATCTTTTTGTTTAATAATCCCTAAAGTCCAAAAAGATTAAAATATATGAGAGGGATAGCGTTCCCCTTACTTTAACCAGCTGGGAAGGCCAATAGCTCAACAATGTTTTTATATTTAACCAGTCTAAAAAGAGTTTAAAAGAGGATCATTTTTTAGGAACGAGTGATATTTCTGGGTAGCAGCTAGTTCCAGATAAGCTTGCATCTTCTCAAAACATGGCAGTGTGAAGAGGGTGGCAATTAGAATCACTCGTCGTAGATGTTCCTCAAAAGGGTAAACAATCAAGTGGAAGCGTATGGTCGGCTGAATGAAATGGAGGTGACGAAAGGAACACAACCAAAGTTCACAAAGGGAAGGTAGCAAAGCGATCACAATGGTTATTTACCAAAAGTGGGTTTATTTTTTTAATGAGCTTGAACTTTGTGCCAACATGTGCTCAGTGCAGGTTGATTTTTTAATGAGCTTCAACCTTGTAGGAACATTGTTCTTACCAGTCTTTTGATAATGTCTCTTGGTAGATTTATTTTTTAATGAGCTTGATCACTAATATAACATGTGCTCATGACCTTTTTATGTAAGCTAGAAACGACCGAGCTACAAGGTTAAAGGGTTAAGAACCTACAAACTAAGAAAATTAAAGGTCGCTTTTCACTTGCATGCAAAGGTTTTCATGCCCCCAGGTCTTTCAGTAAAAGGAGAGTTTCCAGGTTATCAAATGGAAGTCCTTGTGTTTAGGCAAGATCATTTCTGTTGGGAGACAAAAAATCTTCCTTTGCGATGTCCATCGAAATAGACAAAGGTGATTGCTGTGAGCTTCTAATCACATAACGCATGAAAGTGAATGTTGTGAGCTTCACAATCGTAAAAAGGAAATAATCGTGTCATACTGATCACATAAACTATACGGGAATGTTATTCGGTCCAAGTATTACGACCTTTCAAGAAAATCTCTCTTTACCTCCGGGTTCGCCTACCGAAGCAGAGTAGGGTGCATGCCCCCTAATCTTCATCACACTCACCAAACTACTTGCAGTAATTAGGTGGATGGGATGAAGATGGAAGAGACATTGTTGATGCGAAGAGAACATTTAGGGATGATGGTTGATTTATAGCTGTGTTTGAACTAGTGAATGAAAGTTGGTCGACAAGTTGCACCAGTCTGCCTTCATGTGGAAAACACATCACTCGAAATAATGTGGAGACAATGGATTCCATGCTATATATATAATAATGTCCAAGGAGTAGGTTGTAATCTAATGGACCTTGGAATACCATCACGTTCAAATAAACAGTTTTCTTTCTCAAAGTTATCGATAACTTTGGAAGGATCCTTAATGGTCGACTGGTTCCTTTGTTGAAGCCCAACAAATATTGTTTTTTCAAGAAAAAGTCATGGTGAACCAAGCACTTTCCAAGCAGTTGAGGAAAGGATACTCACCGAAGCCCCTTCATCTATGATTGTGCCAGACGCAATCATTTTTTAAACTTGTACTATGATTCGGAATGGTACATTAGATGGAAGGTGAGGTTTTACTAGTTGATTCCAATCAAAGAAAATGACTAGACTGCTCAAAGGAGGTACCAGATAAATGTCCGGATAAGTTTCATGAACTTGGGGGGTCTCTTCCTGTTGTGAAGGAATGGGTAGATTGCCCACCAAGTTCATTAGACTCTATATCGACAAAAAGAATTTGAACAATGTCGTTCTCATCCTCTTTGGAAACTATATCATTTGAAGGTGGATTTTCTGAATGCAAGACTAGGTCGACTGCCATCTCGACCAGTTGAATTTGATCTGGTATGGACTCAGAAGGTTCACTTTCAATGATAGGTTATTCAATCGACAATTGAGTTATGTCAATCGGGTTTTCAACTAGTGAAGGACTTGGTAAGAGTTTCTTGTATCCAGGTGGAAGTTGCTGCGGTGAAGCAGGATGGTTATCCAAAATACTTTTGGCTTCATCCAGGAAAGGACAATGGTGAAGAGTATGATCACCTTCACATAAACTACATGGAACTCTAACTTTTCATTTTTGTCTGTTGACTTCGTTCTCACTAGTTGATGGTGTGCTATCAACTTGACTGTCAGAGGTTGATGACACTGAATGGTGCAACCGGGGAGACCATTCCCTCAAGATCTGTGGGATGCAAGGGCAATCTCAATGGTAATATCTCTCCTTGAAGATTACGTGTTGAGTTTTTGGTTTGGAGACTTTAGTGTGCAAATTTTTTCCAAATGATGCATTGGTGTTCCCTTGTTTAGCTGGCTTCTTCTTCTTCTCCTTCCCTTTCTTTTTCTTCTCAGCTAGTTGGATTTTAGTGTCACTAGTTTCACCAAGCGAAGAGGAAGAAGGGGAAGGAGAAACAAATGAAGTAGAAGGAAATGGGGTAACCTCAGTATCATCTAGTTGTTGATTAGATTGTTGAGGAATTGCACTGTTTTGAGCGACAGAGGTTCAGAAAATCCATACCAACAGGCTGATTGTGATTCCTGGAAGGGACAATGTAGCCATATATGGGGAACCAATATCTCCCCAAGAGGAGAAAGGACTAGGATTCCCTCCAAGGGGGATTCCTAGATTGGTAGACTCCATTATCTCAACCTCAGATCAACATAGGAACAAGGATGTTATTCCGTTTGAAATAAATTTTAAGACGCTTTGATGCAACTTGCTTTTTCAATTTTTAAGAGTTGAGAAAAAGCTAAAGGTGACTCTAGTCACCTTCGATTTTTAATGAGCCTGAAGTGACAAGTGCTCAAATGGACCTTTTCTTTTAAGGAGTCGAAAAGAAATGAAAGTGACTGCTCTGGAAGTCTAGACAGAGGATTTACCAAATCAATCGTAAAACTGCAAAATACACCTTGGTGATAAATGATAGAGAAATTACCAAGGACTTATGTACGACAATTAATATTCCCGAATGTTGTGTTCAGTGCATTACGATCGATAGGGCAGTAGACACAGCTTCCTAAAGCTAAAGGATATCAGTCTATTGTGGTCTCCCAATATATACTTGATGGTACGGGGAACACAAGTCCGTACTGGCACTTTTCATATCAAGGAGGAGGAATCACCCAACCTTCAATGAAAACGATAGTTACTAGGTTTTACGACACCGGAACATGTCTCTAGCCTAGACTTCTAGATGTGTTGCGTTAGATTCCAAAGTGTTTTTATGTTCATTGAGGTTTATTTTGGAGTTGATCTTGCTTAGAAGTTTGTATTTTAAGGTTCACCATGTGATGTAGATGTGAAATTCCTAAATATGCAATCTAAAATGATAAACAGATGTTTATGTTCTTTTAGCAATGAAAATCCTAGCTACAAAGGAAATAAGATAATGATTTTTCTTTCGGCAGAGAGCATAGAGCACACACTAAATGCACTTTCTTAAATCAAATTTCGCAAGCAGTCAAAATGTAGATGCACATGCATGTATTTGTTTTCTTCTTTGTTAATGTGTGAATGACAAAAAGAAAGCTAAGTATGAATTTGAACTATTTTCTTTCAAAGTGACAATACTAACAATTTTTCTTTTCAAAACAAAAGGAAGACTAAGACGACACTTTTCGATTTCGAATGGAAAACTGTTTTGGACGCTTGAAATACTAATAATTTCAAAATAAAGCACAAGGAAAAAACTACAATCAACTATCTAGAAAAGGAAGACTTTACGACACTCTTCTTTTTATTCAGAATGACAATTACGACACTTGCATCAAAACCGACAGTTCGATTAGGCTACTTTCGAAAAAGGAAGATTGTAAATGATTGAAAAATACACAAAAAAAATTACAATTCCTAACTGATGGAGGCTGAAATAATCTAAAGGAAGATGGTTTCAGTAAGAAGGTACTAATCATGAACAACAAAACTACTGAATAAAGCTAAAAACAAGCAGGAAAAACTAAATTTCAGAGAAGAAAAATAGTTCACTCAATCATCGCACCTATAACATAGGGGAACAGGGATGCATCTCACCTACAACACACATGAGGTGTGATGCATCCAGGCTGCACAGTTACGGACAGTGCGATGGGCCAGGGAGCGAAACTGAGCTTGGTTTTTGCTCAAAACTTGCAGCTAAGTTCAGTGATTTAGGATGAGTAATGATGGAAAGTAAACACAAATCATAAGGATAGGATCTGATGAGGTTCTGAGCTACCACAAGGGCACTTAGGATGCTTTGTAACTCAGATGTTCAGTTCATAAACTAACCCAGAGATTGACTGAAGCAACGTTTATCTACTTCGCAATTGCATAGCAAAGGCGTTTCAAAGGCTAGCTGGCTAACCTCAGGCTCCGCTTGTATTTTAGAAAGAAAACAATAAAAAAACAAAACAAACTATTCATTCCCCAGCGGAGTCGCCATTTTGTTTCATGGAAAACTAGTGTTGATTCGAACTGCTAGTCCCACTAAGATGGGTAGCTATCTTAGAAACAAACAATGAAAGCTTTTCAAGAGTTCCTCTAAGTGTGATAGATGGAAGAGAAGAAAAGAGGACCAACCTAGATCTTCCATTTTGATCCTAGCTTGATTTCTCCTTTTCTTGATAGAATTTTCCACTCCTCTCCTACTTGTCCCGCTTTAAAGAGTACCTGTAGAGTCAAAGTAACAACAAACTATCAAAGCATCTCTATCTAAAACATCAAAAACAATGCGGAACCAGAAACACATTGACCATACAATTGCATTTATAAACAATAAGATTCACAAATACGAAATCATATGGAGGAAAACTCAAAGAACTTTATTAATAGTAATGTAAGAGAGGATTACAACCCAGCTATCTAATCCAGCATCATCCTCCCAGTTGTAGAAGCCCTCTTCACCTCATGAACAAGAAAATCACCCAACAATGCAATGTCTCTTCTCACCAACAAACCAACAACACTTCCTTACAAAATACAAAATTCCAGCCTCTAGATCTCTTAGATGAGGGATCCATTTATAGATGTCTTGCAACGGTGTGAGTAAGCTTTGGGTTTTTTATTAGTGTCATTCCACTGATAGTTCTTTGTTTGACTTGGAGATTTCATTGATCTCTTACTCATCCCTAGGCGAATTCAGAGAGGCAAGTGTCATATGAGAAGTTTCTAGAAGATTCCATGATCATCCACTTAGCATACTGTCTCCTCCATTTGTCTATTCTCACTCATCACACCCTACAGAAGGCCTTTTCAGTATGCATCACACCCCCCGTCTGTAGAAAGTGAGATGCATCGCACCCTGACCATGGAGCAATCAATATGGTCCAGTTTTGGCCAGTTCTGAGTAGTTTTTCAGGTGGAACTTCTGGGAAATGATGTAATCAGTTGACCATGATCCTTTAGGGTATGAAACAACAGTTTTAGGGGCTAAATATCCCTTGGTTTATGGACATATGAGTTTGGGGTTGCAGTGCTGAAATATGTCTATAACACCAGTGAAAGAAAGGAAACATATAAAATAGATAAACCTTTTGCTTCAAAGAAAGAAGTGATGACCCTTGATCAAGCTACCTCCAAATTTCCTTCTTTTATCTTGGCATCCATAAATAACCAGAACAAGGCTCATATCCTGAAAGAAGTGAATAAGTATCCATGTGTCGAAGAAGATCTGTATGCTGCCAATACAAGTGGCTATATTCTAGATTTGGATAATTCTTCAAACCCTGGAGAATCAACTTGGATTTGGATAGGTGCTCTGTATTAGATGCAGATTACAACAAAGTTGGATAATGTATCCATTATGGTCCTAGTAGAAAACTGCATGACTGGTATAGTCTATGGTTGGTGGATGGGACCATCAGAAGAAGAGAGAAGAGCCATCATGGAATCTAGACTGTCTACATTAGAATTATTGCTAAAGACACAGTTCGCGCCAGAACTGGTTGATGAGAAAAATCAATTGATAACAGATCTTAGTCGAATGGAATTAAAAGATTTGAAGTACTTTGATCAATTCAGTAAAGATTTCATTGCTAAGGTTTTCAAAGCTAATCTCTCAAATGATGTTGCTCAAAAAGTTTCTTTTTTGTCAAAATTACCAGCCAATCTAGGAGACCTCATTATGAAAGATCTAGATGTACAGAACAAAAGACTAGATCAAGTTTATTGGGTTGACCTACTTTTTAGAATTACAACTAAAGTTAAATACTTATGCTGGAAAAAGAAGGTGCATGACATCACACCCAGTTCAGATGTCTGCATAATCATGCTACCATGGACACCATTCAAAAAGAAAAAGAAAAAAAAGAGGTATGATAGATTTAAAACCAAGAGATTCTCAAATACAAGAAAGTTGTTACGAAAGTATAAATTCTTGAAGAAAATATCAAAACAAAGAAACAATAATTGTTGTTTCATTTGTAAAAAGGAGGGACATTTCGCACGAAAGTGCCCACAAAATCCATCAAGTAAACTTAAAGCTTGAATAGATATAGAAGGATTTCAAGATGATTGGTTTATAGTAGAATCAGAAGATGATATTTCAGATGTATATATTTTGACTGAAATATCAAATGCAGAAGAAGAAGAGTGTGTCCAGAGAATATTTGTTTATCCTGTTCAAATGATGATTTTTCAGAAGGGCTCCATTACAGTGAACAAGAAGAAGAAAGTGACATTGAAGTCACTAGCGAAACAATAGATGTTTCAGAATATGAATCCGAAAGTTCACGGTCAAAGCAACCAGAAAAAAAAAGGTAAGTAATCTGTGTTACCTTTTCGAGAAGTAAATTCTTTTTGTCCATTTCAGAAAAGAACCACAGCCTTGACTAGTCTTCCAAAACCAGAGATCAATAGAGTAGAAGAAAATTCTTTGCTAAAAAAATAGTCAAGACTAATAGCCTTATTTATATCCCGGTTCAAGTTCAAGTAAAAAAAGAATGGATATCTGTTGATGCATTCATAGATAGCGGTGGATTGAACAATTTGGCTGGACCATCTCTGTTATCTCTGTGGAAACCGTTGTAAAATATATTGGTTTCTGAAACCATAGGAGGATCTGTGTGTTTAACTCATTATGTAGACAATATTCCGTCAAAAGTTGGGGGAGTATAGTTAAGATTTCTGCAATACAACATTTTGATCCCTCAAATAGTTTAATGTTGGGAATTCCATTCTTAAATTTTGTGCTTCTAGTAACAATCAGCCAAGATAAGTTGATTATAAATCTGAAGAAGAAGGCTATTGCTATACCTAGATTGTTTATTGCAAATTCAAAAGCAAGACATGAAAATAGCCAGAAAAGAGTAGGAGCCAGAAAGCCATTAAAAGATTCTAATGACTGGCAGGAAGTTCTGCAAATCTATGAATCAAGAGCAGAATCTAAATCAAAACAAATGGCATGCATAGATCCCAATTGGTCCACAAAACAAACTGCTACTCATGACAGACTTCTAAAAAGCTGTTCAGAAAATCCACAATAGTTTTGGGTAGTAGAAAGTCCAATGCAAGAGATTGTGACCTTGCATGATAATGGAGTCAAAGGGAAACTGATTCCTTGCACTCCTTTAGACGAGCAAGAAATAAAGAGACAAATTAAAGAATTGTTAGAAATGCAGCTCATCGAGCCAAGTGAGTCTCATTATTCTTGTTCAACGTTTCTGGTAAGAAATCATTCTGAGATAGTCAGAGGTAAACCTAGAATGGTGATAAATTACAAACCTCTAAATGCAATTACTCAGAGTTTTAATTATCCACTGCCAAGACCAGAAACCATAATGCAGAAAATATAGCACAACAAAGTATTCAGCAAATTTGATATGAAGTTTGGATACTATCAGATTCAAATACAGAAAGAGGACTAGGATAAAACTTCTTTTATTTGTCCCGCTGGATTTTACCAATGGAAAGTTGTTCCATTTGCTTTGAGAAACGCCCCTGCATTCTTCCAGCGAAGAATGGATTTCATTTTTGCTAAGTATGATTTCATTGTAACATATATTGATGACATTCTTATTCATAGTCCAGATGTAAAAACCCGTCTAGAGCATTTAGAGATTTTTCTAAAAGAAGTTCTGCAACATGGCATAGTTTTATCAGAGTGAAAAATGTCTTTATTTCAAGACAATATAGATTTTCTGGGAATTCACGTAGTCAATGGTGCAATTCAGATGCAACCACATGTGTTGACTAAATTAACCAAATTTCCAGATGAATTGAAAGATACAAAAACAATTTAGAGGTTCTTAGGAGTCCTGAATTACATTCACAAGTACATCGCAAGATTGACAAAGAAAACAGCTCCAAGCAGAAAACATCTCAAAGAGGGATGGTCACTAGAAGCAAAAACAATAGTCAAATAGCTGAAAGCAGAATGTCAGCATTTGCCAAAACTCCAACCACCAGGTGATGGTCTGCTTATACTCCAAACTTATGCTTCTTTAGATTTTTGGGCGGTCGTTCTTTTTGAACGAAGGGAGAAAGGTGAAGAAAGACTTTGTGCCTATGCATCAGGTGAATTCACACCCAGCCAGATGAATTATTTCATAGCAGAAAGAGAAACACTGGCTATATTCAATGGGATACAAAGGTTTGATTTATACCTTACACCTGTGAAATTATTAATAAGAACAGGCTCCAAGAATTTCAAATATTTTTTATCTGCCAAGATATCAGGACAAATTGGAAAAGGAAGAATTCTTGCATGGCAGATTTGGTTCCAACAATTTGATTTTGAAGTCGAATGGATCCCAAGTAATTCAAATTATTTGATAGATTCATTAACTAGGGATATGAATAAAGCATTCATTACTTGTCCAGGTTCATGTTTTACCATTCCAGGAAAAGGACCACAGGACGATAGTTTTTATACATTTGTTGACAGATTCAGATTGCTTGAAGGACATGCAAGCCATCTTGCAGAAGAAATCAAGAAAGTTGTGGGAATGAGACTGAGAAGAAACACTTGGATTAGAAAATGCCAAGCTTGGCAATCCAAGAATGTAGGTATGTCTTTAGGCCTAGATGCTGAATTGGTAAAGGTATATCCTTTGTCTAACATGAAGGTAAAGTTATTTTTTAGAAGTCTCTCAGATCTATGGTCTAGTGAATATACTGAAAAAATGATATGGATCCTAAAGGTTTTAAACTTTTATCAACTTATAGGAGGAATTGATTCTGGTCTTAGCATTTTCACAGGAGCATAAAATTTTAGATCTTGAAGTCATTCCTTTTAAGCCTGATGTAGAGAAATACATTCTATCTCTAAAAATCCTAGACATTTTTGAGGAATTAGAAGCATCCTTTCTGCAAAGGTTTGACGAGAATTATGCACCAAATGACACTTTTCCTCAATATGAAATTTTTGAAGGATTTGCTGACTGGGAGATAAAAGATGGTTTCTGCAGAAAAAAACCAACCACTAGGATATCTCAGTGCATTCAAAGGACGTTGCAATATCTCAGAACTTTCACATCTCCATAGGATTAGCATAGTCTCAGACTAAGGGGAAGTATCACTCCTAATCCTTTTTCACAGGTTTTTAGTCATGAGTAGATCGGAGAAATCTAGACCAGCAATAATGAAGAAATGATTAAACAACATGCTGGATGGTTCAATGAATTCATAAATCTAAGGTTAACAAAAAAAGTACAGATTCTACAAAAAATGGATGATTTACAAGGACAGCCAAAGGCATTAATATTCATAATTAATTAAAAGGCTTTGGTAACTATCAACGTTATTTCAAGTAATTGGAATAACAATGTAATTATTATTAGTCTGATGATTTCAAATAGAATCTATACATGTATGATTTTTGAATTAGGTTGGCAAAACAAAGACTTTATGAGTGATAATTGCTAAGAATGGGTTCAGCATGCAATTGAAAGTTCCACTAATATGTTTCAAATTTTTAAATGGGAACTTTTAAATGGCATTGAATTGGCAGTACAGAGGTCACCCACGATTAGAAATGTCTTTAAAGATTCTTTCCTAGATATCGAGATCAGTGCTTTATCTTTCCTTACCAAGTGGGGAGAACAATTGGCTAGGTACACACCTCAACAACAGGGTCTCCACCAAATAAAGAAGAATACAGAACAAGGAGATTCATTAAGAACATCATCAAGAAGGACAATAATTTTAGATGAAGATGCCAAAGGAAAAGGAAAAGTAGAAGAATCTACTTTACAGGACAGACAACCACATGCCCAGGACCCAGCAGATATCGATTGGGACAAAGAGTACTCTAATATGATTGAATATCACTACCAAAAGATGCTCGACGAGTCCAGACCAATACATGATTCTTCAAAAGAGTTTGATTTTGATAATGACTATGATTCAGATAGAGGTCCAATGGGACCTTGGTAGAATCTTTTGTACATACGTACCAGAAAAGTTGAGTAGACACCATTAGTGAAAATATGCTGAAAGGACTCTCAATTATTTTTGCTTTTTCATGATAGTTTTAGAAGAATAGTAGTAAGGATTTCTATATAAAGAGAGATCTACAGATGTTCAAGATATTGCTTGACTCAAAACTCTGAGATTTCATGTTGTAAAAAGCCTTATGTATTTTGCTTGTTTTTATTAATATTGAAGCCTAGTGGGCTGCCTGTCTGAGGACAGTTTATATCATCCAAAAGAACCTAGAACTGTAAGGCGAAGGCATTGAAGACCCGTGGAGAGAGGTCATAGTTGCACGCACATGTTCGGTTGAGGAGAAGTAACCCACTTAGATTTGTTGTTTGAAAATCTTCGAAATTGATCAAAGTAAGTTTCTTATATCGAGGCTTTTGTTACATTGTCTCTTTGTGCTCAGTTTGGTAGAGCTTGCTACAGTGCTACTACAGTACCGTGTGCTCCGCACCTATGTTGTCACCTCTTTGTTTGTCTATCACCCCATTTCTTCAGTTGTCATATTTCAACTACCTCTTCCTCACAGAATGACGAGCGCTAACTATCTCATTGCTCACACTCGCAAAATTTTGTTCAATCCTTTTTTGACGAGGGCATTGAAATCCGATATCTTAGAATGCCCCAACTCCATCAAATCGGAGGTGAATCAAAATTGGAAAATAAGGCTTTCGCTTATATTGATAAAAGCTATCCAGATTGTTGTTGTACCATTAGCCATCTTGAGGACCTGGATAGAATTCTATTTAAATCGGCTTTCTCAGAATGATGGTTTTCTAAAAATACTATTCAGGCCAGTCACTGGTGATTTTATTCATCTTTTTCTTTATTTTATACGCGCTTTTAAGGTATTGAGAATTAAATAAGGATTTTATCCTCAGCCAACATCATGAGTTAGGGACGGGTGATTTTTGTTGGTCTGTTTCTTTCTCATAGATCTGTTCTGAATATATTGAAAAATTGAATAAGGAATTCATCCTCAGCCAACATCATTAATTAGGGTTTGGCTGAATGTTTTGATTTGTTCAAGCCAAAGCATCATAATACCAAGAAGAGGGTCTGACATGTTTCTCAATATCACCGGCCTTCTTGAGCATCGCATAAACTTGTATCATGGCAGAACAAGGGGGTTTATTGACTCAACCATTGAACTCGGGAAAAGGTTCTATGCAAACCTTTGTGCCATGGCTTCAACTGTAGCTTATGAAAACAAATTGGTTATCAGAAACAGAGTCACAAAACATTGGAAGGTAGTGTTTAATTTCCATGAACTTTAGTACTTGTTTATTCATGCAATACTCTATTTTATTTAATAAATATTTCGACATGATCCTGCAGATGCACTTCGTGGAGGGAACGGTATATCTGCAACTCTTTGGCTTCAATTATCTATGATTGGGTGATATATATATATATATATATATATATATATATATATATAGATATATATAATAATTTTTCATTCATTAATTGATGCTAACATTGACTTGTATATAATCAGATCACTTGCAAAATAAATCAACGCAAGCCTTTATATTCTGTGATAAGGAGGAGGACACCTAGCTAATAGTGATAGCCTTAAGAAGAATAAAACCATTAATGCAGATAACTGGGAAACAGATCTCGATTTCCCATGGTTCATCTTGGATTTCTGGAAGCTTTGGGTCTTGCAAACCGTTCACAAAACCCCCAGATCTTTGATAATCATAGTAATTATGACAGTGTTGTGCCTACTGTTGATATTGATAAAGAAGATCTTGAAAAGCCTTTGGCTTATTATGTTCTTCGTAAGAAATTGAAAGAATTATTACAAGTTCATAGAAATGCAAAATTCATAGTGACAGGCCATAGCCTTGGTGGAGCCTTGTCTGTGTTGTTTCCAGCAATACTATTTATACACAAGGAAGAGGCGCTGTTGGAGAAAATTGTTGGAGTTTATACATTTGGACGACCAAGAGTTGGAGATGAAGCATTTGGAGAGTTTATGAACAAGAACATAAACGAAGCAGCACCCACATTTTTTAAAATTGTCTACTGCAATGACCTAGTTCCCAGACTGCCCTTCGATGATCCAATATTTTGTTGAAATTGTAATTTCCAACTGCATGTCGAAACCATACACTTTTTCCCTTGCGACTCGATCTGATCGCAGATCGCATCCTTGATCTCCTCACCTTATTTTTCTCCCTTTATTTTCCTGTGAAGCGATCCTGCGATGCGATGAGATCGCAGATCGCAGATCGCAAACTTTTTCCCATTGTGCATTAATCCCTCTGCATTTGTATCCGCTGATTGCGATATTGCGAAGCGATATCATCGCACATCGCACATCGCCGCTTCTCACCTCGCCTCATCCCCCGATAACGTTTTCTTTCTGCGATGCGATCCCGCCATTCATCTGTAGATCCGACGGCTGAGATTTGTTCTGGCTTGTGTTCGCCACCACCATGCCTTATTTATGTTTTAACCTATCTTTTGTGTTCCCGAAGAAGAAAGAAGGCTTTGCGCCATAACTGCTCACCAACAGCATTAAAGAAGAAGAATGGTCGAGACCAAGAAGGACGCGCCTCGAGCAGCTAAAAGCATTAACAGGTTATGGGTTTCATTTACTGTTTACTGCGTCTACCCCAGCAGAGCACCAGAAAGGGCCGATTTGTGTCAGAGGCCCATCTTAGATTGTAAATGTGGTTGGTGGTTCATCAAGACACCTCCATGCATAACCTAGTAGAGATTTTTTTTGTAATAGATGATATATATACCCAGAACAGCAATGTAACAAAAAAAAAGAGAGAGAGCGGATGAGAGTTAGAGCACAGCAGTGCAGAACGCAGCAGCGTAAAGAAAAGAGAACACAACAGTGTTGTTGTAATCCCTCTGATAGAGGAAGACAAATCTTTTGTAATAATAGTCTTTTAAATGAATACAAGTTTTTATGTGTGTGTTGTTGAAAACCCTGTTATCCTGTAAAACAATTTTTGTTGTTTCGCTGTGCTAAGATCTTATGCGTTTAAAACAGAGCGTCGGTCTCTATTCAGTCTTTTGTTTTGGAATTTTACCAGAAAAATTCCAAAAGTGGTACTAGAGCTAGTCCAGGCTCTTTGAAGGCGTCAAAGAAGCTGAAGGAAGGATTTGTTGCTAGAGAAGCTTAGCAGAGTGAAGACTCAGTCAAAAATCCAAGGTATTCCTCAAGCCAGTTATTTAAATACTTGATTGTATATTTGAAGCACAAGAATGGCCAGCACCAGTAGTAGCATGGGTATGCAGCTCCCACTATTTGATGGAAAAAATTATGACTATTGGGCAATAACAATGAAAGCCTTGTTTGCTTCCCAAGACTTATGGGAAATAGTTGAAGATGGTTTTGAAGAACCAGCAGATGAAAATGAGTTTAATAATCTAACTCAGGCAGAGAAAGATCTGTTGAAGAGCTACAAGAAGAAGGACTCAAAAGCCCTCTTCTTCTTGTATCAAGCAGTGCATGGAAGCATGTTTCCAAGCTTAGAAGCAGCTAATACATCCAAAGAAGCGTGGCAAACTCTCAAGACAACCTATCAAGGCATGGAGAAAGTGAAGACATCAAAACTACAGTTGCTGAGGAGAGATTTTGAGAATCTGTGCATGAAGGAGTCAGATAATATTGACTCATTCTTCACACATGTGATTGGTCTGGTCACACAGATAAGGACTCATGGAGATGTTCTTGAAGAAAGGAGGATTGTGGAGAAACTATTGAGGAGCCTACCCTCAAAGTTCCATGTGATAGTCACCACCATAGAAGAGACAAAGGATCTCTCAAACTTTTCGGTTGATGAACTTCATGCATCACTGATAACACATGAGCAGAGGTTGAGTAGAAATGAAAACTCATCTCTAGAGCATGCCTTCAAGACCTAGATGCCCTTTGGAAGAGGAAGAGGTCAAGGCAGAGGAAGCAAGAGAGGAAGAGGCAGAAGCCAAAACAGAGGTTGAAGGAACAGTCAAGCAAATGCTCAAGAAAGAGGCAGCAATCCAAATCAGAATCAAGGCCAAGACATTAGCCAACAGAGTGGACAACATCATGTTCAAGGACAAAGGTATGAAAAATCCAATGTCCAATGTTATTATTGTAAGAAATATGGGCATTATGCCAATGAATGTAGGAAGAAACAACATGATGTGAATAATAGATCTAGTGCAAATATCACTAGAGAAAATGTCAGCCAAGATAATGTGCTTTTAGATTGTAACATGGTTGAAACAAATAGTGCTGATATATGGTTTCTAGATTCCGGTTGTAGTAACCATATGACAGGAAACATAACCCTGTTTTCTGTTTTAGATCAGAGTGTGAAATCACAAGTCACACTTGGGACTGATAGTAAAATTTCTGTTATGGGTAAAGGAGAAGTTAAAATATTTACAAAGAAAGGTGAAAGGAAAACCATAGCAGATGTCTATTATGTTCCTGGAATGAAGTGTAACCTCTTAAGTATTGGACAACTTGTTCAAAAACGTTACAATGTTTTCTTTGTGAATGATGTATGCACCATCATGGATAGAGTACCCAGCAAAATATATATTTCTGAAGTGAAGATGACGAGGAACATAATGTTCCCTCTCAGAATAAGGGAAGATTTGAAAAATAAAGAAGTAATAGCAGCAGTTACCCAAGAGGCTTTCCAAAGCCAACCAAAGGATGAAAATTGGTTGTGGCACTTAAGATTTGGACATCTCAACTTTGGAGCTCTTAACTTGTTGAGCAGAAAAGGAATGGTAAGAGGATTACCATTGATAGAGAAACCGGACAGCCTTTGTGAAGGTTGTATATTGGGAAAACAACACAGAGAAAGTTTTCCATCAGGGAAAAGCATAAGGGCAAAGGCACCCTTAGAAATTGTCCACTCAGATTTATGTGGACCGATGCAAACTCCATCACTAGCAGGCAGCCAATATTTTCTAACATTCATTGATGATTTTACCAGAAAGACTTGGGTTTATTTCCTGAAGAACAAAAGTGAAGTGTTTGAAAAATTTCGAAATTTCAAAGCACTTGTGGAAAATCAAAGTGGGCTGCGCATCAAAGTTTTGAAAACTGATAGAGGAGGTGAGTATATCTCCAAGGAATTGCTACGGTTTTGTAGAGAAAGTGGAATTCATAAGCAATTTACAGCAAGGTACACTTCGCAGCAAAATGGAGTTGCTGAAAGGAAGAATAGGACCATCATGGATATGGCAAGGAGTATGCTAAAGGAAAAACATTTGCCAAACGATTATTGGGCTGAAGCTATACACTGTGCAGTATATATTTTGAATAGGTGTCCTACAAAAGCAGTCATGAATAGAGTGCCGGAAGAAGCATGGAGTGGGAGAAAGCAAGGAGTCACCCACATGAAAGTTTTTGGTTGTGTGGCTTATGCACACATTCCAGATCAGCTAAGGAGGAAGTTGGACAACAAAGGGGAGAAATGTATTTTCTTTGGATATAGTGAGGAATCCAAAGCTTACAGGTTGTATATCCCATCTACCAAGAAGTTTTTTGTGAGCACAGATGTTCAATTCATTGAGGAGGAAGCTTGGAATGGAAGCATAGAGAAAACAGTTAATGTTAAAAACTATTTGTCTCATGATGAAGATGATGAGGAAATGGCTGAAATACATCCCCAAACAGCAACACCAACACAAGGATAGCAAGAGACACCCTTGAGGAGAAATGAAAGTGCTTCTCCAAGCACACCACAAGAAGGAAATTCAAGTGTTTCTTCAAGCACTTGCACACCAAGTGAAAGAAGTAAGAAATTCTGAAACTTAAGTGACATTTATGATGAAGGAATGAATTCTTTATTTGCCTTGTATTGTCATGTTGATGACCCTGTTGATTTCGAAGATGTAATTAAAGATGAGAAATGGATAGAAGCTATGGATGAGGAGATTAATGCTGTAGAAAGAAACAAGACATGGGATTTGGTTGAGCTACCAAAAGGTAAAGAAGTCATTGGAGTTAAATGGGTCTATAAGACCAAGAGTAATGCTAAAGGAAAAATATAAAGGCACAAGGCAACACTGGTTGTCAAGGGACACAAGCAGCAATATGGGAGAGACTATGAGGAAACTTTCGCACCAGTTGCAAGAATGGAAACCGTGAGAGCAGTGTTGTCCATAGCAGCACAAAACAATTGGAAAGTTTACCAAATGGACGTGAAGTTAGCATTCCTAAATGGAGTGTTAAAGGAAAAGGTTTACATTGAACAACCTCCAGGCTATGAGAAGAAAGGCCAAGAACACAAAGTGTGCAGATTGAAGAAAGCTCTTTATGGGCTGAAGCAAGCACAAGAGCGTGGTACAGTAGAATAGATTCCTATCTACTAAAAAATGAATTTGCAAAGTGTGAAGGAGAACCCACCCTATACATCAAAGAAAAGGATGGTAAAATTTTAATTGTAGTATTGTATGTTGATGATGTGATTTTTACAGGTAATGATGACTACCTCATTAAAAATTTCAAATCAGTCATGAAAGAAGAATTTGAGATGACTGACATGGGTTTGCTGAGATACTTCTTAGGAATAGAAGTAGATCAAAATAAAAATGGAATTATTATTTCGTAGGCAAAATATGTAAATGAAGTGCTGGGCAGATTTAACATGCAGGACAGTAAGGAAGCAATCATTCCCACAGTGATGGGATTAAAACTCAGCAAAGAGGACAATAGCAAGGATTTTGATCCTAACATGTACAAGAGCATAGTTGGCAGCCTCATGTATTTGACTGCAACTAGGCCAGATATTATGTTTGCTGTTAGTTTAATTTCCAGATTCATGGAAAGGCCGAAAGAAGCACACTGGCAGGCAGCAAAAAGAATTCTGAGGTATGTTAAAGGTAAAAAAATATTTGGCGTTTTATATACTGTTTCAGAATGTTCAGATTTAGTTGGATACACTGATAGTGATTGGGCTGGAAGTGTAGATGATCAGAAAAGCAGATCTGGTTATCTCTTTCACATGGGTTCAGAAGCAATTTCATGGGCTTCTAAGAAACAGCCTATCGTGGCGTTGTCTACAGCGGAGGTAGAATATGTGGCAGCTACAACAGCAGCATGTCAAGTGGTTTAGATGAGAAGAATGCTAAGGAGCTTAGGCCAAGAGCAGGCAAAAGCAACGTTATTTTTTGTGACAATAGCTCAACTATAGCATTGTCCAAGAATTCTGTGTTTCACAAGCGAACGAAACACATTGACACAAGGTTTCATTACATCAAGGAATTGGTAAATAATGGAGAAATTATTTTACAACATTGCAGAACTCAGGAGCAGGTTGCAGACATTCTGACCAAGCCATTGGATAGGTTGCAGACATTCTGACCAAGCCATTGGATCAGAAAAGTTTTTAACTTTTGAGGAAAAGTCTGGGTATGACTGATAACCCAGCAGTTGAAATTAAAGGGGAGTGTTGAAATTGTAATTTCCAACTGCAGGTCGAAACCACACAGTTTTTCCCTTGCGATGCGATCTGATCACAGATCGCAGATCACATCCTTGATCCCCTTACCTTATTTTGCTCCCTTTGTTTTCCTGCGAAGCGATCCTGCGATGCGATGAGATCACAGATTGCAGATCGCAAACTTTTGCCCATTGTGCGTTAAGCCCTCCGCATTTGTATCCGCCGATTGTGATATTGCGATGCGATATCATCGCACATCGCACATCGCCACTTCTCACCTTGCTTCATTCCCCGATAATGTTTTCTTTCTGCGATGCGATCCCGCCGTTCATCTGTAGATCCGACGGCTGAGATTTGTTCTGTCTTGTGTTTGCCACCGCCATGCCTTATTTATGTTTTCACCTATCTTTTGTGTTCCCGAAGAAGAAAGAAGGCAAAAACATTAAAGAAGAAGAATGGCCGAGACCAAGAAGGACGTGCCTCGAGCAGCTAAAAGCCTCAACAGGTTATGGGTTTCATTTACTGTTTACTACGCCTACCCCAGCAGAGCACCAAAAAGGGCCGATTTGTGCCAGAGGCCCATCTTAGATTGTAAATGTGGTTGGTGGTTCATCAAGACACCTCCACGCATAACCTAGCATAGATTTTTTTGTAATAGATGATATATATACCCAGAACAGCAATGTAACAAAAAAGAAGAAGAAAGAGAGCGGATGAGAGTTAGAGCATAGTAGTGCAAAACATAGCAGCGTAAAGAAAAGAGAACACAACAGTGTTGTTGTAATCCCTCTGATAGAGGAAGACAAATCTTTTGTAATAGTAGTCTTTTAAATGAATACAAGTTTTTATGTGTGTGTTGTTGAAAACCCTGTTATCCTGTAAAACAATTTTTGTTGTTTCCACTGTGCTAAGATCTTGTGCGTTTAAAACAGAGCGTCGGTCTCTGTTCAGTTTTTTGTTTTGGAATTTTACCAGAAAAATTCCCAACATATTTGAGTACAAGCACTTTGGTGTGTGCCTTTACTACAGCAGCTGCTACAAAGAGAAGGTACTTATACTACTCTTCACACTCTCTTCAACCAGAAAATCCAGTTTCATTTCTGATATAATATTTTGTTCAACCTCAGCTCATATTAAATGGTTTATTTTATGATAGAATCTTCTGGAGGAGCTCAACAGAAATTTCTTGCTATTATATTTCATCCCCCTACGCATAAATGTTGTGTGGGAATTGGTACAAAGTTTATTGTTGCAATACACAAAAGGAAGGGACTTCAAAGAAACGAAATTGTTGACACTCTTCATCCACGCTGAACCCAACAATGTGGAGGCCTCAGCGTTCACTCCAAATTAGTGAGGTGACCACTTATAACCACACTGATCTGATTGGGATGTAATCAACTAACAACAGCGTGTCAAATCACTAAAAAAACCCCAGTGGCTTCGTTTGTTTTCTATAATAAATAAAATACATCCGGATCGTTTTTTGCGAATGAAAAATTGAAATGAATTCCAGATCAATGTTTTCAAAGTCTGTGGTGACCTGTACAATTCCATAAACGTGGAATTTATGTGAGGAATGCATGCAATGATTGCGTTGGTTTTGTGTCATTTTTTTCGCGCTAGAAGTGCATTTTTTTAATATTAATTTCTATGTTTGAATATTAATAATTTTGGGTGATTGTACGACTTGGGTGGACAAAAGTGGGAAAACTTTTTGAAGGGTTGAACTCTTAACATGTATTGATTAATAAATTCCGTCTCTTCGCATGGACTTTTTTAGAAGAAAAAACAGAAACCTGTTTTAATGGACTCTTTTAGAAGAAAAAACAGAAGCCTGTTTTAATTGACTCTTTTAGAAGCAAAAACAGAAACCTGTTTTAGTGGACTCTTTTAGAAGAAAAAACAGAAACCTGTTTTAATTGGAAATGAAGATTATTTTATATTAGCATAAGTATATTGTAGATCTGGTTTAAATTAAATAATTAACTTTAAAATATAAACAAAATTGGATAGCTGATATGCCATCAGTATATTACTATAATACTGTCAAAAAGATTATTCACATTGGAAACAAAAACATAACATAAATGAATAGAAATATAACATAATATAGAATGGACATATATATTCTATATATATAATGAATGGAATATATTTATATGTTTGGTAGACAAAAAAATTAATTAAGATATATTTTTAAGAGTGTTTTTAAATATATAACTGGATTCACTAATAATTGTGAACATTTAAATTTTATAAATTAAACAATTTAAATTGATGAATTTTATAGTTTTTTTTCACAGTAAAAGAGTTTTTAATATGAAGAGATTTGATTCCTCTTGGTACTTCGCAGATCCACATTTAAGATGGATCTAAGTTGGTTTAATTCCCCTTTTTAAATAAACCATATTCCACATGAATACTTTGACAAAATACCATGGATTCTCAATACCATGGGGTATTTTCATTTGCTATTATTATTTTATTTTAATAAGATTATTTTTAATTTGTTATTTTTTTTACCTATTTAAAATGTTTACATTAGATTATATTAAACTTTTAATTTAAATTGTTTATTTATTTCTATTTCTATTTCTATTTTTATGTATATGTAATTTGATTTAATTAAAAGGTTAAATATTACATCTCTCCCACACTAACCTCCCATACTAAACTAGAAACAACGTCTTACAACAAAAATATATTTTAAAAATCAATCTAAAATTTTTGTTTAACCTTTTTATCATATGTCCTTACACAATTACTTTATTATAATTTATATTTAAACTAAAAATATTTAAAAAATAATTTAACGTATAATTATTGTAAAGTAATTTTTATTTATTTATTGTAAACTATTCTTTTTAATTATTATGTATATATATATATATATATATATATATATATATATATATAGATATATATCTATATATATATATATATATATATATATAAATGTTTGTTTTATCAATATTATTTTTATTTATAAAATAAAATAATATTATCTAGTTTAATAAAATTATAAATATTAACTCTTTGATGGAGGTAATGAACATCGAAAACTACAATCAACACATGGCATTAAATCCCACACACTTAGCATTTGAATGAAGTGTATCAAAGAAGAAACTCTCGACACACAGGGCATTAAATCCCACACACTTAGCATTTGAATGAAGTGTATCAAGGAAGAAACTTTGGACGCGGGTCAGTGAAGCTTTACGAAGGAGAAATCGTTATATGACTCATTTGGTTCATGGTAAACAATAACAGAGGGAATTTTGCCATGGAAAGAGTGTTTCCAGTGATTAAATTGGTTTATGGCTTGCATGACGCCTGCTTGGTTCAACCATACCTTGCCTCCCTGTTCGCAACAATTTTAAAGTTCGGTAATGCACAAGCTGCTAGTTCAAGTTTGTAGTTTCGGTCCTTGGACCTAACACGTTTGGTCACATAAATGGAAAAATTCAAGACAATATAGGCATTGTTGCTCTAGAATTGGCCATTATCGTTCTTTCTTCTCTTGGGGTTTAGCTATTACTTGTCAACATCTTGTGTTTGTATATTTTGTATTGCCCTAGCCATTTTTCTGTTGAGTTCTTTGTCAATTGGTAGGAGTTGGTGAGGGTATATTTTGGTGATGAAAGTCATGGCGCTGTGAGTGCTAGTTTTTTTGTGCATGGTAAACAGGAGTGTGGTCAGTACTAGGAATTGTGGGGAGCTGGGAGAGAGCAAAGTTCGAACTTCAAACCACGCTATGGAGGAAGGTGACTGCAACATTATGTTTTTTGTCTCATGGGGTGGTAGGTTGACTCGAACACGAGGTGGAAAGGGTTAGTGGGAGTTGTAGGTGTGGTTGTCGACGTGGCAAGCCGAGCCAACTGGTAGTCCCTTTTCATTGAAGGTGGTGTATCGGAGTCTGGCCTGTAGTGTGCGAGTGGTGAATCACTTGAGAGACGTGACATGCAAAGGCAACGAGGAAGAGTAGGATGGGGTGTTGGCCCAAGAGGCCAGGGGGGAAGTTCACCACAGAGAGCATCAAGACTTTGGGGAAGCAGTGGAACAACCTAGAGACCAGTCGCCAGAGTGGGTGCTCTTACCACCTCCTTTTGATTCTTTGAAGGGTCAACTTCACCAAGTCACAATGCTTATGGATCAGCTTGCTCAAGACCACCACAATGATAGAAATGAGGTCATTTCTTCCATTAATGACCTCCAACACAACAAGTGGCAGATGTTGGGGCGAATGGCCTCCCTCCATTGTGGACAAAAGCATCGGCAAGAAAGTCTAGACCATCTTGAAGGACGAGTAGTGCATGCAGAAGCCTGTGTACATGAGGCATTCTGTTACCAACATGGTGATGGTTCGGAGGACCGAGGTGCTGAAAATATGGAAAATTGAAGAATGTCAGTGGGTGCATTTGGATTCTTGGGAATTTTTGGTCTATATATGCGTAATCTGTGGTTGGGCAAACAATTTTTTGTCATTGTTATCAATTGTTTTTGGTATATACCTTTGGACCAACAAGTTCGATAGGAATAAGGCCAATAGCATTCTAAAGAAAAACACATCAAGATATAATATTTTTCTAAATTAATAAAACTTTTTAACTTTTTAACTGAAATGCCCTCTCTCAGTAACACCCGAATTGCCTCTCGTCAAATTGGTTGGGGAATGTTCGACGAGAGTGTGATTGATATCTCGTCCCCACAAAAAACACAAAACCATAGTCATAGGCTGAATAAAATAAATTGAATTCAAGAAAATAAATTAAACTACAATTTCAACACCTAGCATAGAGAGACAATATCGGATTCAAGAAAATATAAATGGAATACGCATGCTTACTAATCTATATCATGACTAGGTAGGTGTAATAATGAAGAATGCCTTTCTTCATGAGTGGGTAACAATGAAGAACATGTATGTTTAAGTGGGTGTATGTATAATGAAGAATGTCTTCTTGAATGGGTAACAACGAAGAAAAGGTGTTTCATTTTTACATGGGTATCACAATTAAAAAAACATGTGCTTTTTCTTTTTTTAATTCGACACTTTCCTCTTTTTTTTAATTTGACACTTTCCTCTTTGTGGCCTTACATGTGATTTTTATTTTTTTAATTCAATACTTTTCTCTCTGTGGTATTACATGTGCTTTTTTTTTTAATCATGAGACTTTTTTCTTTGTGGCATCGTGAAAATTGTTGATTAGTAGTTTTCTTACTGTGAACATGCTTTTTGGTGTGCCATTTTTGATTAAGGAGTTTGGCTCGTTGGCTAGTCCCAGTCTAGCTAGCACCTTGAAAGAGAATATTAGTAGGAAATGTGTCAACCAAAAAGCGACAGAAACCAGCCTTGAGTTGCGGGTGGGAGTTTGTTTAAATGGAATTTCAATGATGACTTAATATAATGTAGTCGAGAGATTTTCCAGCTAGAGAATGAACATGGAGGTACTGAAACATAGGTTTGCTAGTACTTTTCAAGAGTTGGGTTATTTACCAAAATGTATGATTCTGGCAAAGGGCTGGTTATCATGGACTGTGAACTCGCCAGAGGATGCCAACAAGTTATTGGCACAACATTGGTTTTGGGGTTCTCAAGCCCTTTTCTTGAAAAACTAGCATTTGGACTTTGATGCCCAAATTAAGAAATTGGAGGTTACTTTGGTCTAGTTGTGTTTGTTGCAATAGAGGAGGTGCCAAAGCTGCTTGATGAAGTCCCTATGTCAACGAAAACTGGGATAAAGGACATGGAGATGCAGACGGTCATTTCAAAGGTTTTCGTTCCAATGACCACTTCTAGTATATTTACTGGTTCCCCTTTTCTTATCCCTTATGTTCATGAACTCTTCAATAAACAGTTCAAAAATTTAGGGTTGGGGTGAAAATCGAGTTCAGATACCCCAATCTTTGGGATTCCAATTTGTTCCCCTTCCAACTCACCTTCTATTGCACCTTCCTAGTCATTTCCACATCCAAGTCCTCCTCACGCTCTTTGTTCCTTTCCTTCCAACTCCTTCTATAACCTCAGGCCTTAACCTCTCCTATCATATCTCCTAGGACTCTCAAGAACTCTTTTTTCACTTTCCAAATAGGGGTGGGGGTCGTGGCTACATTCAATCATCTCATCAGGTCCAACAGGTTTAAGGCGAAAAGTCGAATATCTATAGGGAAATATCAAAGGCTTCAACAAAAATTAGGTCGAGTAAAAAACAATCTATAGTCAGGGCCCTTAGAGCCAGAACCCCTTTGGGGGTTTCCTCATGATTATTTTTCTCTCAATATTTAGGGATTGGCTAGCCCATAGAAAAACTAGCCTTGCAACGCTTAGCAGAGATGATAGGGTCAAATGCCCTTTTTTTGCAAGAATTAATGATGGAGGGAGAAATATATGTTGTTTAGTCGTCCCATATCTTCAATGGTTTGAAATTCATGTTTACAAATGCACTGGAAAAATACGGGGGACTCATATTTCGTTGGAAATCACTTGATTATATTTTTTGATTTGCTAGGGCCACCACGCATGCTATGGTAATAGATATTTGGTCTCAAACCTTGGACATTTATTTATCACTTTGCAACATATATGGCCCCTTTCTTGACAAGAATCCTTTCTAGGAGATTTTACAGTCACTACACTTCTCTCACCAACATGCACTCATTTTGGGTGGGGATTTAAATATCTCCTTGGGTCTTGGGGATATTTGGGGTTTTGTAGCTTGAAGGGATCTAGATGAGGATTTTTTCATTGTTCTTTTTGACAAATGGGGAATGATCGATCCCTTGCCCCTAAAGCTTCTCTGACTTGGAGAAATAATAGAAGCAACTCTGATAGAATTGCTAAGTGATTGGATTAGTTTTTGGTTGTTGAGGAGCTAGTGGATTCATATTTTTGTATTAGGGAACAAATTTCCTTTGGGGGCCTTCTGACCATTTCCCAATTATCCTTGAGCTATAGTCCCGTGGTAAAAATTTCCCCATCCCATTTCAATATTAATCCCCATTTGCTGGAGAATATCTCCTTCATTCAAGAACTCTAAGTTGGTTGGAGGTCGTACACTTAGATAATCAGACATCTTCCCCCTTTCCCTTCTAAGAAAAAAAGGGACAAAAAACTACTGCTATTTCATGGGCTTAAAGAAATAAAGAGATGGATTCGAAGTGATTGGTAGAACCGTAAGACAAAATTAAAAGACTTCTTAGAGGGTGAGGATTATGGCTTTGGCTTCGAGGATCATCAATATTTTCTTCTTAACCTAGATCATCAAAGACAAACCATTCGTTTGGATAGGTAAAAAGGAGTGGAGGACAAAATATAGGGCCCTTTGGCTTCAGGCGGGAGATGAGAACACTACATTATTTCAAAAAAATTCCATTCATAGGAAATAGATAAAAACTATTTGGTTAATATATAGGGAAGATGGCTCCTAGAATACCTCTTCCTGAGAATTTTCTAAGATAAAGGTCTCTTTCTTTAGGAACCTCTTTAAAAATAATTGTGGAGTTAATATTGACCACATCCTCAAAATTTCTTCCCATTTCCCCAAATTTGTGGAGGATGTTGATAATGACTTTTGCATCTCATAAACCATAATGGAGGAGCTAAAAAATACATTGAATGGTTTTCATAAAGGTAAAAGCCCTGGTCTAGATGCCTTGCTTATTGAATTTTTCATAACCTACTTTGATATCATTATCCATGATCTTCTTCAATTTGTGTAATAATCAATACGAAATGGCCATGTTTTTGGTCCCTTTAATTCCACTTTCATAACCTTGATCCCAAAAATTGACAAGCCTACTTGTTTTGTGATTTTCACCATATATCCCTTTAAAATTCTATATACAAAGTTATTTCTAAGATTATTGTCTCCTGTCTAAAAAATACTCTCTTTGATCACATCTCTCCCAAAAAAATTAGTTTTCTACATGGTAGGAAAATTGGCGATGCCATTGGGATTGCCGGGGAATGTATCCATTTGATTAAAGAATAAAGGAAGTAGGTGGTGTTGTATAAAGTGGATATTTATAAAGCTTTTGACTAAGTAAACTTGATTTTAATTTGTATCCTCCTTCTACATCTTGGGTTTCATCAAGATTTTGTGGCCTAGATCTATAACTGCATCAATTCTTTTCCTTTTCTCTTTTGATCCTGGAGTTATCTTAGAATTTTTTGATGTGGAGCAGGGATTAAGAAAACGTTTTCCTATCTCACCTCTTTTATTACTTTTGGTTTCTTAAAGTCTTAGTAGACTCATTTACTCTACATGCGCCCAAGGATCTTTTAAAGGTATGCAAGTAGGTTAGAATTTCTTCATCTCCCATATACTCTTTGTTGATGGCATCCTTATTCTTTGTGAAGAAAATATACATTACAACCAATCTCTAAAATCCATTTTGAAGGATTTTTATAAGGTCACTAGTATGTTTATACACCATAAAAATCCTCCATATATTGTTGGGGTATCCACGACCATTTCAAGCAATGGTTGGCAAGGATTCTTGAAGCAAAAGTGGATGATATCGTGGGGGGTATCAAATACTTGGACTTCCTCCTCAAGCCCAATAACTATATAAAAAAAATATGCTATTGGTTGATTGAAACAATTGAAGAACGAATCAAATTTTGGTGTAATAGATGGTTATCTCATGTGGGTGGGTTGGTTCTCATTAAGTTAGTCATAGAGGCCATTCTGACTTTTTGAGAAACTTTAGCATGGATTCGTAAAGGAATCATTAAACAAATTAGACAAATCTTCCTTCACTTCCTTTGGGCTGGTATAGAGGAAAAGGGACAATTTTCTTTAGCTTCCTGAATTCAATCACGTTCCCCAAAATACTTGGGGTTTTGGGTTTAAAGGATTTTTTTTGTTCCTCTTATGTTCTGGTTGGAAAAAGTGGTTGGATATTTCTTCTTAGGTAGGCGCTATGGGGAAAATTCTTATACAAGGAATATGATTCCCATACCTCTCTGTATGACTAGATACATGTGACTTCCAATAACCATAAAGCTGAATCAATCATCTAGAAGGCTATTTCTAAAGCTTTTGGTCTCATTAGGATGTGTCTCTATTGGTAGATTGGGAGTAGGATGGATCTCATAGTGGGCAAGTATCCATGGGTGGGTTGTGATCAAAATTATATTTTTCCTAGGGAGATCATCCAATCTCTTAACAATCAAAGGTATTTTTCATCTTATTGAGATTTATCTCCACCTTAAGGATAGAGTCCCACAAGGGTGGGAAACTAGTTAAGACCTGGGCCTGAGAGATCACCCATCTACTACTTGGGAAACCTACATCATATCTATCATATTGATTCATGTGTCTCTCTCGAATTCTCCAGAAAATCTAGTTTGGACCTATCATACTACTGGTAGATACACCCTTAAGGTCGGGTATCTCAAGGTTGCTTTTGATTCTCTCCATGCACAACAACCTGTTGATGCCTCAAAAATCATTGCAACAACAATGGGGGATAACCACCCGGTCCGGGCCTTAAAGCAGCTCCTTTTCTGTTTGGTGTGGTGGCTCCGACTGGTTTAACTAGGTCCAGTTACCTTCTCCCTATTGCTATTGGTTTATGATGTATCTTTACCTACCAATAGACAGGGATATCAGATCAATTCTTCTTGCTGATCAGGCAAGAGAATGACCCTTAAGCTGATTTGGGTTCAGCCAAGCCACACCTAAAGTTTTGCCTCTTTGAGGAGAGGACTTAAAAGAATGTAGAATTTACTCTAAATGCAAGCTTATTCTATGATGCAAACAAAAGAAACTAATCTAAATCCTATCTTAATTGGGCAGATATAGATCTAACCCAAATAAGAGCAAGATAATTAAAGTATTGGGATTTAAATATGTCTTGTTTATAATGAATATCAAGTCAATGAAGTAGTTCAATTAACTGATATTATGGTTACCAAAACACATTCTATTGAGACCTCTTAACTGAAATAATAAACTAACAACATTCAGGAAGTAGTTCACAAAAATGATATTAATTATCAAATCAGTAAATCAAATAATTGAATAATGACATGTGGAAATAGTTCACAACACATTACCATTCAATAAATCAATTTTATAAGACATATTTCTGAGTAAATAGTTGCTCAGAAATCAGATTTTATTTCATAAGAAATGAGATACCTAATAACAATATTGAGACAAATTATCCATATTGACAATAGTGCATAAACATGAATAAAATGAGACATTCCTGTTACCATAAAATGAAACTGATATTTGAAACAATAGTATTAGAAATACCAATTTATTGCATCCATTTCTCTGATCTTGGTCTCCAACAGTCCTTTACATTGATTGAACTTCTTCCTTCAAAACTAGAGCCACAATAGTGCAAACTCTGCCCCTCATACATAATTCAAGATACAAAGGAAAAATCCTCAATAATCCCGAGATCTGAGATTTTCTCTCCTCTCTCCTACAACTCTAAATTCCTATTACAGTAGTGCTTTTAGAAGTCTAGAATTGCAGAGGAGAGCAGCCCCTTATTACATTCTGCAATATGTTATTTGTAATATTTGTGAAGGAATTCTTGAGAGGAAAGTTTGTTGAAGAGAAATCTGTCAAATCCAATTTTATTTGCTCAAAAATCCTGATCTTCAATTGCTGGAGCATTCTCATTGATTGAGATCTTTTTCTCCATATTTCTTCCATAGTTTTCCTGCAAAAAGAAATCAAAATAAATTAAGATGCAATTAAAATATCATTTCTGGCAATTAAATCAAATCCAATCAAATTCTATTTAAATAAATAATTTAAAATAAAATATAAGCTCTCTATTGATGTTTGGGGTGGTTTAATTGGCCAAAGATATGATTAACCAATGGATCTACAATTAGAAGAGGTTTTGGACAAATGAAAATGAAGAAAATAACTCAGAAAATTGATTTTGTTTTCAAAATTCGGAGCTTGATCTTTTGCCTGATTTTTGACCCAATAAATGATTAAATTTGTTAGTGAAATCTCCTCAAAAATGTTCTCATTGATTTTCTCTTTCCAATGAGCCGTCCCGAGCCTCATTTGGCCAAGTATAATTCAATCTATGAGCCTCCAAAGTTGATGGATCAAATCTGATGTAAATCTGGAAATTCTGTTGCTGGGCTAAAAAGAGAATTTCAATTAAAATTTTAATCCTAAATTAGCATTCTAATTATCTAATAATTAATTCTATTTTAATTGCTAATTATAAATTAAAATAATTATTAGTAAACTATTTATTAATTAATATCTAACTAACTATTAATTAATACAATTAACAAATTAATCTAATTAATCTAAATAATAATTAAATTTTAATTTAATTAAATTTTCTATATTCATTAAATTAATTAATATAAAATTTATTATTATAAAATATTAATTTTAATATTAAATATTATTTATAATATTATACTAATACTACCCCCATTAGTCCATTTCCTTTTAACTCATTCATACGAATGAGTTTAAAACTTAAAAACGAAAGGAGTGATAAAACTTATGTTAATGCACTTGAGTCCCTTTGTATCGGCGAATCGGATCGGAAGATGGTTATCAAGGTTTTTATTACATTGCAAAATTCCCGATTTGATATCGGCATCGGGGTATGATGTGTATCGGGGCTTTTTAAAATATGTTCCGAACAAAACTTCCGCTGAACAAAACCTCCAATGCGATTAAAATTTATTTTATTTATTATTTTTTTTATATATTAAACTTTAATTTAATTTGGTTTTATTTTATTTTGGTTTTATTTTAGTTAAGTTGTGAAATTATTAAAACTACAGCCACTTAAAAAAAAGAAAAAAAGAATAAAAATAAACTACAGCCACTTGAATGTTATGGGTTTTTAAGATTAGTAATTGATTTGGAAATTGGAGTATATTTCTTAAAATCCCGATAATTAATGATTTGGCTGCATAACTAAAAATGGAAAAATGTTAGTAAAAGCTCGCTATGGGTTAATATTTAAAATGAATGCGTTATTGAACTAATTTATTTACAAAATGCAATATTATACATTTTATGCATTTTTAACCCAGGCTAGATAAATGATGAGACTTCAAAGGAGTGCCATTTTCAAACCAGTTGACCAAATGAGGCAAAACAAGCGTCAATGGGAAGCTTATAAAAAATCGATTCTAACAAAGCAATCAAAACAAGAATCCAAAGAAAACGAAAAATTAACAAAAGCGTAGGGCAATCAACTAAATAAAAATCCAAAAAGGTGTTTGGCCAAAATTTTAATAGAAAGGGTCCCCATTATTTGAAGTGAACACATCAATAATGGGGGGGTTGTGTTTTTACCACAACACAACCCTGAAGGGGAAAATGATTTGGAAGGAAAAGTGTCCGACAAAATTTAATTTTTTGAGTGGAATATGATCAAGAACAAATTATCGATCTCAAGAAAGCTTTAGAAACATTCTTTATAGGCCTTAGGAAGATGTGCTATGTTCCATTTAAAGGGAAAATCAATTGTCCAAATTTTTGTTTGGTATGTCTTTTCAAGTTCAGTTTGGTCAGAAATGGGTTAGATTCTGTAGCTGAATCTTATCTGGGAAGGAGAAAATATTGAATCTTGTCCATAGAGCTAGCATTTAGGACATATTCCAAAGAAATATAAGGCTCTCTCCTCTGTTTATGCATGGGGAATATAGTTAGAGCACAACTAAGACATTTTTTATTGCAACTGCCGTATGGATGTCAAAGTGGAAACTTAGTGTCTTGGAATCATGGCTTCTAATGCACATGTCCCTGCCTCTCATCCATACTCTTTTTTTTATGAATATTCTATTCAAACTCATTTTAGCTGGTCTTTCTTTGATGGTGTAGCATATATGGGTTCGCCAAAAGTGGGGAAGGGTGTATACTATATTTCTCAGATACACACTTGAGTCTCCTTTAGCGCTAGTTTGGGTCCTACTACAAATAGTCGGGTTGAACTGAAAATGCTTAAAATCCTTCTCCAACTTGCTTTTGAACATAATATCAATCAACTACATGTTTATGAGGACTCTGCTTTGGTCATAAATTGGATGAAAGGACTTTATAGGCTTTTTGATTTTTCTCTTTTTCCGTTTTTCAAAAATATTTAGAACATGATTGCTTTATTTTCTCACATAACTTTTGATCATGTCTACAAGCACCAAAACCAAGTTGTAGACTCCCTAACAAAGCAGAGTCTAGAATTTCCTCTAGATTCTAGTTGGTCACAAAATTAGAACACAGCCTTCAAAAAAAATCCATCCATCATCATTGGGCAGATGGTGGGGCCTTAAATCATCTAAATAACATTACGTAACTCTTATCTCTATTAGGGAAGGAAGTTTAAATTTTTTTATGTATACAATCTATATATTTATGACAATTAGCAACTGATATATGTAATTCTACTTGATATAGTGGTCAATCATGGATAATATTGGATATAAACAAAGGATGGATCACACTTTGAACCTGTGAAACAAATGGGAACTTGCTGGGGTGACTTGATTCCTGACTTTTGGAGTCCAAACATAATAATTCTATGCAAAAGTCACTAAAATGCCACTCAATAGGATCATGGAAATAACGACGGTTGAAATTTCCACTGCATCTGAAGAATGGTGCCACTTTAAATGGAACCAAACAAATTTTGAACAAATGTCACATTGAGCAAAAAAAAAACAGATAGGACAGATGTCAAGTTGAAATGAAAAAGGTAGACAGAACTGAGAGGTGAGTTGATTCAAAATAAATGCCTATCGGCGTAACTAGTGCCAGAATATAACGATGCTACCGGGAAAATAACACGAGTTTCAGAATGTGTCTACTTTTTTAATATAAATGATGTCAAATAAGCCATATTTATCTCATGATTTCTTTGTCTATTGATTTATTTACTTTATACTCCAAAAAAGGGAAATTAAAAATGCATACTTAAAAGGGGAAATTAGGAATCCATTTTAGTATACACATGGATAGATAACAACCACAAGCCATCAATACTGGAAAAACACTAACCCTCTCTCTCTCTCTCTTTATATATATCTATATATATATATATATATAGAAAATACCCAAATAGGCAATGGTGACAGGCCATCAAAAAGACACTAACCATATAAAAGATTATATTACCCGTCACTAGATTCGAGAGGCCAGAAAGGTCAACAAGTGAAAGCATAATTGGAAAAAATATATATTACTAGATTTGAGAGGGTGACTATAAATATAAATATATTCAATATATTTATATAAAAATATTTAATAATACTATAAATATAGAAATTTTTAATAGACATTCCATACTAAATTAATGGTAAAAAGGAAAAATAGTAAAAAAGTGAATTTAAATAAAGGAAATGGTAAAAGAAAAAATGGGTTTTTAAATTAATATTCATTTTATAATAATTTATAAATTTTTATATAAATAAATAAATATATATGTGTGTGTGTATGTGTGTGTGTGTGTGTGTGTGTTGATTTACAAAATAACAATGATAAATTATATATACATTAACAATAATATTGTTTCTTTATCCAAAGTTGTTGCTAGATGATTGATCCTAGCGTGATTTGTGTTGATCACTACTTTCATGATTTGTAATTTCATGGAAATTTTAAAAATTGGTATATTCATTAAATATTTGATAAAATTTATGGGACAATACATCTACATTGTTTATTTAATAAACCAATTAATTAAAATATTAAGTATCATTTGAGTAGGTTTAATGGTTAAAAAATTTACACGCTCAAATTTAAAGAGCAATAGAAAAAAGTAGAGTATGTGCACCTCAACTTTAGGTGTACTGGAGCCCTCAAATTGGATCTCATTGACTCAACTTATTCCCTCTACAGGCTCCATCATTCTTGTTTTACAACATCACCATTGCCTAGATAAACTTCACCATTGTTTCTTAAGTAGAGCGATAGAAAAAGGTGGAGTATTTGAACCTCAACTTTAGGTGTACTAGAACCCTCAACTTGGATCTCATTGACTCAATTTATTCCCTCTACAGGCTCCATGATTATTGTTTTAAAATGTCACCATTTTCTAGATAAACTTCACCATTGTTGCTTAAATATTTTATTTTTATACGTTTGTTTTACTCTAGGCAATCCTCTCCTACAATCAACCCCATCCTATATCTCCATTCTTGTAAATAAATTTTACTTGATCAGGTTAATCCATAATTTTTTGTATGCTCCAGTTATGATATAGATTGAAGCAACTCTAGAGGAACTTGTACCGATGTGTTTTCTAGTGGACACTAGAGAATGGAAAAAGAAGAGAGGGAGCCTTGGCAGCACTGTGTGAATTGCTAAGACAAGGCCTAGAAGGTAAAGCTTCATGTGTAGTGAGAGACTGGTCAGGTTTTCTTAGTCAAGCAATGAAGAAATTTCTTGCAATTGAAATGGTTGGTTTTCTTCCTAGAGCATGTTAACAACAACATTTTATCATGACTCTTTAGAAGGTTAGCGAAAATAGTTTATCATAACTATTTAGAAGGTTAACAACAACAGTGTATTATAAATTGTAATTGCTTCTACGTAGCTATGTTAACTCATATTCACTGGATTTCTCAAGCAAGTTCCTTTCACTTGTATGATTTTTGTCTTGGTTTTTTTGAAGAATAAACTAAGAGAGGGCCACACCATGCCATACAATGTGCTCATTGTAGATTTCAATGTTGGTGGGTGGGGATTATCAATTGAAGGCTACTGTGTTGTTGAGATTTCTATATTGTTCTGATTCTGATTGAGTTACCTAAGAACAGGATTGAAAAATGATAGGTAGGAGTGCTATGTGAAGAGTGACATAATGTTTATGAGTGCTATATGAAGAGTAGCATAATGTTTATGAGTCAATTTCACTAAGAACAAATTGTTTCCATTTGTGATGGACCTGCCCAAATATAGGCTACTAAATTTCCTTCAATTAGGCACCAATTGAAGAATTGAAAATTAGGTTCAGGCTTGTGTTTAATCCTTATTGGTTCTTGTTGTACTCGGGTAGGATCAACTTCCTACAATATTTGTCAAGATACTTTTTTGTGCAACCACTGTTTATGTTTTGCAAAGATAATATGTAAATTAAGTAAAAAGATGGGATAATTCTCCATATTTGTTACCTTGAGAAAATAGCATAAATGAGTATAAAGATATACATTGAGACTTAGAGATATATAAAATTTTAAAAACATAAAAATATACACTAAAAAAACTTAAATTTAATATATCAATTTTTATTTGTTTAATTTTAAAATAATTATTTTTTTTTCAATTTAAAAATCCTATTTAACTCTCTTTGTAACTTTTGGTGCAATTACTGTATATGATTTATGATTATTATAATGCTTATTATGTGTTACTCCTATAAATATTTCTAGTTAATAAAATGAATATTTAATCAAAAATAAAAATTCAATGTTTCGTAGGTCAATTTAATAAAAAATCAATGTTTTCTAGGTTGATTTTTTTTGGTATTATTTGTTCCTTCATCTAAAATTCGCAACGGGGGGTAATCAAGCAGTAAAATTAACGGTGCTGAAGTTTGTTAATTACAATTACACGAATATACACGAATATTTTTAACAGCTCAAGGCTCCTTATTTTCAAATTACAAAACTAGCCTTTACGTACCTCAACGTCCTCCTCTTCCTCTCGGCTTTTATTTCTCTTCCTCTTATCCTCTACTTACCGTGTCTTACATTTCCTCTATTTGTCGTGTCTTCATCCTTTTTCTGCGACGACACACTGTGCTCTGACCAGCTGCCATTAACGACGAATTCAAGAAAATAGCAAGAATTTTGATACGCTCATACATTCCATGATCATCCAATTAATAAATGGGTGAGGGGTTGTAGCTTTAGTTGTCATATTGCCGCTACCTCCTCACATAATGATGAGTGCTAATGTAACACATCCATCTATTAAAATTTATATATAAAAAAAATCTTAATATAAGTCACCCCAAAAATAC
The DNA here is from genome assembly GCA_031772625.1 of Pinus tabuliformis. Lineage (NCBI taxonomy): Eukaryota > Viridiplantae > Streptophyta > Pinopsida > Pinales > Pinaceae > Pinus > Pinus tabuliformis. Next base: position 37,549,255 of record CM062816.1, read on the forward strand.
ACATTTATGTTAAAAGAAACATTGTCATTATTAAAACTACTATGAATGATTTATAAGCACCAATGACAAGCTCTATTGCCACATTCATATGAAAATAAAGGATTGGATTTTAGATGCTATGAATAATTTATTTGATGATTGTGGCGGAATCTGGTTGTATGTGGCATTGATTTCAATATTTACACAATCCTGTGTATTTAAACATTTTGGTACATTGTTGGCCTACGCACTAAATGAAAATAGGCCATAGCCTTGATTCTCGCCATAGGAGCACATTATATCCTTCATTTCTCGGTGGTGTGGTTTCATTCTGTCATTGTTTCATTCCAGAATTTTTGAGGGGTTATGGCTTTGCTTTGTTCTTCATTGTTTGTTTCTGCCTGTAGTCTTGGTTCACTGGACTATTTGCTCTGCATCCTGGCATCTTGGTAATACTCTGATGGTCCCGAAGCTACTTGAATGTCTTCGGATTCAATCTGCGGAGGCAGGGTTTGCAACATCCTTTCCAAAGGTAAGAGTTTAAGGTTTTTCGGGCATAATCACCTTTGTTTATCAGGGTTAGTATTATTATTATAGTCTCTGTTTCTTTTGCATATTCTAACACAAACTTCTCTGCTATAGTGTGAGGTTTGGTTCCTGGAACAAGAGTTTTGGCTTGTCATTGTGGAAAAACCCTCATACTGGCTTCATCGTTCGTGACCAACTCCGGGTATTATAAATTACTTTAGATCTTTCTTGGGCAAGGTTTTATGACCATGCTGCCAAGTCTAAATGACCATGATATTAGTTCTATATAGAGTTTTCGAGGTTGCTGGAGCCATGGCTCCAGTGTTAGTTTTTTTTCTTGTTTCAGTATTTTGTTTGAGGCTTTAAAAACCTTGCAACTTTGGCCGAATATTGAAGGTTTTGGCATTATGTTTAGGCCGCCATCCATGGTAATATACAGACATTGTGGAACATTTTAAAATGCATGAATGGAGCTTATTGATACAGAATTTCTTACTGAGATGAGGGTTTTCATAATTTTAATTGTAGAGTTTTAGATTATTTTCCCTGTTTATTCAAATGCTGAGTTTGGAAACTAAGAGTTATCCTTTCTCAATTTATTTAGAGTATTTGGTTCATGCTTTCATTCTATACAAAGTTTTATTGTAGCTCAGAATTGTATGCCTGAATTTGTTCTGCAATATTTTAGTTATAGCATGGTAAATTCTCTCAACTTGTTATGATTTGAAGGAAAACATCTTGACGACTTCTTTCGAAGCTCAAAATGTTAAAATTTTGATATCTGGGCTAAGACTGTATTTTTTTTTTTGAAATCTCCAGAAGTCGATTCTTCTTATCTTACATATTGATTCGTGAGCTTAGATTCTCTCTATTATTCTCTGTTTGTAGTCGTGGATCTTGTCATAATTAAATACTGTATTTGTTATGCATTGACTAGGGTTTAACACATGTAAATGATTATGGTACAGAATCGTGAATAGTTCTGAATGTGCTGATCTTTAAGCATACCTTTTTTCGGTTGTGCATTTTGCATAGATCTTGTTTACTTTATCTATCACTGTTTGAAGTTATTTCGGTTGAATGAAGCTCCTTCGGTTGAAAGACGAATTTAATTGCTTCTCCTGATTTAAATAAAAGGTAATATAGAGGATTTTCCCTATCTGGTATTGTGATAGTAATGTTTATAGGAATCTTACCATTTTCCAATTTTTCTTCCCCATCTAAGTTCTTTGCTAATTGTACTAATATTCTTTTAATAGTTTCTTTCTGTCAATATAATAAGGGTTTTTCCTCAGTTTTCTATTATTACTCTACTCTTACTCTTTCATGAAATATTTCAAAATAAAATAATAAAAGCCTAATGTCATACTTCAAGAAATAGGAAACCTTACCTATAATTCTTTCAACAGTAATTTATAGATATTATCTCTTAAAATTAGCCAATCTACCAAGCTATTATTCTTAGATTAAGAGAATAACTAATACAAGAAATTCTTTACTTATCTGTTTACGCTATCCAAGACTGAGTCTAAAACAAGACTTGCACTTTAATTTTCCCCTCGTGCTACTCCTGATTTCAGGAGTTCTCTCTCTCCTCAAAGACCTTAATGTTTACCAACTATCTGGTCTTAACCACACATAACCATCACAGACTGCCTGACCCTTCAAAATAGTCTCCTTCCATCCTTCTAATCTTAGATACCTCTATCCTCTTTATCTTTTCAGTAAAAATACTCTAGGATTTAGTTTTGGAACAAATAATTGTCACCATAACTAATTACCTAGTAAAACAATATTTACCCATAACTACAAAACTTATTCTTCCATAACTAAATTCCAAAAATATTCTATAATTTAAAAATAGTAACAATCTGTTTGGTTGAAGTAAAAAATAAATATTTACTTTAATGGGGGATATTACATCTTCCCCCCCTAAAATGGAACATCATCTCAATGTTCTCTTCCTGGAAATAGACTCGGAAAGTTTTCTTTCATGACTTGTTCATCTTCCCAGGTGGCCTCTTCCAGCCGATAGTGCTGCCACTACACTTTAACCTGGGTGAAAACTTGTTTCCACAGTGTTACTTCTCTCCGATCTAGTATAACGAGATGTTTGACCTGAACATAGCAACAAAAGGTGTTAAGTCATTAACCAGTTTATCTAACACATTTGTAAAGAAATATCTATATATACCTTACCTGTATATCTTTCCATTTGATTATGTGGTTAGCGTCATACACATATTTCTTAATTACAAAAACATGAAAGACATTGTGTACACGAATCTGACTGGGTAAGGCAAGTTAGTAAGCCACTGGTCTTATTCGAGCCAATATTTGAAGCAGCCCGCAACATTGGGGTGCTAATTTAGCATAGTCGGCCCATTGTAAGGTGCTTTTCTTGGCTCGCACTCGAATGTAGACATGATCTCCTACTTGGAATTCTCGGAAACTCGTCTTTCGATTGGCAAGTTCTCTAACCAGTCCCAAGAAACCTTTAAATTACTCTGTACCTTTTTCACCATTTCCTCTGTCAGTGTCAGTATCTACATACTTCCATTAGGGATCAAAATTTGCTCTTTGCATTGTCATTTTAGGGGTCCCATACTGAAAATTTTACATCATTCCATTAGGTCATGTCAAACTGATCCACCGATGGTTTTCTTCTCTTCTGGAAGTCCAATTTCTCTGTCATAGAGTGTACTTACTGACCCTTCTTCAAGTTATCTTCAGTTATGGTTTCATGGTCAATATTGCAATCATGTTTCATTAGGTCATAGGGCATGGTTTCATTAGGTCTTAGCATTTCATCAGCAAGCTTAAGATGCCTAATTTTAAAGTGAAAATAAAGGTCAACAAGGGTATGAGGATGATGAATAAGTCAAACATGATGGCTTGTAGGTCATAGCCAATGAAAAATTATCTTTTAACCTAATGTAATTTTCACCTCAAAAACATGCTTTTGAGGTGAAAATAGAGTATTTTGAGTTTATTTGTATTTCATATGTAATTTTAAGTCACTATATGTAATAACTGATCCCAACTCCACCGGAGCATCTCTCCTTTCTTCAAGACAAAGAAACACTGCAAAAATTAGTTCAAGTTGAGCACTTATCCACCTGCAAATACACAAAGAAGAAAAGACATTAAAACAGAGTTTTGAGAAGGACAAGAAACATTAGAAAGTGGGTTTTTCAAATGAAAAGTCAAAATCTACTCCTATTTAAGCTCCCACATTTCATTCCTAAGTTCATTATTCTCATTGGCAAGCAAGGAGTCAAAAAAAGTTTGAAGAAGAGCAAGCTTGAGTGAGTTTGGGGTAAAGGGAGGGTGGTGCTGCGCTTCTGGAGAAGTGGAGTAGTGGCGTTGCGCATTGGCAGAGCGGGGCTGCTTTTCTGAGGGACACATGTTGGCACTACGTGTTGAAGGCTTGGCACTGCATGTTGAGATTGACGTTGTGCATCTGGAAAAAATTCACAGTGTAAATTTACACTGGCGCTGCACTTCCAAGGTGGCGCTGCGCGTCTGGGCACCAGCACTGCGTGTTGAGCAGGATGGCTAGAAAAGCCTCAAAACTCCCAAAAAACCTCAAATTTCTCTCCCTTTCTATCATTGCAAGTAAGTTGACATCCCTCACTTCCGTTTTGGTTTGCAAATCAAACATCCTAAGCATCCTTTTCCATGTTAAATATGAAACCCTAAATTTCTCTAGTGATGCCTAAAACCTTAAACTATCATTATTCCTCCTATCACTCACTACAACTCCAAACCCTACCCCTATTTCCATATCCCCTATCCCTTTATCCCTATTCCATATTTCCCCATCCATTTTATCCCTCTTTCCCAAGGGAAATTTCTCGAAACAAGCCCTCACTCTCAATTCCTACTCCTTCATTCATTTCCTAGCCGTAAGCTCATCTCCCATCCCCTCATTCCTAAAAACATTGTCACTCATTCCCTTCATACACCTAAATCTTGCAAACATGGACCAAGAGGATTGAGACTATGAGGAGGAGGCAAACACAGGCAGTGACACCTCAGTAGACAGAGATAGGCAACAGAGAAAACCATACAAGGGAGGTAGGATTATCATAGAAGAGCCATCAAAAGTTATGGAATTGGAGGCCTCTCAGTTGCTGTCACATGTTTCAGACATCTTGGATGCTTTGACATCTGTGAAAAGGTAGAGAGAGTTCAATACCACCCGGAGCTCACCAAACTCTTTGTAGCTCATCTTCAGGACAACAGGGTAACTCTTGCTGGGGTAACTTTCATAGTTTCACCTTCCATCATTTCAGATACCACCAGGATTCTGAATGTATGGGAGAAGTGGTACAAGGCCCAGGACCTGGATGAAAACTACTATGAGCCTTATATCAAACCCCAACATAGAAATGAGGTGAAGAGACTTTTTCCTTTTAGATTTCTCGAAGACAAATATGTCCCCATGATGAAAATCTTCATGAAGTACTTCACTTGTTGTTATAGACATATTTGGGCACTACAACCCCAATCACATATGTCCATAAACAAAGGGATTCTAAACCCCTAAAAGCATTGTTTCATACCCTAAAGGATCAAGGTCAACTGATTACATCATTTCCCGGAAGTTCTCCCTAAAATGTTGCTCAGAACCGGTCAAAATTTGACCATACAGACTGCTCCATGCTGAGGGTGCGATGCATCTCACCTGCTACACACAAAGGGTGCGATGCATACTGAAAATCCCTTTTGTAGGGTGTGATGAGCGAGAGCAGATAAATGGAAGAGGCAGTTTTCTAGGTGGAAACCCAGAGAATCTTCTAGAAACTGCTAATATGACACTTGCCTCTCTGAATTCGCCCAGGGATGAGTATGAGATAATGAAATCTCCAAGTGGAACCAAGAACTATTAGTGAAATGAAACTAATCAAAATCCTAGAAGCTCACTCACCCCACTGCAAATATCTATATATGGATCCCTCATCCTAGAGATCCAAAGGTTGGAATTTTGTAATTTGTAAGGAAGTGCTATTGATTTCTCTTTGAGACATTGTATTGTTTGGTGATCTTTCTTTTCATGAGGTGAAGAGGGCCTTCATGCTAGGAGGATGATGCTAGATCAGACAGTTGGGTTGTAATCCTCTCTTCTACTACTTCTATCAATAAAGCTATTTGATTTTTCCTCCATATACTTGTATATTTCTGAATCTTGTATTTGTATATGTATTTGTATGGTTAATGTACATCTGATTCTACATTGTTTATGGTTATAGATCTCTATGCTTTGATGGTATTTTGTTGCTTTGACTCTACAGGTGTTCTTTGAAGTGGGACAATTGAGAAAGGAGTGGTGAAGCTCTATCAAGGGAGAGAGGAAACAAGCAAGGAGCCAAGCGAAAGACTGAGGTTGGTACTCTCTTCTTCTCTCTCATCTATCTCTCATAAAGGAAAACATAAGTTACTTTGAATTGTTTGTTTCTAAGATAGCTACCCATCTTAGTGGGACTAGCAGCTCCGAATGGACACTAGCTTTCCCGTAAACAAAATGGCGACTCCACTGGGGACCAAATAGTTTGTTTGTTTGTTACTATTGTTTACTTTATAAACTACAGACGGAGCCTAAAGTTAAGCAAGCTAGCCTTCGATCTGCTTTTGCTATGCAACTACAAAGTAGATCAACGTTGCTTTAGTCAATCTCCAGGTTGGTTTATGAACTGAACATCTGACTTGCAAACATCCTAAGTGCCCTGGTGGTAGCTCAATAACCACATTAGATCAACCCCTATACTTTTTGTTTACTGTCTATCATAAGCTCAGCCTAAATCCTTGAACTTAGCTACAATGTTTGGGTGAAAACCAAGCTCAATCTCATCCCTGGACCATCGCACTGTCTCTCATTGGTAGTCTAGATGCATTTCACATCTCGTGTGCTGCAGGTAATATGCATCCTTGTTTTCCTTAAGGACAGGTGCGATGATTGAATGAGGTTGTTTCTGCCTCCAGATTTTGGTTTTTTCTTCATTGTTTTCAACTTTATTCAGTGGTTTTGCTATCTATGATCAGTATATCACTGTTGAAACCTTCTTCCTTCACATTACTCAGCCTACATTGATGATGAATTTTGAATATTTTTTTATGTATTTTTCATCATTGACAGTCCTCCTTTGCAAATAGTAGCTTAATCAAACTGTCGTCTTTTGATTTGAAAGTGTCGCAACTGTCGCTTTCAGTCAAGAAAAAGAGTGTCATAAAGTCTTCCTCTTTTAGATAGTCGATTACACTTTTTCCATTGTATTTGATTTGAATTATCAATTCTTTGAAGTGTCGAAAACAGTTTTCCATTCAAAATTGAAAGTGTCATCTTAGTCTTCCTTTCGTTTTGAAAAGAAATTGTTAAAGTGTCGCTTTGAAGAAAAATAGTTCAGATTTGTACTTAGTTTTCTTTTTGTCATTCTCACATTAATGGAACTGAAAAAAAAATACATGCATGTAAATTTGCATTTAGACTGCATGCGGAAATTGATTTAGGAAAAGTGAATTTAGTGTGTGCTCTCTGCTCTATGTTGAAAGAATCGTATTTTTCTTTCCTTAGTAGCTAGGATTTTCATTGCTAAAAGAAAATAAACGACTATTTATCATTTTAGATTGCATATTTAGGACTTTTACATCTACATCACGTGGTGAACCTTGAAAGGAAAACTTCTTAAGAAAGATCAACTATAAAATAAACCTGAATGAACATAAAAACGCTTTGGAACCTAACACACAACATCTAGAAGTCTAGGCTAGAGACATATTCTGGTGTCGTAAAGCTTGGTAACTATTGTTTTCATCGTAGTTTGGGTGATTCCTCCTCTTTGATACGAAAAGTGCCAGTACGGATTTGTGCTCCCACGTACTATCGAGTATATATTGGGAGACCACAATACGCTAATATCCTTTATCCTTAGGAAGCCGTGTCTGTTGCCCTATCGATCACAATGCACTGAACACATCATTCGAGAAGATTGACTGTCGTACGTAAAGTCCTGGGTAATTTCTCTATAATTTACCACCAAGGTGTAAATTGTAGTTTTGCGATTGGTTTGGTAATCCATCTGTCTAGATTTCCAGAGTAGTCACTTTCGCTCCTTTTCAGACTCCTTAAAAGAAAAGTTCCATCTGAGCACTTGTAACTTCAGGCTCATTAAAAATCGAAGGCGACTAGAGTCATCTTTAGCTTTTTCTCGACTCTTAAAAATTGAAAAAGCAAGTTGTGTGTCAAAGCGTCGTAAAATTTATTTTAATCATAATAACATCATTGTTCCCTCATTGGTCTTAGGTTGAGAAAATGGAGTCCACCAATCAAGGATTTCCCCTTGGGAGTATCCTAGTCCTTTCTCCTCTTGGGTAGATGTTGGTGCTCCACACATGGCTACATTGTCCCTTCCAGGACTCACAACTGGCCTGCCAGTATGGCTATTCTCGACCTCGGTCGTTCAAAACACTGTAATCCCTCAGTAATCAAATCAGCAACCAGATGATACTGAAGTTGCTCCCCCACATTCCACTTCGTTTGTTTCTCCCTCTCCTTCTTCTTCTTCGCTTGATGAAACTAGTAACACTAAAAACCAAGTAACTGAGAAGAAGAATAAAGGGAAGGAGAAGAAGAAGAAGAAGCCGACGACGAAAGGGGGAAACAATGCATCGTTTGGTAAAAATACACATACTGCACCATCTAAACCCAAATCTCCATGTGTCATTTGCAAAGGAGACCACTATCATCGAGATTGTCCCTGCATCCCGCGGATCTTGAGACTCTGGTCTCCCCGCTTACACAATCCGGTGTCTTCAACCATTGTTGATCATGTTGAGAGTACACCGTCAACTAGTGAAAATGAAGACAATGGGAAAAAAGGAAGATCTAAGTTTCCTTGTAGGTTGTGCGAAGGCGATCATGCCCTCCACTGTTGCCCTTTCCTAGACGAAGCTAAAAGAGTCTTGGATAACCGTCCTACTTCACCGCAGCGACTTCCTCTTGGATACAAGAAACTCTTGCCAAGTCCATCGCTAGTTGAAAATCCAACTGACACACCTCTGTTGTCGGTCGAAACACCTATCATTGAAGATAAACCCTTTGAGTCTAGATCGGACCAAAGTCAAAAGGTTGAGATTACAGTCCACCCAGTTTTTTCTTCTGAAGGTCTACCTTCAGATGATACAGTCTCCAAAGAGAATGAGAATGACACCTTTCAAGTTCTTTTTGTTAACACAGAATCCGATGAAAATGGGGGAAATCTACCCATTCCTCTTCTGCAGGAGGGAGGTTCCTCAGTTTAAGAGATTCATTCGGCCATTTATTTGGTCCCTCCTCCAAGCAATCTAGTCGTTTCCTTTGATTGGAATCTATTAGCGAGACCCCCCCTACCATCTAATGTACCATTCCAAATCATAGTACAAGCTTACAGAATGATCATGGATGCTACTATCATAGATGAAGGGGCTTCTGTGAGTATCCTTTCCTCAACTGCTTGGAAAGAACTTGGTTCGTCATCGCTTTTGCCTGAGATTCAAAATCTATTAGGCTTGAATAAACGAACCAATCGACCGTTAGGGATCCTTCCAAATTTTCCTATAACTTCGAGAAGGAAAACCAAAACCATTCATCTGAATGTGATGGTAGTCCAAGAGGCTCTAGATTACAATCTACTCCTTGGGCGTGACTACATTTAGAGCATGGGAGCTATTGTTTCCTCACTCTTTCGAGTGATGTGTTTCCCGTATGAAGGCAGAATGGTCCAGCTCGGTGACCAGCTTTCGTTCCTTAGTTCAAACATGGCTACTAGTCAAATGCCATCAGTAAATGGTCTTTTTGCACAAGGAATGTCTCATCAACCTCCAGTCTGTCCACCTGATGATTACGAGTGATTCGGTGAATGTGACTAAACCCAGGGGGCATGCGCCCTGGTATGCTTCGGCAGGAAAACCACAGATATAAGGCAGGTTTCCTCATAGGATATATGACTAGTCTAACACACCCGTCCATTTAGGAAAATGGGATCAGTTTGGAAAAATACTTCCTCATCGAAGGTTATGTGATTAGAAGCTCCCACCATTCACCTTTGTCTACTTCGATGGACAAAGCCAAGGAAGTGTTTTTGCTACTATGTGGATGAAACAACCTTGCTTTAATGCAAGAACTTCTATATGGTAACCTGAAAACTCTACTTCTCTTTATACCTGAGGGCATGCAAACCTTTTTTTACGCAAGTGAAAAGTGACCAGTATAACTCTAACCCCGTAGTTTTACTAACTTCATCTGCTTAAGTTAGGTGATTGGTCTGATCCACCATTCACCTTTGCTGGGACCAGCGGAAATGGAAAAGTAAAGGAAATGTTTCCCACTGAGAAACTATCCTACCTAACCTTAGTAGTTCTTTAACCCTTAGGACAGTAGTTGGTCATTCCTAGCTTGCATACAAAAGGCTCAGAGAAAAGTTTCGTATGGGGCAAGCTCCCTAAAAAATGAACCTACTGATGAGAGACATCCTTATTATAAGACTGGAACAAGCATGTTTCCGTGAAGTTCAAGATCATTAAAAAATAAACCTAGCAACGAGCACGTTTTTTCGAAGTTCAAGCTCATTAAAAAATAAACCTAGCAATGAGCATATGTTCCACTAGGGTTCAAGCTCATTAAAAAATGAACCCACCTTCAGTAAATAACCTTTGTGATCGCATTGCTATCAGCATTTGAGCCTTGGTCATGTTCTTACCATCACCTCCACCTTTTTAGCTGATCATACGCCTCCACTTAATTGTTTACCCTTTTGAGTAACAACTGCGACGAGTGATTCAATTAGCCACCTTCTTTGCATTGTCATGATTGAAAAGTTCCAAACCTTACCTGGAACCAGTTGCCATCCGAAAACATTACTGGTTCCTAAAAAATGAGTCTCCTTTAAGCTCTTTTTAGACTCGTAAAATATGAAAACATTGCCGAGCAATTGGCCTCTCCAACTCATTAAAGTGATTGGAAGTGCCATCCCTCCTCTATATTTTAATATTTTTGGACCTGAGGGCTCATTACACAAAAAGATCGAGCACTTGTCTTTTTCGGCTCACTAAAGTGATCAGAAAAGTCATCCCTTTCATATTATTTTATACTTTTTTGGACTTAAGGGAATATACTACAAAAAAGGACTGCTGGAGTTTCCTTCCCATCTCTTTTCAAACTCTCTAAAATTGAAAAGTACCAAGTTATTTTTGTCGTTAAAATCGTTAAAACAATAGCGAGAAACTTGTCCATACAAACAAGAGCGAGTTTCACTGTCGCTAGGCTCACTAAAACATAGCGACAGGTTTTCCTGAAGGGCAAATTATAGAACAAGCATATGTTATCCTCTTCAAGCTTGACAAAAATAAAGAGGTAGTAGTCAGCAATGACTAGGGAAAAAGGGAAGAAAACTTGAATAACTTCATTGGTAGCAGGTCGCTTTTGAACATGACACTTTCACTCCATCACCATGATTGAGTCGGGTTGGGTTATTCCGTTCACTGGTCATATCACCATTGGTCCTTCGTATCATCCATTTTAGGGTTAATGCTACCAATCCATTCTAGTGTTGCCGATATGTTCAAGAGAAGTCACTTAGAGAATTCACCAACCTAGCTAACACCTCATCCGCTGCAATACCTTCACGCTCCATTTTTCATGACTGCCACCCTGAACCTTGTATCATCAGACCGTTTTCACCTCCACGAAATCATTTGCTCCGTTCCGTGTCGTAGATGTGGGATTCATTAAGGCCCTCCTACAACAGGTCACTTCTTGTCGACATCCGCTCATTATCCAAGAAGTTTACTTAGGAACAACCCTTTCAGTACTTTGAAGCGTGCATGCCTCAATGGCAAGTCTCTCACTTCCAATGACATGTTTACGTCAATGGCCTTCAACCGAAAGAATTTACGTGGTGTTCGACATCGGCTCATGTATTCACACCATGTGAATTGTACTGCAATACCTTGAGGGTCATTATCATTATCGGTGATTCCTCTCGCGCGTGTTAACAACTTACATCATTGGTTGGTAATCAGGTGATGTCTTTCCATGTTCGACATCAGAACATCTTTTCACATGGATCAACTTGTACATCGGGCGAATATTGAATGATTTTGAAGACCTCGGATCTAGTTTCATCCATCTAGGCTGCGATATATTTGGGAAAATAAAAACATCAAATGTACTCCATAGCTGCACAGATAATCATCCAAGCTAAAGGATGATGGATCTACTAGAATCATCAGTCTGCCACATAGACGATCGTCTGTCCTATGTACATAAAAATGAATTTATAAAGCTAAGCATGGGAATGCTCGCCTCAGTTAGATCATGAAAATATTATGAAGATAATGTATTATATTGTATCTTATTACAGGTCACCTTCCAGTTCGAAAAACCTCGGATCCTCATGATAAAGCATTTCACCTGACATCAGAAGACTTACGACCTCATGCTTTAGGGGGAAACTATTATAGACATATTTGGGCACTGCAACCCAAATCACATATGTCCATAAACCAAGGGCTTCTAAACCCCTAAAAGTTTTTTTTCATACACTAAAGGATCTAGGTCAACTGATTATATCATTTCCTAGAAGTTCTCCCTGAAAAACTGCTAAGAACTTGTCAAAACTGGACCATATAGACTGCTCCATGCTAAGGGTGTGATGCATATCACCTGCTATACAAAAAGGGTGCGATGCATACTGAAAATCCCTTCTGTAGGGTGCGATGAGCGAGAGCAAACAAATGGTAGAGGCAGTTTGCTAGGTGGAAACCTAAAGAATCTTCTAGAAACTTCTCATATGACACTTGCTTCTCTGAATTCGCCCAGGGATGAGTAAGAGATCATGAAATATCTAAGTGGAACCGAGAACTATCAGTGAAATGACACTAATCAAAACCCCAGAAGCTGACTCACCCCCTGCAAATATCTATATATGGATCCCTCATCCTAGAGATCCAAAGGATGGAATTTTGTAATTTGTAAGGAAGTGTTGTTGGTTCTCTTTGAGACATTGTATTGTTGGGTGATCTTTCTTTTCATGAGGTGAAGAAGACTTTCATGATGAGAGGATGATGCTAGATCAGACAGCTGGGTTGTAATCCTCTCTTCTACTACTTCTATAAATAAAGCTATTTGATTTTTCCTCCATATAATTGTATATTTCTAAATTTTGTATTTGTATATGCATTTGTATGGTTAATGTACATCTGATTCTACATTGTTTATGGTTATAGATCTCTATGCTTTGATGGTATTTCATTGCTTTGACTCTATAGGTGTTCTTTGGAGTGGGACAAGTGAGAAAGGAGTGGTGAAGCTCTATCAAGGGAGAGAGGAAACAAGAAAGGAGCCAAGTGAAAGACTGAGGTTGGTACTCTCTGCTTCTCTCTCATCTATCTCTCATAAAGGAAAACACAAGTTACCTTGAATTGTTTGTTTCTAAGATAGCTACTCATCTTAGTGGGACTAGCAGCTCTGAATAGACACTAGTTTTCCTGGAAACACTTGTGAGGGCAGATTCTCCAGGCTGTACACCATCACATCAGGCTCCTCATGCATTTTACCAGGGTGAGGATGTTAAACCTCCCGTACTTCTTGTTCAAGGATATTGAGAAGATGGCTCATTTTGTCCAAAAGAATCCATACGCTCAGTAGATGAGCAACCTCTATCACTATTCCCTGATCAAGATCAGTGTGCTTCATCAACTCAGTCTCCTCAATATCTCTTGGGAGACCTTTATTTCTCATGATATCTTCAAGGTTCCTCAAATTCCTCCACCAGTGTCTCAAGAAGTAGGAGGACCTTCTAGCTGTGTTCAGGTGAATGAGAAAGCCAAGGAGACTAGAACTGCTGAGGTGCCCATTTACATGACCTATCATAGGGGCACTAGGAGATTATTTGCAACCGATAGGCAAGTGCTTTCTCCACAGGAGGTGAAAGAGAACTTGCCTTCATCATCAACTCATAGGCAAATGCTAGCGCCACAAGATGTGCGAGGGGCTTTGCCTTCTTCAATGACACAGCAGGTATAGGTGCAGCAGCTACACAAAGGGAAGGAAAAGATGATAGAGCAAAGTCTTGATGATGAGGAGGAAAATTCCTTTGACTTGACTGAGCATGATGAGCCAGAGCAGTGGTATACCCATCATGGAGTTGAAATCATTGACTTAGAGGCTCAAGACAAAGAAACCATGAAAGACATCATCATACAAGAAAGGAAAGTTCAAGTACAAGCTTTGGCAGACAAATTGGAGAGGGCCAAATATATCATCACATATTAGGAGCAAGAAAAAAAGCATGAGTGACAAACAAGTCATCATGGAGCTGGGAATGCTCAAGATGAAACGACAAAGTGGCAAAGAGGCACAAGTCACTTTGACTCCTATTGAGAAATAGATTGAAGACGATAGGGAGATTTGGCTTGAGAGGGTCAAATTGCACCTTGAGAAGCTACTATAGAAGGCCAACAAAGACAATCAGATGATCAAACACATGGCCTATCATTATAGGACCCGAAACAAGATTTGCAATATGAGGGTTAAGAAAATGAAAACTAGGCTAAGGAGCGCCTTGAAAGGAAAAAAGGAGGAGGATAGGCTTAGGATGCTTGCTGAAGCTTCCTTGGCTCATCAGGACACTTGATGATGGTGCTTCTCACCAATTTTGGGCAACTTTGGAGGAAATTTTGTCACTTGCAAATTTTTGAAATTCTACACACAGGAAAACGGCCTAGACGCACAACGCCACCGGCAATGCGCTTTTCCTAGGGGCAATAAATGAAGCAATAGTTTAAATTTTTGGATTCAAAGTGATGAGGAAATGTACTCTAGCAAGTTTCAAAGTTTTTGGGGTAGAACTGATCCACCAAAAGGTCAAAAAACACCCTAAAAATGACCTTTCTGCTACTTTTTGGACACACAGAAGCAGCCTTGGGATAATCCATCTTTTAGGGGTCCAAATGTAGAAATTCCAGGTGTATTGTAAATTCAACTTGAAGACCTTTCCAATGAGCTATCATGGGCTCAATTTGGATGCCAGGAAGGCTGCCACAAGGGTCCTGAACGTGGAGCTACGCGTAGGGAAGATTTTGCTCAGGAGGCATATTTTTCCAGATTTTGACTAGGTTCTTGGATTCTCTCTCATGGATGATGATTCACCATTGTAAATGATGATATGGCATGTAATTATGATAGATAAATAGTAATATAGGGTAGATTCATTTCCTTAGAAGTTATTTTGAACACAAATGATTCAGTTTTTCACTTTTACAGGCAAGTTGTTGATGATGCCTATATTCCTATTTCTTATTCAATATTAGTTAGATTAGGTCCTCATCTTACAAATTCGACCCCTGAGGATGGGATGAGGTTGAATTCATGTCTATATCTTCTTCTTCTTTCTTATTGTAAAGGGTTGGACTCAACTGGATTCTCAGACCTTGATTGTACACCTTTGTAAGCAGTTTGGCAGGAGATTAATAAGAATTGCAGCTATTTTTATGGGATCCATGTGGTATGAGTTTTAGTATAGTTTCTTCTTCTGTAATCATATGTTAATGTGTTTTTTATGCTTCTTTAATCATTTCATTGCTTCTAGTTGAATGTTTTCAAGTTGATAGGTGGAATTCATTGCATCAGTGCTCTGCCTTGGGAAACCATTCACCATTTCATGTTTTCTGTAGTCTAGGAAGGATCCATGGTTTCAAATGCCTTTCTTAGCTTCTCACCAGTCTAAAACATCTCACCCCATCAAGCTCTTGAGTGCTAAATCCTATGCCTACCTTGCCCCATTAAACACCCTGCAATTCTAACCTAGTTCCCTAGACTTAAACTATCCAGCTCCTCCTGATCTGACAAAATCCCTTCAAAATCCAATAAAAACTTTGTGATACTCTACCTAACCTAAAATCCTTTACCTGATCCAATCATCTTGGCTGATATCCTTATGGAGAGAGCCCTCTCTCGGCCTACTAGGGCTAGCTACTTCGCTAAGCATGGTTTGTGGTTACATTGGTATTTCCTTCCTTCAGACTTAGGTTCAATCCAGATGATAACATAGTGACTACCATACTAGGGATGAAAGAATAATCAACCCAGTAATATCTTTCATTTGAATTCTTAAGCTTATGGATGATGAATTTTAGAATTTACTAGCCTGAATTGGAAAGTTGTAAAGCAATATATAAAACTTCGAAATTTGAGCACACTGGCTTCGAGAAAGTACACTAGGGCTAATCCTGATCCAAATCTCGCCCCAGCAGTGGATAATCCTAACCTGATTTTAAGAAGACTCAAAAGAGAAGAAACTTTAGGCAGTCCCACATCTTCAATAAGAGTAGATTCATGCCCTAATAAGTGGTTTTTTTAGAATATCTCCCCTTTGATTTGGCGTTTGATCTTTCCCTATTCAGAACCAGGTCTGAAAGTGCACTTGACGATATAGTTCTATATCTAGAGTTTATTGCAGATCTCAAAGTCCAAAAGGAAAACCAGTCAATTGATGAGTATATTCTAAATTCCCCTCAATCATTCCTCACTACTACTAAGATCCCTAAGTTTTTTGAACTGGTGTCTACTACCCTCCGTTCATCATTATTCCCTTCAACCTCTGAAGTTCACTCCCAACCTCCATTCAAACCTGCACTTACCCATCACCTATCATTCCCCATCAATCATCGATTACTCCCAGTTCTCCATTAACTACTCCATCAACACCTAGTAGCCCAATCCTTGTTTTAAATCCACCTCAAGTTATGGTTGCCCAATATGCACCACTTTTTTAACCTCAGAACCTTGGTGTCGTGCCTGCTGATTATCAAACCAAGATACCTTTCTTTGATGCCAGTCAAACCATTACAGCTCAGCAACATGTTGATAGAATGAATGATTTCTTTGACCTCCATGAAGTAGAAATTGAAGATGTGTCGATGAGATTGTTTGTACAAAGCTTTGGAGGTGAAGTTCGAAAATGGTTCAGAGCTTTACCAGCAGCTTCTATCACCACTTTACCAATCCTTCATAGGCAATTCCTGGATCGGTGGGAGGTGAGGATGAATCCACTTTAGATCTTTTCCGATTATGAGAAAATCAAAAGAAATATTGGCGAGAGTGTGCAAGACTATTGTGTGTGGTTTAATGCATTATACAATGTTATTCTGGCCAACATTAAGCCATCGGAGGGATTGGCTTTGCTCAAATTTCTAGATGGTTTCAATGCTGATATGGCATATCAGTTGTGGGAACGAGATCCTACCACACTAGAAGACAAGCAAAAGAATGTAGTGAGTGTAGAAGCAAACTTGCTGGCCAAAAGAGAAAGAATGAGATCAGAGAAAAGAGTGACCATAAAAGAAGAAGCATCTACTTCAGATGTAAAGATGGATACATTTATTCAAACTGTGGAGAGGATGGTTGACTGGTTAACCATTAGTGATAGAACTGAACCAACAATCCAGAATCCAAATTTTAGAGGACAGCAGCAACCCCAATTCCAAATCAAGCAGAGAGAAAAAAAGGCCCTAGAACAACCAGCGTATCAATAGGAGATCAGAACTCCCTTACAGCAAAACTATGTTCAAGGTATGGAAGAAGAAGATGATGAACATCCGGTAATTGAAACAAATCACTTTTTCATTGTTGATGGTATGCCTATATTTCTGACCGAAGATGAAGAATATGCAGAAGTTCCAGACATACAAAGGGATGAAGATTACATCTTAGCAAATGATGTGGTTTTGGAGGCTGAATCTGATGATCATCAACGTGGGTATATGAATGCTTTGTCTTCACAGCAGAGGCAATACTATTTAAGGAGTAGAGATGTACCAGTCAATCCCATTCAGAAAAGAAAGGATGTGCAATCCAAGAATGATTCCTCAAACATTCAAAAGAAAGGGAAAGACCTTGCTTACCCGAGTCCCAACAAACTACCATCGACAAGTATCGCTCCAAATGAGAAGAACAATAAGAAAAAAGATAGTGCAGCAAAAGAGAAAGCAAATAAGAAGGACATTGGTGTCAAAGAGGTAGAAAAAGTTTCATCTTTTAATTTAGAAAGTGAAATTTCTAAATTGAAAGTGTCCATTCCTTTGACTGAGCTGGTTAAGAATAGCAATTATAAACACCATGTATCTAGAATTTTGCAAATTCATCCTTTGTCAGACATGGTGAATGTCGAAGATAATCATCCTAAACTCATTTTTGGCCCAGCCATAGAAGGTCAGCCCGAAGATAGTGAAGTCCCTCCATTTTATCTGAGTCTTAGGCTGCATGAATACATTCTCCATAATGTTATGTTAGATTCTGGAGCTTCCCACAATTTGAGGCCTAAAGCCATTATGGAAATGTTGGGCCTAGATATCACCCGAAAATATCATGATTTTTACTCTTTTGACTCTGGTAAAGTTCGTTGCATTGGTCTCATCAAAGATCTGGTGGTTTCTTTAGATCAAATCCCAGCCAAAAATGTTTTGATGGATGTGGTAGTTGTTGATATACCACCTTGATTTGTTATGCTCTTATCTAGATCGTGGGGTGCTAAACTCAAAGGCACTTTACAACTTGACTTCTCTTTTGCTACCATCCCTTTTTTTGGTCAATTGAGGAAGTTGTACCAGGAAAAGAAAATGAAGTACATGATCACTAGTAAAGAGAAGCCTGTGAATCATCCAATAAATGCTATACATACTAATTTAGAGTCCTTTGTTTCGGATTGAATGATGTAGATATTCAGCTTGTAGAAGTAGATGATATACTAGAAATTTCCGAGAATTCTAGAGCAATTCTTAATCAAGAAAAATAAAAAATAGCAATTTCTTCTAAGGAGCCTACACAACAGCAAAAGGTTAGTGAAGAGTAGAAAAATGAAGTAATTATCCAAGGTAAGGTAGATAAGGAAACATAATTTCAGCATCTAGAAGATGAAGTCGATCTTTGGAGCATGGACTTCGATGGCACTATGGTTAAGGATGGTGCTGGTGTTGGAGTTTGGATTCGAAGCCCTGCTTTCCAGCCTGCCAAAGTTCCAAGTAATGTTAGAGTATGTTCTTACAAGTTATCCTTTGATTGCTCTAATAATGAAGCGGAGTATGAGGCTTTGATTACGTGTCTGAAAATCTTGAAGAAGCTCAATGTGAAAAGGCTTTTAGTTTATGGAGATTTAAAGCTAGTGATTAAATAGGTAAAGGGAGAATATCAAGCAAAGCATCCGCAGATGAGGGCCTATAGAAATGTAGTTCTGGATATTTTGAGGATGTTTCCTGAATATACCTTGACAGCAGTACCCTGAACTAAAAACAACATATACATCTTAAATTTGATTTTCATATCAAAACAACGTATACATCTTAAATTTGATTTGCAGATCTGTATGCAGGTTCGCCTTGAGAAAAGAGCATATGCACACAGGTTCGACACATGAAAGCAGTGTATACGTCATAAAATATGTTTTAGCTGCTTCTGTTTGCTGTTGTAGTGTTAGAGGTTCTGACTTGGGTTCTGGTTACTGTATCCTGGTTACAGCATTCTGAAAAGTGATTGATTGATTCAATTGTGGTTGGTGCAAAGGATATTGGTTGATGCAGATATATTTGATGATTGAATGATGTTATTGATGGATCCAGTCTGAAAATTTATGAAATGTGGTCCTTGGAAGAAAAGAGAAGGTTGTAGCCTTCTATAGGCCGGCACCTACGTACTAGTAAACATATAAGCTAGTACAAGAGCTAGGGGGTTGTAGCTCCCTTCTAGGAGAAGCTAGAGAACGAGAGAAGGTTGTAGCCTTCTGCAGGTAGAAGCCTGCGTACTGGTATAAGACTGCACCAGTACAAAAATTGTAAAAATAAGTTTCTTATTAAAAGAAGATAGAAACGATTGCAACAGGTGGTTTTCACCCACATTGGGTTTCCACCTTATATCTTGTGTTCATGTGTGTGATTGTCTGTTCTATTTTTACTACACCTGGTTACTATTTATATGGTTCTGATGCACTGATTAAAGATCAACATATGATGAATTAACTGAATCATAAGTTTGCAGGATATATCATAGTTTCCTTAAATACAGTTGTGTATACACGCAAGTTCCATTAACTGAAGTAGTGTATATGAATTTGATTTTGGAAATGAAAAATTATTGACTAGATTATGTTGGAAATAATACTGAGAGGGGGGGTGAATCAGTATTATCAAATTCTTTTCAATATTCATTTCAGATTTATACTTTACTTTATTCTTCAGATTAACTTGTATGTCAGTGCCACATAATAATGAACAAGAACAAGAAAAATGGATAGTCACACCAAATAACACCAGATATAAGGTGGAAACCCAATGTGGGTGAAAGCCACCTGCTGCAATATGTCTCTATCTTCTTTCAATTAGAAACTTCTTTTTACAATGATTTTGTACTAGTGTAGTCCTTTACTAGTGCGCAGGCTGCAACCTGCAAAGAGCTACAACTCTCTCTCATTTTCCAGACTCTCTTGGAAGGGAGCTACAACCCCCTTAGCTCTCGTACTAGCTGAACTACTAGTATGTAGGTGCTGACCTACTTCTTTTCTTCCAAGGATCACATTCATTAATTTTCAGACTGGATCCACGAACATCAAATAATCATCAAGTACATGTGAATCAACCAATCTCCTTTTACAATCACACAATGAGTCAACCAATAACTTCTCAGAATGCAGTAACTAGAAAAGCAATACCAGTAATCTAAACCCAGAACTCTGCGGCAATATATAAAAGGCAACCAACAAATATTTCAAGAAAAGTCTGCAACTTCACCAATAGAAACCTGCGAATATCCGCAGCTCTTCTGTGTCTAAACTGCGCAGATCCGCACCTGATCCTTCTTCTGCTCTACGTACCTCCGCACCTACTCCTTCTGTTGTACTGCGTACCTCTGCGTAGATCCGCACCTGCACTGTCTGCCTGACAACATACCTCCACACCCGGTCCTTCTATTCCTCTGCGTACCTCCGTACTATGCCTTCTGCTGTGCTACGTACCTCCGCACCAGCGCCTTCTGCTACGCTGCATACCTTCGCACCTTCACCTTCTGCTAAGCTACGTACCTCCACACCTGCACTGTGGATCACCTGCGGACCTCTGAATAGAGCCAATTTATCAGTCCTCCAATGTGCCACAGACTGTCAGATCCACAGATCTGATCATGCGCCAATGAGATCACGATAGATCCGCCTTACAATTTACAGTATTCACCTTGATTTAGATCTAGCGTTATCAAACCGATCACCCAAAATTTCAGATCTTAAGATATTCAATATTCAAAAGTGTCTAGCCAAATGATCTCCTTTCCTTTTTATAGGCAAGCCCATACTCAAACCAAGGGTCAAAACCATAGAGAACCGATACAAGGGACCCAAAACCGGGGTTCAATAATTTAGATGCTATACCATGGACCAAAACCATAGGATCATATACGTCGGACTAAATACCATGGACCATTCATAAGAATTCCCACGTGCGTGCGCTTCTCTGCATTGAAGTGAGTGAAATTGAGGTCCACACCTTTTGAACAGAGTACCTGCGGGTATGTCCGCACTTCTTGGTCGGGGTACCTGCGGGTCCGTAGCTTTTCTTAGGCTCACCTGCAGGTATCTCATTTTCTATGATTTTGAGAGCCTGCACAAAGATCTGCCTCTTGAGTGATTTTCCATCAAGTACAACACCTGTGCCATAGCGCCAAACCTGAATCATAATGCCAACAATCTCCCCCTTTGGACTTGACGGCAACCCCAAGATCCTCAAGGTCATTCTCCCCCTTTGACATCAAGGGCAAAGGGTTATGCTCCCCTTGAGAACATGCTGAAGTCTTTTCTCTGCTAATCATGCTCCCCCTGACTATAGACCAGATCTGCAAAAGAAAGATTCTTGAAGAAGAACCATAATCCACCATACACCATAAATGATCTTGACAAAAGAGATAGAGACATATAGCAGCAATATTCAAAAATTCCAACAATGCATTATTAGAAGAATATATGCTCCCCCTGAACCTGTGCCAAATGGTCTTTGACCAATCCATAAACCAACAAATGTACGCGTATACCCCATATGAAACTCGTGTACAACCAACAATCTCTGAAACAGATAAGATTCAACAACAAGATGATGCATCAACTACCCCCAGCTTTTGCCTGAGGTATTCAAAAGCTTCCATGGGCAGTGGTTTGGTGTGAATATCAACAAATTGTTCCTTAGAAGGAACATACTCCAATTTGACCTTTTGTTCCAACACTTGTTCCCGGAGAAAGTGATACTTGATCGGTATGTGCTTGGTCTTTGAATGCATGACTGGGTTCTTTGAAATGTTTATTGCACTTGTATTATCACATAAGATGGAGATAGGTGGTGTACAAGTGATTTGAAAATCCTGCAAGGTCTGCATCATCCAAAGGAGTTGAGTGCAGTAAGATGCAGTAGCCACATATTCTGCTTCAGCTGTAGATAAAGAAATCGAACTCTATTTCTTGCTGAACCAAGATACTAATCTGGAACCCATAAAGAATGCACCACCACTTGTGCTCTTCCTGTCATCCACACTTCCGGCCCAATCTGCATCTGTATAAGCATGAAGTGTGAGATCTGTATCTCTAGGATACCATAAGCCATAGTTTTGAGTTCCTTGAAGGTACTTGAAGATTCTCTTAACTGCCTGAAGATGAGTTTCCTTAGGGTTTGCTTGAAATCTTCCAACTATTCCCACTGCATGCATGATGTCTGGTCGGGTACCTATCAAATAAAGTAGACTTCCAATCATGGATCTATAGGTTGGTTGATGCACTATTGCTGATTCATCATTTGCACTGAGGCTGCATCCTGTAACCATAGGGGTACATACTGGTTTTGAATCTTCCATGCCATATTTCTTCAAAATCTGCTTGAGGTACTTGGTTTTAGACAAAACGATACCGCCTTCATTTTCTTGGATTTGTAGACCAAGAAAATATGTCAGCTCTCCAAGTAATGACATTTCGAATTCTTTCTGCATCACCAAGGCAAAGTTTTGACTCAGTTTCTTCATTGCTGCCAAAGATAATATCATCTACATACACAACAAGTATTAGCAATTTGTCATTTTCAATTTTTATATAAAGATTGCTATCTACTGATCCCTTTGAAAAGCCTTGTTGATGAAGATATTTGTCCAAATGATAGTACCAAGCCCTTGGAGCCTGTTTAAGGCCATAAAGAGCCTTTTTTAGTCTACATACAAGATTTGGATCATTCCCAAGAATGAAACCATCTGGTTGCTCAATGTACACCTCTTCTTCTAAGTCTCCATTCAGAAAGGCTGATTTCACGTCCATTTGAAATACTTTGAACTTCGGAAAGCTTGAGAGAGAAAGGAACATTCAGATGGCCAAAAGTCTAGCAACGGGAGCAAAAGTTTCTTCAAAGTCTATTCCTTCTTGTTGAGCATACCCTTTACAAACAAGTCTGGCCTTGTTTCTAATTACTTCCCCATTTTCATTCAACTTATTTTTGAAGATCCATTTTTCCCTATGACATTCTTATCTTTTGGTCTAGGAACCAACTCCCAAGTGTTGTTCTTTTCGATCTGCTCAAGTTCTTCATCCATTGTCTTGACCCAGCATTCATCTTTTCATGCCTCTCTTACATTTTGTGGTTTAGTGGAGGAGAGTAATGCCAAATAGCTTGAAGCTTTTGCAATTGTTCTTCTTGTTTGTACCCCTGCCTCCTTTTGCCCCAAGATTTCAGATTTTGGATGATTCTTTTGAACATACCTGGATGGAGTCTTTTCTTCTATCCTTATCTATTCCTCTGGTGCCTCTTGAGGTTCTTCTTCATCATCAGTCTGATTTGAAGGATGATCTTCATCCTCTTCGATATTTTCATAATTTACTTGCCTAGGAATGTTTCCTTCTTCATCAACCACTACGTCAATGTTGTCAACTATTCTTCTAAGTCTTTTGCTATAACACTTATGTGCTTTGCTGTGAGGAGAATAACCAAGGAGAATCCCTTCATCTGCTCTAGGTTCAAACTTTCCAAGATGTTCATCAGTATTCTTAGTATAACATTTGCTTCCAAAGATTTTGAAATGTTTTACCGAAGGCGTCTCACCATACCAGATCTCATGAGGTGTTTGAGTGTTGTTCACCCGGACATTTGTTTTGTTGACAATAAAAACTGCAGCAAATGCATCTTCACCCCAGAAGGTTGCGGGAGTTCCAGACTCATCAAGCATAGCACAAGCCATTTGTTGAACCGTTCTTTTCATCCTTTCCACTACTCCATTTTGTTGAGGAGTCCTAGTTGTAGAGAATTCCCTTCTTATTCCATGTTCTTCACAGAAGTCAAAAAATTCATTTGAGGTAAACTCCCCACCTCTATCAGACCTGAGGCACTTGATTTTGTGATCTGATTCATTTTCAAACAAGGCTTTGAAATATTTGAATTTTTCGAAGGCTTCATCTTTGTGCTTCATAAGTCCTATCCAAACCATCCTGGAGAAGTCGTTAATGAATAATATGAAATATTCTTCTCCTTGAGGTGACCTTTTCCTAGATGGGCCACATACATCAGTATGGACAAGTTCAAGTGGCATGCTAACTGATCCTTCCTTCTCAGGGAAGTTAGTTCTGGTTTGCTTACAAAAATGACATGATTTTCATATTGTATTGTCTGGAATTCTGATGTCTGGAAGACCACGAACTGTCTGGTACTTGCATTATTTCCTTATCTGTGAAAATCTTAGATGCTCCAACCTCCGGTGCCATAACCAGTGTTCATCATTTTTTTCTCAAATAGCATTGTTGTTGTCCTTCTTCAAATATGTATAAATTATTTGGAGTTCTTATGCCTTTGATCACTGTTTTTCCTATATCAAGATCACGAACACTACATCCATTTGATCGAAATATTACCTCAGTTCCTTGATCGCACATCTGACTGACACTCAGTAGATTATGCTTCAAGCCATCAACATACAAAACATTTCCAGCCTTGACTTTTTCTTTTAATTGAACAGTGCCTTTTCCTTTTATGACTGCAGGGGTATCATTTCGAAAAGAAACTTTCTTTCCTTTTTCTAAAGCACTATATGATTTAATTTTTTCTTTATCACCTGTCATATGCTTCGAACATCCACTATCGATGTACCATTGATTTTGCTGTCCTTCTGTATATAAAGCTATCCCACATATTTCTGGTTGTGGTTCCTTCATTCTCCATGTTTTGGCATTTTAGGTTTGTTCCTTCTGAGTTGTCTTCCGAAACCTGCTCCTGCATTCAGAATCTTCATGACTGAAGTTATTAAAAATAGAACTTTCAATTTCACTTTCAAGGGTGGAAAAGTTGTTATAGGTCCTTTTCATGATTCTAGTCATACTTCTTTGTTTTTGAGCTTCTCTAGTCATGATTGTCTTATAGGCAACACATTGAGATGCTTTGTGAGCAAAGTTATGGCAAGAGAAACATTGGCCATTGAAGAAACTCCTGCGATTATCCAATCTATCAGCCAACCGATTGTAATTTCTATTGACATCCATTCTTGAGGCAAATTGGGAAGCTTTTACCTGTGGCTGGTTGTGGCTTCTGTTTTTCCTTAAGGTAGATTGCCCACAATTTTCTTGATAGTATTTGTTCATTCTTAAGGTAAACTGTCCCTGATTTACCTGATGATTTCTATTAGGCCTTTGCTCGCTCCTCCTTGCTGCATCAAGATAAATTTTGGAGGTGGATGCTTGAGATGCTTCTCCATTATATCCCAGACCTGTCTTGATTAGTGGAGAACGCTGCACATTGATAATCTTATCCAGAGTTTCAGATCCTTTAACAAATTTAAGATTAAGAGCTTTTGTTTTCTCAATTTCACATTCCAATTTTCTTATTTGCATTCTGTTTCTTGTTCCATCTAACAGGTTCCTTCCCCTTGTCAATCTTATCCTTATGAGGACATTTGGCAGCATAGTGACCGACTCTTCCACAAGCAAAGCATTTGAGAGGTAACTTACCTCGGAATCGTCCAGCACCCCATTGAAGGTTTTTGACAAAATTTGATTCTTCTTCTTCTTCTGACACGTGTCCTAACTCATAGTTATCTCCTTTGCCTGAAGCCTCGAAGGCAGCTTCTCTCCTGTCTGATGGTCCTCCTTTCCTCATTTCATAAGCAGTCAAAATTTTGTGCAGCTGTGACATGGTAAGGTTTCGTAGATTCTCTTTTTCTTCTATTGCAGAAAATTTAGATTCAAACCTAGGGGACAAAGATCTTAGAACCTTTTCAACCACAACACCCTCTTTTATTTCTTCACCCAAAATTTTCATACAATTAACAATCTCATCTACATGAAGGAAATAGTTAGCCACACTTTCATCGTTGTGCATTCTGAGATTTTCATACTGAATTTTGAGGGTTTGAAGTTTTGCTCGTTTTACCTGATCATCTCCTTCATAGCTCAGAACAATCTTGTCCCATATTTCTTTCGTGGATTTATACTGCATAACCTTCATGAATTCTGATTGAGATAGACATCCTAATAGAATATTGACAGCCTTTGCATTTGTTTCATATTTCTTCTTCTTAGTGGGATCTATAGGAGTTGCAGATGGAAAAGTGTACGCTGTGTCTATGATGTCCCAGACTTCTGTACCAAGAGATTGAAGATAGGCAGTAACTCTTACCTTCCAATATACGAAGTTTTCCTCATCAAAAATTGGTGGCCTGGTAGATGCTTCTCTCTCGCAGTTGCTCATGATGATGGATCTTCCTTCAAGCGATCAAGCTTCTTTAGAGGGACTTGCTCTGATACCAACTGTTGGAAATAATACTGAAAGGGGGGGGGTGAATTAGTATTATCAAATTCTTTTCAATATTCCTTTTAGATTTATACTTTACTTTATTCTTCAGATTAACTTGTATGTCAATGCCATATAATAATGAACAAGAACAAGAAAAACAGATAGTCACACCAAAGAACACCATATATAAGGTGGAAACCTAATGTGGGTGAAAACCACCTGCTGCAATATGTCTCTATCTTCTTTCAATTAGAATCTTCTTTTTACAATGATTTTGTACTGGTGCAGTCCTTTACCAGTATGCAGGCTGCAACCTACAGAGAGCTACAACTCTCTCTCGTTTTCCGGACTCTCCTGGAAGGGAGCTACAAGCCCCTTAGCTCTTGTACTAGCTAAACTACTAGTACGCATGTTCTGACCTACTTCTTTTCTTCCAAGGACCACATTTCATTAATTTTCAGACTGGATCCATGAACATCAAATAATCATCAAGTACACGTGAATCAACCAATCTCCTTTTACATTCACACAATGAGTCAACCAATAACTTCTCAGAATACAGTAACCAGAAAAGCAATACCAGTAATCTAAACCTAGAACTCTGCAACAATAGATAAAAGGCAGCCACAAAATATTTCAAGAAAAGTCCGCAACTTCACTAATAGAAACCTGCGAATATCCACAGCTCTTCCATGTCTAAACTGCGCAGATCCGCACCTGATCCTTCTTCTACTCTGCGTACCTCCGCACCTATGTTACAGGGAAAAGTGTCTATATAGAACTGCTCTATCCCACTAAGGTGTGACAGCTGCCTTAGAAACAAACAGAGAAAAGCTACCTTTGTTTTTCCTTTATGAATTATAGATAGAGAGGAACAGAAAGACCAACCTCTGTCTTGCGCTAATCTCTTGATTCGATCCCTCTCTTCTTTGATAGTCCTCAGCTACCTGCTCCCTTGCATGCCCAGCTTCACAAAGTACCTGTAAGATCACATAAGTATAGCACTATACAAAGACATGGATCTATAATCATAAAAAATCTAGGATCAGATGTAAATTGACCATACAAATGTAACAAGCATCAATGGTACAAAAGCATGGAGGAAAACTCAAATAGCTTTTATTGATAAATAAGAAAAGAGCCAGGAGGAGTTACAACCAGTTGTTCTGACCCAGCATCAACCTCCCAGCAAAGAAGCCCCTCTTCACCTCAAACAAAGCTTAGATCACCCAACAATCTGATGTTTGTCTCAAGAAACCAACAGCAATTCCTTACAATATGCAAAATTCCAGCCTCTGGATCTCTAGGATGAGGGATCCATATATAGATATCTGTAAGGGGGATGACTCAGCTTGTGATTTGATTAGTGTCTTCTCTCTGATAGTTCTTGCTTCCACTTGGAGACTGATGGCCTCTTACTCATCCTTGGTCGAATTCAGTGAGGCAAGTGTCACAGGAGAAGATTCTGGAAGCTTCCATTGCCTCTCCACCTCGCGGAATGACACTGCCATTTGTCATTTCTCATCCATCACACCCGACAGAAGGGACTTTTGAAATGCAACACACCCTCACAGTGTATTTGAGTGAGATGCAACGCACTTAGCCAGTGGAGCAGCTGCAATGACCCTGTTTTGACCAATTCTGAGCAATTTCTCATGGAGAACTTCTGGGAGAAGATGTAATCTATTGACCTTGTTCCTTTAGGGGTTAGAACAACACTTTTAGGGACTTAGGAGCCCTTGGTTTATGGAAATTTCATGCTTGGGGTTGTAGGGCCAAAAAATGTCTATAACAGTTGCCCCCTAAAGTATGAGGTCGTTAATCTTTTGGTGTCGAGTGAAATGCTTTATTATGAGGATCCGAAGTTCTTTCAATGCTAGGAGGAGACTTGTAATAATATACAATACAATATATTATCTTCATACTATTTTCATGATTTAGCTGAGGCGGGCATTCCCATGCTCAGCTTTATAAATTCATTTTCATGAACATAGGACAGACAATCATCTGAGTGTAGACTGATGATTCTGGTAGAGCCATCATCCTTTTGAGTGGATGATTATCTATGCAGCAATGATGTACATTTAATGTCTTTATTTCCCTGAATATATATCGCAGCTCGGATGGATGAAACTAGATTCAGGGTCTTCAATCTCGTCCGATCTTCACTCAAAGTACAAGTCGATCCATGTGAGAAATGTTCTGAATTCGAACATGGAAAGACATCACTTGATTACCAGTCAATGATTTAAACTGTTAACAAGCGCGATAGGAATCACCGATAATGATAATGACCCTCAAGGTACTGCAGTACAATTCACATGGTGTGAATAAAGGACTTGGCGTCGAACACCACGCAAAATCTTTCAGTCGAAGGCCATTGATGTAAACCTGTCGCCGGAAGTGAGAAACTTGCCATTGAGGCATGCAAGCTTCAAAGTACTGAATGGGGTGTTCCTAGATCAACTTCTTGGATAATGAGCTGATGCCGACAAGAAGTGATCTGTCACAGGAGGGCCTTAATGAATCCCACATCAATGACACGGAACGGAGCAAATGATTTTAATGGAGGTGAAAACGATCTGGTGATATAAGATTCAGGGTGGCGGTCATGAAGGAATGTAGTATAATGTATGGTAGTGGGTGAGACACAGGTGAATTCACTGAATGACTTCTATTGAACATATCAGCGACACTGATGTGATGGATTGGTAGCATTAACCTGAAATGTGGATGGTATGGCGTGACCATGGTGATGTGACCGGTGAATGAAACAACCCAACCCGACTTGGACACGGAGTGGAAGTGTCATGTTCAAGAGCGACTTGCTACCAACAAAGTTTCTTTAAGTCTTCTTCCCAATTTTCCCCAGTCATTGCTGACCAGTACCTCTTTATTTTTGTCAAGCTTGAGGAGGATAACATATGCTTGTTCTATAATTTTCCCTTCGGGAAAACCCATCGCTATGTTTTAACGAGCCTAGCGATAGTGAAACTCATTCTCGTCTATAGACAAGTTTGTCGCTGTTAATCTTTTTAACGAGTTTAACGAAAAAGATAACTCGGTCCTTTTCAATTTTAGAGAGTCTGAAAAGGAACGTAAAGGTAACTCCAAAATTCTTTTTCGTCATCTAATCCCTTAAGTCCGAAAAAAGTATAAAACAATACAGAAGGGATGGATTTTCGATACTTTTAACGAGCCGAACAAAACAAGTGCTCGATCGTTTTGGGTAATAATCCCTCAGGTCCAAAAAGATTAAAATATAGAGGAGGGATGGCACTTCCTGTCCCTTTAACGAGCTGGAGAGGCCAATGGCTTGGCAATATTTTCATATTTTATGAGTCAGTTGAAAATAGCTTAAAGGAGACTCGTCTTTTGAGGAACGAGTGATAAAATGGGTAGCAGCTAATTCTAGGTAAGGTTTGGAATTTTCCAATCACGGCAGTGTCACAAGGATGGCTTAGTGAAATCACTCTTCGCAGCTGTTCCTCAAAATGGGTAAACAATCAAATGGAGGTGAATGATCGGCCAATGAAAAAGTGGAGGTGACGGTGCAAACACGACCAAGGATTTAAGGGCTGAAGTACTACATTCATGATGGTTATTTACCGGGGAATAGTTCATCTTTTTTACGAGCTTAAACGCGGGGGGAAACATTTTCTCATGTCTTATGTTTATTTTTTAACGAGCTTGAACTATGTGCTAAAACTGCTCGATTGAATGGCGCTTTTTTGATTTTACCATAAATAGCTTTGTTCTTTCAAAGATTGCACTGTATTTTCAAATACTTCAACAAGCTAGTCAGAAATGAATAACATATGTTTGAAAACAAGTTAGAACACTAATATTTTACTTTGAACTATGTAAAAAGTAATGAAAAATTGTTTTTACCTCTCATTTTACCATTTCATTTGAACTTTGGTTTGTTGGAGCTTTGGAGGTGCTTTCCCCCTTTGATTTTCATCAGCTGATTTCGGGAGATTCTGTGGACGATTCTCGGCACCGTCTGGACTAGGTAGGAGCTAAACCTGAGCTCTTTCATTTCATGGTTTCCATTTTGCATTCTGAGCTTGATTCCTAGTTTTTCTGAGCCTCTGGGGTTTGAAAAACTCGTTCTGCCTTCAGCGCACCCTCTGTGTATTGAAAGGTGCGTTGAATGTTGGCCAGTCTGAAGGGCATCTGACATGCAACGTACCCAGAGCACTGCTGTAGGTGCGATGGGTGCAGAGAAGGAATTCTGTGCACAATTTTTGATGGAAATTTTGC
This sequence comes from Pinus tabuliformis, assembly GCA_031772625.1. Lineage (NCBI taxonomy): Eukaryota > Viridiplantae > Streptophyta > Pinopsida > Pinales > Pinaceae > Pinus > Pinus tabuliformis. The sequence continues at coordinate 37,579,846 of CM062816.1, forward strand.
TTGTTTCTTACCAAAATCAGGATCTAACTCTTCTCTTGTTTGTTTTTCAGAGATATTTGGAGTAAGATGACCATTACATGGCGAGAACGTGAGCATGAAGAAGAGGACATGCTTGCCCTACATGATCTAGTTACAGTAAACGCACTGCGGAACTGTGGCTTGCTGAAGTTTTTCTGCATTTCTAGCATGAGACAACAGATCAACTTACTGCAGTATTTGCTCGATGCTTGGGATCCTACCAACCAGGTTTTCCAGATCAGGGGAAAATCTATCCCCTTGACTGTAGTAGACATCTATTTCTTGACTGGCTTGTCGAGGCGGGGTGCCCCCATCTCTTTATCAGGTTCGGCCCGAGGAGGCGACTCTGTGAGAGATTATGTTCGCCGGTACTGCAGAGAAGGATCTCAGCCGAGTAAAGACGGCAAGATCATCATCAGTGATGTCACTGACAGGTCCCTTAGGACTATTCTGTTTACTTTTGGTAGGATGGTCGGTGGTGTGGCTCTTCATGTAGCCAACCGATCTTATATGCAGTATGCCTTGGAATGCCTCCAACCGAAGGTGTTCAACTGGTGCGACACAGTACTTCTTGTGATGAAAGAACAGTTGACCAAGATAAAGAGCGGGAGGTTGAAGAACTTTGGGTATGGTTCTATTTTGACCGCCTTTGCCTTGGAGAAGATACCACTGATGCAGCCGCAGTATATTGCACTCGATTTACCTTCACCTACTGAACCACGTATGCAAAGATGGGTTGACCATATGTCTAGGCATGTTGGTTAGTCTCAGATTTCATTTTCTGATACCTTCTTCAGGTGGTTTGATCGTCAGGAGATGGTTTATTCCGAGTATCCATATGCTGGCATGGACTTCCAGGGTGATCCAGATCTAGTACTTCCAGATGGCGAACAGTGGGGCGCCATTGGTAAAATCTTTGACAATATTCTTGTTTATTGTTTTTCATTTATAATTTCCTTGTGCTTTATTCTATCAAGACTTTAATCAAACTGATGTGTACATGTAGATGTTGGTTCTGTTCGTCCAGTAGCTCACCTGAGAGTACCAGCTGCCGCCCCAGCAGGAGAGGCTGTCGGAAGGGCTATCCTTCATGACCTTGATGTGGCCGAGACTCTCGCAGCATTACAGGAGCAGGTTGAGGGCCTCACTCTTGGTATTCCAGATGTGAGGACTGACGAGCTACCTTCGAGGCTACAATGGCGTACTACTGGTGTGCCAAGACGATGGACTCGTCTCTTACGCATGATCGCACAGGCTGTGACTTGCTATCACGAGCATCATTAGACTAGGGTGCCCCTTAGCATTTTGAGTTTTTGGTCACTCGACCGATTTTGTCTTGGTTACAAAACATTATGTGTAAACCATAAACAGTTATATATATATTTTTGATTTTCGGAGTTTTATTTTGGTTAAGTTACATGATCCAAATGCAAACATTGATGGTATGTTTCTTTTTATAAATGTTGCAAATGTCTATCTAACACATAATTTGCTAATGAGTCAGTTAATGTGTTTAAGTTTCTGGAAATGTGCTGATATTGAATGAAATAAAATTGTCTTTCCAAAATCTTAACCCTTAGGAACATGTGATAGATAGCTGTGTTTCAGACGGAATATATACCAGTGAGTTGTAGTATTACGAGTTGTGGGTCTAGCCTGACAATTAGTCAACGTATACCATGTGTGATGGCATCAGAGAGAATTTCTATCAACGCGCTATATTCAACGATGTTATTTGTTGATCGACCAATACATACCCCTCTGAAACTTACTAACTCACCGCTCGGATTAAAAATAGCCCAAGCTATGGAAGATAGATTCCGCGAAATATGACTCGCTCTGTCAGCATATCCAACACATGACTCCAATAGGTTTGACATCTGCAACAAATGTAAAAAGTGGATTACTTGACCAAAATAAACATTTTAGCGAAAACAAAAATATAGCAAAAGCATACAGGTTACCATTACGCATAGTAACGCTTGAGGTACAACCCATTATGAGGTTGCGCCAGTGGAATTCCGTCATAATCCATTAACTCGTAGGCACCTTTTTCTAACACGCGTTTAACAATATAGGGGCCCATCCATAAAGACTTAAATTTACCTGCTCCCAATTTATCGGATTCTTGGTCGTAAAGCAAGAACAAGTCACCTTCTGAGAAGACACGGGGTTTGAAATTTTTGTCGAACTGCACCTTGACTCGTTTCTTATGGGCTTCGTTAGCCAAATAGGCATCATGATGGGTTTCATCCAATTGTATTAATTCCAAGAAATGAGCTTCTTCTTCTGAAGTTCCGGGGAGGAGATCAATTGCGAGTTTGAGAGACGAGATTTCGCACTGGATTGGTAAGACTGCTTCCAGGCCATATACCAGTTGGAAAGGTGTAAACCTGGTTGCATTCCTTACCAATGCTTGGTAAGCCCACAAAGCTGACTACAGGATTAGGTGCCATCTTCTTTTGTGAACTCCAATCATCCTTTGCATCATGCGCTTTAGGACCTTGTTGATTGCTTCAACTTTTCCGTTGGCTTGCGGATAATATGGAGTAGAGCTGTCGTGAGACAGCCCTAGTTTGGTAGCTAATTCGACCATCATGTGATTGCAAAAATGCGATCCATGATCTGTGACTATAGCCTGTGGTACGTCGAATCTGGAAACTACATGATTGAAAAAGAAGAGGGCAGTTGTTTCACTAGTATTATCTAATGTATGCATCGCCTTGGCCCATTTGGTAAAATAGTCAACTGCGACTATGGTATACCCATGCCCCCCGGTCGAGGTGGGGTTACATGTCATGAAATCGATGCCCCATTTGGCGAATGGCCCAACAGCCACTATTGGCTGCAGAGGTGCGGGTGGTCTTCTAGTTTTGCTATCGAAAATTTGACAAGCATGGCAACTTCTGACTGTGGTTATGCAATCTTTGAACATTGTTGGCCAGAAGTATCCTACTCGTAAGATTTTTTGCATTGTAGCATATCCAGATTGATGCCCCCCACACGCGCCTGAATGACAATCATTCAGGACTTTTCGGCCTCCTCATGGGTGAGGTACCTTCTCAGAACTGTATCGATACCACGACGGTAAAGTGTATCACCGAGGATCATGTAGTCTTTTGCTTGGTATCGAATACATTTTTGTTCAGAGTGGGAGGTGTTTGGCCTGTATTTTTGGGTTTGGAGATAAATTATTATATCCCCATACCACTCATTGCTTGAAGATATCAGAAAAAAAAATTCGTCCACGATTGTTTCTTTGGATGTTTCATCGTTGGACGACGATGGGAGATCGCACAATAATTCTGCGAAAACTATAGCTTTCTTCGACTTGGATTTTACAAATTCTAGATCAAACTCTTGTAGGATTGCTATCGATTTTGAATATTTTCCCCCCAGCAACTGTCGCGAGAGTATATAAGTCATGGGGTTGCTAGCTTTTCAACGTAAGAATATTTGCTTTCTGTATCATTTAAGTTTTTACTTAAATAATATATAGGATGTTCAATTTCATCGACTTATTGAAATAAAACCATTGCGATGGTCGTATCCGCTGTAGCCAGATACAAGTTAAAATCTTTTTGATAATCAGGAGCGTACATTAATGATGCTTTCATTAGTGATTCTTTTAAAGCATCAAAGGAAGCTTGTGCAATCTGATCCTAGACAAAGGGCACTTCCTTTTTCAAAAGACGTGTATAACCTTTAGCAAGTTCGGCATAATTTGGAATGAACCTCCTCAGAAGTTCACTTTCCCTTGGAGTTTCTGAATCTGAAGCAATTTCGAAGGTGGAGGAAAATTTATGATTGCCTGGACCTTACATGGGTCGAGATGAATCCTGTCCTTTGAGACTACAAATCCAAGTAAATGACCAGAATTGACGCAAAATACACATTTGCGTGGATTGAGTCGTATCTTGTAGTGTCGGCAACGTAGAAATATCGCTCTTAAATTTTGCGGGTGATCAGTCCGCTTTCACGAATGAGCCGGAAGGTCATCGAGGTATGGTTGAACGATGTTTTTGATGTCATGGAAGGCATAATTCATTGCCCTCTGAAACGTCGCCCCTGCGTTCTTCAAACCAAAGGGTAATTTTCAATATGCGAACGTGCCCCATGGACAAATAAATGCAGTCTTTGACTGGTCCTGTGGGCGGCAATTTATTTGATTATACCCAGAGAATCCATCCATGAATGAAAAGATTTCGCATCCGGCGCATTCATCAATTATCTGGTCAATGAAGGGTGTAGGGTAGTTGTCTTTTGGACAAGCTTGATTTACATCCCTATAATCGACGCACACTCTAATTGTTCCTTGTTTTTTCATAACAGGGACAATATATGAAATTTTTGAAGGATTTGCTGACTGGGAGATAAAAGATGGTTTATGTAGAAAAAAACCAACCACTAGGATATCTCAGTGCATTCAAAGGACATTGCAATATCTCAAAACCTTCACATCTCCATAGGATTATCATAGTCTCAGACTAAGGAGAAGTATCACTCCTAATCCTTTTGCACAGGTTTTTAGTCATGAGCAGATCGGAGAAATCTAGACCAGCAATAATGAAGAAATGATTAAACAACATGCTGGATGGTTCAATGAATTCATAAATCTAAGGTTAACAAAAAAAATACAGATTCTACAAAAAATGGATGATTTACAAGGAGAGCCAAAGGCATTGATATTCATAATTAATCAAAAGGCTTTGGTAACTATCAACGTTATTTCAAGTAATTGGAATAACAATGTAATCCATATTATTAGTCTGATGATTTCAAATAGAATCTGTACATGTATGATTTTTGAATTAGGTTGGCAAAACAAAGACTTTATGAGTGATAATTGCTGAGAATGGGTTCAGTATGCAATTGAAAGTTACACTAATATGTTTCAAATTTTTAAATGGGAACTTTTAAATGGCATTGAATTGGCAGTACAGAGGTCACCCATGATTAGAAATGTCTTTAAAGATTCTTTCCTAGATATCGAGATCAGTGCTTTATCTTTCCTTACCAAGTGGGGAAAACAATTGGCTAGGTACACACCTCAGCAACAGGGTCTCCACCAAATAAAGAAGAATACAGAACAAGGAGATTCATTAAGAACATCATCAAGAAGGACAATAATTTTAGATGAAGATGCCAAAGGAAAAGGAAAAGTAGAAGAATCTACTTTACAGGACAGACCACCAGATGCCCGGGACCCAGCAGATATCAATTGGGACAAAGAGTACTCTAAGATGATTGAATATCACTACCAAAAGATGCTCGATGAGTCCAGACCAATACATGATTCTTCAAAAGAGTTTGATTTTGATAATGACTATGATTCAGATAGAGGTCCAATGGGACCTTGGTAGAATCTTTTGTACATATGTACCAGAAAAGTTAAGTAGACACCATCAGTGAAAATATGCTGAAAGGACCCTCAATTATTTTTGCTTTTTCATGATAGTTTTAGAAGAATAGGAGTAAGGATTTCTATATAAAGAGAGATCTACAGATGTTCAAGATATTGCTTGACTCAAAACTCTGAGATTTCATGTTGTAAAAAGCCTTATGTATTTTGCTTGTTTTTATTAATATTGAAGCCTAGTGGGCTGCCTGTCTGAGGACAGTTTATATCATCCAAAAGAACCTGGAACTGTAAGGCAAAGGTGTTGAAGACCCATGGAGAGAGGTCATAGTTGCACACACATGTTCCGTTGAGGAGAAGTAACCCACTTAGATTTGTTGTTTGAAAATATTCGAAATTGATCAAGTAAGTTTCTTATATCGAGGCTTTTGTTACATTGTCTCTTTGTGCTCAGTTTAGTAGAGCTTGCTACAGTGCTACTACAGTGTCGTGTGCTCCGCACCTATGTTGTCACCTCTTCATTTGTCTATCACCCCATTTCTTCAGTTGTCATATTGCAACTACCTCTTCCTCACAGAATGACGAGCGATAACTATCTCATTGCTCACACTCGCAAAATTCATCTCTCGAAGCTTTTGTTCAATCCTTTTTTGACGAGGGAATTGAAATCCGATGTCTTAGAATGCCCCAACTCCATAATATCGGAGGTGAATCAAACTTGGAAAATAAGGCTTTCGCTTATATTGATAAAACTTATATTGATAAAACCTATCCAGATTGTTGTTGTACCATTAGCCATCTTGAGGACCTGGATAGAATTCTATTTAAATCTACTTTCTCAGAATGATGGTTTGCTAAAAATACTATTCAGGCCAGTCACTGGTGATTTTATTCATATTTTTCTTTATTTTATACGCGCTTTTAAGGTATTGAGAATTAAATAAGGATTTTATCCTCAGCCAACATCATGAGTTAGGGACGGGTGATTTTTATTGGTCTGTTTCTTTCTCATAGATCTGTTCTGAATATATTGAAAAATTGAATAAGGAATTCATCCTCAGCCAACATCATTAATTAGGGTTTGGCTGAATGTTTTGATTTGTTCAAGCCAAAGCATCATAATACCAAGAATAGGGTCTGACAGGTTTCTCAATATCACCGGCCTTCTTGAGCATCGCATAAACTTGTATCATGGAGGAACAAGGGGGTTTATTGACTCAACCATTGAACTCAGAAAAAGGTTCTATGCAAACCTTTGTGCCATGGCTTCAACTGTAGTTTATGAAAACAAACTGGTTATCAGAAACAGAGTCACAAAACATTGGAAGGTAGTGTTTAATTTCCATGAATTTTAGTACTTGTTTATTCATGCAAAACTCTATTTTATTTAATAAATATTTCGACATGATCCTGCAGATGCACTTCGTGGAGGGAACGGTATATCTGCAACTCTTTGGCTTCAATTATCTATGATTGAGTGATATATATATATATCTATATATATATATATATATATCTATATATATATATATATATATATATATATATATATATATATATATATATATATATATATATATATATATATATATATATTTATTTATTTATTTTTCATTCATTAATTGATGCTAACATTGACTTGATATAATCAGATCACTTGCAAAAGAAATCAACGCAAGCCTTTATATTCTGTGATAAGGAGGAGGACACCTAGCTAATAGTGATAGCCTTAATAAGAATAGAACCATTATTGGAGATAACTGGGAAACAGATCTCGATTTCCCATGGTTCATCTTGGATTTCTGGAAGCTTTGGGTCTTGCAAACCGTTCACAAAACCCCCAGATCTTTGATAATCATAGTAATTATGACAGTGTTGTGCCTACTGTTGATATTGATAAAGAAGATCTTGAAAAGCCTTTGGCTTATTATGTTCTTCGTAAGAAATTGAAATAATTATTACAAGTTCACAGAAATGCAAAATTCATAGTGACAGGCCACAGCCTTGGTGGAGCCTTGTCTGTGTTGTTTCCAGCAACACTATTTATACACAAGGAAGAGGTGTTGTTGGAGAAAATTGTTGGAGTTTATACATTTGGACGACCAAGAGTTGGAGATGAAGCATTCGTAGAGTTTATGAACAAGAACATAAACGAAGCAGCACCCACATTTTTTAAAATCGTCTACTGCAATGACCTAGTTCCCACACTGCCCTTCGATTATCCAATATTTTGTTGAAATTGTAATTTCCAACTGCAGGTCGAAACCACACAGTTTTTCCCTTGCGATGCGATCTGATCGCAGATCGCATCCTTGATCTCCTCACCTTATTTTTCTCCCTTTATTTTCCTGCGAAGCGATCCTACGATGCGATGAGATCACAGATCGCAAAATTTTTCCCATTGTGCATTAATCCCTCTGCATTTGTATCCGTTGATTGCGATATTGCGAAGCGATATCATTGCACATCGCACATCGCCGCTTCTCACCTCGCCTCATCCCCCGATAACGTTTTCTTTCTGCGATACGATCCTGCCGTTCATCTATAGATCCGATGGCTGAGATTTGTTCTGGTTTGTGTTCGCCACGGCCATGCGTTAGTTATGTTTTAACCTATCTTTTGTGTTCCCGAAGAAGAAAGAAGGCTTTGCGCCATAACTTCTCACCAACAGCATTAAAGAAGAAGAATGGTCGAGACCAAGAAGGACGTGCCTCGAGCATCTAAAAGCATTAATAGGTTATGGATTTCATTTACTGTTTACTGCGCCTACCCTAGCAGAGCACCAGAAAGGGCCGATTTGTGTCAGAGGCCCATCTTAGATTGTAAATGTGGTTGGTGGTTCATCAAGACACCTCCATGCATAACCTAGTAGAGATTTTTTTTGTAATAGATGATATATATACCCAGAACAACAATGTAACAAAAAAAAAATAGAGAGAGCGAATGAGAGTTAGAGCACAGCAGTGCAGAACGTAGCAGCGTAAAGAAAAGTGAACACAGAAGTGTTGTTGTAATCCCTCTGATAGAGGAAGACAAATCTTTTGTAATAATAGTCTTTTAAATGAATACAAGTTTTTATGTGTGTGTTGTTGAAAACCCTGTTATCCTGTAAAACAATTTTTGTTGTTTCGCTGTGCTAAGATCTTATGCGTTTAAAACAGAACGTCGGTCTCTGTTCAGTCTTTTGTTTTGGAATTTTACTAGAAAAATTCCAAAAGTGGTACTAGAGCTAGTCCAGGCTCTTTGAAGGCGTCAAAGAAGCTGAAGGAAGGATTTGTTGCTAGAGAAGCTCAGCAGAGTGAAGAATCAGTCAAAAATCCAAGGTATTCCTCAAGCCAGTTATTTAAATACTTGATTGTATATTTGAAGCACAGTTTAGAGCACAAGAATGGCCAGCACCAGTAGTAGCATGGGTATGTAGCTCCCACTATTTGATGGCAAAAATTATGACTATTGGGCAATAACAATGAAAGCCTTGTTTGCTTCCCAAGACTTATGGGAAATAGTTGAAGATGGTTTTGAAGAACCAACAGATGAAAATGAGTTTAATAATCTAACTCAGGCAGAGAAAGATATGTTGAAGAGCTACAAGAAGAAGGACTCAAAAGGCCTCTTCTTCTTGTATCAAGCAGTGCATGGAAGCGTGTTTCCAAGGTTAGAAGCAGCTAATACATCCAAAGAAGCGTGGCAAACTCTCAAGACAACCTATCAAGGCATGGAGAAAGTGAAGACATCAAAACTACAGTTGCTGAGGAGAGATTTTGAGAATCTGTGCATGGAGTCAGATAATATTGACTCATTCTTCACACATGTGATTGGTCTGGTCACACAGATAAGGATTCATGGAGAAGTTCTTGAAGAAAGGAGGATTGTGGAGAAACTATTGAGGAGCCTACCCTCAAAGTTCCATGTGATAGTCACCACCATAGAAGAGACAAAGGATCTCTCAAACTTTTCGGTTGATGAACTTCATGCATCACTGATAACACATGAGCAGAGGTTGAGTAGAAATGAAAACTCATCTCTAGAGCATGCCTTCAAGACCCAGATGCCCTTTGGAAGAGGAAGAGGTCAAGGCAGAGGAAGCAAGAGAGGAAGAGGCAGAAGCCAAAACAGAGGTGGAAGGAACAGTCCAGCAAATGCTCAAGAAAGAGGCAGCAATCCAAATCAGAATCAAGGCCAAGACATCAGCCAACAAGGTGGACAACATCATGTTCAAGGACAAAGGTATGAAAAATCCAATGTCCAATGTTATTATTGTAAGAAATATGGGCATTATGCCAATGAATGTAGGAAGAAACAACATGATGTGAATAATATATCTAGTGCAAATATCACTAGAGAAAATGTCAGCCAAGATAATGTGCTTTTAGCTTGTAACATGGTTGAAACAAATAGTGATGATATACGGTTTCTAGATTCCTGTTGTAGTAACCATATGACAGGAAACATAGCCCTGTTTTCTGTTTTAGATCAGAGTGTGAAATAACAAGTCACACTTGGGACTGATAGTAAAATTTCTGTTATGGGTAAAGGAAAAGTTAAAATATTTACAAAGAAAGGTGAAAGGAAAACCATAGCAGATGTCTATTATGTTCCTGGAATGAAGTGTAACCTCTTAAGTATTGGACAGCTTGTTCAAAAAGGTTACAATGTTTTCTTTGTGAATGATGTATGCACCATCATGGATAGAGTACCCAGCAAAATATGTATTGCTGAAGTGAAGATGACGAGGAACATAATGTTCCCTCTCAGAATAAGGGCAAATTTGAAAAATAAAGAAGTAATAGCAGCAGTTACCCAAGAGGATTTCCAAAGCCAACCAAAGGATGAAAATTGGTTGTGGCACTTGAGATTTGGACATCTCAAATTTGGAGCTCTTAACTTGTTGAGCAGAAAAGGAATGGTAAGAGGATTACCATTGATAGAGAAAATGGACAGCCTTTGTGAAGGTTGTATATTGGGAAAACAACACAGAGAAAGTTTTCCATCAGGGGAAAGCATGAGGGCAAAGGCACCCTTAGAAATTGTCCACTCAGATTTATGTGGACCGATGCAAACTCCATCACTAGCAGGCAGCCAATATTTTCTAACATTCATTGATGATTTTACCAGAAAGACTTGGGTTTATTTCCTCAAGAACAAAAGTGAAGTGTTTGAAAAATTTCGAAATTTCAAAGCACTTGTGGAAAATCAAAGTGGGCTGCGCATCAAAGTTTTGAAAACTGACAGAGGAGGTGAGTATATCTCCAAGGAATTGCTACGGTTTTGTAGAGAAAGTGGAATTCATAAGCAATTTACAGCAAGGTATACTCCGCAGCAAAATGGAGTTGCTGAAAGGAAGAATAGGACCATCATGGATATGGCAAGGAGTATGCTAAAGGAAAAACATTTGCCAAACGATTATTGGGCTGAAGCTATACACTGTGCAGTATATATTTTAAATAGGTGTCCTACAAAAGCAGTCATGAATAGAGTGCCGGAAGAAGCATGGAGTGGGAGAAAGCAAGGAGTCACCCTCATGAAAGTTTTTGGTTGTGTGGCTTATGCACACATTCCAGATCAGCTAAGGAGGAAGTTGGACAGCAAAGGGGAGAAATGTATTTTCTTTGGATATAGTGAGGAATCCAAAGCTTACAGGTTGTATATCCCATCTACCAAGAAGTTTTTTGTGAGCAAAGATGTTCAATTCATTGAGGAGGAAGCTTGGGATGGAAGCATAGAGAAAACAGTTAATGTTAAAAACTATTTGTCTCATGATGAAGATGATGAGGAGATGGCTGAAATACATCCCCAAATAGCAGCACCAACACAAGGATAGCAAGAGACACCCTTGAGGAGAAATGAAAGTGCTTCTCCAAGCACACCACAAGAAGGAAATTCAAGTGCTTCTTCAAGCACTTGCACACCAAGTGAAAGAAGTAAGAAATTCTGAAACTTAAGTGACATTTATGATGAAGGAATGAATTCTTTATTTGCCTTGTATTGTCATGTTGATGATCCTGTTCATTTCAAAGATGTAATTAAAGATGAGAAATGGATAGAAGCTATGGATGAGGAGATTAATGCCATAGAAAGAAACAAGACATGGGATTTGGTTGAGCTACCAAAAGGTAAAGAAGTCATTGGAGTTAAATAGGTCTATAAGACCAAGAGTAATGCTAAAGGCAAAATAGAAAGGCACAAGGCAACACTGGTTGTCAAGGGACACAAGCAGCAATATGGGAGAGACTATGAGGAAACTTTCGCACCAGTTGCAAGAATGGAAACCGTGAGAGCAGTGTTGTCCATAGCAGCACAAAACAATTGGAAATTTTACCAAATGGACATGAAGTTAGCATTCCTAAATGGAGTGTTAAAGGAAGAGGTTTACATTGAACAACCTCCAGGTTATGAGAAGAAAGGCCAAGAACACAAAGTGTGCAGATTGAAGAAAGCTCTTTATGGGTTGAAGCAAGCACAAGAGCGTGGTACAGTAGAATAGATTCCTATCTACTAAAAAATGAATTTGCAAAGTGTGAGGGAGAACCCACCCTCTACATCAAAGAAAAGGATGGTAAAATTTTAATTGTAGTATTGTATGTTAATGATGTGATTTTTACAGGTAATGATGACTACCTCATTAAAAATTTCAAATCAGTCATGAAAGAAGAATTTGAGATGACTGACATGGGTTTGCTGAGATACTTCTTAGGAATAGAAGTAGATCAAAATAAAAATGGAATTTTTATTTCGTAGGCAAAATATGTAAATGAAGTGCTGGGCAGATTTAACATGCAGGACAGTAAGGCAGCAATCACTCCCACAGTGATGGGATTAAAACTCAACAAAGAGGACAACAACAAGGATTTTTATCCTAACATGTACAAGAGCATAGTTGGCAGCCTCATGTATTTGACTGCAACTAGGCCAGATATTATGTTTGCTATTAGCTTAATTTCCAGATTCATGGAAAGGCCGAAAGAAGCACATTGGCAGGCAACAAAAAGAATTCTGAGGTATGTTAAAGGTAAAAAAATATTTGGCGTTTTATATACTATTTCAGAATGTTCAGATTTAGTTTGATACACTGATAGTGAATGGGCTGGAAGTGTAGATGATCGGAAAAGCACATCTGGTTATCTCTTTCACATGGGTTCAGAAGCAATTTCATGGGCTTCTAAGAAACAGCCTATCATGGCGTTGTCTACAGCGGAGGTAGAATATGTGGCAGCTACAACAGCAGCATGTCAAGTGGTTTAGATGAGAAGAATGCTAAGGAGCTTAGGCCAAGAGCAGGCAAAAGCAACGTTATTTTTTGTGAAAATAGCTCAACTATAGCATTGTACAAGAATTCTGTGTTTCACAAGCGAACGAAACACATTGACACAAGGTTTCATTACATCAAGGAATTGGTAAATAATGGAGAAACTATTTTACAACATTGCAGAACTCAGGTGCAGGTTGCAGCAATTCTGACCAAGCCATTGGATCAGAAAAGTTTTTAACTTTTGAGGAAAAGTCTGGGTATGACTGATAACCCAGCAGTTGAAATTAAAGGGGAGTGTTGAAATTGTAATTTCCAACTGCAGGTCGAAACCACAGAGTTTTTCCCTTGCGATGCAATCCGATCGGAGATCGCAGATCACATCCTTGATCCCCTTACCTTATTTTTCTCCCTTTGTTTTCCTGTGAAGCGATCCTGCGATGCAATGAGATCACAGATTGCAAATCGCAAACTTTTTCCCATCGTGCGTTAAGCCCTCCACATTTGTATCCGCCGATTGTGATATTGCGACGCGATACCATCGCACATCGCACATCGCCACTTCCCACCTTGCCTCATTGCCCGATAATGTTTTCTTTCTGCGATGCGATCCCGCCGTTCATCTGTAGATCCGACGATTGAGATTTGTTCTGGCTTATGTTTGCCACCGCCATGCCTTATTTATGTTTTAACCTATCTTTTTTGTTCCCAAAGAAGAAAGAAGGCAACAGCATTAAAGAAGAAGAATGGTCGAGACCAAGAAGGACGCGCCTCGAGCAGCTAAAAGCATTAACAGGTTATGGGTTTCATTTACTGTTTACTACGCCTACCCCAGCAGAGCACCAAAAAGGGCCGATTTGTGCCAGAGGCCCATCTTAGATTGTAAATGTGGTTGGTGGTTCATCAAGACACCTCCACGCATAACCTAGCAGAGATTTTTTTGTAATAGATGATATATATACCCAGAACAGCAATGTAACAAAAAAAAAAAAAAAGAGAGCGGATGAGAGTTAGAGCACAGCAGTGCAGAACATAGCAGCGTAAAGAAAAGAGAACACAACAGTGTTGTTGTAATCCCTCTGATAGAGGAAGACAAATCTTTTGTAATAGTAGTCTTTTAAATGAATACAAGTTTTTATGTGTGTGTTGTTGAAAACCCTGTTATCCTGTAAAACAATTTTTGTTGTTTCCACTGTGCTAAGATCTTGTGCATTTAAAACAGAGCGTCGGACTCTGTTCAGTTTTTTGTTTTGAAATTTTACCAGAAAAATTCCCAACATATTTGAGTACAAGCACTTTGGTGTGTGCCTTTACTACAACAGCTGCTACAAAGAGAAGGTACTTATACTACTCTTCACACTCTCTTCAACCAGAAAATCCAGTTTCATTTCTGATACAATATTTTGTTCAACCTCAGCTCATATTAAATGGTTTATTATATGATAGAATCTTCTGGAGGAGCCCAACAGAAATATCTTGCTATTATATTTCATCCCCCTACGCATAAATTTTGTGTGGGAATTGGTACAAAGTTTATTGTTGCAATACACAAAAGGAAGGGACTTCAAAGAAACGAAATTGTCGACACTCTTCATCCACGCTGAACCCAACAATGTGGAGGCATCAGCGTTCACTCCAGATTAGTGAGGTGACCACTTATAACCACGCTGATCTGATTGGGATGTAATCAACTAACAACAGCGTGTCAAATCACTAAAAAAACCCCAGTGGCTTCGTTTGTTTTCTATAATAAATAAAATACATCCGGATCGTTTTTTGCGAATGAAAAATTGAAATGAATTCCAGATCAATGTTTTCAAAATCTGTGGTGACCTGTACAATGCCATAAACATGGAATTTATGTGAGGAATGCATGCAATGATTGCGTTGGTTTTGTGTCATTTTTGTCGCGCTAGAAGTGCATTTTTTTAATATTAATTTCTATGTTTGAATATTAATAATTTTGGGTGATTGCACGAATTGGGTGGACAAAAGTGGGAAAACTTTTTGAAGGGTTGAACTCTTAACATGTATTTATTAAAAAATTCCGTCTCTTCGCATGGACTTTTTTAGAATAAAAAACAGAAACCTATTTTAATGGACTCTTTTAGAAGAAAAAACAGAAGCCTGTTTTAATTGACTCTTTTAGAAGCAAAAACAGAAACCTGTTTTAGTGGACTCTTTTAGAAGAAAAAACAGAAACCTGTTTTAATTGGAAATGAAGATTCTTTTATATTGTAGATCTGGTTTAAATTAAATAATTAACTTTAAAATATAAACAAAATTGGATAACTGATATGCCATCAGTATATCACTATAATACTGTCAAAAAGATTATTCACATTGAAAACAAAAACATAACATAAATGAATAGAAATATAACATAATATAGAATGGACATATATATTCTATATATATAATGAATGGAATATATTTATATGTGTGGTAGAAAAGAAATTAATTAATAAAAAAATTTAAGAGGGTTTTTAAATATATAATTGGATTCATTAATAATGGTGAATATTTAAATTTTATAAATTAAACAATTTAAATTTATGAATTTTTTAGTTTTTTTTCACTGTAAAAGAGGTTTTAATATGAAGAGATTTGATTCCTCTTGGTATTTGGTAGATCCAGACTTAAGATGGATCTAAGTTGGTTTAATTCCCCTTTTTAAATAGACCATATTCCACATGAATACTTTGACAAAATACCATGGATGCTCAATACCATGGGGTATTTTCATTTGCTATTATTATTTTATTTTAATAAGATTATTTTTAATTTGTTATTTTTTTTACCTAATTAAAATGTTTACATTAAATTATATTAAACTTTTAATTGAATTTGTTTATTTATTTCTATTTCTATTTCTATTTTTATGTAATTTGATTTAGTTAAAAGGTTAAACATTACATCTCTCCCACACTAACCTCCCATATTAAACTAGAAACAACGTCTTACCACAAAAATATATTTTAAAAATCAATCTAAAATTTTTGTTTAACCTTTTTATCATATTTCCTTACACAATTACTTTATTATAATTTATATTTAAACTAAAAATATTTAAAAAATAATTTAACGTATAATTATTGTAAAGTAATTTTTATTTATTTTTTTGTAAAATATTCTTTTTAATTATTATATATATATATATATATATATATATATATAAATGTTTGTTTTATCAATATTATTTTTATTTATAAACTAAAATAATATTATCTAGTTTAATAAAATTATAAATATTAACTCTTTGATGGAGGTAATGAACATCGAAAACTACAATCAACACAGGGCATTAAATCCAACACACTTAGCATTTGAATGTTGTGTATCAAAGAAGAAACTCTGGACACACAGGGCATTAAATCCCACACACTTAGCATTTGAATGAAGTGTATCAAGGAAGAAACTTTGGACGTGGGTCAGTGAAGCTTTACGAAGGAGAAATCGTTATATGACTCATTTGGTTCATGGTAAACAATAACAGAGGGACTTTTGGCATGGAAAGAGTGTTGCCAGTGATTAAATTGGTTTATGGCTTGCACGACGCCTGCCTGGTTCAACCATACCCTGCCTCCCTGTTCGCAACAATTTCAAAGTTCGGTAATGCACAAGCTGCTAGTTCAAGTTTGTAGTTTGGGACCTTGGACCTAACGCGTTTGGTCACGTCAATGGAAAAATTCGGGACAATATAGGCATTGTTGCTCTAGAATTGGCCATTATCGCTCTTTCTTCTCTTGGGGTTTAGCTATTACTTGTCAACATCTTGTGTTTGTATATTTTGTATTGCCCTAGCCATTTTTCTATTGAGTTCTTTGTCAATTGGTGGGGGTTGGTGAGGGTATATTTTGGTGATGAAATTCATGGCCCTGTGAGTGCTAGTGTTTTTGTGCATGGTAAACAGGAGTGTGGTCAGTACTAAGAATTGTGGGGAGCTGGGAGAGAGAAAAGTTCGAACTTCGAACCATGCTATGGAGTAAGGTGACTGCAACATTATGTTTTTTTGTCTCATGGGGTGGTAGGTTGACTTGAACACGAGGTGGAAAGCGTTAGTGGGAGTTGTAGGTGTGGCTGTCGATGTAGCAAATCGAGCCAACTGGTAGTCCCTTTTCATTGAAGGTGGTGTATCGGAGTCTGGCCTGTGGGGTGCGAGTGGTGAATCACTTGAGAGACGTGACATGCAAAGGCAACGAGGAAGAGTAGGGTGAGGTGTTGGCCCAAGAGACCAGGGGGAAATTCACCACAGAGAGCATCAACACTTTGGGGATGCAGTGGAACAACCAAGAGAATAGTCGCCATAGTGGGTGCTCTTACCACCTCCTTTCGATTCTTTAGAGGGCAACTTCACTAGGTCACAGTGCTTATGGAGCAGCTTGCTCGAGACCACCACAATGATAGAAATGAGGTCATTTCTTTCATGAATGACCTCCAACACAACCAGTGGCAGATGTTGGGCTGAATTGCCTCCCTCCATTGTGGACAAAAGCATCAGCAAGAAAGTCTAGACCATCTTGAAGGATGAGTGGCGCATGTAGAAGCATGTGTACATGAGGCATTCCGTTACCAACATGGTGATGGTTTGGAGGACCGAGGTGCTGAAAATATGGAAAATTGAAGAATGTCAGTGGGTGCATTTGGATTCTTGGGAATTTTTGGTCTATATATGGGTAATCTGTGTTTGGGCAAACAATTTTTTGTCATTGTTATCAATTGTTTTTGGTATATACCTTTGGACCAACAAGTTCGATAGGAATAAGGCCAATAACATTCTAAAGAAAAACACATCAAGATATAATATTTTTCTAAATTAATAAAACTTTTTAACTTTTTAACTGAAATTCCCTCTCTCAGTAAGACCCGAATTGCCTCTCGTCAAATTGGTTGGGGAATATTCGACGAGGGTGTGATTGATATCTCGTCCCCACAAAAAACACAAAACCATAGTCACAGGCTGAATAAAATAAATCGAATTCAAGAAAATAAAATAAACTACAATTTTAACACCTACCACAGAGAGACACGGTCGGATTCAAGAAAATATAAATGGAATACGCATGCTTACTAATCTATATCATGACCAGGTAGGTGTAATAATGAAGAATTCCTTTCTTCATGAGTGGGTAACAATGAAGAACATGTATGTTTAAGTGGGTGTATGTATAATGAAGAATGTCTTCTTGAATGGGTAACAACGAAGAAAAGGTGTTTCATTTTTACATGGGTATCACAATTAAAAAAAAGCATGTGCTTTTTCTTTTTTTAATTTGACACTTTCCTCTTTTTTTTTAATTTGACACTTTCCTCTTTGTGGCCTTACATGTGCTTTTTATTTTGTTAATTCAATAGTTTTCTCTCTGTGGTATTACATGTGCTTTTTTTTTTTTAATCATGAGACTTTTTTCTTTGTGGCATCGTGAAAATTGTTGATTAGTAGTTTTCTTACTGTGAACATGTTTTTTGGTGTGCCATTTTTTATTAAGGAGTTTGGCTCGTTGGCTAGTCCCAGTCTAGCTAGCACCTTGAAAGAGAATATTAGTAGGAAATGTGTCAACCAAAAAGCGACAAAAACCAACCTTGAGTTGCTGGTGGGAGTTTGTTTAAATGGCATTTCAATGATGACTTAATATACTGTAGTCGAGAGATTTTCCAGCTAGAGAATGAACATGGAGGTACTGAAACATAGGTTTGCTAGTACTTTTCAAGAGTTGGGTTATTTACCAAAATGTATGATTCTGGCAAAGGGTTGTTTATCATGGATTGTGAACTTGCTAGAGGATGCCAACAAGTTATTGACACAACATTGGTTTTGGGGTTCTCAAGCCCTTTTCTTGAAAAACTAGCATTTGGACTTTGATGCCCAAATTAAGAAATTGGAGGTTACTTTGGTCTAGTTGTGTTTGTTGCAATAGAGGAGGTGCCAAAGCTGCTTGATGAAGTCCCTATGTCAACGAAAACTGGGATAAAGGACATGGAGATGCAGATGGTCATTTCAAAGGTTTTCGTTCCAATGACCACTTCTAGTATATTTACTGGTTCCCCTTTTCTTATCCCTTATGTTCATGAACTCTTCAATCAACAGTTCAAAAATTTAGGGTTGGGGTGAAAATCGAGTTCAGATACCCCAATCTTTGGGATTCCAATTTCTTCCCCTTCCGACTCACCTTCTATTGCACCTTCCTAGTCGTTGCCACATCCAAGCCCTCCTCACGCTCCTTGTTCCTTTCCTTCCTTGGGGCCTCCCCACTCCTCCTATAACCTCAAGCCTCAACCTCTCCTATCATATCTCCTAGGACTCTCAAGAACTCTCTTGTCACTTTCCAAATATGGGTGGGGGTCGTGGCTACATTCAGTCATCTCATTAGGTCCAACACGTTTAAGGTGAAAAGTCGAATATCTATAGGGAAATATCAAAGGCTTCAATAAAAATTAGGTCGAGTAAAAAACAATCTATAGTCAGGGCCCTTAGAGCCAGAACCCCTTTGGGGGTTTCCTCACGATTATTTTCTCTCAATATTTAGGGACTAGCTAGCCCATAGAAAAACTAGCCTTGCAACGCTTAGCAGAGATGATAGGGTCAAATGCCCTTTTTTTGCAAGAATTAATGATGGAGGGAGAAATATATGTTGTTTAGTCGTCCCATATCTTCAATGGTTGGAAATTCATGTTTACAAATGCACTGGAAAAATACGGGGGACTCATATTTCATTGGAAATCACTTTATTATATTTTTTGATTTGCTAGGGCCACCACGCATGCTATGGTAATAGATATTTGGTCTCAAACCTTGGACATTTATTTATCACTTTGCAACATATATGGCCCCTTTCTTGACAAGAATCCTTTCTAGGAGATTTTACAGTCACTACACTTCTCTCACCAACATGCACTCATTTTGGGTGGGGATTTAAATATCTCCTTGGGTCTTGGGGATATTTGGGGTTTTGTAGCTTGAAGGGATCTAGATGAGGATTTTTTCATTGTTCTTTTTGACAAATGGGGGATGATCGATCCCTTGCCCCTAAAGCTTCTCTGACTTGGAGAAATAATAGAAGCAACTCTGGTAGAATTGCTAAGTGATTGGATTAGTTTTTGGTTGTTGAGGAGCTAGTGGATTCATATTTTTGTATTAGGGAACAAATTTCCTTTGGGGGCCTTCTGACCATTTCCCAATCATCCTTGAGCTATAGTCCCGTGGTAAAAATTTCCCCATCCCATTTCAATATTAATCCCCATTTGCTGGAGAATATATCCTTCATTCAAGAACTCTAAGTTGGTTGGAGGTCGTACACTTAGATAATCAGACATCTTCCCCCTTTCCCTTCTAAGAAAAAAAGGGACAAAAAACTACTGCAATTTCATGGGCTTAAAGAAATAAAGAGATGGATTCGAAGTGATTGGTAGAACCGTAAGACAAAATTAAAAGACTTCTTAGAGGGTGAGGATTGTGGCTTTGGCTTCGACGATCATCAATATTTTCTTCTTAACCTAGATCATCAAAGACAAACCATTCGTTTGGATAGGTAAAAAGGAGTGGAGGACAAAATATAGGGCCCTTTGGCTTCAGGCGGGAGATGAGAACACTACATTATTTCAAAAAAATTCCAATCATAGGAAATAGATAAAAACTATTTGGTTAATATACAGGGAAGATGGCTCCTAGAATACCTCTTCCTGAGAAATTTCTAAGATAAGGGTCTCTTTCTTTAGGAACCTCTTTAAAAATAATTGTGGAGTTACTATTGACCACATCCTCAAAATTTCTTCCCATTTCCCCAAATTTGTGGAGGATGTTGATAATGACTTTCTCATGTCATAAACCATAATGGAGGAGCTAAAAATACATTGAATGGTTTTCATAAAGGTAAAAGCCCTGGTTTAGATGCCTTGCTTATTGAATTTTTCATAACCTACTTTGATATCATTATCCATGATCTTCTTCAATTTGTGTAATAATCAATACGAAATGGCCATGTTTTTGGTCCCTTTAATTCCACTTCCATAACCTTGATCCCAAAAATTGACAAGCCTACTTGTTTTGTGATTTTCACCATATATCCCTTTAAAACTATATATACAAAGTTATTTCTAAGATTATTGTGTCCTGTATAAAAAATACTCTCTTTGATCACATCTCTCCCAAAAAAATTAGTTTTCTACATGGTAGGAAAATTGGCGATGCCATTGGGATTGTCGGGGAATGTATCCATTTGATTAAAGAATAAAGGAAGTAGGTGGTGTTGTATAAAGTGGATATTTATAAAGCTTTTGACTAAGTAAACTTGATTTTAATTTGTATCCTCCTTCTACATCTTGGGTTTCATCAAGATTTTGTGGCCTGGATCTATAACTGCATCAATTCTTTTCCTTTTCTCTTTTGATCAATGGAGTTATCTTAGAATTGTTTGATGTGGAGCAGGGATTAAGAAAAGGTTTTCCTATCTCACCTCTTTTATTACTTTTGGTTTCTTAAAGTCTTAGTAGACTCATTTACTCTACATGCGCCCAAGGATCTTTTAAAGGTATGCAAGTAGGTTAGAATTTCTTCATCTCCCATATACTCTTTGTTGATGGCATCCTTATTCTTTGTGAAGAAAATATACATTACATCCAATCTCTAAAATCCATTTTGAAGGATTTTTATAAGGTCACTAGTATGTTTATACACCATAAAAATCCTCCATATATTGTTGGGGTATCCACGACCATTTCAAGCAATGGTTGGCAAGGATTCTTGAAGCAAAAGTGGATGATATCGTGGGGGGTATCAAATACTTGGACTTCCTCCTCAAGCCCAATAACTATATAAAAAAAATATGCTATTGGTTGATTGAAACCATTGAAGAACGAATCAAATTTTGGTGTAATAGATGGTTATCTCATGTGGGTGGGTTGGTTCTCATTAAGTTAGTCATAGAGGCCATTCTGACTTTTTGAGAAACTTTAGCATGGATCCGTAAAGGAATCATTAAACAAATTAGACAAATCTTCCTTCACTTCCTTTGGGCCGGTATAGAGGAAAAGGGACAATTTTCTTTAGCTTCCTGAATTCAATCACGTTCCCCAAAATACTTGGGGGTTTGGGTTTAAAGGATTTTTTTTGGTCCTCTTATGTTCTGGTTGGAAAAAGTGGTTGGATATTTCTTCTTAGGTAGGCGCTATGGGGAAAATTCTTATACAAGGAATATGATTCCCCTACCTCTCTATATGACTAGATACATGTGACTTCCAATAACCATAAAGATGAATCAATTATCTAGAAGGCTATTTCTAAAGCTTTTGGTTTCATTAGGATGTGTCTCTATTGGTAGATTGGGAATAGGATGGATCTCATAGTGGGCAAGTATCCATGGGTGGGTTGTGATCAAAATTATATTTTTCCTAGGGAGATCATCCAATCTCTAAATAATCAAAGGTATTTTTCATCTTATTGAGATTTATCTCCACCTTAAGGATAGAGTCCCACAAGGGTGGGAAACTAGTTAAGACCTGGGCCTGAGAGATCACCCATCTACTACTTGGGAAACCTACATCATATCTATCATATTGAGTCATGCGTCTATCTCGAATTCTCCAGAAAATCTAGTTTGGACCTATCATACTACTGGTAGATACACCCTTAAGGCCGGGTATCTCAAGGTTGCTTTTGATTCTCTCCATGCACAACAACCTGTTGATGCCTCGAAAATCACTGCAACAACAATGGGGGATAACCACCCGGTCTGGGCCTTAAAGCAGCTCCTTTTCCGTTTGGTGTGGTGGCTCCGACTGGTTTAACTAGGTCCAGTTACCTTCTCCCTATTGCTATTGGTTTATGATGTATCTTTACCTACCAATAGACAGGGACATCAGATCAATTCTTCTTGCTGATCAGGCAAGAGAATGACCCTTAAGCTGATTTGGGTTCATCCAAGCCACAACTAAAGTTTTGCCTCTTTGAGGAGAGGACTTAAAAGAATGTAGAATTTACTCTAAATGCAAGCTTATTCTATGATGCAAACAAAAGAAACTAATCTAAATCCTATCTTAATTAGGCAGATATAGATCTAACCCAACTAAGAGCAAGATAATTAAAGTATTGGGATTTAAATATGTCTTGTTTATAATGAATATCAAGTCAATGAAGTAGTTCAATTAACTGATATTATGGTTACCAAAACACATTCTATTGAGACCTCTTAACTGAAATAATAAACTAACAACATTCAGGAAGTAGTTCACAAAAATGATATTAATTATCAAATCAGTAAATCAAATAATTGAATAATGACATGTGGAAATAGTTCACAACACATTACCATTCAATAAATCAGTTTTATAAGACAGATTTCTGAGTAAATAGTTGCTCAGAAATCAGATTTTATTTCATAAGAAAAGAGATACCTAATAACAATATTGAGACAAATTATCCATATTAACAATAGTGCACAAACATGAATAAAATGAGACATTCCTGTTACCATAAAATGAAACTGATATTTGAAACAATAGTATTAGAAATACCAATTTATTGCATCCATTTCTGTTATCTTGGTCTCCAACAGTCCTTTACATTGCTTGAACTTTTGCCTTCAAAACTAGAGCCACAATAGTGCAAACTCTGCCCCTCATACATAATTCAAGATACAAAGGAAAAATCCTCAATAATCCCCAGATCAGAGATTTTCTCTCCTCTCTCCTACAACTCTAAATTCCTATTACAGTAGTGCTTTTAGAAGACTAGAATTGCAGAGGAGAGCAGCCCCTTATTACATTCTGCAATCTGTTATTTATAATATTTGTGAAGGAATTCTTGAGAGGAAAGTTTGTTGAAGAGAAATCTGTCAAATCCAATTTTATTTGCTCAAAAATCCTGATCTTCAATTGCTGGAGCATTATCATTGATTGAGATCTTTTTCTCCATATTTCTTCCACTGTTTTCCTGCAAAAAGAAATCAAAATAAATTAAGATGCAATTAAAATATCATTTCTGGCAATTAAATCAAATCCAATCAAATTCTATTTAAATAAAAAATTGAAAATAAAATATAAGCTCTCTATTGATGTTTGGGGTGGTTTAATTGGCCAAAGATATGATTAACCAATGGATCTGCAATTAGAAGAGGTTTTGGACAAATGAAAATGAAGAAAATAACTCAGAAAATTGATTTTGTTTTCAAAATTCGGAGCTTGATCTTTTCCCTGATTTTTGACCCAATAAATGATTAAATCTGTTAGTGAAATCTCCTGAAAAATGTTCTCCTTGATTTTCTCTTTCCAATGAGCTGTCCTGGGCCTCATTTGGCCAAGTATAATTCAATCTATGAGCCTCCAAAGTTGATGGATCAAATTTGATGTAAATCTGGAAATTCTGTTGCTGGGCTAAAAAGAGAATTTCTATTAAAATTTTAATCCTAAATTAGCATTCTAATTATCTAATAATTAATTCTATTTTAATTGCTAATTATAAATTAAACTAATTATTAGTAAACTATTTATTAATTAATATCTAACTAACTATTAATTAATATAATTAACAAATTAATCTAATTAATTAATATAATTAATTATTTATAAACTAATTAATCTAAATAATAATTAAATTTTAATTTAATTAAATTTTCTATACTAATTAAACTAATTAATATAAAATTTATTATTATAAAATATTAATTTTAATATTAAATATTATTTATAATATTATATTAATACTACCCCCATTAGTCCATTTCCTTTTAACTCATTCGTACGAATGAGTTTAAAACTTAAAAACGAAAGGACTGATAAAACTTATGTTAATGCACTTGAGTCCCTTTGTATCGGCGAATCGGATCGGAAGATGGTTATCGAGGTTTTTATTACATTGCAAAATCCCGATCTGATATCGGCATCGGGGTATGATGTGTATCGGGGCTTTTTAAAATATGTTCCGAACAAAACCTCCGATGCGATTAAAATTTATTTTATTTATTATTTTTTTTATATATTAAACTTTAATTTAATTTGGTTTTATTTTATTTTGGTTTTATTTTAGTTAATTTGTGAAATTATTAAAACTACAACCACTTAAAAAAAAAAGAATAAAAATAAACTACAGCCACTTCAATATTATGAGTTTTTATGTTTAGTAATTGATTTGGAGTATATTTCTTAAAATCCCGATAATTAATGATTTGGCTGCATAACTAAAAAAGGAAAAATGTTAGTAAAAGCTCGCTATGGGTTAATATTTAAAATGAATGCGTTATTGAACTAATTTATCTACAAAATGCAATATTATACATTTTATGCATTTTTAACCCAGGCTAGATAAATGATGAAACTTCAAAGGAGTGCCATTTTCAAACCAGTTGACCAAATGAGGCGAAACAAGCGTCAATGGGAAGCTTATAAAAAATCGATTCAACAAAGCAATCAAAACAAGAAACCAAAGAGAACGAAAAATTAACAAAAGCGTAGGGCAATCAACTAAATAAAAATCCAAAAAAGTGTTTGGCAAAAATTTTAATAGAAATGATCCCCATTATTTGAAGTGAACACATCAATAATGGGGGGTTTGTGTTTTTACCACAACACAACCCTGAAGGGGAAAATGATTTGGAAGGAAAAGTGTCCGACAAAATATAATTTTTTGAGTGGAATATGATCAAGAACAAAGTATCGATCTCAAGAAAGCTTTAGAAACATTCTTTATAGGCCTTAGGAAGATGTGCTATGTGCTATTTAAAGGGAAAATCGATTGTCCAAATTTTTGTTTGGTATCTCTTTTCAAGTTCAGTTTGGTCAGAAATGGGTTAGATTCTATAGCTGAATCTTATCTGGGAAGGAGAAAATATTGAATCTTGTCCATAGAGCTAGCATTTAGGACATATTCCAAAGAAATATAAGGCTCTCTCCTCTGTTTATGCATGGGGAATATAGTTAGAGCACAACTAAGACATTTTTTATTGCAACTGCCCTATGGATGTCAAAGTGG
The DNA here is from genome assembly GCA_031772625.1 of Pinus tabuliformis. Lineage (NCBI taxonomy): Eukaryota > Viridiplantae > Streptophyta > Pinopsida > Pinales > Pinaceae > Pinus > Pinus tabuliformis. The sequence continues at coordinate 37,605,430 of CM062816.1, forward strand.
AAACTTAGTGTCTTGGAATCATGGCTTCTAATGCACATGTCCCTGCCTCTCATCCATACTCTTTTTTTATGAATATTCTATTCAAACTCATTTTAGTTGGTCTTTCTTTGATGGTGTAGCATATATGAGTTCGCCAAAAGTGGGGAAGGGTGTATACTATATTTCTCAGATACACACTTGAGTCTCCTTTAGCGCTAGTTTGGGTCCTACTACAAATAGTCGGGTTGAACTGAAAATGCTTAAAATCCTTCTCCAAATTGCTTTTGAACATAATATCAATCAACTACATGTTTATGAGGACTCTACTTTGGTCATAAATTGGATGAAAGGACTTTATAGGCTTTTTGATTTTTCTCTTTTGCCGTTTTTCAAAAATATTTAGAACATGATTGCTTTATTTTCTCACATAACTTTTGATCATGTCTACAAGCACCAAAACCAAGTTGTAGACTCCCTAACAAAGCAGAGTCTAGAATTTCCTCTAGATTCTAATTGGTCACAAAATTAGAACACAGTCTTAAAAAAAAATCCATCCATCGTCATTAGGCAGATGGTGGGGCCTTAAATCATCTAAATAACATTACGTAACTCTTATCTCTATTAGGGAAGGATGTTTAAATTTTTTTACGTATACGATCTATATATTTATGACAATTAGCAACTGATATATGTAATTCTACTTGATATAGTGGTCAATCATGGATAATATTGGATATAAACAAAGGATGGATCACACTTTGAACCTGTGAAACAAATGGGAACTTGCTGGGGTGGCGATTCCTGACTTTTGGAGTCCAAACATAATAATTCTATGCAAAAGTCACTAAAATGCCACTCAATAGGATCATGGAAATAACGACGGTTGAAATTTCCACTGCATTTGAAGAATGGTGCCACTTTAAATGGAACCAAACAAATTTTGAAAAAATGTCACATTGAGCAAAAAGAAACAGATAGGACAGATGTCAAGTTGAAATGAAAAAGGTGACAGAACTGAGAGGTGAGTTGATTCAAAATAAATGCCTATCGACGTAACTAGTGCCAGAATATAAGGATGCTACCGGGAAAATAACACGAGTTTCAGAATGTGTCTACTTTTTTAATATAAATGATGTCAAATAAGCCATATTTATCTCATGATTTCTTTGTCTATTGATTTATTTACTTTATACTCCAAAAAAGGGAAATTAAAAATGCGTACTTAAAAGGGGAAATTAGGAAACCATTTTAGTATACACATGGATAGATAACAACCACAAGCCATCAGTACTGGAAAAACACTAACCTCTCTCTCTCTCTCTCTTTATATATATGTATATATATATATATATAGAAAATACCCAAATAGGCAATGGTGACAGGCCATCAAAAAGACACTAACCATATAAAAAATTATATTACCTGTCACTAGATTCGAGAGGCCAGAAAGGTCAACAAGTGAAAGCATAATTGGAAAAAATATATATTACTAGATTTGAGAGGGTGACTATAAATATAAATATATTCAATATATTTATATAAAAATATTTAATAATACTATAAATATAGATATTTTTAATAGACATTCCATACTAAATTAATGGTAAAAAGGAAAAATAGTTAAAAAGTGAATTTAAATAAAGGAAATGGTAAAAGAAAAAATGAGTTTTTAAATTAATATTCATTTTATAATAATTTATAAATTTTTATATAAATAAATAAATATATATGTGTGTGTGTGTGTGTGTGTGTGTGTGTGTGTTGATTTACAAAATAACAATGATAAATTATATATACATTAACAATAATATTGTTTCTTTATCCAAAGTTGTTGCTAGATGATTTATCCTAGCGTGATTTGTGTTGATCACTACTTTCATGATTTGTAATTTCATGAAAATTTTAAAAATTGGTATATTCATTAAATATTTGATAAAATTTACGGGACAATACATCTACGTTGTTTATTTAATAAACCAATTAATTAAAATATTAAGTATCATTTGAGTAGGTTTAATGGTTAAAAAATTTACACGCTCAAATTTAAAGAGCAATAGAAAAAAGTGGAGTATGTGCACCTCAAATTTAGGTGTACTGGAGCCCTCAAATTGGATCTCATTGACTCAACTTATTCCCTCTACAGGCTCCATCATTCTTGTTTTACAACATCACCATTGCCTAGATAAACATCACCATTGTTTCTTAAGTAGAGCGATAGAAAAAGGTGGAGTATTTGCACCTCAACTTTAGGTGTACTAGAACCCTCAACTTGGATCTCATTGACTCAATTTATTCCCTCTACAGGCTCCATCATTATTGTTTTACAATGTCACCATTTTCTAGATAAACTTCACCATTGTTGCTTAAGTATTTTATTTTTATACGTTTGTTTTACTCTAGGCACTCCTCTCCTACAATCAACCCCATCCTATATCTCCATTCTTGTAAATAAATTTTACTTGATGAGGTTAATCCATATTTTTTTGTATGCTCCAGTTATGATATAGATTGAAGCAACTCTAGAGGAACTTGTGCCGATGTGTTTTCTAGTGGACACTGGAGAATGGAAAAAGAAGAGAGGGAGCCTTGGCAGCACTGTGTGAATTGCTAAGACAAGGCCTAGAAGGTAAAGCTTCATGTGTAGTGAGAGACTGGTCAGGTTTTCTTAGTCAAGCAATGAAGAAATTGCTTGCAATTGAAATGGTTGGTTTTCTTCCTAGAGCATGTTAACAGAAACATTTTATCATGACTCTTTAGAAGGTTAGCGAAAATAGTTTATCATAACTATTTAGAAGGTTAACAACAACAGTGTATTATAAATTGTAATTGCTTCTACGTAGCTATGTTAACTCATATTCACTGGATTTCTCAAGCAAGTTCCTTTCACTTGTATGATTTTTGTCTTGGTTGTTTCTGAAGAATAAACTAAGAGAGGGCCACACCATACCATACAATGTGCTCATTGTAGATTTCAATGTTGGTGGGTGGGGATTATCAATTGAAGGCTACTGTGTTGTTGAGATTTCTATATTGTTCTGATTCTGATTGAGTTACCTAAGAACAGGATTGAAAAATGATAGGTAGGAGTGCTATGTGAAGAGTGACATAATGTTTATGAGTGCTATATGAAGAGTAGCATAATGTTTATGAGTCAATTTCACTAAGAACAAATTGTTTCCATTTGTGATGGACTTGCCCAAATATAGGTACTAAATTTCCTTCAATTAGGCACCAATTGAAGAATTGAAAATTAGGTTCAGGCTTGTGTTTAATCCTTATTGGTTCTTGTTGTACTCAAGTAGGATCAAATTCCTACAATATTTGTCATGATACTTTTTTGTGCAACCACTATTTATGTTTTGCAAAGATAATATGTAAATTAAGTAAAAAGATAGGATAATTCTCCATATTTGTTACCTTGAGAAAATAGCATAAATGAGTATAAAGATATACATTGAGACTTAGAGATATATAAAATTTAAAAAACATAGAGATATACACAAAAAAAACTTAAATTTAATATATCAATTTTTATTTGTTTAATTTTAAAATAATAATTTTTTTTTTTTCAATTTAAAAATCCTATTTAACTCTCTTTGTAACTATTGGCACAATTACTGTATATGATTTATGATTATTATAATGCTTATTATGTGTTACTCCTATAAACATTTCTAGTTAATAAAATGAATATTTAATGAAAAATAAAAATTTAATATTTCGTAGTTCAATTTAATAAAAAATCAATGTTTTCTAGGTTGATTTTTTTTGGTATTATTTGTTCCTTCATCTAAAATTCGCAATGGGGGGTAATCAAGCAGTAAAATTAACGGTGCTGAAGTTTGTTAATTACAATTACACGAATATTTTTAACAGCTCAAGGCTCCTTATTTTCAAATTACAAAACTAGCCTTTACGTACCTCAACGTCCTCCTCTTCCTCTCGGCTTTTATTTCTCTTCCTCTTATCCTCTACTTACCATGTCTTACATTTCGTCTATTTGTCATGTCTTCATCGTTTTTCTGCGACGACAGATTGTGCTCTGACCAGCTGCCATTAACGACGAATTCAAGAAAATAGCAAGAATTTTGATACACTCATACATTCCATGATCATCCAATTAATAAATGGGTGAGGGGTTGTAGCTTTAGTTGTCATATTGCCGCTACCTCCTCACATAATGATGAGTGCTAATTGAACACATCCATCTATTAAAATTTATATATAAAAAAAATCTTAATATAAGTCACCCCAAAAATACACATTTATGTTAAAAGAAACATTGTCATTATTAAAACTACTATGAATGATTTATAAGCACCAATGACAAGTTCTATTGCCACATTCATACGAAAATAAAGGATTGGATTTTAGATACTATGAATAATTTATTTGATGATTGTGGCGGAATCTGGTTGTATGTGGCATTGATTTCAATATTTACACAATCATGTGTATTTAAACAATTTGGTACATTGTTGGCCTACGCACTAAATGAAAATATGCCATAGCCTTGATTCTCGCCATAGGAGCACATTCTATCCTTCATTTCTCGGTGGTGTGGTTTCATTCTGTCATTGTTTCATTCCAGAATTTTTGAGGGGTTATGGCTTTGCTCTGTTCTTCATTGTTTGTTTCTGCCTGTAGTCTTGGTTCACTGGACTATTTGCTCTGCGTCCTGGCATCTTGGTAATACTCTGATGGTCCCGAAGCTACTTCAATGTCTTGGGACTCAATCTGCGGAGGCAGGGTTTGCAACATCCTTTCCAAAGGTAAGAGTTTAAGGTTTTTCCCGCATAATCACCTTTGTTTATCAGGGTTAGTATTATTATTACAGTCTCTGTTTCTTTTGCATATTCTAACACAAACTTCTCTGCTATAGTGTGAGGTTTGGTTCCTGGAACAGGAGTTTTGGCTTGTCATTGTGGAAAAACCCTCCTACTGGCTTCATCGTTCGTGACCAACTCCGGGTATTATAAATTACTTCAGATCTTTCTAGGGAAAGGTTTTATGACCAGGCTGCCAAGTCTAAATGACCATGATATTAGTTCTATATAGAGTTTTCGAGGTCGCCGGAGCCATGGCTCCAGTGTTAGTTTTTTTCTTGTTTCAATATTTTGTTTGAGGCTTTAAAAACCTTACAGCTTTGGCCGAATATTGAAGGTTTTGGCATTATGTTTAGGCCGCCATCCATGGTAATATACAGACATTATGGAACATTTTAAAATGCATGAATGGAGCTTATTGATACGAAATTTCTTACTTAGATGAGGGTTTTCATAATTTTAATTGCAGAGTTTTAGATTATTTTCCATGTTTATTCAAATGCTGAGTTTGGAAACTAAGAGTTATCCTTTCTCAATTTATTTAGAGTATTTAGTTTACGCTTTCATTCTATACAAAGTTTTATTGCAGCTCAGAATTGTATGCCTGAATTCGTTCTGCAGTATTTTAGTTATAACATGGTAAATTCTCTCAACTTGTTATGATTTGAATGAAAACATCTTGACGACTTCTTTCGAAGCTCAAAATGTTAAAACTTTGATATCTGGACTAAGACTGTAATTTTTTTTTTGCAATCTCCAGAAGTCGATTCTTCTTATCTTACATATTGATTCATGAGCTTAGATTCTCGCTATTATTCTCTGTTTGTAGTCGTGGATCTTGTCATAATTAAATACTGTATTTGTTATGCATTGACTAGGGTTTAACACATGTAAATGATTATGGTACAGAATCGTGAATAGTTCTGAATGTGTTGATCTTTAAGCATACCTTTTTTTGGGTTGTGCATTCTGCATAGATCTTGTTTACTTTATCTATCATTGTTTGAAGTTATTTTGGTTGAATGAAGCTCCTTCGGTTGAAAGACGAATTTAATTGCTTCTCCTGATTTAAATAAAAGGTAATATAAAGGATTTTCCCTATCTGATATTGGGATAGTAATGTTTACAGGAATCTTACCATTTTCCAATTTTTCTTCCCCATCTAAGTTCTTTGCTAATTGTACTAATATTCTTTTAATAGTTTCTTTCTGTCAATATAATAAGGGTTTTTCCTCAGTTTTCTATTATTACTCTACTCTTACTCTTTGATGAAATATTTCAAAATAAAATAATAAAAGCATAATGTCATACTTCAAGAAATAAGAAACCCTACCTATAATTCTTTCAACAGTAATTTATAGATATTATCTCTTAAAATTAGCCAATCTACGAAGCTATTATTCTTAGATTAAGAGAATAACTAATACAAGAAATTCTTTACTTATCTGTTTACGTTGTCCAAGACTGAGTCTAAAACAAGACTTGCACTTTAATTTTCCTCCCTGCTGTGAGATTACCTGCTTCGGTAAATCTCCCCTCGTGCTACTCCTGATTTCAGGAGTTCTCTCTCTCCTCAAAGACCTTAATGTTTACCAGCTATCTGGTCTTAACCACACATAGCCATCACAGACTGCCGGACCCTTCAAAATAGTCTCCTTCCATCCTTCTAATCTTAGATACCTCTATCCTCTTTATCTTTTCAGTAAAAATACTCTAGGATTTAGTTTTGGAACAAATAATTGTCGCCATAACTAATTACCTAGTAAAACAATATTTACCCATAACTACAAAACTTATTCTTCCATAACTAAATTCCAAAAATATTCTATAATTTAAAAATAGTAACAATCTGTTTGGTTGAAGTAAAAAATAAATATTTACTTTAATGGGGGATATTACATCTTCCCCCCCTAAAATGGAACATCATCCCAATGTTCTCTTCCTGGAAATAGACTCGGAAAGTTTTCTTTCATGACTTGTTCATCTTCCCAGGTGGCCTCTTCCAGCCGATAGTGCTGCCACTACACTTTAACCTGGGTGAAAACTTGTTTCCACAATGTTACTTCTCTCCGATCTAGTATAACGAGATGTTTGACTTGAACATAGCAACAAAAGGTGTTAAGTCATTAACCAGTTTATCTAACACATTTGTAAAGAAATATCTATATATACCTTACCTGTATATCTTTCCATTTGATTATGTGGTTAGCGTCATACACATATTTCTTAATTACAAAAACATGAAAGACATTGTGTAAACGAATGTGACTGGGTAAGGCAAGTTAGTAAGCCACTGGTCTTATTCAAGCCAAGATTTGAAGCAGCCCGCAACATTGGGGTGCTAATTTAGCATAGTCGGCCCATTGTAAGGTGCTTTTCTTGGCTCGCACTCGAATGTAGACGTGATCTCCTACTTGGAATTCTCGGAAACTCGTCTTTCGATTGGCAAGTTCTCCAACCAGTCCCCAGAAACCTTTAAATTACTCTGTACCTTTTTCACCATTTCCTCTGTTAGTGTCAGTATCTACATACTTCCATTAGGGATCAAAATTTGCTCTTTGCATTGTCATTTTAGGGGTCCCATACTGAAAATTTTACATCATTCCATTAGGTCATGTCAAACTGATCCACCGATGGTTTTCTTCTCTTATGGAAGTCCAATTTCTCTGTCATAGAGTGTACTTACTAACCCTTCTTCAAGTTATCTTCAGTTATGGTTTCATGGTCAATATTGCAATCATGTTTCATTAGGTCATAGGGCATGGTTTCATTAGGTCTTAGAGTTTCATCAACAAGCTTAAGATGCCTAATTTTAAAGTGAAAATAAAGGTTAGCAAGGGTATGAGGATGATGAATAAGTCAAACATGATGGCTTGTAGGTCATAGCCAATGAAAAATTATCTTTTAACCTAATGTAATTTTCACCTCAAAAACATGCTTTTGAGGTGAAAATAGAGTATTTTGAGTTTATTTGTATTTCATATGTAATTTTAAGTCACTATATGTAATAACTAATCCCAACTGCACCGGAGCATCTCTCCTTTATTCAAGACAAAGAAACACTGCAAAAATTAGTTCAAGTTGAGCACTTATCCACCTGCAAATACACAAAGAAGAAAAGACATTAAAACAGAGTTTTGAGAAGGACAAGAAACATTAGAAAGTGGGTTTTTCAAATGAAAAGTCAAAATCTACTCCTATTTAAGCTCCCACATTTCATTCCTAAGTTCATTATTCTCATTAGCAAGCAAGGAGTCAAAAAAAGTGTGAAGAAGAGCAAGCTTGAGTGAGTTTGGGGTAAAGGGAGGGTGGTGCTGCCTTCTGGAGAAGTGGAGTAGTGGCGCTGCGCATTGGCAGAGCGGGGCTGCTTTTCTGAGGGAGACATGTTGGCACTACGTGTTGAAGGCTTGGCACTGCATGTTGAGATCGACGTTGTGCATCTGGAAAAAATTCACAGTGTAAATTTACACTGGCGCTGCACTTCCAAGGTGGCACTGCGCGTCTGGGCACCAGCACTACGTGTTGAGCAGGAAGGCTAGAAAAACCTCAAAACTCCCAAAAAACCTCAAATTTCTCTCCCTTTCTATCATTGCATGTAAGTTGACATCCCTCACTTCAGTTTTGGTTTGCAAATCAAACATCCTAAGTATCCTTTTCCATGTTAAATATGAAACCCTAAATTTCCCTAGTGATGCCTAAAACCTTAAACTATCATTATTCCTCCTATCACTCAGTACAGCTCCAAACCCTATCCCTATTTCCATATCCCCTATCCCTTTATCCCTTTATCCCTATTCCATATTTCCCCATCCCTTTTATCCCTCTTTCCGAAGGGAAATTTCTCAAAACAAGCCCTCCCTTCCATTTCCTACTCCTTCATTCATTTCCTAGCCACAAGCTCATCTCCCATCCCCTCATTCCTAAAAACATTGTCACTCGTTCCCTTCATACACCTAAATCTTGTAAACATGGACCAAGAGGATTGAGACTATGAGGAGGAGGCAAAAACAGGCAATGACACCTCAGTAGACAGAGATAGGCAACAGAGAAAACCACACAAGGGAGGTAGGATTATCATAGAAGAGCCATCAAAACTTATGGAATTGGAGGCCTCTCAGTTGGCTGTCACATGTTTCAGACATCTTGGATGCTTTGACATCTGTGAAAAGGTAGAGAGAGTTCAATACCACCCGGAGCTCACCAAACTCTTTGTAGCTCATCTTGAGGACAACAGGGTAACTCTTGCTGGGGTAACTTTCATAGTTTCACCTTCCATCATTTCAGATACCACCAGGATTCTGAATGTAGGGGAGAAGTGGTACAAAGCCCAGGACCTGGATGAACACTACTATGAGCCTTATATCAAACCCCAACATAGAAATGAGGTGAAGAGACTTTTTCCTTTTAGATTTCTTGAAGACAAATATGTCCCCATGATGAAAATCTTCATGAAGTACTTCACTTGTTGTTATAGACATATTTGGGCACTACAACCCCAATCACATATGCCCATAAACAAAGGGCTTCTAAACCCCTAAAAGTGTTGTTTCATACCCTAAAGGATCAAGGTCAACTGATTACATCATTTCCCAAAAGTTCTCCCTAAAATGCTGCTCAGAACCGGTCAAAATTTGACCATACAGACTGCTCCATGTTGAGGGTGCGATGCATCTCACCTGCTACACACAAAGGGTGCGATGCATACTGAAAAGCCCTTTTGTAGGGTGTGATGAGCGAGAGCAGACAAATGGCAAAGGCAGTTTGCTAGGTGGAAACCCAGAGAATCTTCTAGAAACTGCTCATATGACACTTGCCTTTCTGAATTCGCCCAGGGATGAGTAAGAGATAATGAAATCTCCAAGTGGAACCAAGAACTATTAGTGAAATGACACTAATCAAAATCCTAGAAGCTCACTCACCCCCCTACAAATATCTATATATGGATCCCTCATCCTAGAGATCCAAAGGTTGGAATTTTGTAATTTGTAAGGAAGTGCTATTGATTTCTCTTTGAGACATTGTATTGTTTGGTGATCTTTCTTTTCATGAGGTGAAGAGGGCCTTCATGCTAGGAGGATGATGCTAGATCAGATAGCTGGGTTGTAATCCTCTCTTCTACTACTTCTATCAATAAAGCTATTTGATTTTTCCTCCATATACTTGTATATTTCTGAATCTTGTATTTGTGTATGTATTTGTATGGTTAATGTACATCTGATTCTACATTGTTTATGGTTATAGATCTCTATGCTTTGATGGTATTTTGTTGCTTTGACTCTACAGGTGTTCTTTGAAGTGGGACAATTGAGAAAGGAGTGGTGAAGCTCTATCAAGGGAGAGAGGAAACAAGCAAGGAGCCAAGCGAAAGACTGAGGTTGGTACTCTCTTCTTCTCTCTCATCTATCTCTCATAAAGGAAAACATAAGTTACTTTGAATTGTTTGTTTCTAAGATAGCTACCCATCTTAGTGGTACTAGCAGCTCTGAATGGACACTAGTTTTCCCATAAACAAAATGGCGACTCCATTGGGGACCAAATAGTTTGTTTGTTTGTTACTATTGTTTACTTTATAATCTACAGACGGAGCTTAAAGTTAAGCAAGCTAGCCTTCGAACTGCTTTTTCTATGCAACTACAAAGTAGATCAACGTTGCTTCAGTCAATCTCCAGGTTGGTTTATGAACTGAACATCTGACTTGCAAACATCCTAAGTGCCCTGGTGGTAGCTCAATAACCACATTAGATCAACCCCTATACTTTTTTTTTACTGTCTATCATAAGCTCAGCCTAAATCCTTGAACTTAGCTACAAAGTTTGCGTGAAAACCAAGCTCAATCTCATCCCTGGACCATCGCACTGTCTCTCATTGGCAGTCTAGATGCATTTCACATCTTGTGTGCTGCAGGTAATATGCATCCTTGTTTTCCTTAAGGACAGGTGTGATGATTGAATGAGGTTGTTTCTGCCTCTAGATTTTGGTTTTTTCTTCATTGTTTTCAGCTTTATTCAGTGGTTTTGCTGTCTATGATCAGTATATCACTGTTGAAACCTTCTTCCTTCACATTACTCAGCCTACATTGATGATGAATTTTGAATATTTTTTTATGTATTTTTCATCATTGACAGTCCTCCTTTGCAAATAGTAGCTTAATCAAACTGTCATCTTTTGATTTGAAAGTGTCACAACTATCGCTTTCAGTCAAGAAAAAGAGTGTCATAAAGTCTTCCTCTTTTAGATAGTAGATTACACTTTTTCCATTATATTTGATTTGAATTATCAATTCTTTGAAGTGTCGAAAACAGTTTTCCATTCAAAATTGAAAGTGTCACCTTAGTCTTCCTTTCGTTTTGAAAAGAAATTGTTAAAGTGTCGCTTTGAAAAAAAATAGTTCAGATTTGTACTTAGTTTTGTTTTTGTCATTCTCACATTAAGGGAACTGAAAAAAAAAATACATGCATGTAAATTTGCATTTAGACTGCATGCAGAAATTGATTTAGGAAAAGTGCATTTAGTGTGTGATCTCTGCTCTATGTTGAAAGAATCGTATTTTTCTTTCCTTAGTAGCTAGGATTTTCATTGCTAAAAGAAAATAAACGACTGTTTATCATTTTAGATTGCATATTTAGGAGTTTTACATCTACATCACGTGGTGAACCTTGAAAGGAAAACTTCTTAAGAAAGATCAACTATAAAATAAACCTCAATGAACATAAAAACGCTTTGGAACCTAACACACAACATCTAGAAGTCTAGGCTATAGACATATTCTGGTGTCGTAAAGCTTGGTAACTATTGTTTTCATCGTAGTTTGGGTGATTCCTCCTCTTTGATACGAAAAGTGCCAGTACGGATTTGTGCTCCCACATACTATCGAGTATATGTTGGGAGACCACAATACGCTAATATCCTTTATCCTTAGGAAGCCATGTCTGTTGCCCTATCGATCACAATGCACTGAACACAACATTCGAGAAGATTGACTGTCGTACGTAAAGTCCTGGGTAATTTCTCTATAATTTACCACCAAGGTGTAAATTGTAGTTTTGCGATTGGTTTGGTAATCCATCTGTCTAGATTTCCAGAGTAGTGACTTTCGTTCCTTTTCAGACTCCTTAAAAGAAAAGTTCCATCTGAGCACTTGTCACTTCAGGCTCATTAAAAATCGAAGGCGACTAGAGTCATCTTTAGCTTTTTCTCGACTCTTAAAAATTGAAAAAGCAAGTTGTGTGTCAAAGCGTCGTAAAATTTATTTTAAACATAATAACATCATTGTTCCCTCATTGGTCTTAGGTTGAGAAAATGGAGTCCACCAATCAAGGATTTCCCCTTGGGAGTTTCCTAGTCCTTTCTCCTCTTGGGTAGATGTTGGTGCTCCACACATGGCTACATTGTCCCTTCCAGGACTCACAATTGGCCTGCCAGTATGGCTATTCTCGACCTCTGTCGTTCAAAACACTGTAATCCCTCAGTAATCAAATCAGCAACCAAATGATACTGAAGTTGCTCCCCCACCTTCCACTTCGTTTGTTTCTCCCTCTCCTTCTTCTTCTTCGCTTCATGAAACTAGAAACACTAAAAACCAAGTAACTGAGAAGAAGAATAAAGGGAAGGAGAAGAAGAAGAAGAAGCCAACGACGAAAGGGGGAAACCATGCATCGTTTGGTAAAAATACACATAATGCACCATCTAAACCCAAATCTCCATGTGTCATTTGCAAAGGAGACCACTATCATCGAGATTTTCCCTGCATCCCGCGGATCTTGAGACTCTGGTCTCCCCGCTTACACAATCCGGTGTCTTCAACCATTGTTGATCATGTTGACAGTACACCGTCAACTAGTGAAAATGAAGACAATGGGAAAAAAGGAAGATCTAAGTTTCCTTGTAGGTTGTGCGAAGGCGATCATTCCCTCCACCGTTTCCCTTTCCTAGACGAAGCTAAAAGAGTCTTGGATAACCGTCCTACTTCACCGCAGCGACTTCCTCTTGGATACAAGAAACTCTTGCCAAGTCCATCGCTAGTTGAAAATCCAACTGACACACCTCTGTTGTCGGTCGAAACACCTATCATTGAAAATAAACCCTCTGAGTCTAGACCGGACCAAAGTCAAAAGGTTGAGATGACAGTCCACCTAGTTTTTTCTTCTGAAGGTCTACCTTCAGATGATACAGTCTCCAAAGAGAATGAGAATGACACCTTTCAAATTCTTTTTGTTAACACAGAATCCGATGAACATGGGGGCAATCTACCCATTCCTCTTCTGCAGGAGGGAAGTTCCTCAGTTTAAGAGATTCATCCGGCCATTTATTTGGTCCCTCCTCCAAGCAATCTAGTCGTTTCCTTTGATTGGAATCTATTAGCGAGACCCCGCCTACCATCTAATGTACCATTCCAAATCATAGTACAAGCTTACAGAATGATCATGGCTGCTACTATCATAGATGAAGGGGCTTCTGTGAGTATCCTTTCCTCAACTGCTTGGAAATAACTTGGTTCGTCATCGCTTTTGCCTGAGATTTAAAATCTATTAGGCTTCAATAAACGAACCAATCGACCGTTAGGGATCCTTCCAAATTTTCCTATAACTTCGAGAAGGAAAACCAAAACCATTCATCTGAATGTGATGGTAGTCCAAGAGGCTCTAGATTACAATCTACTCCTTGGGCGTGACTACATTTAGAGCATGGGAGCTATTGTTTCCTCACTCTATCGAGTGATGTGTTTCCCGTATGAAGGCAGAATGGTCCAGCTCGGTGACCAGCTTTCGTTCCTTAGTTCAAACATGGCTACTAGTCAAATGCCATCCCTAAATGGTCTTTTTGCACAAGGAATGTCTCATCAACCTCCAGTCTGTCCACCTGATGATTGCGAGTGATTTGGTGAATGTGACTAAACCCAGGGTGCATGCGCCCTGGTATGCTTCGGTAGGAAAACCATAGATATAAGGCAGGTTTCCTCATAGGATATATGACTATTCTAACACACCCGTCCATTTAGGAAAATGGGATCAGTTTGGAAAAATATTTCCTCATCGAAGGTTATGTGATTAGAAGCTCCCACCATTCACCTTTGTCTACTTCGATGGACAAAGCCAAGGAAGTGTTTTGGCTACTACGTGGATGAAACAACCTTGCTTTAATGCAAGAACTTCTATATGGTAACCTGAAAACTCTACTTCTCTTTATACCTGAGGGCATGCAAACCTTTTTTACGCAAGTGAAAAGTGACCAGTGTAACTCTAACCCCGTAGTTTTACTAACTTCATCTACTTAAGTTAGGTGATTGGTCTGATCCACCATTCACCTTTGTTGGGACCAGCGGCAATGGAAAAGTAAAGGAAATGTTTCCCGCTGAGAAACTATCCTACCTAACCTTAGTAGTTCCTTAACCCTTAGGACAGTAGTTGGTCATTCCTAGCTTGCATACAAAAGGCTCAGAGAAAAGTTTCGTATGGGGCAAGCTCCCTAAAAAATGAACCTACTGATGAGAGACATCCTTATTATAAGACTGGAACAAGCATGTTTCTGTGAAGTTCAAGATCATTAAAAAATAAACCTAGCAACGAGCACGTTTTTGCGATGTTCAAGCTCATTAAAAAATAAACCTAGCAATGAGTATATGTTCCGCTAGGGTTCAAGCTCATTAAAAAATGAACCCACCTTCAGTAAATAACCTTTGTGATCGCATTGCTATCAGCGTTTGAGCCTTGGTCATGTTCTTACCATCACCTCCACCTTTTCAGCCGATCATACGCCTCCACTTAATTGTTTACCCTTTTGAGTAACAACTGCGACGAGTGATTCAATTAGCCACCTTCTTTGCATTGTCATGATTGAAAAGTTCCAAACCTTACCTGGAACCAGTTGCCATCCGAAAACATCACTGGTTCCTAAAAAACGAGTCTCCTTTAAGCTCTTTTTAGACTCGTAAAATATGAAAACATTGCCGAGCAATTGGCCTCTCCAGCTCATTAAAGTGATTGGAAGTGCCATCCCTCCTCTATATTTTAATATTTGTGGACCTGAGGGCTCATTACACAAAAAGATCGAGCACTTTTCTTTTTCGGCTCACTAAAGTGATCAGAAAAGTCATCCCTTTCACATTATTTTATACCTTTTTGGACTTAAGGGATTATACTACAAAAAAGGACTGCTGGAGTTTCCTTCCCATCTCTTTTCAGACTCTCTAAAATTGAAAAGTACCAAGTTATTTTTGTCGTTAAACTCGTTAAAACAATAGCGAGAAACTTGTCCATACGAACAAGAGAGAGTTTCATTGTCGCTAGGCTCACTAAAACATAGCGACAGGTTTGCCTGAAGGGAAAATTATAGAACAAGCATATGTTATCCTCCTCAAGCTTGACAAAAATAAAGAGGTAGTAGTCAGCAATGACTAGGGAAAAAGGGAAGAAAACTTGAAGAACTTCATTGGTAGCAGGTCGCTTTTGAACATGACACTTTCACTCCATCACCATGATTGAGTCGGGTTGGGTTATTCCGTTCACTGGTCATATCACCATTGGTCCTTCGTACCATCCATTTTAGGGTTAATGCTACCAATCCATTCTAGTGTTGTCGATATGTTCAAGAGAAGTCGCTTAGAGAATTCACCAACCTAGCTAACACCTCATCCGCTGCAATACCTTCACGCTCCATTTTTCATGACTGCCACCCTGAACCTTGTATCATCAGATCGTTTTCACCTCCACAAAATCATTTGCTCTGTTTCGTGTCGTAGATGTGGGATTCATTAAGGCCCTCCTACAACAGGTCACTTCTTGTCGACATCCGCTCATTATCCAAGAAGTTGACTTAGGAACAACCCTTTCAGTACTTTGAAGCTTGCATGCCTCAATGGCAAGTCTCTCACTTCCAACGACAGGTTTACGTCAATGGCCTTCAACCGAAAGACTTTACGTGGTGTTCGACATCGACTCATGTATTCACACCATGTGAATTGTACTGCAATACCTTGAGGGTCATTATCATTATCGGTGATTCCTCTCGCGCCTGTTAACAACTTACATCATTGGTTGGTAATCAGGTGATGTCTTTCCATGTTTGACATCAGAACATCTTTTCACATGGATCAACTTGTACATCGGGCGAATATTGAATTATTTTGAAGACCTCGGATCTAGTTTCATCCATCTAGGCTGCGATATATTTGGGAAAATAAAAACATCAAATGTACTCCATAGCTACACAGATAATCATCCAAGCTAAAGGATGATGGCTCTACTAGAATCATCAGTCTGCCACATAGACGATCGTCTGTCCTATGTACATAAAAATGAATTTATAAAGCTGAGCATGGGAATGCTCGCCTCAGCTAGATCATGAAAATATTATGAAGATAATGTATTATATTGTATCTTATTATAGGTCACCTTCCAGTTCGAAAAACCTCGGATCCTCATGATAAAGCATTTCACCTGACATCAGAAGACTTACGACCTCATGCTTTAGGGGGAAACTGTTATAGACATATTTGGGCACTACAACCCAAATCACATATGTCCATAAACCAAGGGCTTCTAAACCCCTAAAAGTTTTTTTTCATACACTAAAGGATCTAGGTCAACTGATTATATCATTTCCCAGAAGTTCTCCCTGAAAAACTGCTCAGAACTTGTCAAAACTGGACCATACAGATTGCTCCATGCTAAGGGTGTGATGCATATCACCTGCTATACAAAAAGGGTGCAATGCATACTGAAAATCCCTTCTGTAGGGTGCGATGAGCGAGAGCAAACAAATGGTAGAGGCAGTTTGCTAGGTGGAAACCCAAAGAATCTTCTAGAAACTTCTCATATGATGCCTCTCTGAATTCGCCCAGGGATGAGTAAGAGATCATGAAATATCTAAGTGGAACCAAGAACTATCAGTGAAATGACACTAATCAAAACCCCGGAAGCTGACTCACCCCCTGCAAATATCTATATATGGATCCCTCATCCTAGAGATCCAAAGGATGGAATTTTGTAATCTGTAAGGAAGTGTTGTTGGTTCTCTTTGAGACATTGTATTGTTGGGTGATCTTTCTTTTCATGAGGTGAAGAAGACTTTCATGATGGGAGGATGATGCTAGATCAGCCAGCTGGGTTGTAATCCTCTCTTCTACTACTTCTATCAATAAAGCTATTTGATTTTTCCTCCATATAATTGTATATTTCTGAATCTTGTATTTGTGTATGCATTTGTATGGTTAATGTACATCTGATTCTACATTGTTTATGGTTATAGATCTCTATGCTTTGATGGTATTTCATTGCTTTGACTTTATAGGTGTTCTTTGGAGTGGGACAAGTGAGAAAGGAGTGGTGAAGCTCTATCAAGGGAGAGAGAAAACAAGAAAGGAGCCAAGCGAAAGACTGAGGTTGGTACTCTCTGCTTCTCTCTCATCTATCTCTCATAAAGGAAAACACAAGTTACCTTGAATTTTTTGTTTCTAAGATAGCTACTCGTCTTAGTGGGACTAGCAGCTCTGAATGGACACTAGTTTTCCTGGAAACACTTGTGAGGGCAGATTCTCCAGGCTGTACAGCATCACATCAAGCTCCTCATGCATTTTACCAAGGTGAGGACGTTAAACCTCCCGTACTTCTTGTTCAAGGATATTGAGAAGATGGCTCATTTTGTCCAAAAGAATCCATACCCTCAGTAGATGAGCAGCCTCTATCACTATTCCCTGATCAAGATCAGTGTGCTTCATCATCTCAGTCTCCTCAATATCTCTTGGGAGACCTTTATTTCTCATGATATCTTCAAGGGTCCTCAAATTCCTCCACCAGTGTCTCAAGAAGTAGGAGGACCTTCTAGCAGTGTTCAGGTGAATGAGGAAGCCAAGGAGACTAGAACTGCTGAGGTGCCCATTTACATGACCTATCATAGGGGCACTAGGAGATTATTTGCAGCCGATAGGCAAGTGCTTTCTCCACAGGAGGTGAAAGAGAACTTGCCTTCATCATCAACTCATAGGCAAATGCTAGCGCCACAGGATGTGCGAGGGGCTTTGCCTTCTTCATTGACACAGCAGGTATAGGTGCAGCAGCTACACAAAGGGAATGAAAAGATGATAGAGCAAAGTCTTGATGATGAGGAGGAAAAGGCCTTTGACTTGACTGAGCATGATGAGCCGGAGCAGAGGTATACCCATCATGGAGTTGAAATCATTGACTTAGAGGCTCAAGACAAAGAAACCATCAAAGACATCATCATACAAGAAAGGAAAGTTCAAGTACAAGCTTTGGTAGACAAATTGGAGAGGGCCAAATATTTCATCACATATTAGGAGCAAGAAAAAAAGCAATTGAGTGAAAAACAAGTCATCATGGAGCTGGGAATGCTCAAGATGAAACGACAAAGTGGCAAAGAGGCACAAGTCACTTTGACTCCTATTGAGAAATAGATTGAAGACGATAGGGAGACTTGGCTTGAGAGGGTCAAATTGCACCTTGAGAAGCTACTATAGAAGGCCAACAAAGACAATCAGATGATCAAACACATGGCCTATCATTATAGGACCCGAAACAAGATTTGCAATATGAGGGTTAAGAAAATGAAAACTAGGCTAAGGAGGGCCTTCAAAGGAAAAAAGGAGGAGGATAGGCTTATGATGCTTGCTGAAGCTTCCTTGGCTCATCAGGACACTTGATGATGGTGCTTCTCACCAATTTTTGGCAACTTTGGAGGAAATTTTGTCACTTGAAAATTTTTGAAATTCTACACACAGGAAAACGGCCTAGACGCACAACGCCACCGGCGATGCGCTTTTCCTAGGGGTAATAAATGAAGAAATAGTTTACATTTTTGGATTCAAAGTGATGATGAAATGTACTCTAGCAAGTTTCAAAGTTTTTGGGGCAGAACTGATCCACCAAAAGGTCAAAAAACACCCTAAAAATGACCTTTCTGCTACTTTTTGGACACACAGAAGCAGCCTTGGGATAATCCAACTTTTAGGTGTCCAAATGTAGAAATTCCAGGTGTATTGGAAATTCAACTTGAAGACCTTTCCAATGAGCTATCATGGGCTCAATTTGGATGCCAGGAAGGCTGCCACAAGGGTCCTGAACGTGGAGCTACGCGTAGGGAAGATTTTGCTCAGGAGGCATATTTTTCCAGATTTTGACTAGGTTCTTGGATTCTCTCTCATGGATGATGATTCACCATTGCGAATGATGACATGGCATCTAATTATGATAGATAAATAGTAATATAGGGTATATTCATTTCCTTAGAAGTTATTTTGAACACAAATGAATCAATTTTTCACTTTTACAGGCAAGTTGTTGATGATGCCTATATTCCTATTTCTTATTCAATATTAGTTAAATTAGGTCCTCATCTTACAAATTCGACCCCTGAGGATGGGACGAGGTTGAATTCATGTCTATATCTTCTTCTTCTTTCTTATTGTAAAGGTTTGGACTCAGCTGGATTCTCAGACCTTGATTGTACACCTTTTTAAGCAGTTTGGCAGGAGATTAATAAGAATTGCAGCTATTTTTATGGGATCCATGTGGTATGAGTTTTAGTATAGTTTCTTCTTATGTAATCATATGTTAATGTTTTTTTTATGCTTCTTTAATTATTTCAATGCTTCTAGTTGAATGTTTTCAAGTTGATAGGTGGAATTCATTGCATCAGTGCTCTGCCTTGGGAAACCATTCACCATTTCATGTTTCCAGTAGTCTAGGAAGGATCCATGGTTTCAAATGGCTTTCTTAGCTTCTCACCAGTATAAAACATCTCACCCCATCAAGCTCTTGAGTGCTAAAGCCTATGCCTACCTTGCCCCATTAAACACCCTGCAATTCTAACCTAGTTCCCTAGACTTAAACTATCCAGCTCCTCCTGATCTGACAAAATCCCTTCAAAATCCAATAAAAACTTTGTGATACTCTACCTAACCTAAAATCCTTTACCTGATCCAGTCATCTTGGCTGATATCCTTATGGAGAGAGCCCTCTCTCGGCCTACTAGGGCTAGCTACTTGGCTAAGCATGGTTTGTGGTTACATTGGTATTTCCTTCCTTCAGACTTAGGTTCAATCCAGGTGATAACATAGTGACTACCATACTATGGATGAAAGAATAATCAACCCAGTAATATCTTTCATTTGAATTCTTAAGCTTATGGATCATGAATTTTAGAATTTACTAGGCTGAATTGGAAAGTTGTAAAGAAATATATAAAAATTCGAAATTTGAGCACACTGGCTTCGAGAAAGTACACTAGGGCTAATCCTGATCCAAATCCCGCCCCAGCAGTGGATAATCCTAACCAGATTTTAAGAAGACTCAAAAGAGAAGAAACTTTAGGCAGTCCCACATCTTCAATAAGAGTAGATTCATGCCCTAATAAGTGGTTTTTTTAGAATATCTCCCCTTTGATTTGGTGTTTGACCTTTCCCTATTCAGAACCAGGTCTGAAAGTGCACTTGACGATATAGTTCTAGATCTAGAGTTTATTGCAGATCTCAAAGTCCAAAAGGAAAACCAGTCAATTGATGAGTATATTCTAAATTCCCCTCAATCATTCCTCACTACTGCTAAGATCCCTAAGTTTTTTGAACTGGTGTCTACTACCCTCCGTTCATCATTATTCCCTTCAACCTCTGAAGTTCACTCCCAACCTCCATTCAAACCTGAACTTACCCATCACCTATCATTCCCCATCAATCATCGATTACTCCCAGTTCTCCATCAACTACTCCATCAACACCTAGTAGCCCAATCCTTGTTTTAAATCCACCTCAAGTTATGGTTGCCTAGTATGCACCACTTTTTTAACCTCAGAATCTTGGTGCCATGCCTGCTGATTATCAAACCAAGATACCTTTCTTTGATGCCACTCAAACCATTACAGATTAGCAACATATTGATAGAATGAATGATTTCTTTGACCTCCATGAAGTAGAAATTGAAGATGTGTCGATGAGATTGTTTGTACAAAGCTTTGGAGGTGAAGTTCGAAAATGGTTCAGAGCTTTACCAGCAGCTTCTATCACCACTTTACCAATCCTTCATAGGCAATTCCTGGATCGGTGGGAGGTGAAGAAGAATCCACTTCAGATTTTTTCCGAGTATGAGAACATCAAAAGAAATATTGGCGAGAGTGTGCAAGACTATTGTGTGAGGTTTAATGCATTATACAATGTTATTCTGGCCAACATTAAGCCATCGGAGGGATTGGCTTTGCTCAAATTTCTAGATGGTTTCAATGCTGATATGGCATATCAGTTGTGGGAACGAGATCCTACCACACTAGAAGACATGCAAAAGAATGTAGTGAGTGTAGAAGCAAACTTGCTGGCCAAAAGAGAAAGAATGAGATCAGAGAAAAGAGTGACCATAAAAGAAGAAGCATCTACTTCAGATGTAAAGATGGATACATTTATTCAAACTGTGGAGAGGATGGTTGACTGGTTAACCATTAGTGATAGACTTGAACCAACAATCCAGAATCCAAATTTTATAGGACAGCAGCAACCCCAATTCCAAATCAAGCAGAGAGAAAAAAAGGCCCTAGAACAACCAGCGTATCAATAGGAGATCAAAACTCCCTTACAGCAGAACTATGTTCAAGGTATGGAAGAAGAAGATGATGAAGATCCGGTAATTGAAACAAATCACTTTTTCACTGTTGATGGTATGCCTATATTTCTGACTGAAGATGAAGAATATGCAGAAGTTCCAGACATACAAAGGGATGAAGATTACATCTTAGCAAATGATGTGGTTTTGGAGGCTGAATCTGATGATTATCAACGTGGTTATATGAATGCTTTGTCTTCACAGCAGAGGCAATACTCTTTAAGGAGTAGAGATGTACCAGTCAATCCCATTCAGAAAAGAAAGGATGTGCAATCCAAGAATGATTCCTCAAACATTCAAAAGAAAGGAAAAGATCTTGCTGACCCGAGTCCCAACAAACTACCATCGACAAGTATCGCTCCAAACGAGAAGAACAATAAGAAAAAAGATAGTGCAGCAAAAGAGAAATCAAATAAGAAGGACATTGGTGTCAAAGAGGTAGAAAAAGTTTCATCTTTTAATTTAGAAAGTGAAATTTCTAAATTGAAAGTGTCTATTCCTTTGACTGAGTTGGTTAAGAATAGCAATTATAAACACCATGTATCTAGAATTTTGCAAATTCATCCTTTGTCAGACATGGTGAATGTCGAAGATAATCATCCTAAACTCATTTTTGGCCCAGCCATAGAAGGTCAGCCCGAAGATAGTGAAGTCCCTCCATTTTATCTGAGTCTTAGGCTGCATGAATACATTCTCCATAATGTTATGTTAGATTCCGGAGCTTCCCACAATTTGAGGCCCAAATCCATTATGGAAATGTTGGGCCTAGATATCACCCGAAAATATCATGATTTTTACTCTTTTGACTCTGGTAAAGTTCGTTGCATTGGTCTCATCAAAGATCTGGTGGTTTCTTTAGATCAAATCCCAGCCAAAAATGTTTTGATGGATGTGGTAGTTGTTGATATACCACCTCGATTTGTTATGCTCTTATCTAGATCGTGGGGTGCTAAACTCAAAGGCACTTTACAACTTGACTTCTCTTTTGCTACCATCCCTTTTTTTGGTCAATTGAGGAAGTTGTACCAGGAAAAGAAAATGAAGTACATGATCACTAGTAAAGAGAAGCCTGTGAATCATCCAATAAATGCTATACATACTGATTTAGAGTCCTTTGTTTTGGATTGAATGATGTAGATATTCAGCTTGTAGAAGTAGATGATATACTAGAAATTTCCGAGAATTCTAGAGCAATTCTTAATCAAGAAAAATAAAAAATAGCAATTTCTTCTAAGGAGCCTACACAACAGCAAAAGGTTAGTGAAGAGCAGAAAAATGAAGTAATTATCCAAGGTAAGGTAGATAAGGAAACATAATTTCAGCATCTAGAAGATGAAGCCGATCTTTGGAGCATGGACTTCGATGGCACTATGGGTAAGGATGGTGCTGGTGTTGGAGTTTGGATTCGAAGCCCTGCTTTCCATCCTGCCAAAGTTCCAAGTAATGTTATAGTATGTTCTTACAAGTTATCCTTTGATTGCTCTAATAATGAAGCGGAGTATGAGGCTTTGATTACATGTCTGAAAATCTTGAAGAAGCTCAATGTGAAAAGGCTTTTAGTTTATGGAGATTTAAAGCTAGTGATTAAATAGGTAAAGGGAGAATATCAAGCAAAGCATCCGCAGATGAGGGCCTATAGAAATGTAGTTCTGGATATTTTGAGGATGTTTCCTGAATATACCTTGACAGCAGTACCCCGAACTAAAAACAGCATATACATCTTAAATTTGATTTTCATATCAAAACAGCGTATACATCTTAAATTTGATTTGCAGATCTGTATGCAGGTTCGCCTTGAGAAAAGAGCATATGCACACAGGTTCGACACATGAAAGCAGTGTATACCTCATAAAATATGTTTTAGCTGCTTCTGTTTGCTGTTGTAGTGTTAGGGGTTCTGACTTGGGTTCTGGTTACTGTATTCTGGTTACAACATTCTGAAAAGTGATTGATTGATTCAATTGTGGTTGGTGCAAAGGATATTGGTTGATGCAGATATATTTGATGATTGAATGATGTTATTGATGGATCCAGTCTGAAAATTTATGAAATGTGGTCCTTGGAAGAAAAGAGAAGGTTGTAGCCTTCTATAGGCCGGAACCTACATACTAGTAAACATATCAGCTAGTACAAGAGCTAGGGGGTTGTAGCTCCCTTCTAGGAGAAGCTGGAGAACAAGAGAAGGTTGTAGCCTTCTACAGGTAGAAGCCTGCGTACTGGTATAAGCCTGCACCAGTACAAAAATTGTAAAAATAAGTTTCTTATTAAAAAGAAGATAGAAACGATTGCAACAGGTGGTTTTCACCCACATTGGGTTTCCACCTTATATCTTGTGTTCATGTGTGTGATTGTCTGTTCTATTTTTACTACACCTGGTTACTATTTATATGGTTCTGATGCACTGATTAAAGATCAACATATGATGAATTAACTGAATCATAAGTTTGCAGGATATATCCTAGTTGCCTTAAATACAGTTGCATATACACGCAAGTTCCATTAACTGAAGTAGTGTATATGAATTTGATTTTGGAAATGAAAAATTATTGACTAGATTATGTTGGAAATAATACTGAGAGGGGGGGTGAATCAGTATTATCAAATTCTTTTCAATATTCCTTTCAATATTCATTTCAAATTTATACTTTACTTTATTCTTCATATTAACTTGTATGTCAGTGCCACATAATAATGAACAAGAACAAGAAAAACAGATAGTCACACCAAAGAACACCAGATATAAGGTGGAAACCCAATGTGGATGAAAACCACCTGCTGCAATATGTCTCTATCTTCTTTCAATTACAAAACTTCTTTTTACAATGATTTTGTACTAGTGTAGTCCTTTACTAGTGCGCAGGCTGCAACCTGCAAAGAGCTACAACTCTCTCTCGTTTTCCAGACTCTCTTGGAAGGGAGCTACAACCCCTTTAGCTCTCGTACTAGCTGAACTACTAGTACGTAGGTGCTGACCTACTTCTTTTCTTCCAAGGATCACATTTCATTAATTTTCATACTGGATCCTTGAACATCAAATAATCATCAAGTACATGTGAATCAACCAATCTCCTTTTACAATCACACAATGAGTCAACCAATAACTTCTCAGAATGCAGTAACCAGAAAAACAATACCAGTAATCTAAACCCAGAACTCTGCAGCAATATATAAAAGGAAACCAAAAAATATTTCAAGAAAAGTCCGCAACTTCACCAATAGAAACCTGTGAATATCCGCAGCTCTTCTGTGTCTAAACTGCGCAGATCCGCACCTGATCCTTCTTCTGCTCTGCGTACCTCCGCGCCTACTCCTTCTGTTGTACTGCGTACCTCTGCGTAGATCCACACCTGCACTGTCTGCCTGACAGCGTACCTCCACACCTGGTCCTTCTATTCCTCTGCGTACCTCCGCACTATGCCTTCTGCTGTGCTGCGTACCTCCGCACCAGCGCCTTCTGCTGCACTGCGTACCTCCGCACCTTCACCTTCTGCTGAGCTGCGTACCTCCACACCTGCACTGTGGATCGCCTGCGGACCTCCGAATAGAGCCAATTTATCAGTCCTCCAATGTGCCACAGACTGTCAGATCCACAGATCTGATCATGCGCCAATGAGATCACGATAGATCCGCCTTACAATTTACAGTATTCACCTTGATTTAGATCTAGCGTTATCAAACCGATCACCCAAAATTTCAGATCTTAAGATATTCAATATTCAAAAGTGTCTAGCCAAATGATCTCCTTTCCTTTTTATAGGCAAGCCCATACTCAAACCAAGGGTCAAAACCATAGAGAACCGATACAAGGGACCCAAAACTGGGGTTCAATAATTTAGATGCTATACCCTAGACCAAAACCATAGGATCATATACGTCGGACAAAATACCATGGACCATTCATGAGAATTCCCACGTGCGTTCGCTTCTCTGCATTGAAGTGAGTGAAATTGAGGTCCGCACCTTTTGAACAGAGTACCTGCGGGTATGTCCGCACTTCTTGGTCGGGCTACCTGCGGGTCCGCAGCTTTTCTTAGGCTCACCTGCAGGTATCTCATTTTCTATGATTTTGAGAGCCTGCACAAAGATCTACCTCTTGAGTGATTTTCCATCAAGTACAACACCTGTGCCATAGCACCAAACCTGAATCATAATGCCAACAATCTCCCCCTTTGGACTTGACGGCAACCCCAAGATCCTCAAGGTCATTCTCCCCCTTTGACATCAAGGGCAAAGGGTTATGCTCCCCTTGAGAACATGCTGAAGTCTTTCCTCTGCTAATCATGCTCCCCCTGACTATAGACCAGATCTGCAAAAGAAAAACTCTTGAAGAAGAACCATAATCCACCATACACCATAAATGATCTTGACAAAAGAGATAGAGACATATAGCAGCAATATTCAAAAATTCCAAAAATGCATTATTAGAAGAATATATGCTCCCCCTGAACCTGTGCCAGATGGTCTTTGACCAATCCATAAACCAGCGAATGTACGCGTATACCCCATATGAAACTCGCGTACAACCAACAATCTCTGAAACAGATAAGATTCAACAACAAGATGATGCATCAACTACCCCCAGCTTTTGCCTGAGGTATTCAAAAGTTTCCCTGGGCAGTGGTTTGGTGAGAATATCAACAACTTGTTCCTTAGAAGGAACATACTCCAATTTGACCTTTTGTTCCAACACTTGTTCCTGGAGAAAGTGATACTTGATCGGTATGTGCTTGGTCTTTGAATGCATGACTGGGTTCTTTGAAATGCTGATTGCACTTGTATTATCACATAAGATGGAGATAGGTGGTGTACAAGTGATTTGAAAATCCTGCAAGGTCTGCATCATCCAAAGGAGTTGAGTGCAGTAAGATGCAGTAGCCACATATTCTGCTTCAGCTGTAGATAAAGCAATCGAACTCTGTTTCTTGCTGAACCAAGATACTAATCTGGAACCCATAAAGAATGCACCACCACTTGTGCTCTTCCTATCATTCACACTTCCGGCCCAATCTGCATCTATATAAGCATGAAGTGTGAGATCTGTATCTCTAGGATACCATAAGCCATAGTTTTGAGTTCCTTGAAGGTACTTGAAGATTCTCTTAACTGCCTGAAGATGAGTTTCCTTGGGGTTTGCTTGAAATCTTCCAACTATTCCCACTGCATGCATGATGTCTGGTCGGGTACCTATCAAATAAAGTAGACTTCCAATCATGGATCTATAGGTTGGTTGATGCACTATTGCTGATTCATCATTTGCACTGAGGCTGCATCCTGTAACCATAGGGGTACATACTGGTTTTGAATCTTCCACGCCATATTTCTTCAAAATCTGCTTGAGGTACTTGGTTTGAGACAAAACGATACCGCCTTCATTTTCTTGGATTTGTAGACCAAGAAAATATGTCAGCTCTCCAAGTAATGACATTTCGAATTCTTTCTGCATCACCAAGGCAAAGTTTTGACTCAGTTTCTTCATTGCTGCCAAAGATAATATCATCTACATACACAACAAGTATTAGCAATTTTTCATTTTCAATTTTTATATAAATATTGCTATCTGCTGATCCCTTTGAAAAGCCTTGTTGATGAAGATATTTGTCCAAATGATAGTACCAAGCCCTTGGAGCCTGTTTAAGGCCATAAAGAGCCTTTTTTATTCTACATACAAGATTTGGATCATTCCCAAGAATGAAACCATCTGGTTGCTCAATGTACACCTCTTCTTCTAAGTCTCCATTCAGAAAGGTTGATTTCACGTCCATTTGAAATACTTTGAACTTCGGAAAGCTTGAGAGAGCAAGGAACATTCAGATGGCCTCAAGTCTAGCAACAGGAGCAAAAGTTTCTTCAAAGTCTATTCCTTCTTGTTGAGCATACCCTTTACAAACAAGTCTGGCCTTGTTTCTAATTACTTCCCCATTTTCATTCAACTTATTTTTGAAGATCCATTTTTCCCTATGACATTCTTATCTTTTGGTCTAGGAACCAACTCCCAAGTGTTGTTCTTTTTGATCTGCTCAAGTTCTTCATCCATTGCCTTGACCCAGCATTCATCTTTTCATGCCTCTCTTACATTTTGTGGTTTAGTGGAGGAGAGTAATGCCAAATAGCTTGAAGCTTCTGCAATTGTTCTTCTTGTTTGTACCCCTGCCTCCTTTTTCCTCAAGATTTCAAATTCTGGATGATTCTTTTGAACATACCTGGATGGAGTCTTTTCTTCTATCCTTATCTATTCCTCTGGTGCCTCTTGAGGTTCTTCTTCATCATCAGTCTGATTTGAAGGATGATCTTCATCCTCTTCGATATTTTCATAATTTACTTGCCTAGGAATGTTTCCTTCTTCATCAACCACTACGTCAATGTTGTCAACTATTCTTCTAAGTCTTTTGTTTTAACACTTATATGCTTTGCTGTGAGGAGAATAACCAAGGAGAATCCCTTCATCTGCTCTAGGTTCAAACTTGCCAAGATGTTCATCATTATTCTTAGTATAACATTTGCTTCCAAAGATTTTGAAATGTTTTACCGAAGGCGTCTCACCATACCAGATCTCATGAGGTGTTTGAGTGCTGTTCACCTGGACATTTGTTTTGTTGAGAATAACAACCGCAGCAAATGCATCTTCACCCCAGAAGGTTTCGAGAGTTCCAGACTCATCAAGCATAGCACAAGCCATTTGTTAAACCGTTCTTTTCATCCTTTCCACTACTCCATTTTTTTGAGGAGTCCTAGTTGTAGAGAATTCCCTTCTTATTCCATGTTCTTCACAGAAGTCAAAAAATTCATTTGAGGTAAACTCCCCACCTCTATCAGACCCGAGGCACTTGATTTTGTGATCTGATTCATTTTCAAACAAGGCTTTGAAAGATTTGAATTTTTCAAAGGCTTCCTCTTTGTGCTTCATAAGTCCTATCCAAACCATCCTGGAGAATTCGTCAATGAATAATATGAAATATTCTTCTCCTTGAGGTGACCTTTTCCTAGATGGGCCACATACATCAGTATGGACAAGTTCAAGTGGCCTGCTGGCTGATCCTTCCTTCTCAGATAAGTTAGTTTTGGTTTGCTTACAAAAATGACATGATTTGCATATTGTATTGTCTGGAATTCTGATGTCTGGAAGACCACGAACTGTCTGGTACTTGCATTATTTCCTTATCTGTGAAAATCTTAGATGCTCCAACCTCCGGTGCCATAACCAGTGTTCATCATTTTTTCTCAAATAGCATTGTTGTTGTCCTTCTTCAAATATGTATAAATTATTTGGAGTTCTTATGCCTTTGATCACTGTTTTTCCTGTATCAAGATCATGAACACTACATCCATTTGATCGAAATATTACCTCAGTTCCTTGATCGCACATCTGACTGACACTCAGTAGATTATGCTTCAAGCCATCAACATACAAAACATTTCCAGCCTTGACTTTTTCTTTTAATTGAACAGTGCCTTTTCCTTTTATGACTGCAGGGGTATCATTTCGAAAAGAAACTTTCTTTCCTTTTTCCAAAGCACTATATGATTGAAGTTTTTATTTATCACCTGTCATATGCTTCGAACATCCACTATTGATGTACCATTGATTTTGCTGTCCTTCTGCATATAAAGCTATCCCACATCTTTCTGGTTGTGGTTCCTTCATTCTCCATGTTTTGGCATTTTAGGTTTGTTCCTTCTGAGTTGTCTTCCGAAACCTGCTCCTGCATTCAGAATCTTCATGACCGAAGTTATTACAAATAGAACTTTCAATTTCACTTTCAAGGGCGGAAAAGTTATTATAGGTCCTTTTCGTGATTCTAGTCATACTTCTTTGTTTTTGAGCTTCTCTAGTCATGATTGTCTTATAGGCAACACATTGAGATGCTTTGTGACCAAAGTTATGGCAAGAGAAACATTGGCCATTGAAGAAACTCCTGCGATTATCCAATCTATCAGCCAACCGATTGTAATTTCTACTGACATCCATTCTTGAGGAAAATTGGGAAGCTTTTACCTGTGGCTGGTTGTGGCTTCTGTTTGTCCTTAAGGTAGATTTCCCCCGATTTTCTTGATAGTCTTTGTTCATTATTAAGGTAAACTGTCCCTGATTTACCTGATGATTTCTATTAGGCCTTTGCTCGCTCCTCCTTGCTACATCAAGATAAATTTTGGAGGTGGATGCTTGAGATGCTTCTCCATTATATCCCAGACCCGTCTTGATTAGTGGAGAACACTGCACATTGATAATCTTATCCAGAGTTTCAGATCCTTTAACAAATTTAAGATTAAGAGCTTTTGTTTTCTCAATCTCTTTTCTAAGACCAACAATTTCACATTCCAATTTTTCAAGATGTTTTTCCCTTTCAGCCAGTTGACATTGCAGAGAATAAATAATCACATTTTTCTCTTCTAAGCAAATTTTGAGATTAGAAATCTCTTCATAAAGACCTTCTTCATCTATAGCATCCATGTAATCATCATATTCAAAAGCCATTAAAAGTTTATAATTACTACCTCGTTCATCTTCGTCACTATTTGAAAGCCCATCACTATCTTCATGAGTGTAATAGATTTTCTTATTTGCATTCTGTTTCTTGTTCCATCTAACAGGTTCCTTCCCCTTGTCAATCTTATCCTTATGAGGACATTTGGCAGCATAGTGACCGACTCTTCCACAAGCAAAGCATTTGAAAGGTAACTTACCTCGGAATCGTCCATCACCCCATTGAAGGTTATTGACAAAATTTGATTCTTCTTCTTCTTCTGACACGTGTCCTGACTCATAGTGATCTCCTTTGCCTGAAGCCTCGAAGGTAGCTTCTCTCCTGTCTGATGGTCCTCCTTTCCTCATTTCATAAGTAGTCAGAATTTCGTGCAGCTGTGACATTGTAAGGTTTCGTAGATTCTCTTTTTCTTCTATTGCAGAAACTTTAGATTCAAACCTAGGGGACAAAGATCTTAGAACCTTTTCAACGACAACACCCTCTTTTATTTCTTCACCCAAAATTTTCATACAATTAACAATCTCATCTACATGAAGGAAATAGTTAGCCACACTTTCATCGTTGTGCATTCTGAGATTTTCATACTGAATTTTGAGGGTTTGAAGTTTTTCTCATTTTACCTGATCAACTCCTTCATAGCTCAGAACAATATTGTCCCATATTTCTTTCGCGGATTTATACTGCATAACCTTCATGAATTCTGATTGAGATAGACATCCTAATAGAGTATTGACAGCCTTTGCATTTGTTTCATATTTCTTCTTCTCAGTGGGATCTGTAGGAGTTGCAGATGGAAAAGTGTACCCTGTGTCTATGATGTCCTAGACTTCTGTACCAAGAGATTGAAGATAGGCAGTAACTCTTACCTTCTAATATACGAAGTTTGTCTCGTCAAAAATTGGTGGCCTGATAGATGCTTCTCTCTCGTAGTTTCTCATGATGATGGATCTTCCTTCAAGCGATCAAGCTTCTTTAGAGGGGCCTACTCTGATACCAACTGTTGGAAATAATACTGAGAGGGGGGGTGAATTAGTGTTATCAAATTCTTTTCAATATTCCTTTCAGATTTATACTTTACTTTATTCTTCAGATTAACTTGTATGTCAGTGCCATATAATAATGAACAAGAACAAGAAAAACAGATAGTCACACCAAAGAACACCATATATAAGGTGGAAACCCAATGTGGGTTAAAACCACCTGCTGCAATATGTCTCTATCTTCTTTCAATTAGAATCTTCTTTTTACAATGATTTTGTACTGGTGCAGTCCTTTACCAGTATGCAGGCTACAACCTACAGAGAGCTACAACTCTCTCCCGTTTTCCGGACTCTCCTGGAAGGCAGCTACAACCCCCTTAGCTCTTGTACTAGCTGAACTACTAGTACGCATGTTCTGACCTACTTCTTTTCTTCCAAGGACCACATTTCATTAATTTTCAGACTGGATCCATGAACATCAAATAATCATCAAGTACATGTGAATCAACCAATCTCATTTTACAATCACACAATGAGTCAACCAATAACTTCTCAGAATGCAGTAACCAGAAAAGCAATACGAGTAATCTAAACCCAGAACTCTACAACAATAGATAAAAGGCAGCCAAAAAATATTTCAAGAAAAGTCCGCAACTTCACCAATAGAAACCTGCGAATATCCGCAGCTCTTCCATGTCTAAACTTCGCAGATCTGCACCTGATCCTTCTTCTGCTCTGCGTACCTCCGCACCTATGTTACAGGGAAAAGTGTTTATATAGAACTGCTCGATCCCACTAAGGTGTGACAGCTGCCTTACAAACAAACAGAGAAAAGCTACCTTAGAAACAAACAGAGAAAAGCTACCTTTGTTTTTCCTTTATGAATTATAGATAGAGAGGAATAGAAATACCAACCTCTGTCTTGCGCTAATCTCTTGATTCGATCCCTCTCTTCTTTGATAGTCCTCAGCTACCTGTTCCCTTGCACGCCCAGCTTCACAAAGTACCTGTAAGATCACAGAAGCATAGCACTATACAAAGACATGGATCTATAATCATAAACAATCTAGGATCAGATGTAAATTGACCATACAAATGTAACAAGCATCAATGATACAAAAGCATGGAGGAAAACTCAAATAGCTTTTATTGATAAATAAGAAAAGATCCAGGAGGAGTTACAACCAGTTGTTCTGACCCAGCATCAACCTCCCAAGAAAGAAGCCCCTCTTCACCTCAAACAAAGCTTAGATCACCCAACAATCTGATGTTTGTCTCAAGAAACCAACAGCAATACCTTACAATATGCAAAATTCCAGCCTCTGGATCTCTAGGATGAGGGATCCATATATAGATATCTGTAAGGGGGATGAGTCAGCTTGTGATTTGATTAGTGTCTTCTCTCTGATAGTTCTTGCTTCCACTTGCAGACTGATGGCCTCTTACTCATCCTTGGTCGATTTCAGTGAGGCAAGTGTCACAGGAGAAGATTCTGGAAGCTTCCATTGCCTCTCCACCTCGCGGAATGACACTGCCATTTGTCATTTCTCGTCCATCACACCACACAGAAGGGAATTTTGAAATGCAACGCACCCTCACAGTGTATTTGGGTGAGATGCAACGCACTTAGCCAGTGGAGCAGCTGCAATGATCCTGTTTTGACCAATTCTGAGCAGTTTCTCATGGAGAACTTCTGGGAGAAGATGTAATCTGTTGACCTTGTTCCTTTAGGGGTTAGAACAACACTTTTAGGGACTTAGGAGCCCTTGGTTTATGGACATTTCATGCTTGGGGTTGTAGGGCCCAAAAATGTCTATAACAGTTGCCCCCTAAAGTATGAGGTCATTAATCTTTTGGTGTCGGGTGAAATGATTTATTATGAGGATCCGAAGTTCTTTCAATGCTGGGAGGAGACCTGTAATAATATACAATACAATACATTATCTTCATACTATTTTCATGATTTAGTTGAGGCGGGCATTCCCATGCTCAACTTTATAAATTCATTTTCATGAACATAGGACAGACAATCGTTTGAGTGTAGACTGATGATTCTGATAGAGCCATCATCCTTTTGAGTGGATGATTATCTGTGCAGCAATGATGTACATTTAATGTCTTAAGTTCCCTGAATATATATCGCAGCCCGGATGGATGAAACTAGATTCGGGGTCTTCAATCTCGTCCGATCTTCACTCAAAGTACAAGTCGATCCATGTGAGAAATGTTCTGAAGTCGAACATGGAAAGACATCACTTGATTACCAGTCAATGATTTAAACTGTTAACAAGCGCGAGAGGAATCACCGATAATGATAATGACCCTCAAGGTACTGCAGTACAATTCACGTGGTGTGAATAAAGGACTTGGCGTCGAACACCACGCAAAATCTTTCGGTCGAAGGCCATTGATGTAAACCTGTCACCGGAAGTGAGAAACTTGCCATTGAGGCATGCAAGCTTCAAAGTACTGAATGGGGTGTTCCTAGATCAACTTCTTGGATAATGAGCTGATGTCGACAAGAAGTGATCTGTCACAGGAGGGCCTTAATGAATCCCACATCAATGACACGGAACAGAGCAAATTATTTTAATGGAGGTGAAAACGATCTGGTGATATAAGGTTCAGGGTGGCGGTCATGAAGGAATGTAGTATAATGTATGGTAGTGGGTGAGACACAGGTGAATTCACTGAATGACTTCTATTGAACATATCGGCGACACTGATGTGATGGATTGGTAGCATTAACCCCAAATGTGGATGGTATGGCGTGACCATGGTGATGTGACCGGTGAATGAAACAACCCAACCCGACTTGGACACGGAGTGGAAGTGTCGTGTTCAATAACGACTTGCTACCAACAAAGTTTCTTTAAGTTTTCTTCCCAATTTTCCCCAGTCATTGCTGACCAGTACCTCTTTATTTTTGTCAAGCTTGAGGAGGATAAAATATGCTTGTTCTATAATTTGCCCTTCGGGAAAACCCATCGCTTTGTTTTAACGAGCCTAGCAATAGTGAAACTCGTTCTCGTTTATAGACAAGTTTGTCGCTATTAATCTTTTTAACGAGTTTAACGACAAATATAACTCGGTCCTTTTCAATTTTAGAGAGTCTGAAAAGGAACGTAAAGGTAACTCCAAAATTCTTTCTCGTCATCTAATCCCTTAAGTCCGAAAAAGTATAAAACAATACAGAAGGGATGGATTTTCGATACTTTTAACGAGCCGAACAAAACAAGCGCTCGATCTTTTTGTGTAATAATCCCTCAGGTCCAAAAAGATTAAAATATAGAGGAGGGATGGCCTTCCTGTCCCTTTAACGAGCTGGAGAGGCCAATGGCTTGGCAATCTTTTCATATTTTACGAGTCAATGAAAATAGCTTAAAGGAGACTCGTCTTTTGAGGAACAAGTGATAAAATGGGTAGCAGCTGATTCTAGCTAAGGTTTGGAATTTTCCAATCACGGCAGTGTCACAAGGATGGCTTAGTGAAATCACTCTTCTCAGTTGTTCCTCAAAATGGGTAAACAATCAAATGGAGGTGAATGATCGGCCAATGAAAAAGTGGAGGTGACGGTGCAAACATGACCAAGGATTTAACGACTGAAGTACTACATTCATGATGGTTATTTACCGGGGAATAGTTCATCTTTTTTACGAGCTTAAACGCGGGGGGAAACATTTTCTCATGTCTTATGTTTATTTTTTAACGAGCTTGAACTATGTGCTAAAACTGCTCGATTGAATGGCGCTTTTTTGATTTTACCATAAATAGCTTTGTTCTTTCAAAGATTGCACTGTATTTTCAAATACTTCAACAAGCTAGTCAGAAATGAACAACATATGTTTGAAAACGAGTTAGAACACTAATATTTTACTTTGAACTACGTAAAAAGTAATGAAAAATTGTTTTTACCTCTCATTTTACCATTTCATTTGAACTTTGGTTTGTTGGAGCTTTGGAGGTGCTTTCCCCCTTTGATTTTCATCAGCTGATTTTGGGAGATTCTATGGACGATTCTCAGCGCCGTCTGGACTAGATAGGAGCTAAACCTGAGCTCTTTCATTTCATGGTTTCCATTTTGCATTCTGAGCTTGATTCCTAGTTTTTCTGAGCCTCTGGGGTTTGAAAAAATCGTTATGCCTTCAGCGCACCCTCTGTGTATCGAAAGGTGCGTTGAATGTTGGCCAGTCTGAAGGGCATCTGACATGCAATGCACCCAGAGCACTGCTGTAGGTGCGATGGGTGCAGAGAAGGAATTCTGTGCACAATTTTTGATGGAAATTTTGCTTGTTTCTTACCAAAATCAGGATCTAACTCTTCTCTTGTTTGTTTTTCAGAGATATTTTGAGTAAGATGACCATTACATGGCGAGAACGTGAGCATGAAGAAGAGGACATGCTTTCCCTACATGATCCAGTTACAGTAAATGCACTGCGGAACTGTGGCTTGCTGAAGTTTTTCTGCATTTCTAGCATGAGACAACAGATCAACTTACTGCGGTATTTGCTCGATGCTTGGCATCCTACCAACCAGGTTTTCCAGATCAGGGGCAAATCTATCCCCTTGATTGTAGTAGACATCTATTTCTTGACTGGCTTGTCGAGGCGGGGTGCCCCCATCTCTTTATCAGGTTCGGCCCGAGGAGGCGACTCTGTGAGAGATTATGTTCGCCGCTACTACAGAGAAGGATCTCAGCCGAGTAAAGACGGCAACATCATCATCAGTGATGTCACTGACAGGTCCCTCAGGACTATTCTGTTTACTTTTGGTAGGATGGCTGGTGGTGCGGCTCTTCATGTAGCCAACCGATCTTATATGCAGTATGCCTTGGAATGCCTCCAACCGAAGGTGTTCAACTGGTGCGACGCAGTACTTCTTGTGATGAAAGAACAATTGACCAAGATAAAGAGCGGGAGGTTGAAGAACTTTGGGTATGGTTCTATTTTGACCGCCTTTGCCTTGGAGAAGATACCACTGATGCAGCCGTAGTATATTGCACTCGATTTACCTTCACCTACTGAACCACGTATGTAGAGATGGGTTGACCATATGTCTAGGCATGCTGGTCAGTCTCAGATTTCATTTTCTGATACCTTCTTCAGGTGGTTTGATCGTCAGGAGATGGTTTATTCCGAGTATCCATATGCTGGCATGGACTTCCGGGGTGATCCAGATCTAGTACTGCCGGATGGCGAACAGTGGGGCGCCATTGGTAAATTCTTTGACCATATTCCTGTTTATCGTTTTTCATTTATAATGTCCTTGTGCTTTATTCTATCAAGACTTTAATCAAACTCATGTGTACATGTAGATGTTGGTTCTGTTCGTCCAGTAGCTCGCCTGAGAGTACCAGATGCCGCCCCAGCAGGAGAGGTTGTCGAAAGGGCTATCCTTCATGACCTTGATGTGGCCGAGACTCTCGCAGCATTACAGGAGCAGGTTGACGGCCTCACTCTTGGTATTCCAGATGTGAGGACTGACGAGCTACCTTTGAGGCTACAACGGCATACTACTGGTGTGCCAAGACGATGGACTCGTCTCTTACGCATGATCGCACAGGCTGTGACTTGCTATCACGAGCATCATTAGACTAGGGTGCCCCTTAGCATTTTGAGTTTTTGGTCACTCGACCGATTTTGTCTTGGTTACAGAACATTATGTGTAAACCATAAATAGTTATATATATATATATATATTTTTGATTTTCGGAGTTTTATTTTGGTTAAGTTACATGATCCAAATGCAAACATTGATGGTATGTTTCTTTTTATAAATGTTGCAAATGTCTATCTAACACATAATTTGCTAATGAGTCAGTTAATGTGTTTAAGTTTCTGGAAATGTGCTGATATTGAATGAACTCAAATTGTCTTTCCAAAATCTTAACCCTTAGGAACATGCGATAGAGAGCTGGGTTTCGGACGGATTATATACCAGTGAGTTGTAGTATTACGAGTTGTGGGTCTAGCCTGACAATTAGACGGCGTATACCATGTGTGATGGAATCAGAGAGAAGTTCTATCAACGTGCTATATTCAGCGATGTTATTTGTTGATCGACCAATACATACCCCTCTGAAACTTACTAACTCGCCGCTCGGATTAAAAATAGCCCAAGCTGTGGAAGATAGATTCCGCGAAATACGACTCGCTCCGTCGGCATATCCAACACATGATTCCAATAGGTTTGACATCTGCAACAAATGTAAAAAGTGGATTACTTGACCAAAATAAACATTTTAGTGAAAACAAAAATATAACAGAAGCATGCAGGTTACCATTACACATAGTAACGCTTGAGGTACAACCCATTATGAGGTTGCGCCAGTGGAATTCCGTCATAATCCATTAACTCGTAGGCTCCTTTTGCTAACACTCATTTAACAATATAGGGGCCCATCCATAAAGACTTAAATTTACCTGCTCCCAATTTATCAGATTCTTGGTCGTAAAGCAAGACCAAGTCACCTTCTGAGAAGACACGGGGTTTGACATTTTTGTCGAACTGCACCTTGACTCGTTTCTTATGGGCTTCGTTAGCCAAAGAGGCATCACGATGGGTTTCATCCAATTGTATTAATTCCAAGAAACGAGCTTCTTCTTCTGAAGTTCCGGGGAGGAGATCAATTGCGAGTTTGAGAGACGAGATTTCGCACTGGATTGGTAAGACTGCTTCCAGGCCATATACCAGTTGGAAAGGTGTAAACCCGGTTGCATTCCTTACCAATGCTCGGTAAGCCCACAAAGCTGAGTACAGGATTAGGTGCCATCTTCTTTTGTGAACTCCAATCATCCTTTGCAGCATGCGCTTTAGGACCTTGTTGATTGCTTCAACTTGTCCGTTGGCTTGTGGATAATATGGAATAGAGCTGTCATGAGACAACCCTAGTTTGGCAGCTAATTCGACCATCATGTGATTGCGAAAATGCGATCCATGATCTGTGACTATAGCCTGTGGTACGCCGAATCTGGCGACTACATGATTGAAAAAGAAGAGGGCAGCTGTTTCACCAGTATTATCTAATGTAGGCATCGCCTCAACCCATTTGGTAAAATAGTCAACTGCGACTATGGTATACCCATGCCTCCCGGTCGAGGTGGGGTTACATGTCATGAAATCGATGCCCCATTTGGCGAATGGCCCAACAGCCACTATTGGCTGCAGAGGTGCAGGTGGTCTTCTGGTTTTGCTATCGAAAATTTGACAAGCATGGAAACTTCTGACTGTGGTTATGCAATCTTTGAACATTGTTGGCCAGAAGTATCCTGCTCGTAAGATTTTTTGCATTGTAGCATATCCAGATTGATGCCCCCCACACGCGCCTGAATGACAATCATTCAGGACTTTTCGGCCTCCTCATGGGTGAGGTACCTTCTAAGAACTATATTGATACCACGACGGTAAAGTGTATCACCGAGGATCATGTAGTATTTTGATTGGTATCGAATACATTTTTGTTCGGAGTGGGAGGTGTTTGGCCTGTATTTTTGGGTTTGGAGATAAATTATTATATCCCCATACCACTCATTGCTTGAAGATATCAGAAACAAATTTTCGTCCACGATTGTTTCTTCGAATGTTTCATCGTTGGACGACGATGGGAGATTGCACAATAATTCTCAGAAAACTAGAGCTTTCTTCGACTTGGATTTTACAAATTCTAGATCAAACTCTTGTAGGATTGCTATCAATTTTGAATATTTTTCCCCCAGCAACTGTCGCGATAGTATATAAGTCATGGGGTTGCTAGCTTTTCAACGTAATAATATTTGCTTTCTGTATCATTTAAGTTTTTACTTAAATAATATATAGGATGTTCAATTCCGTCGACTTCTTGAACTAAAACCATTGCGATGGTCGTATCCACTACAGCCAGATACAAGTTAAAATCTTTTTGATAATCAGGAGCGTACATTAATGATGCTTTCATTAGTGATTCTTTTAAAGCATCAAAGGAAGCTTGCGCAACCTGATCCTAGACAAAGGGCACTTCCTTTTTCAAAAGACGTGTATAACCTTTATCAAGTTCGGCGTAATTTGGAATGAACCTCCTCGAAAAGTTCGCTTTCCCTTGGAGTTTCTGAATCTGAAGCAAATTCGAAGGTGGAGGAAAATTTATGATTGCCTGGACCTTACATGGGTCGAGACGAATCCCATCCTTTGAGACTACAAAGCCAAGTAAATGACCAGAACTGACGCAAAATACACATTTGCATGGATTGAGTCGTATCTTGTAGTGTCAGCAACGTAGAAATATCGCTCTTAAATGTTGCGGGTGATCAGTCCACTTTCACGAATGAGACAGAAGGTCATCAAGGTATGGTTGAATGATGTTTTTGATGTCATGGAAGGCATAATTCATTGCCCTCTGAAACGTCGCCCCTACGTTCTTCAAACCAAAGGGTAATTTTCGATATGCGAACATGCCCCATGGACAAATAAATGCAGTCTTTGACTGGTCCTGTGGGCGGATATTTATTTGATTATACCCGGAGAATCCATCCATGAATGAAAAGATTTCGCATCCGGCGCATTCATCAATTATCTGGTCAATGAAGGGTGTAGGGTAGTTGTCTTTTGGACAAGCTTGATTTACATCCCTATAATCGACGCACACTCTAATTGTTCCTTGTTTTTTCATAACAGGGACAATCTTCGATACCCAATCGGTTAGAGGAACCGGGTAGATGAAACCAACATGGAGAAGTTTTTCAACTTCTGCCTTAATGGCAGGGGCTTTCTTGGGGTGCACCTGCCTTAGCCGTTATCGTACTGGTTTGACATCTGGATACATCTTAATTTTGTGTTAAACGATACTCGAGTCAATGCCTGGCATTTCACTATATGACCAAGCAAAGACATCTCTGAATTCGCGAAAAAGAGCGTTATATATTTCTAGTTCTGAAGGAGAACAACATTTGCCAACATAAATATTCTCTACAACATCTGTTTTGGTCGAAATATTTATGGCGATAGTCTCTTCAATGTTGGACAAGTTTCACTCGGAATCC
Source organism: Pinus tabuliformis (assembly GCA_031772625.1). Classification (NCBI taxonomy): domain Eukaryota; kingdom Viridiplantae; phylum Streptophyta; class Pinopsida; order Pinales; family Pinaceae; genus Pinus; species Pinus tabuliformis. The sequence continues at coordinate 37,645,313 of CM062816.1, forward strand.
ACCGTGTTTACTGTATTTCATAGGAAATCAAAGGCTGAAGGATGATAAAGGTCATCTTGAGTATCTTCTCCATAATCCGGAAGAAGGGAACGATGGTGGGAATCATTCCATGGTTCCCCTTCAATTACCATTGATTGGACAATTCCTTTGTCGGTGACATGCACTCGCGACCAAGGATCTAAAGGGGTACCATATTCTTTAGACCTATCTATCCAAACGCTTGATGAGCGTTGATTTGGATTCGCCTCCCATGCTAGTAACATTGATTGCTACAATTTTTCCATTGGGCTTGGGGGAAAAACCATAGCATGATCCATGTTAATATCGTTTTCTGAGATCTTTTTAGAAGATATCATATTGCAGGTTCCTACCGACGCTACTTCTGCCAGATTGATTGGAGGTGGAAGGGCGAAAGTTCCCATTAGTATAGGATCTTTTAGTAGGCCTACTCTGATATTTTGAAGCGAATGGGGGTTTCTATGGATCATGGGAATGCTTCCTATAACTTGAGAACCATTGAGGAGGAAGTTTTGTTGATCGACGATTGTAATCCCTCCTTGAAAGGGAAATGCAATATTCCTAGAATAGGTCGACACAACAGCAGCTATAGCATACATCTATGGTCTTCCTAGTAGGATGTTGTAATCAAGATTGCCATCGATTACTTCAACATCTATTTCTACTGTTTTCCCTCCTAGTTCAACTTTCAAGTTACTTAGAATACCATATGGGGTATATTTCCTTCTGTCGAATGCTTTTAATGTCGTCGAAGATCACGACAAGGTTGGAGATCCTAAAGTTTTCCAGCAACTCATCGACATAATGCATGTAGATGCCCCCTCATCAGCAATTGTTCGATGAACAGTTTTGTTGAGGGCTTTCACTTAAACAAGGAAAGCTAGTTGAGCTGGTAATTGAGGATCGTATCCTTTATGATCGAAAGATACAAGATTGGAATACTTTGGGTCTATCCCACCAATGGCTGATAATAAAGCCTGCCTTTGGGATGGGCAATTCTGTAGTACTTCAAGAGTCGACATAGCAGATGGCGATTGGGCCAAATCTTCCACTATATTATAATGTTGTGCCACTCTAGCGCGGGGATTAAATGTCGACTTGTGTACTACTCCCTTTGGCGGTTTTATTGTCAATTTAGGAATGATGGGCAGCGCAACTTCTGTCAAAGTTGTTGTCGAACTACTAGGTTGATCTTTATCCTTGTTGTTTGACAGTTGTGGATTCCCATAATCTTTGTTCCTTGTCGATATCAAACCATCATTTTGCTGCTTTGAAATTGACAACATTAACACTTGAGACGGGGAAGCATTTCCACTTTCAACCAGATTTGTTCCTGGATTTGGAAACGGATCAGTTAACACTGCGGAGGTTTTCGAATTCTTGAAGAATTTCTTAAGCTCAACCTTGTGTGGACAATCTGCAGTCCGATGATCCTCATCGCATATCATGCATGGAAATTTTAGTTTCCTATCTCCAGGAGGGTTTGCAGAAGATTTTTCAGGTGATGATTCCTCCTGTTTCTTCTTCTTCCCTTTGCCTTTCTTCTTGCCCCCTCGTTGTTTGGTTTCTTTGCCTTTATCTGTCGATACGGCATTTACTTCCGAGGCAAGAAGTTCATCTTTTGCATTTTGACTTGAAATCTTACGGGCCTTTTCGGATGTAGCCTTTGTCGATTTCGTGTCTGTTGTGCCAATCACGCCATCTCCGGCATGAGAGTCATTGTTCGATTTAGGAGGAGGAGGAATTGAGAATTCCGGTCTAGGGGCGTCAGGTATTTTATCGTAGAGCGTGCCGGACTGAGTGTAAATCAAGTCCAGATATTGTGCACGAGCGATAACTTGCTCTTCTGTTACGACTCCCCCCTTTGCCACATCTTCCGTGATGGAAGGCAGTAATGACTTGATAAACCATTCAGCTAAGAGTTGATCGGGGACATACGTTTTTACCATTCTACGACGATGTCGCCACTCATGTATATGATCAGATATGTGAGTGGTCGCTGTCTGTTTGAAGTTGGTAAGAAGTTTTGTTCCCGTTTCGTACCTTATTGGTAACTGAAAATGGGTTAAAAAGGTTGTGGCTAAGGTACTGAAGTTTTCGAACGAAGCTCTAGGCAATTCAATGTACCATTTTGCCGCTGGACCCATTAACGTCCTCTGAAAGAGGCGAAGTCTTATCGAATCATCATTTAAGGTGTTTGATGAACACCATAGATGAAAGGTCATCACGTGATTCGATGAATCTTCACCCGGATTTCCATTAAATTTAGGAATATCTGATGGAAGTTTATGCGGAATTGCTGGCCACCAAGGGGCGTAAGCGATTGGATCGTTTGTTAACTGATTTAAATCAGGTAACTCTAAAGTTGCCACAAAGGGTAACTACTAATTCAGGTTAGGTGAAGCATACCCAGGATAAGACGGGATTGCCTGAGCAGTTGGTCTTTGCATACCGGCATAATGCATTTGATGCTGGTATGTTTGGTAAGGTTGGTGGCATGACCATTGTAAAATGGTTGATTTTGACCGTTTTGAATGTACGGTTGTCCACTATTAGCAAATATTTGTTGCTCAGAACCTTGGTATACTTGTTGGAATTGCGGTTGTTGGTATTGCACTAGCCATGGTTGTGAAGCCATGTGATGTTGCCCGATACTAACAGTTTGACCAAGATGAGGGGTAATTGTACTCGTCTGAACCTGTGTCATTCCACCGGTCGGCGATTGTGGTTGAGTCGCAGGGTCAAGGGGCTATTGCATTACAACCTGAGAAACCTGAGGTTGGCATACAACAAGCAGCGCTTGAACTTGCGACACTGTCACAATAGCTGGCATAGTTGGGATATTTGACGTAGGTAAGCATTGTTGCATCGAGTATACAACTCTTGGTTGTTGAGGTAGTATAGGTACCCAACCGCTTGAGGTAATTCCAATATAACCTAAATGTTGTTGTGAACTCCCGTATGGATGTCCTCCCGGAGGGGATAATGAAAGGGTATACTGCCCCCCATACGGTGGTAATCCAGAACTCAAGGGAATTGTTTGCCCTTGGGGGCCGGACTACCCAAATTGACCTCCAAATGGATCAATTTGTTGAGACTCAACATAAGAGTTTCCAGATATTATTCCGGATGAACAAATAGGAACAGACCATACTGCCGAAATGGCCCCTGAGTGGGCTCCTTCTAGCAGTTGAGAGCTAATCGGGACAGATGGTATACCGGCAAACATTGTCGGAGTGACAGCAGGGAGTTCTGTCGTCGCTGTGTCAGACGACATAGTCCTAGATGTTGACGGTTGTTCAGACATTTGTAGTCTATCCAAATGATTACCTAGCGATTCTACAGGAGCTTCCGCTGGTGGTAGACTAACTTCTGATGAAGAAGGATATAGAGTGATCCCGACTCCAAATTGCGATGGAGTACTCGTTGGAGGATCTTCCACAATTTCTTCTATGGCAATTAGACCAGGTGGAAGGGGAAGACCATCAGGTCCGTAGAATATTTCTGGTGTCGAAGAAGGTATGGGATCGGTAGCGACAGATGTTTGAAGAGCAAGACTCTCCGAACCGGTTGTAGATGGAACTAGTTCGGTAACACAAGTGTTTACTCTCAGACTAGGATCAGTATCATTATCCTTCTGTGGTTGCTGAACTTCTTCTGTAGAGGCAGGGATTCCAGAAATGTTTGGAGTAACCGGAGTCTCTGATGTCGTTGGAACACTTGTTCTAAATTTAATAGGAGATTTGGAACCGGTTAAACGAGTTCGCTTTGTCTGTACTGGCTTCGATTCCAGAGACAAAGACGGTTGACTCCTAAGCCTCGGCGAACGACGGGGTTCCAATTGACTTTCTTCCACGATTGCGGATTACTCGATCAACTAAAATAAAGGGGAAGTATGTTTCCAAATTAAATGAATTTTAGACGCTTTGACACAACTTGTTTTTTTCAGTTTTTAAGAGTCGAGAAAAAACAAAAGATGACTCTAGTCTCCTTTGATTTTTAATGAGCCTGAAGTGACAAGTGCTTAGATGGACCTTTTCTGTTAAGGATTCTACAAAGGAACGAAAGGGACTGCTCTGGAAATCTAGGTAGAGGGATTACCAAACCAATCGCAAAACTGCAGAATACGTTTTACGGTACGACAGTCAATCTTCCCGAATGCTATGTTTAGTGCATTGCGATCGATAGGGCGGCAGACACGGCTTCCTATGGATAAAGGATTAAGCCTATTGGGGTCTCCCAAAATATACTCGACGGTACGTGGGAGCACAAGTCCGTACTGGCACTTATCGTCTCAAAGTGGAGGAATCACCCAACCATCAGTGAGAACAACAGTTACCAGGCTTTACGACGCCGGAATACGTCTCTAGCCTAGACTTCTAAATGTTGTGCGTTAAGTTCCAAAGCATTGTTAGATTCATTGAATTTATTTTAAGTTGATCTTGTTTATGAATTTTGCCTTTCGGGTTCACCATGAGATGTAGATGTAATTCGTAAAATGCAATCTAAGATGATAAACAAACTTTTTATCTCCTTTATGCAATGAAAATCCTAGCTACTAGGGAAAAGAAGACAGAATCTTTCACAAAGAGCAAAGAGCACACTCTAAATGCACTTTCCTAAATCAAGCCAATCACACTGTCTATATGAAAATGCACATTCATGTATTTATTTTCGACTTTCTTAGTATATGAATGTTAAAAATAAAGTTGATGCACAAATCTGAATTTCTTTTCAAGCGACAAATATCAACAAGTTTCTTTTCGAAATCAAAAAATGGAGACGACTACAACACCTTATGATTTTGAAATGAATACTTGTTCTCGACACTAGAAAATTACAAATTCAGACCAAAAGCAATAGTAACAGGATAAGCGACCATCAACAGCAATCAAACTCTTTCCTACAATTAAAATCGACACTTGTGACAGTTTCAAATCAAAGGGCGACAGTACGATTACGCTACTTTTGCAAAGGAGAACTGTAAATGACTCAACAAACACACAAAAACATCTACAGTTCTTTTGTAAAAAGGAGGTGGAATAACAGTAAGGAAAATGGGTTTCAAACAGACATATACTGATCACAGGCAGCAAAATTCAGGAATAAAACTGGAAAGAATGAATCACAGAAGCCACAACTGCACAGAACTAGTCTGATCAGCGCACCTGTAACACATAGAATATGAAATGCAGCACAGGTTGTCCACTCGGGAAGTGCATTGAAATTCAGAATCTCTGAACAGTACCTGCACTAGGCCAGAAAAAAGACTCTGTTCAGGTTCCGGGTCACAGTTTGCAGTTCAGTTCTTGGGTTCTGGCCGAGCAAAAAACAATCAGTAATGCAACAACCAGGGGTAGATCTAAGGAGGATCTAAGAGCTATCACAAGGGCAATCAGATAGTTTGTGAATCAGCTATTTAAATCATAAACAGATCCAGTGAATGGATTGAAGTAGTAGTTGTCTACATTGCATTTGTTATGGAAAATGCAGTTCGAATGCTACTTGTAAGTTTATGAAACAAACAACAAAGAATGATAAACAAACTAACTAATTATGTCGTTGTTGGGAAAAGTATCTATTCAGAACGCCCCTATCCCACTCTAAGGTGTGATAGTGCCTTAGCAACAAACAAGGAAACTTATTTGAGTATTTCTTCTTTATGAAATGTAAATGAGGAGGAAGGATGTAACTAACCTGTGTCTTTCGCTAGTTTGTTGATCCAATCGCTCCTCTCTTCAGCGGCTCCCAGCTCCCTGCTCCCTCACCGGCCCAGCTTCACTGAATTCCTACAAGATCACAAGAGAAAGAGACTACACGAAGATATAGATATACATTCATAAAAAGCTCAAGATCAGAATAAGCTAAACATGTAAGTATAACAAAACATCATTGATACACAGCATGTAGGAGAAACTCAAATAGTTTATTGATAGAATAAGAAAGTCCAAGAGGAGATACAACCAAGTGAGTTCCGATCCAGCATCTACCTCCCAGCAAAGGAATCTCTTCCTCTCCTCCAACAAAGCATAAATCACCCAATGTACTAATCTCAATCTCAAACCAATAGCAATTCTCTGCAAAGTACAAAATTCTAGCCTCTGGATCTCTGGGATGAGGGATCCATATATAGATGTAAGCAGAGAGGATGAGTCAGCTTATGTTTTGACTTGTGGCTTCTCTCTGTCAGTTCTTGCTTCCACTTGGAGGTTGAGAGCCTCTTACTCATTACTAGTCGAATTCATTGAGGCAAGTGTCACTGGAGAAGATTCTAGAAGTTTCCATGGTCTTTCCACCTCGTTGAATGAGCTTGCCATTTGTCATTTCCCACTCAGCGCACCCTGGTAGTGTATCCAAGTGCGTTGCAATGCACCTAGCCAGTGCATTTGGGTGCTTTGCAATGCAGGCAGCTAGTGGAGCTTCTGAATTGATCCTGAATTGACTGTTTCTGAGTGGTTTTTGGTGGAGAACTTCTGGGAGAAGCTGTCATTGGTTGGCCTTGTTCTTTTAGGAGCTATAACAACATCTTTAGGGACTTTGGATCCCTTGAATTATGGACATTTCATGCTTATAGCTGTAAGGCACAAAAATGTCTATAACAGTTGCCCCCTAAAGTATGAGGCCGTTTATTGGGTGAAATGCTTTATTAGGAGGATCTGAAGTTCATTCAATGCTGGGAGGAGACCTGTAATAAGATACAATACAATACATATTTCTTCATATTGCTTTCATGATCTAGCTGAGGTGGGCATTCCCATGCTCAGCTTTATAAATTCATTTTTATGTACATAGGACAGACAATTGTCTGATGGTAGACAGATGATCCCGCTAAAATCATCATTCCTTTGGTAGGATGATTGTCTGTGCTACATTGCTGTACATGTCAATGTCTTTATTTTTCCTGAATATATATTGCAGCCCGGATGGATGAAACTAGATCCGGGGTCTTCAATCTCGTCCGATCTTCACTCTAAATACAAGTCGATCCATGTGAGAAATGTTTTGAAGTCGAACATGGAAAGACATCGCTTGATTACCAGTCAATGATGTAAACTGTTAACAAGCGCGAGAGGAATCACCGATAATGATAATGACCCTCAAGGTACTACAGTACAATTCATGTGGTGTGAATAAAGGACTTGGCGTCAAACACCATGCAAAATATTTCGGTTGAAGGTCATTGATGTATACCTGTCGCCGGGAATGAGAAACTTGCCATTGAGGCATGCAAGCTTCAAAGTACTGAAGGGGTTGTTCCTAGATCAACTTCTTGGATAATGAGCTGATGTCGACAAGGAGCGATCTGTCAAAGGAGGGCCTTGATGTATCCCACATCAGTGACATGGAATGGAGCAAATGATTTTGATGGAGGTGAAAACGATCTGATGATATATGGTTCAGGGTGGCGGTCATGAAAGAATGAAGTATAATGTATGGCAGTGTATGGGACACGGTTGACTTCTCTGGATGACTTCTCTTGAACATATCGGCGACACATGTGTGATGGGTTGGTAGCATTTACCCCAAAGATGGATGGTATGGAGAGACCATGGTGATGTGACCGGTGAATGAAACAACCCAACCCGACTCAGGCACGGAGTGTAAATGTCATGTTCAAGAGCGACTTACTACCAATAAAAGTTCTTTGAGTTTCTTCCCAATTTTCCCCAGTCATTTCTGACCAGTACCTCTTTATTTTTGTCAAGCTTGAGGAGGATAACATATGCTTGTTCTATAATTTTCCCTTCGAGCAAACACATCGCTATGTTTTAACGAGCCTAGCGATAGTGAAACTCGTTCTCGTCTAAAGACAAGTTTGTCGCTATTAATGTTTTTAACGAGTCTAACGACAAAGATAACTCGGTCCTTTTCATTTTTTGAGAGTCTGAAAAGGTACGTAAAGTTAACTCCAAAAGTCCTTTTTCGTCATCTAATACCTTAAGTCCGAAAAAGTATAAAACAATACAGAAGGGATGAATTTTCGATAGCTTTAACGAGCCGAACAAAACAAGCGCTCGATATTTTTGTGCAATAATCCCTCAGGTCCAAAAAGATTAAAATCTAGAGGAGGGATAGCTCTTTCGGTCGCTTTAACGAGCTGGAAGGCCAAAACTCGGCAATATTTTCATATTTTACGAGTCAGATGAAAAGAGCTTAAAGAAGACTCGTCTTTTGAGGAACGAGTGATAAATGGGTAGCAGCTGATTCCAGGTAAGGGTTGGAATTTTCCAAGAACGGCAGTGTCACAAGGATGGCTAGTGAAATCACTCTTCGCAGCTGTTCCTCAAAATGTGTAAACAATCAAATGGAGGTGAATGGTCGGCCAATGGAAAAGTGGAGGTGATGGTGCAAACACGACCAAGGCTTTAATGGATGATAATGTTACATTCACGGTGGTTATTTACTGGAGGGTAGTTCATTTTTTAACGAGCTTAAACGCGGATTGAAACACTTGCTCGATCTTATGTTTATTTTTTAACGAGCATGAACTATGCGCTAAAACTGCTCGATTATCCAGTCATATGATAGGAATGTCTCATGTAAGATGCCATTTTTTATGGAGCTTGCGCCTTACAAAGCTTTGCTCCGAAATCCTTTCTTTATGCAAGTTAGGAAACGACTAACCCAAAAAACAGATAAATAACCGCTCTTTGCTTGCACTCCAAAAGGTTTGCATTCCCCCAGGTATAAACCAGAGTTTCAAGGTTACCTCTACTTCATCTCCGCCAAAACAATTGTTTTACCGAGAGAGGCCTACCTCTTTCAGGTTACCCAAAGATTGTTCTATTAATCTTTCAAACAAAACACTTATTCAGCGATGTCTACCGAGATAAACAAAGGTGAGTGACAACGATCGCCAAACACATGACTTTAACAAGAGAATCTTATTCTAGAAAAACCCCTCTTCCAATCACGGACGGGGTACGGACTAGTCATATTCTCCCGCGGAAACCTACCTTATACCCAACGTTTTCCTGCCGAAGCAGACCAAGACGCATGCCCCCTGGGTTCTAGTCATATCCCTCCGAATTACTCGCGCTCATCGGGAGGACGGACCATAGGTTGAGACATTTCTTGCGAAAAGAGACCATTTAGGGACGGTATATGACTATTTGCGATGCGTGATCCGGGAAACGAAAGTTGGTCTACGAGCTTGACCACTCTTCCTTCGTGCAGAAAACACATTACTCTAAAGAGTGAGGAGACGATAGCTCCCATGTAATATATATAGTCTCGTCCAAGGAGTAGGTTATAATCCAAGGGTCCTTGGACGACCATCACATTCATTTGAACGGTCTTCCCTTTCAATGTTATGGGCACATTGGGGAGGATCCCTAAAGGTCGACTGGTTCCTTTATCAAAGCCTGTCAGATTTCTCATTTCAGGCAAAAGCGATGGCGAACCAAGTGCTTTCCAAGCAATAGAGTAAAGGATACTCACAGATGCCCCCTCATCAATGATGGTGCCAGCCATGACCATTCTGTATATTTGGACGATAATTCTGAATGGTATGCTTGCTGGCAAACGGGATCTGCCTAGTTGGTTCCAGTCAAAGGAAACAACTAGGTTGCTTGGTGGTGGGACCGAGTAAACGGCCGGGTATCGCTCTGACGAAATTCCTTCCTGCAATAAAGGAATGGGGGAATTGCCCCCGTGCTCGTCGGAGTCTGTGTTGATGAAGAGAATTTGGATGGTGTCATCTTTATCCTCTTCAGTGACTGTATCATCCGAAGATAAAACCTCTGAAGGCAAGACCGGGTCAACTGTCGCCTCGACCTTTTGACTTTCGTCGGGTATGGATTCAGTTGGTTCATCTTCAATGACCGGTGCTTCAGCTAACCACTTGAGCGGGCCAGCTGGATTTTCAACTAACGAAGGACTCGGCAAGAGTTTTTTATATCCAGGAGGAAGTCGTAACGATGAAATCAGACGATCATCCAAAACTCTTTTCGCTTCGTCTAAGAAGGGACAACGGTGGATGGCGTGGTTGCCTTCGCACAATCTACAGGGAGATCTAGCTCTCCCTTTTTGTCCAGGGACTTCACTTTCGCTAGTTGATGGTGTGCATTCAACATGGCTATCAGAGGTTGATGCCACAGGATTGTGCAAACGGGGACACCAGTCCCTTAGTATCCGAGGGATGCAGGGACAATCTCTGTGAAAGTGGTCTCCCTTGCATATGACACATGGCGATTTAGGCCTAGTCAGTGTTGTGTGTGGATTTTCATTAGACGCCACGCGTTTGCCCCCAGTCGCTTTTGGCTCCTTCTTCTTCTTATCTTTCTTCTTCTTTTCCTTCTTCTCCTTAGGAACTTGGTTTTTATCTTTACCAGTCCCGTCAAGTGAAGAGGAAGGAGGAGAGGAAGAATTAGAGGAAGTAGAAGGCTGGTGGGTAACTCTGGACTGGTCTAACTGCTGATTCGACTGTTCAGAAATAGTGGTGTTCTGAACGACATTGGTTGAGAAGAGCCAGACCGGAAAACCAATTGTCAGTCCTGGAAGCGACAATGTGGCCATATGGGGCGCACCAACATCTCCCCAAGAGGAGAAGGGACTAGGATTTCCACCAAGGGGAATTCCTTGGTTGGTGGGCTCCATTTTTCTCAACCTAAAGATCAACGCAGGAAAAAAGGTATGAATATTCCGTTTAAAATAAATTTTAACGACGCTTAGACACAACTTGCTTTTTCAATTTTAAAGAGTCGAGAAAAAGAAAAAGATGACTCTAGTCGCCTTCGATGTTTTAACGAGCCCGAAGTGACAAATGCTCGGATGGACTTTTTCTGTTATAGAGTCTGAAAAAGACCAAAAGGAACTGCTCTGGAGTTCTAGGTAGAGGGTGTGCCAAACTTTTCGCAAAACAGCAGAATACTTTTTAAGGTACGGGTGGTCAATCTTCCCGAATGTTGTGTTCAGTGCATTGCGATCAGTAGGGCGGCCAACACGGCTTCCTATGGATAAAGGTTTTATGCCTATAGGGGTCTCCCAATATATACTCGACGGTATGTGGGAGCACAATCCGTACTGGCACTTATCATCTCTCAGGAGGAATCACCCAACCATCAGCAAGATCGACAGTCACCAGGTTTTACGACGCCGGAACACGTCTCTAGCCTAGACCTCTATGTTGTGCGTTAAGTTACAAAGCGTTGTTAAGTTCATTCAATTTATTTTAGGTTGATATTTCTTAGAAGTTTTCCTTTTTGGATCACCATGAGATGTATGATACAATTCCTAAATGCAGTCTAAAGATGATAAGCAAGCATTTATCTCTTTTCAACAATGAAAATCCTAGCTACAAGGGGAAAAGAAAGACACAATCTTTTCTCAAAGAGAAAAGAGCACACTGTAAATGCACTTTTCCTAAATCAAAGCATACAAATTATCAATATGCAAATGCACAAATGCATGTATTTGTTTTCACTTTCTTAATATTGATGCCTAAAAAGAAAGATGTTGTACAAAATTTGAATTTGATTTCAGGTGAAAACATAAACAAGTTTCTTTTTGAACTCAAAAAGACGATTACGACACTATGATTTTGAGGTAAACACTTGTTTCGACACTAGAAATTCATAAATTCAAACCAAAAGACAAAAGTAAAAGCGTAATCAACTGTGAACAACAAACAAACTCACTCCTAAGATCAAAACGACACTTACGACAGGTCTAGATCTAAGGGCAACAGTATGACTAGTTTACTTTTGTAATGGGAAACTGCAAATGATGTAACAAATACACAAAGAACAAATACAGTTTATTTATACATCTGAGGTGGAATTAAGGCAAAGAAAAGGGGTTTCAGATAGGTACACACACTGATAACAGGCTGCAAAAAACAGAGACAAAACTTAGCAAATGGAAGCAGGGAACCACAGCTGCACAAGGCAAAGGCTGATCAGCGCACCCCCAGCACAGAGAAACTAAACTTCAGCGCAGGTAGCCCTCTCGGGACCTGCGTTGAAATGAAGAACCTCTTCACAGAGCCTGTGCTGAAGCAGAAACGAGAATTGTCTCTGGGTTCTGGGTCACGGTTTGCAGTTTAATCTATAGTTTTTGGCCGGATAAAAGCTATCAATTAGGTACAATTATGAGGATCATTTAAAGGAGGACTAAGATCTATCACAAAGGGCTGTTAGAGCACTTGTGGATCAGTTTGTTCAGATCATAAACAGGCCCAGTGAGTGGATTAGAGTGACAGATCTCTACTTTGCATTTGTAAATGGCAAATGCAGTTCGATTCAGCACTCCTAAGTTTATGAGAAGAACAACAATAGAAACACAAATAAACTAACAAGATACGTTCCCCGGCGGAGTCGCCAATTTGTTGTTGGGAAAAGTATCTATTCAGAATGCCCCTATCCCACTCTAAGGTGTGATAGTGCCTTAGCAACAAACAAGGAAACTTATTTGAGTATTTCTTCTTTATGAAATGTAAATGAGGAGGAAGGATGTAACTAACCTGTGTCTTCCACTAGTTTGTTGATCCAATCGCTCCTCTCTTCAGCGGCTCCCAGCTCCCTGCTCCCTCACCGGCCTAGCTTCACCGAATTCCTGCAAGATCACAAGAGAGAGAGACTACACAAAGATATAGATATACATTCATAAAACGCTCAAGATCAAATTAAGCTAAACATGTAAGTATAAAAAAACATCATTGATACACAGCATGTAGGAGAAACTCAAATAGTTTATTGATAGAATAAGAAAGTCCAAGAGGAGATACAACCAAGTGAGTTCTGATCCAGCATCTACCTCCTAGCAAAGTAATCCCTTCCTCTCCTCCAACAAAGCATAAATCACCCAATGTACTAATCTCAATCTCAAACCAACAGCAATTCTCTGCAAAGTACAAAATTCCAGCCTCTAGATCTATGGGATGAGGGATCCATATATAGATGTAAGCAGAGAGGATGAGTCAGCTTATGTTTTGACTTGTGGCTTCTCTCTGTCAGTTCTTGCTTCCACTTGGAGGTTGAGAGCCTCTTACTCATTACTAGTCGAATTCATTGAGGCAAGTGTCACTGGAGAAGATTCTGGAAGTTTCCATGGTCTTTCCACCTCGTTGAATGAGCTTGCCATTTGTCATTTCCCACTCAGTGCACCATGGTAGTGTATCCAAGTGCGTTGCAATGCACCTAGCCAGTGCATTTGGGTGCTTTGCAACGCAGGCAGCTAGTGGAGCTTCTGAATTGATCCTGAATTGACTGTTTCTGAGTGGTTTTTGGTGGAGAACTTCTGGGAGAAGCTGTCTTTGGTTGGCCTTGTTCTTTTAGGAGCTGTAACAACATATTTACGGACTTTGGATCCCTTGAATTATGGACATTTCATGCTCATAGCTGTAAGGCACAAAAATGTCTATAACACCAGCGGAGTCGCCATTTTGTTACAGGGAAAAGTGTCTATATAGAACTACTCTATCCCACTAAGGTGTGACAGCTACCTTAGAAACAAACAGAGAAAAGCTACCTTTGTTTTTCCTTTATGAATTATAGATAGAGAGGAACAGAAAGACCAACCTCTGTCTTGCGCTAATCTCTTGATTCGATCCCTCTCTTCTTTGATAGTCCTCAGCTACCTGCTCCCTTGCACGCCCAGCTTCACAAAGTACCTGTAAGATCACAGAAGCATAGCACTATACAAAGACATGGATCTATAATCATAAACAATCTAGGATCAGATTTTAATTGACCATACAAATGTAACAAGCATCAATGATACAAAAGCATGGAGGAAAACTCAAATAGCTTTTATTGATAAACAAGAAAAGAGCCAGGAGGAGTTACAACCAGTTTTTCTGACCTATCATCAACCTCCCAGCAAAGAAGCCCCTCTTCACCTCAAACAAAGCTTAGATCACCCAACAATCTGATGTTTGTCTCAAGAAACCAACAACAATTCCTTACAATATGCAAAATTCCAGCCTCTGGATCTCTGGGATGAGGGATCCATATATAGATATATGTAAGGGGGATGAGTCAGCTTGTGATTTGATTAGTGTCTTCTCTCTGATAGTTCTTGCTTCCACATGGAGACTGATGGCCTCTTACTCATCCTTGGTCGAATTCAGTGAGGCAAGTGTCACGGGAGAAGATTCTGGAAGCTTCCATTGCCTCTCCACCTCACGGAATGACACTTCCATTTGTCATTTCTCGTCCATCGCACCGCACAGAAGGGAATTTTGAAATGAAACGCACCCTCACAATGTATTTGGGTGAGATGCAACGCACTTAGCCAGTGGAGCAGCTGCAATGATCCTGTTTTGACTAATTCTGAGCAGTTTCTCATGGAGAACTTCTGGGAGAAGCTGTAATCTGTTGACCTTGTTCCTTTAGGGGTTAGAACAACACTTTTAGGGACTTAGGAGCCCTTGGTTTATGGAAATTTCATGCTTGGGGTTGTAGGGCCCAAAAATGTCTATAACAACCTACTCCTTCTGTTGTACTGCGTACCTCTGTGCAGATTCGCACCTGCACTGTCTGCCTGACAGCGTATCACTGCGTCTGGTCCTTCTGTTCCTCTACATACCTCTGCACTATGCCTTCTGCTGCACTACGTACCTCCTCACCAGCACCTTCTGCTGCGTTGCGTACCTCTGCACCTTCACCTTTTGCTGAGCTGCATACCTCCACACCTGCGTTGTGGATCGCATGCGGACATCTGAATAGAGCCAATTTATCAGTCCTCCAATGTGCCACAGACTGTCAGATCCACAAATCTAATCATGCGCCAATGAGATCATGATAGATCCGCCTTACAATTTACAGTATTCACCTTGATTTAGATCTAGCATTATCAAACCGATCACCCAAAATTTCAGATCTTAAGATATTCAATATTCAAAAGTGTCTAGCCAAATGATCTCCTTTCCTTTTTATAGGCAAGCCCATACTCAAACCAAGGGTCAAAACCATAGAGAACCGATACAAGGGACCCAAAACTGGGGTTCAGTAATTTAGATGCTATACCATGGACCAAAACCATAGGATCATATACGTCAGACTAAATACCATGGACCATTCATAAGAATTCCCACGTGCGCGCGCTTCTCTGCATTGAAGTGAGTGAAATTGAGGTCCGCACATTTTGAACAGAGTACCTGTGGGTATGTCCGCACTTCTTTGTCGGGGTACCTGCGAGTCCGCAACTTTTCTTAGGCTCACTTGTGGGTATCTCATTTTCTATGATTTTGAGAGCCTGAACAGAGATCTACCTCTTGAGTGAGTTGCCATCAAGTACAACACCTGTGCCATAGCACCAAACTTGAATCATAATGCCAATAGATAATACTGATTCACCACCCCTCTCAGTATTATTTCCAACAATTGGTATCAGAGTAGGTCCTTCAGAAGAAACTTGATCGCTTGAAGGAAGATCCATCATCATGAGTAATCAAGAAAGAGAGGGATCTAGAAGACCACCAATCTTTGATGGAAGAAATTTTGTTTATTGTAAGGTAAGAACCATAGCCTATCCTCAATCTCTTGGAATGAATGTCTAGGAAATCGTGGAAGGAGGATATACATTTAAATCAGTAATTCCTATAGATGCAGCAGGTAAAAAGAAATATGAAACCAATACCAAGGCTGTCAATACACTATTGTGAAGTCTGTCACAATCAGAATTTGTCAAAGTTATGTAGCTCAAATCCGCCAAAGAAATGTGGGACAAAATCATTCTAAGCTATGAAGGAGATGCTCAGGTAAAACGTGCAAAACTGCAAACTCTCATAATTCAATATGAAACTCTCAAAATGCACAATGATGAAAGTATAGCTAATTACGTCTTACGTATAGATGAGATTGTTAATTGCATGAAGAATTTGGGTGAAGAGATAAAATAAGTTACTTTACTTTAAAAGGTTTTAAGATCCTTGTCTACTAAGTTTGAATCAAAAGTATCTGCCATAAAAGAAAAGCAGGATCTTCAAACTATTACTATGACACAGCTGCACGGAATCTTAACTTCTTTCAAGATGAGAAAAGGAGGTCCATCAGATATGAGAGAAGCCGCATTTAAAGCTTCAGGAAGAGAAGAACTCAATGAATCAGGACATATTTCAGAAGGAGAGGAAGAAACAAACTTTGTCAAGAACCTTCAACGGGGTTCCGGAAGATTCAGAGGTAAACTACCTTTCAAATGTTTTGCTTGCGGAAGAGTCGGTCATTATGCTTCCAATTGTCCTCATAAAGATAAGCTTGATAAAGGTAAGGAATCAACAAAATGGAATAGAAAACAAAGTGTAAGTAATAAGAGCTACTATACGCATGAAGATAGCAATGGTTTATCAATTAGTGATGAAGATAAAAATAGTAATGACTATAAACTTCTGTTGGCTTTTGAAGATGATGATTTCTTGGATGATTTAGATGAAGATGACCTTTATGAAGAAATATCTAAACTCAAAATCTGTTTATAATAAAAAAATATGATTATATATACTTTGACATTCCATCTTGCGGAAAGAGAAAAACACAAGGAAAAACTAGAATGTAAAATTGTGGGTCTAAGAAAGGATATTGAGAAAAAAAAAGTTGTCAATCTTATATTTGCCAAACGATTAGAAACCTTAAATGAAATCATCAAAGTGCAGCATTCTCCTCTAATAAAGACATGTCTTGGATATACAGAAGAAGAATCTCAAGCACAGAAGTTTTCAACCTCCACTAAAAGCTATCTTGATGTAGCGAAGAGCAGTGAACAGTTTGACAATCATCAGCAAAGGCATAAAGCTGATCACCAGGTAAATCAAGATCAATTTACTTCAAGGATGAACAGAAGCTACAACCAACCTTAGGTAAATCATACTCAATCTGTTTCAAGAATGAATATCAATTGAAACTACAATCACCAGGTCAGTAGATTCGATAATCACAGGAACTTCTTTAATGGCCAATGTTTTTCATGTCATAACTTTGGACACAAAGCTACTCAATGTGTTGCTTACAAGACCATCATAACTAGAGAAGCACGAAATCAAAGAAATATGACAGGGATCATGAAATGGACCTACAATAACTTTTCTCTTCTTGAAAAAGAAATAGAATTCTCTATCTGCAACAACTTCGGTCATGAAGAATTTGAATGCAAGAGTAAATTTCGGCAAACATCTCAAAAGGAGAAAACTTCATTAAGTCATAAAATATGGAGAAAGAAAGAACGACAAACAAAAAGATGTGGTATAGCCTTGTATGCAGAAGGAAAAGAGAATGAGTGGTACATCGACAGTGGATGCTCAAAACACATGATAGGTGACAAAGAAAAACTTCAGTCATATAATGCCTTAGAAAAGGAAAAGAAGGTCTCATTTGGAAATGACACTCCTGCTATCATAAAAGGTAAAGGTTCTGTTCTCTTAAAAGAAAAAGTTAAAGTTGGGAATGTTATGTATGTTGATGGTCTAAAGCATAACCTGTTGAGTCTTAGTCAAATGTGTGATCAAGGAAATGAAGTAGTATTTCGATCAAATGGATGTGTTGTTCATGAGCTTGATATAGGAGAAACCGTGATCAAAGGTATAAGAACTCCAAACAACTTATACATACTCAAGGGAGAACAACAATAGTGCTATCTACGAAAAGATGATGAACACTGGCTATGGCACAGAAGATTGGAGCATCTAAGCTTCTCTCAAATAAGAAAATCATGCAGATTCCAGGTTGTTTGTGATTTTACTGATATTAGCATCCCAGAAAATACAATATGAAAATCATGTCAATTTGGTAAGCAAACCAGATCGCACTTCCCTGAAAAGGAAGGATCAGCTAGTAAGCCTCTTGAACTTGTTCATACTGATTTATGTGGACCATCAAGGAAAAGGTCACCTCATGGAGAAGAAAATTTTATATTGTTCATTGATGATTTTTCCAGAATGTGTTGGATAGGACTTCTGAAGAATAAAGATGAAGCATTTGAAAAATTAAAAGCCTTCAAAGCTTTGGTTGAAAATTAATTAGATCACAAAATCAAATGCCTCAGATCTGATCGAGGAGGGGAATTTACCACGGATGAATTCTTTGAATTTTGTGAAGAACATGGAATAAAAAGGAAATTCTCCACTACAAGGACTCCTTGGCAAAATGGAGTGGTAGAAAGGATGAACAAAACTGTTCAAAAAATGGCTCATGCTATGCTAGATGAGTCTAGAACTCCTGCAACCTTATGGGGTGAAGCTGCATTCGTTGTTGTCACTATTCTCAACCAAGAAAATGTTTAGGTAAACAACACTCAAACCCCACATGAACTTTGGTATGGTAAGACTCCCACTCTAAAATACTTCAAAATTTTTGGGAGTAAATGTTACATCAAAAGGACTGATGAAAAACTTGATAAGTTTGAACCCAGAGCAGATGAAGATATTCTCCTTGGTTACACTTCCCGAAGTAAAGGATATAAATGTTATAATAAAAGACTTGGGAAAATTATTAAAAGTATTGATGTTGTGGTTGATGAAGCATGCAAAAGTCCAAAGCAAATAAAAACCAAAGATTGTGAAGAAGATGAGGATTATCCTTCCACATCAAATCAGACTAATTCTGAAGAAGAAATAAATGAAGCACCAGAAGAAGAGATAACGGTAGAAGAAAAGACTCCATCTAGGTATGTTCAGAAAAATCATTGAGAGACTCAAATTTTGAGATAGAAAGAGGCAAGTGTGTAGACAAGAAGAACTATTACAGAAGCTTCAAGCTATCTAGCATTGTTATCCTCCACCAAACCTCAAAATGTAAATGAAGCATGCAAAGATGAATGTTGGTTCAAGGCCATGAATGAAGAACTTGAGAAAATTGAAAAGAATAACACTTGGGAATTAGTTCCTAGACCTCATGATAAGAATATCATAGGAACTAAATGGATATTCAAAAACAAGCTGAATGAAAATGGAGAAGTTATTAGAAACAAGGCTAGACTTGTTTGTAAAGGATATGCTCAACAAGAAGGTATATATTTTGAAGAAACCTTTGCACCTGTTGCTAGAATTGAAGCTATACGAATGTTCCTTGCTCTTTTTAGTTTTTATAAATTCAAAGTATACCAAATGGATTTAAAATCCACCTTTCTTAATGGAGACTTAAAAGAAGAAGTCTATATTGAGCAACCAGATGGATTCACTCTTGGAAATGATGCAAAACTTGTATGCAGACTCAGAAAGGCTCTCTATGGTCTAAAACAAGCTCCAAGGGCCTGGTATTACCGTCTTGACAAATATCTCTGTCAACAAGGTTTTTCAAAGGGATCAGCTGATAGCAATCTATATACAAAGATTGATAATAATAAATTGCTAATACTTGTTGTTTATTTTGATGATATCATTTTTGGTAGCAATGAAGAAGCCATGAGTCGGAATTTTGCTTCAGTAATGCAGCAAGAATTTGAAATGTCTCTACTTGGTGAGCTTACATATTTTCTTGGTATACAAGTTCAACAACATAAAGATGGTATTTTTCTATCACAAACCAAATATATCAATTAGATCTTGAAAAAGTATGGCATGGAAGATTCTAAACCAGTATGTACCCCAATGGTTACAGGATGCAATCTCAGCTCAAATGATGAATCAGCAGTAGTACATTAACCAACTTACAGATCCATGATTGGCAGTCTTCTTTATCTAACAGATACCCGACCAGACATCATGCATGTAGTAGGAATAGTTGGAATATTCCAAGCAAATCCAAAGGAATCACACCTTCAGGCAGTCAAAATGATTTTCAAATATCTTCAAGGAACACAGAACTTTGGTTTATGGTATTCTAGAGATACAGATCTTACACTTCCTGCATATACAGATGCATATTGGGTAGGAAGCGTTGATGACAGAAAAAGCACTAGTTGTGGTGCATTCTATATGGTTTCTAGATTGGTGTCTTCGTTCAACAAGAAACAAAGTTCAATTGCACTATCTAGAGCTGAAGCAGAATATGTGGTTGCTGCATCTTGCTGCACACAACTCCTTTGGATGATGCAAACATTGCAAGTCATTTAGATCACATGTACTCCACCCATCTCCATTCTATGTGATAATACAAGTGCATCAGTATTTCAAAGAATCCAGTCATGCATTCCAAGACCAAGCACATACCCATCAAATATGATTTTCTACGTGAACAAGTGCTTGAACAAAAGGTCAAATTGGAGTATGTTCCCTCCAAAGAACAGGTTGCTGATATATTCACCAAACCATTGCCCAGAGAGACATTTTAATATCTCAGACAGAAGCTAGGATTAGTTGATGCATCATCTTGCTGTTAAAACTTATCTGTTTCAGAGAAAGGTGGTTATACGTGAGTTTCATGAAGCATAGTCACGTACATACACTGGTTTCTTTGAATACAGTTGTGTATATGTTGGTTTGAGGAAAAGCAGTGGGCCAGACTCAGGATGAAAGGGGTCTGATATGGTTAAGTGAATTATCTGCTCTGCTTGATTACAGTCTGTGGATGACATGTGGAAATATGTTGGCTCTCATAAGTTGTTGATAACTTGATATATATCTGATTGATGATGATGCCTTAGTAACTCTTCTACTATATGAAATGATCAAATCTAACAGTGATCATCTAGCACAGTTTCAGGGGGAGCATATACTGCTAATAATGCATTGTTGGCATTATCGTAGAAGATCTTGGTACATATTCACACAGTTGTTTGTTTTTTATTCAGGTGGAATAGGTTTAGGGAGAGAACATGGTTGCTGGTCTGGATGCTGATTAACAGATGTTGCTGATGATAGTTGATGACTATCATGGTCTTGTTTTAGATATTTGGTCTCTGTTATATATGTCATGTATATCTTTTAATGTAAAGGTCATGAAACGACCTATTTTGTTACCCCACTATGCATGGGATGGATGATCTAATGTTCTTGTTTTGACATGTATAAACAATTGGTATATCCCCACTTGGTTGGGAGATGGATGTATGTATGAGTCATTGGTGATAGGAAGGTCATTTATGATGTACATATAAAGTCGTCATGTTCTTCTTTTAGAACATCTTTTTGCAGACCTTTCTTATATTCAGGGGGAGCATGGACTCGATCATGGAGCTCAATCAACACTCTTCAACATATCAGAGAATTCAGCATGTACTCAGGGGGAGCATAACCCTTTGCCCTTGATGAAAAAGGGGGAGAGTGACTTAGATTTAGGGTTTCCATCAAGTCCAAAGGGGGCGATTGTTGGCATTATGACATAGATTTGGCACTATGACATAGGTGTTGTCCTTGATGGCAACTCACTCAGATGACAGATCACTGTTTAGACTCACAGAATGAAGAAAGAGAGGTATACGCAGGTTCCCCATTGATCAAGCCATGTGTACACGTGGGTTAGCAGACCGAAAGGAACATATAACGTACACATGCACTTTCACAGAAGGAAAGGCGCATACATGTTGGAAAACTAAGTTCTGGTCCGTGGTATTTGGTCCATCGTATTTTGGTCCAAGGTATTGGTCCAAGGTATCTGGTCTGAAGTGTTGACCCCAGGTATTTGGTCCAAGGTATTGGTCTTAAGTGGTTTTGGTCCATGGTATTGAGTGAGGCCTGAGACTATAGAAGGAGGAGAAGATCATTAGGCAAAGGTACTCAAGTATTGAATATCTGATGACGAGCAAGATCTAATATATCGGTTATTAGGTTATGGTGCATAGCTAGATCTAAACCAAGGATGAACCTTAGCGCTTGATGAAGGATAAGATCTAATGATGGGCCAAGATCTTAAGGCTTGAAGTGAAGTATCTTTATGTGGTTTGATCATTTATTTGAATAACTAGTGCATGTTATAATCTGTAAATATGATGATTTGGGTATAACTGAAGTCTGGAATTGTTGTAAAGTTTAAATCGTCATATACAGATCTATACGCAGGTTCACTTTAGAAAAGGCACGTATACACGCTAGTTCTACATATCAAAACAATGTATACATCTTAAATTTGATTTGCAGATCTGTACGCTAGTACGCCTTGAGAAAAGAGCGTATGCACGCAGGTTCGACACATGAAAGTAGCATATACCTCATAAAATATGTTTAGCTGCTTCTGTTTGCTATTGCAGTGTTTTGGGTTATGGCTTAGGTTCTGATTACTGTATTCTAGTTACAACATTTTGAAAAGTGATTGATTGATTCAGTTGTGGTTGGTGCAAAGGAGATTGGTTGATGTAGATATATTTGATGATTGAATGATGTTATTGTTGGATCCAGTTTGAAAATTTATGAAACATGGTCCTTGGAAGAAAAGAGAAGGTTGTAGCCTTTTGTAGGCTGGCACCTATGTACTAGTAAACATATCAGCTAGTACAAGAGCTAAGGGGTTGTAGCTCCCTTCCAGGAGAAACTGGAGAACGATTGAAGGTTTTAGCCTTCTGCAGGTAGAAGCCTACATACTGGTATAATACTGCACCAATACAAAATTGTAAAAAGAAGTTTCTTATTAAAGAGAAGATAGAAACGATTGCAACAGATGGTTTTCACCCACATTGGGTTTCTACCTTATATCTTGTGTTCATGTGTGTGATTGTATGTTATGTTTTTACTGCACCTAGTTACTGTTTATATGGTTCTAATGGTCTAATTAAAGATCAACATATGATGAATTAACTGAATCATAAGTTTGTAGGGTATACGCTAGTTTCCTTAAATACAGTTGTGTATACACGCAAGTTCCATTAACTGCAGTAACGTATATGAATCTGATTTTGGAAATGAAAAATTATTGACTTGAGAATATTGATTCACCCCCCCTTTAGACAGAAGTTGAGAAGGATCAATCCAAAGCTGCTGCCATCCATCGAGAAAGAGGTAAATAGATTATTTAAAGCTAGCATCATTGTTCCAATTAGATTTTCTAATTGGATTTCAAATTTGGTCCCGGTATGAAAGAAGACTGGAGAAATAAGATTGTGCATAGATTTCTGGAACCTCAACAAAGTATCCTTAAAGGATAATTACCCACTTCCTATGATGGACCATATTCTACAAAGAGTAGTTGGAGCTTCACGTATGTCACTACTTGATGGTTACTCAGGCTATAATCAGATCTTTGTGCATGAAAAAGACCAAGACAAAACTACCTTCACAACACCTTGGGGAACTTTTCAGTGTGCCAAAATGTCATTTGGATTGAAGAATGTCAGAGCCACTTTTCAGTGGGCGATGGACATAGCTTTTGCTAATGAGAAAGATGTTTTCTTGGTTGTTTATTTAGATGATTTGATAGTATTTTCTGGTTCTGATGATGAACACTTGCACCACTTGAGGATTGTCTTTTACAAAGGTAGGAAGTTCGGGATTTCTCTAAACCCAAAGAAGAGCCATTTTTCCATGGATGAGGGTAAACTCGTTGGTCATATCATTTCTAAATATGGTATTCATATTGATCCTTCAAAGGTGGAGGCAATCTAGCATATATTCTTCCCACGCAACAGGAAGGAGATTCAAGCTTTCAATGGTAAGATGAATTTCTTACGCAGATTTATACCCAATTTCGTTGAGCATTTACGTGAAATAGCTAATATGTTGAAGAAGGAAAGCACGATGAAATGGACCGAGGATGCCATGAGGTCATTCAACTTGGTAAAGTTTGCTTTAACCATAGCCCCAGTCTTTATTAGTCCTAATTACACTCATGATTCTATTATCTTTTCATTCACATCCGAGCACACCATGGTTGCAGTATTTATGCAAAAGAGAGATCAGGTGGAGAAACCCATTTCTTTTTTCAGTAGGACTATTCGAGATGCTGTCTTGCAATACAATATCATTGAAAAACAAGCATGGCTCTTATAAAGGCATTGAAGGATTTTAGAGTATACATTCTTCATTCACATACTATAGCATATGTTCCTAATGCAATAGTCAAGGATGTTCTCATGCAAACTGATCTGAAGGGAAGAAGAGGTAAGTGGATAGCAGCAATGTTGGAGTATGATCTTGAGATTAAGCCTACCAAAATGATCAAAGGACAAGGCTTGGAAAAGCTAATGGAAGAATCAAATTTACATGCTCTAGACATAAACCTTATTGTAGCAATGTAAGAGGATGAAGATGGTGGCTCACTCATTCATGTATCAAAAATGTTTCTCAAATAACCTTGGTATTTTGATATAGTTTATGTTCTTCAGCATCTTTTGCCACGTCCTATAATGTCAAGAAGTAAAGGTAGATCACTTAAACTCAAGTCCGCAATATTCTTCATTTTAAATAGTGCTCTCTATTGGAAATATCCGGGAGGAGTTCTTCTTAATTGTTTGGTTGAAGATGAAGCTCAACAGGTAATGAATGATTTTCATAGAAGTGATTGTGGTAGTCATTTGTTTTGGAAAAAAAAAGCTAACAAAGTGTTGAGAGAAGGATATTATTGGCTGACTTTGTTTTTAGATTTGTATAAGATAGTGATGGGCTACCTTGAATGCCAAGTTTTTCAAGGAAAACGGAAGTTGCTTCCTCTTCCTTTCAAACCATTCGAAGTAATTGCACCTTTCCAGCAGTGGGGACTTGATTTCATATGGAAATCCATCCTACATCATTAGTACAACACAAATGGATCTTGACAGCTACTGATTACTTCACCAACTGGATTGAGGCCATTCCACACCAAGTGGATTGAGGCCATTCCAACAAGGAAAGCCACGGACATGGTAATTATCCAGTTTTTAGAGTCTGATATCTTATCTCATTTTGGGTGGCAGTAGAATTTAAGTCCAAGAATATGGTTGAGTTTTGCAACAAGTACAATATTACATTAGGTCATTCCACGACAGACTACTCACAAGGTGATGGATTAGCTGAATCATCAAATAAGTCCTTGGTGAACACTATCAAGAAAATGTTGGAGCCAAACAAGAAGAATTGGAATCGAAATATTGTTAATGACTTGTGGGCCAACAGAATGAGTAGCAAGAAATCCATAAGTATGTCACCTCACTTAAGGTACCGGTCATGAGATTGTTACAGGAAGCTAGCAGTGTAGAGGATGATATTAAACGCAGAATTAATCAAATGATTCACCTTCAACAAAAAAGGGAAGAGGTTTCCCAAAACACTTTCTGTAGGTTTTAACCCCGTACAGAAATTACCTGCATATGAATTCTAAAACACAGAAAATAAACAATGCGAGAGCATAACACATAAAACACATATACATAGAGATTTTCCCCTAGATCCAAAAACCAGGACTACCAGTTTTATTTTTCATTATGTTCCTTTCAATGTTATAATACATATTTATACATGCTGAAGCATCCAATACCATGGACCGAAAACCATCGCGTCCAATACCATGTGCGAAAATCATGCACAAAACCATATGTGGGTCCGCCCAACCTAACATAGGGTCCAAAACCAAAATTTTCTGGGGCGCTCCACTGGACCCAATAAAGTGGGGTTATGGTATGCCTCAAACTCCCTATGACTCCCACCCCACCACACAATTGGTGCAACGAAGAGGGGGCTCCAACCCCCCTCTAACCCCGCAGTTAACTACATGGGCTAGTTGTGGAAGGAATATAACACAACCCAACATTCTCCCACTTGTTGTTTTCTTTCCACAGGGGGTCACAAGAGAGCTTAGTCATTTTTCTAGCCGTGAAACGCCCATTGTCTCTCTACACCAAGAGAACTTCTCAGAGCTCATAGATTTTGTCAACACATCTGCAATATTCTTCGAAGTGTCCACCTTTACCAGAAACACCTTTTTGTCTTCTATCATATCCCTCACAAAGTGATACTGAACATCAATGTGCTTTTTCTTTGAATGATATGCGAGGTTCTTTGCCAAGAAAATTTCACGTTGGCTGTCACAGTCTATCCTTATAGCTCCCTGTACTAACCCCATACTTGAACACAATCTCTGCAACCAAACAACTTCCTTGCTTGCATGAGTGGCTGCCATGTATTCTGCCTCTGTAGTTGATAGTGCCACTACATATTGTTTCTTACTCATCCAACTGACTGCACCTCCAAATAGGTCAAATACATACCCATTTGTAGATCTTCTCTAATCCAGATCTCCAGCCCAGTCTGCATCAACAAAGCTACAAATATCCAACATTTTATCCATTCCTGCTCTTCCTTGGTAGCATAAACCATAATCATTAGTGCCATGCAAATACCTGAAAACCTGCTTCACTGATGTCCAGTGCTCCTTCCCTGGTTTTGACATAAACTTGCTCAATACTCTCACTGCAAGTGCAATGACTGGTCTAGTACAATCCATTGCATACATTAGGCTATTGACCTCACTTGCATATGGAACACGGGACATGTCCTCTTCCTCTTCTTGTGTCTTGGGACACTGTTTAGCAGATAACATCACACCTACAGGAATAGGAACCTTCACCGGTTTACTATCCTGCATATTAAATCTCTGCAGTATTGTCTCGACATACCTCCTTTGGTTTAACCAGAGATTCCTCTTTGCTCGATCTCTTTTAATTTTCATGCCCAAAATATAGTTTGTAGCACAAAGATCTTTCATTTCGAATTTGGAGGACAATTGGGTCTTCAAATCCTAGATAATTTCTTTGTCATTTCCAACCAGCAACATATCATCCACATACAAGACTAGATAAATAACACGGTCATCAATTAATTTCAAATGCACACAGTGATCTGATTTTCTTCTGGTGAAGCTAAGTCCTCATATAAATGTATCAAGTTTCTAATACCACATCTTTGGTGATTGTTTTAACCCATATAGAGACTTCTTTAACTTACATACCAATTCTTTCTTACCCTTCACTGCAAAGCCTTCAGGTTTCTTCATGTAGATTTCCTCTTCCAGATCCCTGTGAAGAAATGGTGTCTTCACATCCATCTGTTCTACCTCAAAATCAAAAACAACAGCAACAGATAAAAGTAATCTAATAGAAGTTACCTTGGAAACAAGAGAAAAAATATCACCAAAATCAATTCCCAACACCTAGGAATAACCTTTTGCTACCAACCGAGCTTTGTATTTCTCCACCTTTCCTTCTGCATTTGTCTTCTTCTTGAACACCCATTTGCAGCCAATGGGTTTCCTTCCAGCCGAAAACTCCACCAAATCCCAAGCCTCATTTTTGTGCAAAGATGCCATTTCATCAACCATGGCCTCTTTCCAGAGTTTTCCATCCTCTGAATCTACTACATCCTTCACAGTTCTGGGATCATCATTAGTAATAGATAAAGAAAAAATTTAACATAAAGCAGATGGACAATACCTTTCTGGTTTCCTTCTTTCTCGAACTAATCTTCTCACACCCAGAGTTTGTGGCTCTTCATCTTCTGATTCCTCCTCTACTATAGAGTCTGATTCTTCCTCCTTTAGCTTAAACTCTATCTTCTTAGGTTCCTTTCGTTGAACTTCATGTTTAATAACATATTTCACCTCTCTAAACACCACATCTCAGCTATACACAACCTTCCCTGTTACTGGGTTCCAAAGCTTATAACCCTTTAAACCATCCTTATACCCAATAAATATGCACTTTTTAGATTTACTATCCAACTTGGTTCGTTTCTCCTTTGTAACATGTACATATGCATCACATCCAAATACCCTCAGATGTAAAAGAGAGGGTTTCTTACCAGTCCATACCTCTTGTGGAGTCTTATCCTCCAACGTTGATGAAGGTGATCTATTGACCAGGTAACATGCTGTCTCCACTGCCTCTGCCCAGAATTCTTGTCCTAACCAGGCACCACTGAGCATGCTTCTTGCCCTTTCCATCAACGTCTTGTTCATTCTTTCTGCAACTCCATTTTTCTGATGTGTATATGGAGTTGTATTCTTCCGTGCTATACCACACTTCTTATAGAATTCTTCAAATTCCTTACTACAAAACTCTCCACCATTATCTGTCCTCAACAACTTTATCTTCTTCTCTATTTGGTTTTCCACCAAAGCCTTGAATTCTTTAAACCTGTCAAAGACTTCATATTTCTTCTTAAGGAAATATATCCATGTATTCCTTGAGAAGTCATCTATAAATGATACATAGTACACAAAATTACCCAGTGATGGAACCTTCACAGGTCCAAACACATCATTGTGCAGAAGCTCTAATATCTGTTTCACCCACTTACCACCAGAGGGAAAACTTACCTGATTCTGCTTCCCATATATACAATTTTCACAGAAATCAAAATCCAGAGAGCTATTACTCATACCTTCTACCATACCTTTACCATGAAGTATTCAAAGGCCCTTCTCTCCAATATGTCCAAGCCTTTGATGCCACAACATGGTCTTCTCTCCAGAGACCACTAGATTTTCTGCTCCACTTTCAGGAACCACAGAACTGCTGCTCCCATCAACAATAGTGCTGCCTTGCAGCTTGTACAGAGTTCCAATCCGAACTCCTCGCATCAATACCATTGCCCCCCGAACCATCTTGCAGGTATCCTTCTCGAACATTGTTTCCACACCTGCATCATCCAGCTTGATTACATAAATCAGATTTCTGGCTAATGTAGGAATATGTAGAACACCCGGAAGTGTTCTAACCCTTCCACCTTTCAAATTCAATTTTAATTTTTCACAACCAATGATTCTAGCCTTCCTATCATCCCCTAAGAAGACATCACCACAATCGTATTTCTCATACTCGCAGAACCACTCTCTATGGGGAATGAAGTGAAAGGATGCACCTGAGTCAATCAACCATGCCTCATGATCTACATGTGTACTTGAAGAAGCCATGTACATATCCCCACCTTCATCTGTGGTGGTTTTCTCCTCTGCAGAAGGAGCATCATCAGATCCCTTTACTTTATCAGGAGCTTTATATTTACATTCCCTTTTGTAGTGTCCTTCCTTTCTGCATTTCTAGTACACCACCTTTACAAGTTTTCTTGGAGATTTAGATCTCCCTCTAGATTTAGATCTCCCACTTGATGACTTATTTTTGTTTTTGTTCTGAGACCGTCCTCGTACAGACAATGCATAACCATTCTGGCTCTCCATATTTTTACGTCTCATCTCTTCCGTCAGCAAGGAAGAGACTATTTCATCAAACTGCAAGGTAGTTGCATTGCTACCTATTGCAATAACCAGACTATACCACGAATCTGGTAGAAAACACAACAAATTGATGCACGTATCCTCATCTGAAGTTTTAATATCAACAGAGGCTAACTAACTTACCACAATATTAAATGCGTTCAGATGCTCTGTCACCGAGTCTCCATCTTTCATTCTCAAGTTATACAACTTTTTCCACATGAACAGTTTATTCACTAGAGACTTATATTGGTACAAAGTCCCTAACTTGTCCCACAAAGCCTTCGCCATAGCTTCCCATGATACATTTAGCAATACTGAATCTGAGACACACAATCGTATTGTACTCTTTTCCTTCTAATCCAATTTCTTCCATTCTTCATCAGACACTCCCGTTGGTTTATTACCCATATCTACAACGATCCATTGATCTTTATCCACCAACAAATCCTCCATCTTGAGTTTCCACAACTCAAAACACTGACCATTAAATTTTTCAATCTCTATCTTTCCACTGCTCGCCATCTTCTTTCACCACTAGAATCGATCTCGCAAATCTCCCACTAAACAGGATCTACCACAGGCCTGAGTGAAACCCCTTAGCAACAAAGGCGTCCCCTTGAAGCCAAAATAGCTCTGATACCAAATGTAGGTTTTAACCCCATACAAAAATTACCTGCATATGAATTCTAAAACACAGAAAATAAACAATGAAAGAGCATAACACATAAAACATATATACACAGAGATTTTCCCCTGGATCCCAAAACTGGGACTACCAGCGTGATGTTTCATTATGTTCCTTTGAATGTTATAATACATATTTATACATGACGAAGCATCCAATACCATGGACCGAAAACCATCGCGTCCAATACCATGTGCGAAAATCATGCACAAAACCATAGGTGGGTCCATCCAACCTGGCATAGGGTCCAAAACCAAAATTTTCAAGGGCGCTACAACGGACCCCATAAAGTGGGGTTACAGGTATGCCTCAAATCCCCTGTGACCCACCCCCCCCCCCCCAAATCCCCCCTGTTAACTACATGGGCTAGTCATGGAAATATGATAACACAACACAACACTTTCCAATTGCAAGAGAAGATAAAGAAGATTTATGACCACAAAACCAAAGCACAAAAGTTTCAGCTGGAAGATGTGCTACGGTGGGATGCACGGAACGAGGAAAAATGAAAGCATAGTAAGTTTGACAATTTATAGAAAGGACTGTATAAAATCTCAGCTTATCGGGGACATAATGCATTTTTGTTCAAGGAAATGGATGGTCAGGATTGTTCAGGAGGGCGAGTGAATGGTAGGCTCCTAAAGCACTACTACTTTTAAGGTTGTTCTCTAGAGTTACTCCACCTTCATTGTATATACCAGCTTGATTTTCATTGCAATTTTTCAAGTACACTGTCATTTGAGATTGGAGCCCGAAGTGAAGGCTATAAAGTTTGAATGATTAGTGTCAATTTTATTTGATTTCGTTTCTAAGTCAAGTTTAGAGTCGGTTTGGTTGTGAGTCAGTTTTCAATTTGTATTGAGTCATTTTTCACTTTTTGTTTTGACCGTATTGCCCAATAGATGAGGAATTTGGTCTACGGTGTTCTTGACACCTCCAAGGAGATGCCATTCCCAATAAGGCCAATGTTAGTGTCAGTATCTACATACTTCCATTAGGGATCAAAATTTTCTCTTTGCATTATCATTTTAAGGGTCCCATACTGAAAATTTTACATCATTCCATTAGGTCATGTAAAACTGATCCACTAATGGTTTTCTTCTCTTATGGAATTCCAATTTCTCCCTCATAGAGTGTACTTAATGATCCTTCTTCAGGTTATCTTCAATTATGGTTTCATGGTCAATATCGCAATCATGTTTCATTAGGTCATAGGGCATGTTTTCCTTAAGTCTTAGGGTTTCATCACCAAGGTTAAGATGCCTAATTTTAAAGTGAAAATAAAGGTCCACAAGGGTATGAGGATGATGAATAAGTCAAACATGATGGCTTGTAGGTCATAGCCAATGAAAAATTATCTTTTAACCTAATGTAATTCTCACGTCAAAAACATGTTTTTGAGGTGAAAAAAAAGTATTTTGAGTTTATTTGTATTTCATATGTAATTTTAAGTCACTATATGTAATAACTGATCCCAGCTACACCAGAGCATCTCTCCTTGCTGCAAGACAAAGAAACACTGCAAAAATCAGTTCAAGTTGAGCATTTATCCACCTACAAAGACACAAAGAAGAAAAGGAATTAAAACGGAGTTTTGGGAAGGACAAGAAACATTAGAAAGTGGGTTTTTCAAATGAAACATCAAAATCTACTCATATTTAAGCTCCCACATTTCATTTCTAAGTTCATTATTCTCACTGGCAAGCAAGGAGTCAACAAAAGTGAGAAGAAGAGTAAGCTTGACTGATTTTGGGGCAAAGGGAGGGTGGCATTGCACTTCTGAAGAAGTGGAGCAGTGGCGCTGTGCATTGGCAGAGCGGCGTTGCGCTTCTGAGGTAGAAAAGTTGGCAGTGCACGTTGAAGGCTTGACACTTTGCATCTGGTAGAAATTCGCAATGTAAATTTACGCTGGTGCTGCGCTTCCAGGGTGGCGCCACACGTTTGGGCATTGGCACTGCACGTTGAGCAGGAAGGCTAGAAAAGCCTCAAAACTTCCAACAAACCTCAAATTTCTCTCTCTTTCCATCATTGCAAGTAAGTTGACATCCCTCACTTCAGTTTTGGTTTGCAAATCAAACATCCTAAGCATCATTTTCCATGTTAAATATGAAACCCTAAATTTCCCTAGTGATGCCTAAAACCCTAAACTATCATTGTTCCTCCTATCACTCACTACAGCTCTAAACCCTATCCCTATTTCCCTATCCCCTATCCCTTTATCCCTTTATCCCTATTCCATATTTCCCCATCCCTTTTATCCCTCTTTCCCAAGGGAAATTTCTCAAAACAAGCCCTCCCTCTCATTTCCTACTCCTTCATTCATTTCCTAGCCACAAGCTCATCTCCCATCCCCTCATTCCTAAAAACATTGTCACTCATTCCCTTCATACACCTCAATCTTGCAAACATGGACCAAGAGGACTGAGACTATGAGGAGGAGGAAAAGAAGGGAGGCAGGATTATCAGAGAAGAGCCATCAAACCTTAGGGAATTGGAGGCCTCTCAGTTGGCTGTCACATGTTTTAGATATCTTGGCTGCTATGAGTTTTATGAGAAGGTAGAGAGAGTTCAATACCACCTGGAGCTCACCAAACTCTTTGTATCTCATCTTCAGGACAACAGAGTAACTCTTGCTGGGGTAACTTTCATAGTGTCATCTTCCATCATTTCATATGCCACCAAGATTCCAAATGTAGGGGAGAACTGGTACGAGGCCCAGGACTTGGATGAACACTACTATGAGCCTTATATCAAGATCATTATGCTTCATCATCTCAGTCTCCTCAACATCTCTTGGGAGAGCTTTATTTCTCATGATATGTTCAGGGGTCCTCAAAATCCTCGACCAGTCTCTCAAGAAGCAGGAGGACCTTCTAGTAGTGTTCAGGTGAATAAGGAGGCCAAGGAGAATAGAACTGCTGAGGTGCCCATTTACATGACCTATCATAGGGGCACTAGGAGATTATTTGCAGCCGATAGGCAAGTGTTTTCTCCACGGGAGGTAGAAGGGACCTTGCCTTCTTCATCAGCTCATAGGCAAATGCTAGCTCCACAGGATGTGGAAGGGGCTTTGCCTTCTTCATCGACATAGAAAGTACAAGTGAAGTAGCTACACAAAGGGAAGGAAAAGATGCCATAGTAGAGTCTTGATGATGAGTAGGAAAGGGACTTTGACTTGACTGAGAATGATGAGCCGGAGCAGCGGTATACCCATCATGGAGTTGAAATCATTGACTTAGAGGCTCAGGACGAAGAAACCGTCAAAGACATCATCATACAAGAAAGGTAAGCTCAAGTACAAGATTTGGTAGACAATTTGGAGAGGGCCAAATATGTCATCACATATTTGGAGCAAGAAAACAAGCAATTGAGTGACAAACAAGCCCTCATGGAGCTAGAAATGCTCAAGATGAAACGACAAAGTGGTAAAGAGGCACAAATCACTTTAACTCCTATTGATAAAGAGATTGAATATGATAGGGAGACTTGGATTGAGAGGGTCAACTTGCACCATGAGAATCTACTAGAGAAGGCTAACAGAGACAGTCAGATGATCAAACACATGGCCTATCATTACAGGACCCAAAACAAGATTTGCAATATGAGGGTTAAGAAAATGAAAACTAGGATAATGTAGGCCTTGAAAGGAAAAAGGGAGGAGGATAGGCTTAGGATTCTTGCTGAATCTTCCTTGGCTAATCATGACACTTGATGATGGTGCTTCTCACCAATTTTGGGAAACTTTGGAGGAAAATTTGTCACTTGCAAACTTTTGAAATTCTACACACAAGAAAATGGCGTACGCTTTTCCTAGGGGCACTAAATTAATACATTGTTTACATTTTTGGATTCAGAGTGATGAGGACATGCACCCTAGCAAGTTTCAAATTTTTTGGGGCAGAATTGGTCCACCAAAAGGTCAAAAAACACCCTAAAAATGACCTTTCTGCCACTTTTTGGACACACAGAAGCAGCCTTGGGAGAATCCAGTTTTGAGGGGGCAAATGAGCTTCAAATGCAGAAATTCCATTTGTTTTGGAAATTCAACTTGAATACCTTTCCAATGAGCTATCATGGGTGCAATTTGGATGCCGAGCAAACCTCCAAAAGGGACTTGAAATCGGTGCTACGCGTAGGGTAGATTTTTCTCAGGAGGCATATTTTTCCAGATTTTGACTAAGTTCTTAGATTCTCTCTCATGGATGATGATTAACCATTGTAAATGATGACATGGCATGTAATTATGATATATAAATAATAATAGAGGGTATATTCATTGCCTTAGAAGTTAGTTTGAGCTCAAATGAATCAGTTTTTCACTTTTAGAGGCAAGTTGTTGATGATGCCTATATTCCTGTTTCTTATTCGGTATTAGTTAGATTAGCTCCTCATCTTAGGGATTCGACCCCTGAGGATGGGAGGAGGCTGAATTAATGTCTATATCTTCTTCTTCTTTCCCATTGTAAATGGTTTGACTCAGCTGGATGCTAAGAACTTGATTGTACACCTTTATAAGCAGTTTGGCAAGAGATTGATTAGAATTGCAACTATTTTTATGGGATCCATGTGGTATGAGTTTTAGTATAGCTTCTTCTTTTGTAATCATATGTTAATGTTTTTTCTATGCTTCTTTAATTATTTCATTTCTTCTAGTTGAATTTTTTCAAGTTGATAGGCAGAATTCATTGCATCAGTGCTCTGCCTTGGGAAACCATTCACCATTTCATGTTTTCTAAAGTCTAGGAAGGATCCATGGTTTCACATGCCTTTCTTAGCTTCTCACCAGTATAAAACATCTCACCCCATCAAGCTATTGAGTGTTAAAGCCTATGCCTACCTTGCCCCATTAAACACCCTGCAATTCTGACCTAGTTCCCTAGACCTAAATTGTCCAGCTGTCTGATCCAGCAAAAACCCTTCAAAATCCAATCAAAACATTGTGCTACTATACCTAGCATAAAATCCTTTACCTGATCTAGTCATCTTGGCTGATATCCTTACGGAGGGAACCCTCTCCTGACCTACTAGGGCTAGCTACCTGGTTAAGCGTGGTTTGTGGTTACCCTGGCATTGCCTTCCTTGAGCCTGAGGTTCAATCCAGGTGATAACATAGTGGCAACCATACTAGGCATGAAAGACTAATCACCCCGGTAATATCTTTCATTTTAATTCTTAAGCTTATGGATGATGAGTTTTAGAATTTACTAGGCTGAATTGGAAAGTTGTAAAGAAATATATAAAACTTAGAAATTTGAGCACACTGGCTTCAAGAAAGTACACTAGGGCCAATCCCGATCCCAATCCCACCCTAGTAGTGGATAATCCTAACCCGACTTAAAGAAGACTCAAAAGACAAGAAACTTCAGTCAGTCCCGTACCTTCAATAAGAGTAGATTTATGCCCTGATGAGTGGTTGTTTTTAGAAGATCTCCCCTTCAATTTGGCATTTGACCTTTCCCTATTCAGAGCCAGGTCTGAAAGTGCACTTGATGATATAGTTCTAGATCTAGAGTTTATTGCAGATCTCGAAGTCCAAATGTCAAACCGGTCAATTGATGAATATATCCTAAATTCCCCTCAATCATCCCTCACTACCACTAAGATCCCTGAGTTTTCTGAACTGGTGTCTATTACCCTTAGTTCATCATTATTCCCTTCAACCTCTGAAGTTCACTCCAAATCTCCATTCATACCTACACTTCCCCATCAACCTATCATTCCCCATCAATCACCGATTACTCCCAGTTCTCCATCGACTGCTCCATCAACACTAGTAGCCCAATCCTTGTTTTAAATCCACCTCGAGTTATGGATGCCCAGTATGCACCCCTTGTTTTACCTCAGAATCTTGGTGCCATGCCCACTAATTTTCAAACCAAGATACCTTTATTTGATGCCACTCAAACCATTACAGCTCAGCAACATGTTGATAGAATGGATGATTTCTTTGACCTCCATGAAGTAGAAATTGGAGATGTGTCGATGAGATTGTTTGTACAAAGCTTTGGAGGTGAAGTTCAAAAATGGTTCAGAGCTTTACAAACAGCTTCTATCACCACTTTACCAATCCTTCATAGGCAATTCTTGGATCGGTGGGAGGTGAAGAAGAATCCACTTCAGATTTTTTCCGATAATGAGAACATCAAAAGAAATACCAACGATAGTGTGCAAGACTATTATGTGAGGTTTAATGCAGTATACAATGCTATTCAGGCCAACATTAAGCCACTGGAGGGATTAGCTTTGCTCAAATTTCCAGATGGGTTCATTGCTGATATGGCATATCAGTTGCGGGAATGAGATCCTACCACACTAGAAGACATGTAAAAGAACGCAGTGAGTAAAGAAGTAAACTTTCTTGCCAAAAGAGCAAGAATGTGATCAGAGAAAAGAGTGACCATAAAAGAAGAAGCGTCTACTTCAGATGTATAGATGGATACATTTATTCGAATAGTGGAGAGGATGGTTGACCAGTTAACCATTAGTGATAGACCTGAACCAACAATTAGAAATCCAAATTTTAAAGGACAACAGCCCAAATTCTGAATCAAGCAGAGAGAACAAAAGGCCCCAGAACAACCAGCGCAACAACAGGAGATCAGAACTCCCTTACAGCAGAATTATGTTCAAGGTATGGAAGAAGTAGATGAAAAAGATCTGGTAATTGAAACAAATCACTTTTTCACTGTTGGTAGTATGCCTATATTTCTGACTGAAGATGAAGAATATGAAGAAGTTTCAGACATACAAAGGGATGAAGATTAAATCTTAGCAAATGATGTGGCTTTGGAGGCTGAATCTGATGATTATCAAAGTGGTTATATGAATGTTTTGTCTTCACAGTAGAGGCGATACTCTTTAAGGAGCGGAGATGTACTGATCAATCCCATTCAAAAAAGAATGGATGTTGCAATCCAAGAATGATTCCTCAAACATTCAGAAGAAAGAGAAAGATATTGCTGATCTAAGTCCCAACAAAGTACCATCGACAAGTATCACTCCAAACAATAAGAAAAATCAGCAAAAAGATAGTGCAGCAAAAGAGCAAGTAGATAAGAAGGACATTGGTGTCGAAGAGGTAGAAAAAGTTTCCTCTTTTAATTTAGAAAGTGAAATTGCTAAATTGAAAATGTCCATTCCTTTGACTGAGCTGGTTAAGAATAGAAAGTATAAACACCATGTATCTACAATTTTCCAAATTGATCCTTTGCCAGACATGCTGAATGTCGAAGATGATCATCCTGAACTCATTTTTGGCCTAGCCGTAGAAGGTTAGCCCGAAGATAGTGAGGTCCCTCCCTTTTATCTAAGTCTTAGACTGCATGAGTACATTCTCTATAATGCTATGTTAGATTCCGGAGCTTCACATTATTTGATGCCTAAAGCCATTATGGAAAAGTTGGGCCTAGATATCACCTATAAATATCATGATTTGTACTCTTTCGACTCTAGTAGATTTCATTGCATTGGTCTTATCAAAGATCTAGTGGTTTGTTTAGATCAAATCCCAGCCAAAAATGTTTTGATGGATGTTGTAGTTGCTGATATACCGCCTTGATTTGGTATGCTCTTATCTAGATCGTGGGGTGCTAAACTCAAAGGAACTTTACAACTTGACTTCTCTTATGCTACCATCCCTGTTTTCGGTCAATTGAGGAAGTTGTACTGGGAAAAGAAAATGAAGTACATGATCACTAATAAAGAGAACCCTGTGAATCATCCAATAAATGTTGTACATACTGATTTAGAGTCCTTTGTTTTGTACTCTGATAGTGGATTGAATGATGTAGATATTCAGCTTGTAGAAGTAGATGATGTACTAGAAATTTCTGATAATTTTAGAGCAATTCTTAATCAAGAAAAAGAAAAAATAGCAAGTTCTTCTGAGGAGCCTACACAATAGTAAAATGTTAGCGAAGAGCAGAAAAATGAAGTAATAAGCCAAGGTAAGGTAGAGAAGGAAACAAAATTTCAGCATCTAGAAGATGAAACCAGTCTTTGGAGCATGGACTTCGATGGCATTGTGGGTACGGACAGTGTTGGTATTGGAATTTGGATTTGAAGCCCTGCTTTCCAACCTGCCAAAGTTCCAAGTAATGTTAGAGTATGTTCCTACAAGTTAGCTTTTGATTGCTCTAATAATGAAGCAGAGTATGAGGCTTTGATTACAGGTCTTAAAATCTTGAAGAAGCTCAATGCGAAAAGGATTTCAGTTTATGGAGATTCAGAGCTGGCAATTAAACAGGTAAAGGGAGAATATCAAGCAAAGTATGTGCAGATGTGGGCCTATAGAAATGCATTTCTGGATATTTTGAGTATGTTTCCTGAATATACCTTGACAGTAGTACCCCGAACTCAAAACATCATTGCAGATTCACTCGCCACTGTGGCCAACAATTTGAAGATTCCAATGAATTCTAACAACAAATTTTAAATTCATGTCACACATAGACATGTTGTTCCTGATAACGTGAGGTATTGGCAAGTGTTTTGGGATGATAATGAAATTAATGCCTTTTTTCATAATGAAGGAAAGTTTAGGAATGCTTCCATTGATCATGATTGTGATTCCGATGAACACGATCTTGAGGTAAATCAGATGGAGGTTTTATATTGAAGGATAACATTATTCCTAGAGGTCTCATACCTTTAGAGGAGCTTTTCGATCAGGATGATGTGGCAAGAAAATCGACATTGATTCCTACGGACAAAGGAGTTGAAGATGTAAATCTTGGAATAGCTAACAAGCCCAAGATTGTAAAGTTATCAAAAGAATTGTCTCCCAAAGTAAAGGCTAAGTATGTTAAATTACTTTCTGAACTTTCTGATGTCTTTGCTTGGGATTATTTAGATTTGAAGGTGTATGACAAGGATATCATTTAGCATACTATTCCTATCAAGCCGGATCAAAAGCCCTTTAGAAAGAAGTTTATAAGGAACAATCCAAAGCTGTTGCCATCCATCAAGAAAGAGGTAAATATACTATTTAAAGCCGACATCATTGTTCCAATTAGATTTTCTGATTGGATTTCAAATTTGGTCTCAGTACGAAAGAAGACCAGAGAAATAAGATTGTGCATAGATTTCCATAACCTCAACAAAGTATCCTTAAAGGATAATTACCCACTTCCTATGATGGACCATATTCTACAAAGAGTAGTTGGGGCATCACGGATGTCATTACTTGATGGTTACTCATGCTATAATCAAATCTTGGTGCATGAAAATACCAAGACAACATTACCTTGACAACACCTTGGGGAACTTTTTAGTGTTCCAAAATGCCATTTGGATTGAAGAATGTCGGAGCCACTTTTCAGTGGGCGATGGACATAGATTTTGCTAATGAGTAGGATGTTTTCTTGGTTGTTTATTTAGATGATTTGACATTATTTTTTGGTTCTGATGATGAACATTTGCACCACTTGAGGATTTTCTTTTAGAAATGTAGGAAGTTTGGTATTTCTCTAAACCCGAAGAAGAGTCTTTTTGCCATGGATGAGGGTAAAATCCTTGGTCATATCATTTCTAAAGATAGTATTCACATTGATCCTTCAAGGGTGGAGGCAATCCAGCACATAGAATTTCCACACATCAAGAAGGAGATTCAAGCTTTCAGTGGTAAGATGAATTTCTTACGCAGATTTATACCCAATTTCGCTGAGCATTTACATGAAATAACTAACATGTTGAAGAAGGATAGCATGGTGAAATGGACCGAGGATGCCATGAATTCATTCAACTTGGAAAAGCTTGCTTTAACCACGGCCCCAATCTTGATTAGTCCTAATTACACTCATGATTTTATTATCTTTTCATTTGCATATGAGCACACCATGGCTGCAGTGTTGATGCAAAACAGAGATCAGGTGGAGCAACCCATTGCTTTTTTCAGTAGGACTATTCAAGATGCTTCCTTGTGGTACAATATCATTGAAAAACAAGCACTGGCTCTGATAAAGGCATTGAAGGATTTTATAGTATACATTCTGCATTCACATACTATAGCATATATTCCTAATGCAGTAGTCAAGGATGTTCTCATGCAAACTGATCCGGAGGGAAGAAGAGGTAAGTGGATAGCAGCGATGTTGGAGTATGACCTTGAGATTAAGCCTACCAAACTGATCAGAGGACAAGGCTTGGCAAAGCTGATGGAAGAACAAACTTTTCATGCTCTTGACATAAATCTTATCACAGCAATGTTAGAGGATGAAGATGGTGGCTCACTCATTCAGGTATCAGAAATGTTTCTCAATTCACCTTGGTATTCTGATATAGTTTATGTTCTTCAACATCTTTCGCCACCTCCTGGAATGTCAAGAAGTAAAGGTAGATCACTTAAACTCAAGTCCGCAAGATTCTGCATTTTAAATAGTGCTCTCTATTGGAAAGGTCGAGGAGGAGTTATTCTTAATTGTTTGGTTGAAGATGAAGCTCAGCAAGTAATGAATTATTTTCATAGAGGTGATTGTGGTTGTCATTTGTTTTGGAAAACAACAGCTAACAAAATGTTGAGAGTAGGATATTATTGGCCGACTTTGTTTTTAGATTTGTATAAGATAGTGATGTGCTACCATGAATGCCAAGTTTTTCAAGGAAAAAAAAAGTTTCTTCCGCATCCTTTGAAACCAGTCGAAGTAAATGCACCTTTCCAGTAGTGGGGACTTGATTTCATAGGGGAAATCCATCCTACATCATCAACACAACACAAATGGATCTTGACAGCTACTGATTACTTCACCAAGTGGATTGAGGCGATTCTGACAAGGCACGCCATGAATACGGTAGTTATCCAATTTTTAGACTCTAATATCTTGTCTCATTTTGGGTGCCCTCATAAGATTATAACAGATAATGTAGTAGCATTTAATTCCAAGAAGATGGTTAAGTTTTGCAACAAGTACAATATTACATTGGGTCATTCCACGGCATACTACCCGCAAGGCAATGGATTGGCTAAATCATCAAATAAGTCCTTGGCGAACATTATCAAGAAAATGTTGGATGCAAATAAGAATAATTGGCATCAAAAGCTCGTTAATGCCTTGTGGTCCGACATAGTGAGTAACAAGAAATCCTTAGGTATGTCACCTTTTGAGTTGGTTTATGGTACTGATACAGTATTTGCTACCTCACTTGCAGTCTCAGTCATGAGATTGTTACAGGAAGCTGGAAGCGAAGAGGATGATATCAACAAAGAATTAATCAAATGATTCACCTTCAACAAACAAGGGAAGAGGTTTCCCAAAACACTTTCCAGTTGCAAGAGAAGATAAAGAAGATTTATGAGCGCAAAACCAAAGCAGAAAAGATTCAGCTGGAAGATGTAGTGCTGCGGTGGGATGCACGGAATGAGGAAAAAGGAAAGCATGGTAAGTTTGACAATTTATGGAAAGGACCGTACAAAATATCAGCTTATTGGGGACATAATTCATTTTTGTTGAAGGAAATGGATGGTCAGGATTGTTCAGGAGGGCTAGCGAATGGTATGCTCCTGAAGCACTACTACTTTTGAGGTTGTTCCCTAAAGTTACTTCACCTTCATTATATATACCAGTTTGATTTTCATTGCAATTTTTCAAGTACCTATCATCTAAACTTGGGGCCTGAAGTGAAGGCAATAAAGTTTGAATTATTAGTTTCAAGTTTGGTTGATTTGGTTTCTAAGTAAAGTTTAGAGTCGGTTTGGTTGTGAGTCAGTTTTCAGTTTGTATTGAGTCATTTTTCACTTTTTGTTTTAACCGTATTGCCCAATGGATGAGGCACTTGGTCTACAGTGTTCTTGACACCTCCAAGGAGCTGCCATCCCCAATAAGGCCAATGTTAGTGTTAGTATCTGCATACTTCCATCAAGGATCAAAATTTTCTCTTTGCATTATCATTTTAGGGGTCCCATACTGAAAATTTTACATCATTCCATTAGGTCATGTCAAACTGATCCATTGATGGTTGTCTTCTCTTCTGGAAGTCTAATTTCTCCCTCATAGAGTGTACTTGCTAACCCTTCTTCAGGTTATCTTCAGTTATGGTTTCATGGTCAATATTGCAATCATGTTTCATTAGGTCATAGGGCATGTTTTCATTAGGTCTTAGGGTTTCATCACCAAGGTTAAGATGCTTGATTTTAAAGTGAAAATAAAGGTCAGCAAGGGTATGATGATGATGAATAAGTCAAACATGATGGCTTGTAGTTCATAGCCAATGAAAAATTATCTTTTAACATAATGCAATTTTCACCTCAGAAACATGTTTTTCAAGTGAAAAAAAAGTATTTTGAGTTTATTTGTATTTCATATGTAATTTAAGTCACTATATGTAATAACTGATCCCAGCTACACCAGAGCATCTCTCCTTGCTGCAAGACAAAGAAACACTGCAAAAATTAGTTCAAGTTGAGCATTTATCCACCTGCAAAGACACAAAGAAGAAAAGGCATTAAAACAGAGTTTTGAGAAGGACAAGAAACATTAGAAAGTGGGTTTTCAAATGAAAAATGAAAATCTACTCATATTTAAGCTCCCGCATTTCATTTCTAAGTTCAATATTCTCATTGGCAAGCAAGGAGTCAAAAAAAGTGAGAAGAAGAATAAGCTTGAGTGAGTTTGGGGCGAAGGGGGGGTGGCCCTGTGCTTTCGGAGAAGTGGAGCAGTGGCGCTACGCGTTGGCAGAGCGTCGTTGTGATTTTGAGGAAAACAGGTTGGAAGTACGCGTTGAAGGCTTGGTGCTGCATGTTGAGACTGGTATTGCATGTTTGGCAAAAATTTGTAGTGTAAATTTACACTGGCGCTGCGCTTCCAGGGTGGCGCTGCGCGTCTGGGCACCGGCACTACGCGTTGAGCAAGAAGGCTAGAAAAGCCTCAAAACTTCCAACAAACCTCAAATTTCTCTCTCTTTCCATCATTGCAAGTAAGTTGACATCCCTCACTTTAGTTTTGGTTTGCAAATCAAACATCTTAAGCATCATTTTCCATGTTAAATATGAAACCCTAAATTTCCCTAGTGATGCCTAAAACCCTAAACTATCATTGTTCCTCCTATCACTCACTACAACTCTAAACCCTATCCCTATTTCCCTATCCCCTATCCCTTTATCCCTATTCCATATTTCCCCATCCCTTTCATCCCTCTTTCCCAAGTGAAATTTCTCAAAACAAACCCTCGCTCTCATTTACTACTCCTTCATTCATTTCCTAGCCACAAGCTCATCTCCCATCCCCTCATCCCTAAAAACATTATCACTCATTCCCTTCATACATGTCAATCTTGTAAACATGGACCAAGAGGACCGAGACTATGAGGAGGAGGAAAACACAGGCAGTGGCACCTCAATAGACAGAGCTAGGCAACAAAGAAAACCACACAAGGGATGTAGGATTATCAGAGAAGAGCCATCAAACCTTAGGGAATTGGAGGCCTCTCAGTTGGTTGTCACATGTTTCAGATATCTTGGCTTCTATGATTTTTATGAGCAGGTCGAGAGAGTTCAATACCACCCAGAGCTCACCAGACTCTTTGTAGCTCATCTTCACGACAACAGGGTAACTCCTACTGGGGTAACTTTCATAGTTTCACCTTTCATCATTTCAGATGCCACTAGGATTCGGAATGTAGGGGAGAATTGGTACAAGGCCCAAGACCTGGATGAACACTACTATGAGCCTTATATCAAACCCCAGCAGAGAAATGAGGGGAAGAGACTTTC
This sequence comes from Pinus tabuliformis, assembly GCA_031772625.1. Lineage (NCBI taxonomy): Eukaryota > Viridiplantae > Streptophyta > Pinopsida > Pinales > Pinaceae > Pinus > Pinus tabuliformis. The sequence continues at coordinate 37,688,709 of CM062816.1, forward strand.
TCCTTTCAGATTTATCAAAGACAAATATGTCCCCATGATGAAAATCAACATGAAGTACTTCACTTGTGAGGGCAGACTCTCCAAGCTGTACACCTATCACATTAGGCTCCTCATGCATTTTACCAGGGTGAGGATGTTAAACCTCTCGTACTTCTTGTTCAGGAATATTGAGAAGATGGCTCATTTTGTCCAGAAGAAGCCATACCCTCAGCAGATGAGCAACCTCTATCACTATTCCCTGATCAAGATCATTGTGCTTCATCATCTCAGTCTCCTCAACATCTCTTGGGAGACCTTTATTTCTCATGATATCTTCAGGGATCCTCAAATTCCTCCACTAGTGTCTCAAGAAGTAGGAGGACCTTCTAGTAGTGTTCAGGTGAATGAGGCCAAGGAGACTAGAACTGCTGAGGTGCCCATTTACATGACCTATCAGAGGGGCACTAGGAGATTATTTGTAGCTGATAGGCAAGTGTTTTCTCCACGGGAGGTGTAAGGCACCTTGCCTTCTTCATCACCTCATAAATGCTAGCTCCACAGGATGTGGAAGGGGCTTTGACTTCTTCATCGACACAACAGGTATAGGTTTGGTAGTTACACAAAGGGAAGGAAAAGATGCCAGAGCAGAGCCTCGATGATGAGAAGGAAAGGGACTTTGACTTGACTAAGCATGATGAGTCGGAGCAGCGGTATACCCATCATGGAGTTGAAATCATTGACTTAGAGGCTCAGGATGAAGAAACCATCAAAGACATCATCATACAAGGAAGGAAGCTCAAGTACAAGATTTGGTGAACAATTTGGAGAGGGCTAAATATGTCATCACATATTTGGAGCAATAAAACAATCGATGGAGTGATAAACAAGTCCTCATGGAGTTGGAAATGCTCAAGATGAAATGACAAAGTGGCAAAGAGGCACAAGTCACTTTGAATCCTATTGAGAAAGAGATTGAAGACAATAGGGAGACTTTGCTTGAGAGGGTAAACTTGCACCTTGAGAAGCTGCTACAGAAGACCAATAGAGACAATAAAATGATCAGACACATGAACTATCATTACAGAACCCGAAATAAGATTTACAATATGAGGGTCAAGAAAATGAAAACTAGGCTAAGATGGGCCTTGAAAGGTAAAATGGAGGAGGATAGGCTTAGGATGATTGCTGAAGCTTCCTTGAATCATCAGGACACTTGATGATGGTGCTTATCACTAATTTTGGGCAACTTTGGAGGAAATTTTGTCACTTGAAAATTTTTTAAATTCTACACACAGAAAAATGGCCTAAATGCACAACGCCACCAGCGCTGCACTTTTCTAGGGGCACTTAATGAAGAAATAGTTTACATTTTTGGATTAAGAGTGATGAGGACATGCACCCTAGCAAGTTCCAAAGTTTTTTGGGCAAAACTGGTTCATCAAAAGGTCAAAAGACACCCTAAAAATGACCTTTCTACCACTTTTTGGACAGACATAAGCAACTTTGGGAGAATCACATTTTTAGGGGTCAAATGAGATTCAAATGAAAAAATTCCAGGTGTTTTGGAATGTAGACTTGAAGAGCATTCAATTTTCTATCATGGGCACAATTTGGATTCTAGGAAGCCCTCCAAAAGGGACATGAAAGTGGCACTGCATGTAGGGAAGATTTTGCTCCAGAGGCATATTTTTCCAGCTTTTGACTAGGTTCTTGGATTCTCTCTCTTAGATGATGATTCACCATTGTAAACGAAGACATGGAATTTAATTATGATAGATAAATAGTAACAGAGGGTAGATTCATTGCCTTAGAAGTTAGTTTGAGATCAAATGAATCAGTTTTTCACTTTTAGAGGCAAGTTGTTGATGATGCCTATATTCCTGTTTCTTATTCAGTATTAGTTAGATTAGCTCCTCATCTTAGGTATTTGACCCCTAAGGATGGGAGGAGGTTGAATTCATGCCTATATCTTCTTCTTCTTTCTCATTGTAAAGGGTTGGACTTAAATGGATGCTTAGACCTTGATTGTACACCTTTGTAAGCAGTTTGGAAGGAGATTAATAAGAATTGCAGCTATTTTTATGGGATCCATGTGGTATGAGTTTGAGTATAGTTTCTTCTTCTGTAATCATATGTTAATGTGTTTTGTATTCTTCTTTAATCATTTCATTGCTTCTAGTTGAATGTTTTCAAGTTGATAGGTGGAATTCATTGCATCAGTGCTCTGCCTTGGGAAACCATTCACCATTTCATGTTTTCTACAGTCTAGGAAGGATCCATGGTTTCATATGCCTTTCTTAGATTCTCACCATTCTAAAACATCTGAACCCATCAAGCTCTTGAGAGCTAAATCATATGCCTACCTTGCCCCATTGAACACCCTACAATACTGACCTAGTTCCCTAGACCTAAACTGTCTAGCTCCTCCTGATCCAGGAAAACCCCTTCAAAATCCAATCAAAACTTCGTGCTACTATACCTAGCCTAAAACCCTTTACCTGATGCAGTCATCTTGGCTTATATCCTTAAGGAGAGAGCCCTCTCCCGACCTAGTAGGGCTAGCTACTTGGCTAAGCGTGGTTTTTGGTTACCCTGGCATTGTCTTCCTTCAGCCTAAGGTTCAATCCAAGTGATAACATCCTCCATCTCTTCCAACATATCTGGCCCTAGTAACAGCTTATCCTCCAACCCACTCCAACTTAAAGGTTTCCTGCACATGCGTCCATATAAAACCTTAAAGGGACTCATCTGAAGGGATGCATGGTACCCGTTGTTATAGGAAAACTCCACCAGGTGTAAATAATATTCCCATTTAGTGGGCTGCTACATTACATATGTTCCCAACATGTCTTCAACAACTTGATTCACTTGCTCAGTCTTCCCATCTGTTTGCGGATGGTAAGATGTACTAAAGTGCAGTTGTGTGCCCAATCCTTCAAAGAGGGATTTCTAGAAGGCCAATGTAAATTTTGCATCTCAATCGGAAATAACCATCTTTGGATTCCGTGCAGTTTAAAAATGTTCTACATAAAAATATTATCTATTTGGACTGCTCCATAAGTTGATTGAACAAGTATGAAATGAGCAGGTTTTCTCAATTTTTCCACCACCACCATGATGGAGTCATTTTGCTTTCTTGATTTAGGCAGCCTTGTAATGAAGTCAATAGATATGGTTTCCAATTTCCATTCTGGGATAGGTAGAGGGTGAAGTAACCCTGCTGGATGTTGGTGCTCAACTTTCACTTGCTGGCATTCCAACCACTTGGCTAAGTATTTCACCACTTCCTTCTTCATACCAAGCCAGAAAAATTCCTTCCGCAGGGCAGAAATTATTTTCTAATACCCGGGATGGCCTACATAAGGAATCTTATGGTATTCATCAAAAATTATATTTTTAAGATGTTGTTGGTTCGGCACATATATCATTTCCCTATAAATCAACAAATTTTCTGCATTTATTTCATAACCCAATTTCTATTCATGGCTGTTAGGAATTTTTGGTTGTTGCTAGAAATGTTTATATGTTGAATCCTGCATGGTTAATTCTTGAATCTACTGAAAAAAGGTAGTTTGTGATTCACTAAAAGAAATTTCATATAAATAGTTTACCTTTCGGCTTAAAGCATCTGCCACACAATTTTCTTTTCCTTTTAAATGTTTGATTTCAAAATCGAATTCACTTAAGAAATCTGCCCAACAAGCTTACTTGGCATTTAAATTTGGTTGTTTGAAATAATTAATCAGACTATGGTGGTCAATCATCAATAGAAATTTCTTACCTAATAGGTAATGTCACCACATTTTTAAGGCATGAATGACTGCAGTCAGGTCCAAGTCATATGCTGAGTACTTTTGTTCATATTCATTGAGCTTCATAGATTCATAGGCAATCACTCTGCCTTCTTGCATTAATACACCACCCATACCTTCCTTAGTGGCATCCGTACAAACCACATATTCTTTGTTGGAATCAACAATGCTCATAATTGGTGTTGTGGTAAGAGGATGCTTGAGCTGATCAAAGCTCCTTTGACAGTCGGGATCCATTTGAAAGCTTTGCCTTTCTTTTGTAGAGAAGTAATAGAATATGCTACTCTGGAGAAACCCTCCACAAATCTCCGATAGTAACCTGCTAAGACCATAAATGATCTTATGCCGACTATATCTTTTGGTATTGGCCATTCCACAATGGTTCTTATCTTTTCCAGATCTATGGCAATTCCGTCCTTGGTGATGACATGTCACAAGTATTGGATTTTCTCCTTAAATAAATCACATTTACTGTACTTTGCGTGCAGTTGGTGTTCTCTTAGGACTTGAAGAACAATACGGAGATGTTCCTTATGTTCTTCCACATTCCAAGAATAGATTAGTATGTCATCAATAAATATTAATACAAATTTATCTAAGAACTGATGAAATATGATTTTCATGAGACACATGAAAGTTGTTGGGGTGTTAGTTAGTCCAAATGGTAGAACATGAACTCATAATGTCCATAACGCGTCCTAAAAGAAGTTTTTGCAATATCTCCCTCTTTTATTCTGATCTGATGATACCCAGAGTGGAGATCAATCTTTGAGAATACGGTTGCACCTTTCACCTGTTCAAAGAGCTCATCTATGCAGGGAAGGGGGTATTTGTTTTTAATGGTCATCTTGTTTAGCTAGCGGTAATCCATGCACATTTGCAAGGTTCCATCTTTCTTTTTAACAAATAATACCAGAGCTCCCCAAGGAGACACACTGGGACAGATATACTTCTTATCAAGAAACTCTTGGAGTTTCATTTTTAATTCTGTTAGCTTGGGTATGCTCATTCGGTAAGGTGCCCAAGAAACTGGAGCAGCTCCCGGAATTAGCTCAATAGTAAAATCTATGTCATTTTTTGGGGGTAGGCATGGTATTTCTTCAGGAAATACATCTCGAAAATTGTGTATCATGGGTATGTTCTCTAGTGATACAGATTTATCTTTAGAGTCAAAATAGCCTACTTGTATTGCATAAACTTGACAACCTTTTTTTCATGCATTTGGCTAATTGGGAGGCTGTTACTGGCCTTAATTGCAGAGGTTTCTGAACACCTTGAATTTCCTGTCTCTCTCCTACTTCATCTCGGTAGCTAATAGCTTTTGTTTTACAATTTATTAGGGACCAACACTTTTCTAACTAGTCCATGCCTATCAGAATGTCGTATGACCCTAGGGGTAACACATTCAAATCAGCTATGATAGGTTGACCATCTAATTTTAAAGGGAAATTACTTACTTTAGAAAAAACTCTTTTTTTTGCCCCTGTGGCTAGCCGTACTAACCATGGGTTTTTAAATTTAATAGCTTCTAATTTGCATCGTTCCACTACCCTGGGACTAAAGTAACTTAATGTAGCCCTGGGATCTATTAAAATAGAGCAATTCTGGTAAAAAATAGTACCTTCAAATTCAACCATAGTTGGTTGAAACTCTGCCTGATGATCTTCAAGAGCTGCATTGATCTTAGGGATGCTTCTTACCACTTCTCCCATAGTGGATGCCTCCTGAATTTGTGAGATCTGATCTGCTCCCCTGCATTGAGGGCAATTTTTGACATAATGCGGGCCTCTGCATCCCCAACACTATACAGGTGGTCTGTTAATTAATTCTGCTTCATTTCTGTCAGTTTGTTCATTTGTCCTAGTTTCTCCTGGTACCTTAAATCTGGTCTTATTCACATTCCGATTACCTTGACCTTTATATAATCCTTTGTTGTTGGTGCTCTTATTTCCCTTATGGCTGGGAATAAACTTATTTCCCTTCTTGTCTGCCCACCTTTTACTCATATCTCCCTTTGGTTTATTTTGCTGATAACAAATTCATGCTTTCCAAATGACTTCATCCATGGTTTTTGGGTTGTCAAATTCTAGCCGTTCTTTCATGAACAACAGAAGTCTACTGACAAACTACTATACTTTGGCTTTTTCTTCATGAATATAAGGAACGTAACACAATAATGATGTAAATTTTGCTATAAATTTATCCATGGTCATTTGGCCCAGGCGGAGATCATGGAACTCTTTTTATTTCTCATCATAAAATCTCTCAGTTAAATATTTTTCTTTAAAGAATTTCTGGAAGTTCTCCTAAGTTATGTTTTTCTCATTGACCCCATGGATTGTTTTTACTTCCTCCCACCACAATGTAGCTTTCCCTTGAAGCTGGAAAATGGCCATAGAAACCTTCAAATTGTAATCATAATATTACAGCTGGAAATACATGTTCATATTAATTAACCATGCTTCTGCAGCCTCTTCTTGCTCCCGAACAAAGAGAGGAGGCTTGATTTTATGAAACTCCCCTCAGAGTTCAATTTTTTGTTTCTTTTATGTCTTGTGATCAGACATGTTTCCTGATTCTTCCTCTTGGTTTTCTTCTCCTCCTTCTGTTTCCATATTTTTAGTTCAGAACTCTTGTCCCCAAGTCATGTGCCTATGCTCCGGCTTGGGGACCAGTGGCCAGTTATTCTCTCTATAGGATAGGCTTTTTATAATATTTTCTTGTTCCTACATCAATCTTTCGTTGTCTTCCCAGAGTCGAGCCATCTCACCTTTCAATTCTTGGATAGTTGTCCAAATGTCTGCATTGGGATTTTATGTATCATCACCTAGCTGCACCCAAACCTCAGGATTGCCTTCCTGAAATGATGTTGGTCCTGTTCCTAATATGAAACCATGTGGTAGATTCCCAGCTCACCTCATGCTGACTGTCTGTAGTCTCCTACATGCACAACACTGATTTTGTTATTCCTTATTCTAGAGGCCTCAGTTTTGGAACCTGAGTGCTCTGATACCATATGTAACACATCCATCTATTAAAATTTATATATAAAAAAAATCTTAATATAAGTCACCCCAAAAATACACATTTATGTTAAAAGAAACATTGTCATTATTAAAACTACTATGAATTATTTATAAGCACCAATGACAAGCTCTATTGCCATATTCATACGAAAATAAAGGATTGGATTTTAGATACTATGAATAATTTATTTGATGACTTTGGCAGGATCTGGTTGTATGCAGCATTGATTTAAATATTTATACAATCTTGTGTATTTAATCGTTTTGGTACATTGTTGGCCTATGCATTAAATGAAAACAGGCCATAGCCTTGATTCTCACCATAGGAGCGCATGTGCAATTACTGTGCTGGATGTTCGGGTCTTGGTGGCTGCCTGAAGGTCACCCATTTGTCCATATCCAAACTTTAACCTTGGGATCAGGCTCCTCCATCAACGGTTCACCATGGCTTGCTGGATCGAACGGTCCTCAGGATGTCTGTCCTTCATTTCTTGGTGGTGTGGTTTCATTCTGTCATTGTTTCGAGGGGTTATGGCTCTTCTCTATTCTTCGGTGTTTGTTTCCGCCTACAGTCCTAGTTAACTGGATTATTCACTCTGCGTTTCAACATCTTGGTAATAATCTAATGGTCCTGAAGTCGCTTCAATGCCCTGGGACTCAATATGCGGTGGCAGGGTTTGCAACATCCTTTCCAAAGGTAAGAGTTTAAGGTTTTACCCATATAATCACCTTTGTTTATTAGGGTTAGTATTATTATTAGTCTCTGTTTCTTTTGCATATTATAACACAAACTTCTCTGCTATGGTGTGAGGTTTGGTTCCCAGAACAGGAGTTTCGGCTTGGCACTGTGGAAAAACCCTCCTACCAGCTTCATCGTTTGTGACGAGCTTCGGGTATTATAACTTACTTCAGATCTTTCTAGGGCAGGGTTTTATGACCAGGCTACCAAGTCTAAATGACCGTGATATTAGTTCTAGATAGATTTTTCGAGGCTGCTGGAGCCGTGGCTCCACTGTTATTTTTTTTCTTGTTTTAGTATTTTGTTTGAGGCTTTAAAAACCTTACGGCTTCGGCCAAATGTTGAAGGTTTTGGCATTGTGTTCAGGCCGCCATCCATGGTAATATACAAACATTTTGGAACATTTTAAAATGCATGAATGGAGCTTATTGATACGGAATTTCTTATTGAGACGAGGGTTTTCATAATTTAATTGCAGAGTTTCAGATTTTTTTCCATGTTTATTCAAACGCTGAGTTTGGAAACTGAGAGTTATCCTTTCTCAATTTATTTAGAGTATTTGGTTTACGCTTTCGTTCTATACAGAGTTTTATTGCAGCTAAGAATTGTATGCTTCAATTTGTTCTGCACTATTTTAGTTATAGCTTGGTAAATTCTCTCAGCTTGTTTGATTTAAAGGAAAACGTCTTCATGGCTTCTTTAAAAGCTCAAAATACTAAAATTTTGATATTTGGGCTAAGACTGTAATCTTTTTTTTTTTTGAAATCTCCAGAAGTCGATTCTTCTTATCTTACATATTGATTCGTGAGCTTAGATTATCTCTGTTATTATCTGTTTGTAGCCTTGGAGCTTTTCATAATTAAATAGTGTATTTTCTATGCATCGACTAGGGTTTAATGCATGTAAATGATTATGGTACAGAATCGTGAATAGTTCTGAATGTGTTGATCTTTAAGCATACTTGTTTTTTTTCTTCTTTTTTGGTTGTGCATTCCACATAGATCTTGTTTACTTTATCTATCATTGTTTGAAGTTCTTTTGGTTGAATGAAGTTCCTTCGGTTGAAAGACGAATTTAACTGCTTTTCCTGATTTAAATAAAAGACAATATAGAGGATTTACCCTATCTGGTATTTTGATAGTAATTTTTACAGGAATCTTATCATTTTCCAATTTTTCTTCTCCATCTAAGTTCTTTGCTAATTCTACTGATATTCCTTTAATAGTTTCTTTCTGTGAATATAATAAGGGTTTTTCCTCAATTTTCTATTATTACTCTACTCTTACTCTTTCATGAAATATTTCAAAATAAAATAAGAAAACCTGAATGTCATACTTCAAGAAATAGGAAACCTTGCTTATAATTCTTTCAACAATAATTTACAGATATTATCTCTTAAAATTAGCCAATCTGCAAAGCTATTGTTCTTACATTCAGAGAATAATTTATACAAGAAATTCTTTACGTATTTGTTGACGCTATCCAAGACTGATTCTAAAACAAGACCTAGACTTTAATTTTCCTCCCTGTCGTGAGATTACCTACTTCAGTAAATCTCCCCCTGTTCTACTCCTCATTTCAGGAGTTCTCTCTCTCCTCAGAGACCTTAATGTTTACCAGCTATCTGGTCTTAACCAGACATAGCCATCACAGACTGCCTGACCCTTCAACACAGTCTCCTTCCATCCTTCTGATCTCAGATACCTCTATCCTCTTGATCTTTTCAGTAAAAATACTCTAGGATTTAGTTTTGGAACAGATAATTGTCTCCATAACTAATTACCTAGTAAAACAATATTTACCCATAACTGCAAAATTTATTCTTCCATAACTAAATTCCAAAAATAGTTTATAATTTAAAAATAGTAACAATTTGTTTGGTTGCAGTAAAAAATAAATATTTACATTAATGGGGGATATTACATCTTCCCCCCCTAAAATGGAACATCATCCCGATGTTATCTTCTTGAAAATATACCTAGAAAGTTTTCTTTCATGATCTGTTCATCTTCCAAAGTGGCCTCTTCCAGCCCATAGTGCTACCACTACACTTTAACCTATTTGAAACTCATTTCCGCAACATTACTTCTCTCCAATCTAGTATAACCAGAGGTTCGACCAAGAACTTGCCTTCCAGTTCGACCTGAACATAGCAACAAAAGGTGTTAAGTGATTAAACAGTTTATCTAACACATTTGTAAAGAAATATTCATTTATATCATGAGTTATTAAACTGATAAGAAAATGGCATTGAACAGCTTAACTCATAAACTGATAAAGTGTAGTGCACTATATGTGCTATATGACCCTTCTTACCTCACTATTTTTGAGTTTATGTTTGTTTTGTGGTTTTTCTCTTTTGATTCCTAATGTTCTGCAATGTAATCTACAAAATATTAATCTACTGCTACTAAGAATCTAGAGAAATGAAATGAGAGCTAAAAGTGCCTTAGGCCAGATTTGGAAGTAAATTTTTTAAACAAGAAAATGAAAACAAAGCTTCTCTTCTTGCTATTATGATTGTCTCCAAAAACATGAATTGAAAGGACTTAAAACTACTATCTACTCAATTATAAAACCAAAGCTTAAATGAGAAAATGAGATTGCAGCTATCTATGATAAACCAAAAATGAAATATTGGAAATAAGAGTATCTTTGTTGTCTAATCTATTGCTGAATCAAAACCTAATGAACAACTGAAGAAGGAATTACAACTAAACTATTATGAAAGCAAGGATAAATGAAGTATTGTTGTCACTCTGCTACACAATTTAGGGAGAACTACCTCCTTATGATAGCAATTTGAGAGATTTCATTCTTCATTATTATAAGAAAAGTAAACATAAAAATGCAAAGAAAAACTCATTCATAAATAAAACATTTCACCACTTAGTTTTAGGATTAACCATCAACTGAAAGGGCCTTTGGAAATATTCATTTATATCATGAGTTATTAAACTGATAAGAAAATGGAATTGAACAGCTTAACTCAAAAACTAATGAACAACAATAGAAATGAAAGACTCATTCATAAATGTAACATTTCACCACTTAGTTTTAGGACTAACCATCAACTGAAAGGGCTTTTAGAAACATTCATTTATATCATGAGTTACTAAACTAATAAGGAAATTACATTGAACAGAAGATGAAATGAATCAATTTATGCTATTGACATCAACCTAAAGCTACAGGTAAGAAACTAGAAAGTAGTGAAAACCAAAGAACTATTCTACGCTGAAATAAAAGTACTCTGAGTCAGTGAAAAGATGACACAAGTTGCATTATACACAGAGTTAGAAAACGATTATAAACATTATGAAGAAAAACACAGTGAATTTACAATTGAACTAGGAAAGACAAAACATAAATAAAATGTACCCTTGACTACGTAGGGGCCCTCTGCAAGGTCTCAGATTATCAACACGAAATCAACACTTCACAAATGCTTCAGGTATCCATTGAAAACAAAGTCTTTATATTAAAACAAAGAGCTGAGTTTTTTACACTACAAAGCGGAAATATTCACTATTACATAAGAAAAAACTTTAACTTGTTCTGCGTTCTACATGCTGGTATTTATAGAAAAATTTACGACTGTTTTGAAGAGAGAAATCAGCGAAAGCAAAACACGTAGATAGGTAATGTATGTGGAATTCTTGTCTTCGGTTTCTTTGAAACATAAATATTCTAATAGTGGTTGTTGGATTCTATTTTTGTGGGTGGCAGATGAAGTCCTTGGCCTCATGACACTACCTTGGACCCCATCACTAAGAAGCGTGTGCAAAACAGAGTCCTACTTGCCATAGGTTTCTATAGTTGACTTTCCTTTGATCAGAGTCCTCCTCATCTATCTAGGCCAGATGGATAGGATACAATCCATGCTCTGATGTTTTCCAAGCTACCCATGTGGTCATTTTCCTCTCTTGACACCTGCAATCTACAAAAGCATGGAGATGGCTGCGGAACAGCCGATTAGCTGTGGAATGTGGCTGCATTTCGTAGTTGAAAGACAAAAATCTATTCAAATAACAAACATAACAATATAACTTGTAAATCACTGAAATATAATCCTTGAGGCAATATGTAATTGTTTTTGATGATTAAGGATGCATTTTTCATGAAAAAGCAAAGAAAGAATGATGAGAAAGTTGCTTAAAGGAAAGGTAGTTTCGGAACTCAACATACCCCCACTGCGAGACTATTGCATGTCCCCATGCAATCAAAATTGTAAACTCCCTCCTTGTACTGCATTTGCTCTGAGACTTTTTCCAAAACATCCAACCTCTTCTTGTCTCTCTTTATTGCAACTACCATCCTAGGCTTCCTCATGAGAAATCTATACTTGAGGTTAATGAGATCCCTGTTTAGCTTCCTGTTTTTCCTTTTTAGTTTTATGTTCTTCTTGTGACATAGACCCAAATTAAGCATAGTGTTATCATGGATAATCTTATCCAACTTGTTTTGTTCTTTTAAGTCTTCATTTTCCTTTTGAATGTGCCTATTTAGAACCTCTAGTTCATAGATTTCCTATTTAAGTGAGCTAGTCAAAGTCTCCTGTGATGTAGCTGGCTGCTCAGGGTTGGATGAAGTCCCTTGATTCACTGATGTATTATTTTGCTCTAGTGACTCAGTGTAATTATAAATCTGATGTTGGATTGGGTCAATCCCTGGAGAGACTCTCTTTGGGCTGCTTTCAAAGTTTTGTTGAGGAGAGTGCTGTGAGCTCTTCTCAAATCAAATGTTGTCTTGGGACTGAGTTGGAGTTTCTTCTCCCAAATCTATGAATTGGGCCTGTTTTTATTTTTCTTTCTTCACTTTGCCCATGAGTCTATAACTTCTCCTCAAACTTTGGGAGCCTATGATTTCTTCCTCTATAACCTGTCTTCTATTCCCCTTCTCCTTCTCTTTCCTGAACTGATCCCTAATATTACTAATCTCTCAGAAATTAATTGTTCATCCTCTGATGAAGGTTCAGGAGTATTTTTATGGATTTCCTCAAATTTTTCGTTCATCTTTCTCCTCCATTTTGTCTACTTTCTGATCTCTGTTAATTTTTCAAAGATGGGCTCTTCTTCACTGCTTTTCTGTGCTGAAATTGTAGGAGTATTTTGAATTGTAAGACTAGATTTCCTTCTCCTACTTCTTTTCACATAACTTCCTTCAGGTAATTCTAGTGCATCTTGGAAAACGTTTCTGATCAAAAAGTTCTCCCATGTGTCTCCTACACTCTTTAAGTGATATTCAACAAAATTTTTTCTAGACCATGGTGGTAAAGATTAGTTTCTATGTCTTCCATTTTCTTCTGAACAATAGTGGCCATTCTCCTCAAACTATTCAATGGGAATAATGGGAGATTGATGGTTCTATTTTCAAGAAAATTCATCAACAGTATTATGAAATGTGCATACATGGAACCAAATCTTCCCTCACATGTAATATTTTTTTGCAAAATTAATAGCATGCTACTCCATTTACCCTTAAGTGCAGAGATGGGAATTCCTCTCTTAAAAACTGAAGTGTCCATACCTAGATTTTGGAGAATGACTTTCCAAATTTCATCATGGAATTCTTTATTCTTAAACCACCTCTCTCCAAATATTGGTAGCTCAGTTTCTTCAGGAATAAAAGACTTGGTCACTGTAAACTTTATGTCACCAATCTCCACATCCATCCCATCAAACGATCTAGCAAATGACTTGGTGATTTCTTTATGGTGACCATCGATTTTTTCAGTGAAACTTAGCCAACTAGCTTTCTTCAACATTCCTTTCAACTGAGGATAGACTTCCATATACTTCACTCCTATAATTTCTATTTTGACGATGAGACCCATCACTCCTGTTCTCTGCTTTTCTTCAAATTTCCCTTCATTGTCTGAGAAATGAAGTGACAGTGTGAAGAAGACTGTGTATACGGCAGTGGAACAACTGGTATATGCAAGAAAAAATAGTTATGGATATGGGGATGAAATGACAGAAATGTGGAAGGAAAACGACTATGAGTAGGAGATAAAACATACAGGATATACGAAACAGAGAAGTTGTATGCGTGAAATATGTAAAAGTAGAGTGTGCAGAATATATATGAAATGGAATGGATGCACAATTAAACTGTGTGGAAAATAGAGTACTGCCATACATAAAGAGAATCAAAAATAGAATGAATGATTGTGTGCTCAATGCATCAGAGTGTTTGTATACACAAGAAGGTTGCGGAAGTATACGAGAGAAACTTGGTGTAATAAAGGAACAATATGGTTTTGAAGAGCCATATCCAATTGGGTTATGTCATGTATCTAACTATTAAACAGGTGTGCTGGAGAAGTACAGTGAAATACGATTTAAAATGGAGATTGAATCATGAGACCATTAGGCATTAAAGTTAGAAGGCATGGTGGAACAATCGTGGCAATCAAATCTCATGATGACAAGTCAAGGATTAGAGTAGTGTGATTATAAGAGTTATACAACTTATGTTTTGTATGGCTATTTGAAATAAGTTTTTGTTCTTACCTCTAGAACCATGCCCTTTTGCTTGCTAACCTTTTGTTGTTTGCTTCTTTAGGTGCATAGATGTTGATATGTCTTCAAAAGTTGTTTTCTCCTCCATTACCTGCATATGAAATTTATTATGAACTGGCCTCTTCATTTTTGAACTAATGATCATACTATTACTGTAGAGTCAGATTGGCTGCAGAATAGGATCAGCTACAGAACTGGAAGAGTTGTGGAATGTGAGAACAACTGGGGAATGTAAAACAAAGAATAAAATGTGACTTTATGAATGAATGAAACAGAGATGATTGTGTGGATGAAAATATGACAAAATGGAAATAAAAAATGGAGATGGAAGAAATGCTAAAGAAGAAAAATTTATTGGTGGAATATGATGGTGGAGTGAAATGAGACTTGCAGAAGTAAAACATAATGAAATGAAATAAAACAATGAATTTTCAGAATGCATAATGAGTCACTACTTTTTTTGGAAAATATAGGGTGTCAGAGCCTTCTGATTTTCAACCTGTATTTTCTGTATAAGCATGCCAATCAGTGATTGGTTTTCAACCTTATACATTTTTTTTTTGATATGCTGAAAAGAACAAAGACTAAGTTCGTGGAGAAGAAGGATTCTTCTTCACCAACTTCATTTCAGAATTATTTTGAAAGATCTTGATGAACTCCTTTGAGATTGATTTTTGATAAATTTTCAACCTATGATCATTCACAAGGAGAGGAGTTTGATTCTAATCTATTGTTCTGATTCTTACTGCTCCATTGCTAAAAAAAAAATTCAAACTCATATGGCCCAAGCCAATGAGTTTGAAACTTTCCTTGAAAATCCTTAAACTTTGAATCAAATAAAAGTGCCCAATCTCCCTCTTGAAACTTCTTGTCCTTGATGTACTTGTCATGCCACTTAGCCCTCTGTTTCTGAACTAGACCAGTTCTTTGAATAGCCTCCTGTTTTATCTCATCAAGTTCATTTAACTACTCTAGTCTATGTTGTTGAGCTTCTGATGAATTCATCCCCAACTGGACTGCCATCTTGAAAGTTTTAACTTGGAACTCTATGGGGAACATGACTTTCTTTCCATAAACAAGTTCATAAGGTTTGTGTCATTTTGTGTTCCTCCATGTAGTTCTATAGGCCCACAAGGCTTCAGGAAGCCTTTCTGCTTAATCTCTTCTATGTAGATGCACAATTTTGGTGAGGATTCCTTCAATCACTTTATTTGTAGACTCCACTTGACCATTTTCTTGTGGATGATAGGGAGTTGATTTCCTATGCTTGATCTTGTACTCTTTCATAACCCTCTTCATCATGTTGGATGTGAATTGAGTTCCATGATCTGTCACAATTTCTCTTGGAACACCAAAGCAAGCAAAAATATCCTCAAAAAGAAAACTAACTACAGATTTTTTGCTAGCAAAAAGTAATGCTTTGGCTTCTACCCATTTGGTGACATAATCAGTGCATACCAATATATAATTTTTCTTCTTTGATGGAGGATTAATAGGTCCAATAAATTCTAAAGCCCATTTTTCAAAGGGTTCGATAAGTACCTAAGGTTGTAATGGCATTTCATTGAAGGGGGCAAGTTTCCCTACCCTTTGGCAGCTGTCGCACCTTCTAACATATTCTTTAGCATCTTTGAAGATGGATGGCCAATAATATCCTAAAGAAAGGATTTTATAGGCTATCCTCTTGTCAGCAAAGTGTCCACCACACGGCTTGTCATGACATGCTTTGAGAATATCAAGCATTTCATCTTCCCTGACACGCCTTCTGATAATAAGATTTGGCCCTGTTTTATACAATTCGTTAGTGATCCTAAATATCTTGCACTATCTTGAATAATATTTCTTTTCTCTCTAGGAAATAAATGTGAAGGTAACTTCCCTATAACCAAGTAGTTAGCAGCATCTGCAAACCAAGGATTTTGAGTAGTTACTGAAAATAGATATTGATCAGGAAACTTATCCTCAACCAGAGAGTCTTCATTGATATTCTGAATCCTGGACAAGAAATCAACAACTGTGTTTTGTTTTCCAAGTCTATCTAGCACAGTAATGTTGAATTCTTGCAAAAGTAAAAGCCATCTTGTAACTCTGCCATTAGTAATAGGTTTATTCATCAAATATCTAATTGCAGAGTGATCTGTATGAACAAAAGTTTCATAGCCTGTTATATAGTGTCTGAACTTGTTAATTGCATGAACAACAGCTAAGAATTCTTTTTCAATCATAGTATAATTCAACTCAGTGGGAGTCAAATTTTTACTTGTGTAGTAAATGGCATAAGGAATCAAATATTTTTGTCCCAATACAGCTCCCAGAGCTATATTTGAAGCATCTGTAGAAATATGGAAAGGAAATTTCCAATTTGGTCCTCTTAAGATAGGTGCTTCAGATATTTTTGCTTTCAAGGTTTCAAATGCTAGTTGGCAATCAGGATTCCACTTGAATTCACAATCTTTTGTAAGTAATTTGAAGAGTGGAGATGCTACTTTGGTAAAGTTTTCTATAAACCTTCTATAATATCCTGTAAATCCTAGAAAACTTCTAAAATCTTTTTGGCAATTTGGAATTGGTAGCTTAGAGATGACTTCAACTTTTGATCTATCCACTTTAATCCCATCTCCTAAAATGTGATGTCCTAAAAAAATACCTTCTGTAAACATCATAAAGCATTTTCCATGGCTTAGTGAAAGGTTTGTTTCTTTACATCTTTTAAAGACTTTTTCTAAATTTTCCAAAGCTTCTTCAAATTTGTTACCATAGACTGTAAAATAATCCATATATACCTCTACACAATCATGTATTAGATCAGAAAAAATTCCTAATACTGCTCTTTGGAATGTTGTTGGTGCATTACATAACCCAAAAGGAAGCACTTAGTAGGCAAAAGTTCCCCATGGACAAGTAAATGTGGTTTTATCCTAATCCTTAGGTGCTACCTGAATTTGATTATAACCACTAAAACCATCCAAGAATGAGAAATACTTTTTACCTGCTAATGTATCTAATACTTGATCTATAAAGGGAAAAGGAAAGTGATCTTTCAAGGTTGCTTTATTCAATTCTCAATAATCAATGCACACCCTCCATTTACCATTCATTTTAGGCACAATCACCAAAGGAGAAACCCATTGGCTATCTAAGATTGGGTAAATGAAGTTTACATTGAGTAATTTTTGGAGCTCTTCTTTCACAGTCTCCCTAAGATTTGGATTCATTCTTCTTTGAGGTTGTCTGATTTGTCTACTGTTTTCCTCAATATAGATATGATGGATACAAGTCTTAGGATCAATACCTTTCATGTCAGTATACTCCCATGCAAATGCAACAAAATGTTTTTGTAATATTTTGGTTACCTCTTCTTGTTGTAGTTTCTCGAAGTTTTTGTTTATGTTCAATGTTCTACCTAGAAAAATTTCAACTGCAGAGCTACCAAATTCTTCCATAAAATAGAGAGACATCTGCCTAGATGACAAGTATTCAACATTAGATTTTTCCTGGAATTGTGCATAATCATATTCTGAAGAAGTTTCAAAATTTTCAAATGTGTTCAAAATTTGACTCTCTTCACTAATTTCTGATATAGTAAAGATAGGCTGAATAACATATTCATCATCGATCCATTCCTTGTCATCTATTTCTATGATTGCTTTTGTTGGAGGATACAAAGTAAATTTATTTGTTGAATTACCATCAGAAATATACATGTCACCAGATCTACAACTAATAAAAGCATCAGATGTGGCCAGCCAAGGTCTTCCTAATATGAGTGGATGTCCTCCTAGATTATTCTTAGGAGTTAAAATCATGAAATCAACAGGATATTCCCAAGAATCTAAGGAGACTGAAATGTCTGCTAGCACACCATCTGGTTTGATTAATGATATATCTGCAAGTTGAAGTAAGGTAGGTGTGTAAAGAAGGTTAGGAAGTTTAAGTTGCTCCATAGTTTGTCTACTCATAATGTTTATTGTTGCCCCTAAGTAAATCAATGTGTTTGGAATTTCAATCCCATTTATATGTGTCAAAATTGGACTTCCTGGATCCACATATTTCTGCATGGAAATCTTTCCCATCATGATATCTACTATCTTTCCTACCAGGTGAATTCTTTTTGTTTCTCTTGGTTTTCTTCCTGGTCTTTTAATGCTCAACTCCTTTATTGTCTTAACTAGAATTGGAATTTCTCTAATGGCTTGTAACAAAGGAATTTTGATACAAACATTCTTCAATTCATCTAGGAAGTCATAATTAGACAACAAGATCTATTTTTATACTCCTCTATCAATTTGTAATCTCTCAGGAAAAGGAGGTGTAGAAGTAGATGTTGGTTGCTCAATGTTAGGAGTTGTGTTTATTGATTCTTTTTGTTTTTATTTTTGAATGTTTTGGTTTTGGAGGGATGTTCCCTCAAAACTTTTATT
The DNA here is from genome assembly GCA_031772625.1 of Pinus tabuliformis. NCBI lineage: Eukaryota > Viridiplantae > Streptophyta > Pinopsida > Pinales > Pinaceae > Pinus > Pinus tabuliformis. The sequence continues at coordinate 37,707,210 of CM062816.1, forward strand.
GACTTTTAGAGAAAACTCCTTAGAAGCATCTTGTTCTTGAATGACTACAGAAGGTTTTTCCTTTTCTAATATCCTACCATATCTAAGTTGAACATCATTAAGATCTAGAGGAGCAATCATGTAAGTAGGAAATTGTTGTCCTTCTACCATGTAAGAATTTTGAGGGTTTTTATTATTGGGGTTTGGCAATGGTTGGCCTGGTAATTGATTTGGTTTTTGTTGAAATGGAGGTAAGAGTTGAGGATTTTGACTTTTTTGTGGAGGTTGTTGTGGAAATGGTAATGAAAGGTGAGGGCTTTGATTTGGAAGTTATGGTTTCTGATTTTGTGGGGGAGGATAGCTCTGATAAGATGGAGGATATTGATGATATTGAGCAAATCTCCCATTTGGATTTTGTACCCCTTGTGCCCATTGTTTAGATTGATATTGAGATTGAGGTTGAGGCCAAGGTTGCTGCCAATAATTTCAGTTTGGTGGGGGCTAAAAGTTCATTGGATTGTTAAATACTTGATTTTGTGGCCCCTGCCAAGGTCTTCTTGTAAGAAAACAAAGAGGTTCTACAATATTTGGGACTGTTTCCTCTTGAAAGACAGCCTTAAGACCTGGGATTGAAGGACAACCCTCGGTCTCATGACTTTTTGAACAAATCATACAATTTTCTACAATTTTTTCATCTAAAGGGCATTCCCTTAGAGCATGTTTCTTTCTGCATTTTGGAAAAAATATGGCTAAAGCATCAGCCTCTATTTTCTGCTTGTTTTAGATTTTGAGGTTGTCTAGCTGCTCACTAAGGCTCCCTAAAATATCAATTTTAAACTCATCAAGCATATTACCAATTTCTGCCCTACTTACAGATCCGGTTGCAAATTTGTTTGATCTAACAAGAGAAGGATCTCTTGGTCCTTTCCCCATTTTAGATTTCCCTCTTGAGAGATGGACACATAGTTCTGCTATGTCACTCAATGGAAGTTGAGAGATATCTCCCTTCCCCATCATGTTAACAATATCTATCCATTCATCTCTAATGTCCTTTAACAAAAGATCTTTCAAGGTTTCTTCATGTAAATTGTTCATTTTTTCTCTTTTTAAATTGTAGTTGAATCTTTCAAGAAAATCCTCTAAGTTTTCAACTTCCTTTTGCATCAATTTGAACACTTCATCGTTATGATTGGTAGGCATACAATAATCCAATTATCTATCCAAAAATGCCTGTTTCATGTCATTCCAAGTTCTAATGGATTGAGTGACTAACCCCATAAAAAATTTCAAATCAGCCCCTTTTAGTGTTGAAGGGAACAATTTGAGTTTCTGAGAGTCTTCTAGATAGTCATAAGTTCTACAGAAGACTTCAAACTCAAACAAAAATGTTTCGGGATCCTCACTTCTCAACCCATAATAGTTTGGGAGGACAGATGGTGAAATGTTTTTCATTGTTGTATGTGTTTCCTCATCTACTATAGGGAATCCACATGAGTTATCTCCTCCCTATTTCCTCTGCCTCCCCCATTATTACCTCTACCTCCTCCATTGTTTCCTCTACCTCTCCCTCTACCCCCTCCTCCAAATAGTGAGAATTCTCCATCTTGTTCTTATTCTACCATTATAGTTTCTTCGGAGTCCTCTGTTTCTTCTATTAATGGATTATGGGAGGGAGTTTCTACTTATTCTTCTTCATTAGGTATTCCTACTTCCTCAACTACAATAGGCTCCCCTGTATAAGTGAAAAAGGTCTTCTCTCCTAGGTTTGTTTTAGTAGATGAAGTGGGAGAATATTCTAATTAATTTGCTGCCCCTTGAATTCCATCAATCCTGTGGCTGGGAGTATGAGTCTGGGATGGAGGTGTGTCCTTTCTAACTCTTGCTGCAGTGGGTGGAGTTGTGGAAATCGAACTTCTGAACCTAGCTATAAATCTACCCCTAGAATCTCTTTCCCTATGCATGTGATTGTTTTGTTTTGTTGTTTTTGTTTTTGTTTTTTTTTTTTATGAATGTAAGAGATAAGGCTACCTAGTTACACTTCCCTGGAAACAGTGCCAAAATGTTCAGTCAATTTAGTGTCCTAAATTGCTACATAAATTATCAATCCGGGTATCGTAAACTGATAAAGTGTAGTGCACTATATGTGCTAGATGACCCTTCTTACCTCACTATTTTTGAGTTTATGTTTGTTTTGGGGTTTTTGTCTTTTGATTCCTAATGTTCTGCAATGTAATCTACAAAATCGTAATCTACTACTACTAAGAATCTAGAGAAATGAAATGAGAGCTAAAAGTGCTTTAGGCCAGATTTGGAAGTAAAGTTTTTAAACAAGAAAATGAAAACAGAGCTTCTCTTCTTGCTATTATGATTGTTTCCAAAAACATGAACTGAAAGGACTTAAAACTACTATTTGCTCAATTATAAAACCAAAGCTTAAATGAGAACATGAGATTGCAACTATCTATGATAAACCAAAAATGAAATACTGGAAATAAGATTATCTCTATTATCTAATCTATTGCATAATCAAAACCTAATGAACAACTGAAGAAGGAATTACAACTAAAATATTATGAAAGCAAGGCTAAATGAATTATTGTTGTCACTCTACAACACAATTTAGGGAGAACTGCCTCCTTATGATAGCAATTTGAGAGATTTCATTCTTCATTATTCTTAGAAAAGTAACATAAAAATGCAAAGAAAAACTCATTCATAAATAAAAAATTTCACCACTTAGTTTTAGGATTAACCATCAACTAAAAGGGCCTTTGGAAATATTCATTTATATCATGAGTTATTAAACTGATAAGAAAATGGCATTGAACAACTTAACTCAAAAACTAATGAACAACAAAAGAAATTAAAGACTTATTCATAAATGTAACATTTCACTACTTAGTTTTAGGATTAACCATCAATTGAAAGGGCTTGTGGAAACATTCATTTATATCATGAGTTACTAAACTAATAAGGAAATGGCATTAACCATCAAATGAAAGGGCTTTTCGAAACATTCATTTATATCATGAGTTACTAAACTAATAAGGAAATGGCATTGAACAGCTTAATTGAAAATCTAGAAATTAATGAACAACAGATGAAATGAATCAATTTATGCTACTGACATCAACTTAAAGCTATAGGTAAGAAACTAGAAAGCAGTGAAAACCAAAGAACTATTCTACGCTAAAATAAAACTACTCTGAGTTAGTGAAAAGATGACACAAGCTGCATTATACACAGAGTTAGAAAACAATTATAAACATTATGAAGAAAAACACAGTGAATTTGAAATTGAACTAGGAAAGCCAAAATAGAAATAAAATGTACCCTTGACCATGCAGGGGCCCTTTGAAAGGTCTCGGATTATCAACACAAAATCAACACTTCAAAAATGCTTCAGGTATCCATTGAAAATAGAGTCTTTATATTAAATCAGAGAACTGAGTTTTTCACACTACAAAGTGGAAATCTACACTATTGCATAAGCAAAAACTTTAACTTGTTCTATGTTCTACACATTGGTATTGATAGAAAAAATTACAACTATTTTGAAGAGAGAAATCAGCTACAACAAAACATGTAGACAGGTAATGTATGTAGAACTCTTGTGTTCGGTTGCTTTGAAACATAAATCTTCTAATAATGGCTATTGGATTCTATTTGTGCATGTGGCAGATGAAGTCCTTGGCCTCAGGAGACTTCCTCGGACCCCATCACTAAGAAGCGTGTGCAAAACAAAGTCCTACTTTCCATAGGTTTCTATAGTTGACTTCCCTTTGACCAGAGTCCTCCTCATCGATCTAGGCCAGATGGATAGGATACAATCCATTCTCTAATGTTTTCCAAGCTACCCATGTGGTCCTTTTCCTCTCTTGACACCTGTAACCTACAAAAGCATGGAGATGGTTGTGGAACAACCGATTAGCTACGGAATGTGGCTGTGTTCCATAGCTAAAAGACAAAAACCTATTCAAATAACAAACATAGCAATATAACTTGTAAATCACTAAAATATACTCCTTGAGTCAATGTGTAATGGATTTTGATAATTAAGGATGGATTTTTCATGGAAAGGCAAAGAAAGAAGGATGAGAAAGTAGCTTAAGGGAAAGGTAGTTTTGGAACTCAACAGTCATGTCAGCCGTGTTGGAAATACTGAGAGGGGGGTGAATTAGTATTTATTTTCAATTATTATTTTTATCATTTAAAAACATTTATATTTGGAACACAAAAATATATAACAGGAATAGATGATTTTATTAATGTGATATTTGCAATAAATCAAGTACAATATATATATATATATATATATATAGTTTCAATCAGTTGCCAAGCACCAACTTGGACTCTTTGTGAGCCTCCAACCTCCAGAGCACCAACTCTGTCTTGTCATGGCACCAACCTCAAGGGCTCCAACCCTCTCCTGTAACTGTCTGGATCTATTTGGCTATAATTCTCTGCTCCCAGCACTATTGGACCTATGACTTACTTCTTTCCTCCTGTTCCTTCCACTTCTGCCAGAACTTTGGCTTCCTTTGCTTCTTCTAGTTTTCCAGTCACATTAAACTTTCCTTGTTCTATGTTTTATATGCCTGATACGCCTGACCTTTGGCTTCCTCCTTTGCTTACTTGAGCTTCGACTTCCTCAACGCTCGTTCCAACTTCTGGCTTCCCTCCTTCAGTCGCCTTAGTTTCCTCTACGCTTGCTCGAACATCTATGCTCGCTCGACACTTCAACTTCCCTATCCATGGTTTCCTCTATCTACTTGAGTGTTCCAATAATCACAGGACACGTTCAGGAGGAAGAGAGGCTAAAATACAAAGAAATGTTGTTTATTAAAAAATATCATAGAGGTCCTTCTTCCTTTAATAATATTCATACATTAGACTTCATTATTTATGAAGATTTCATTTGAGAGACTATACCAACAGGGAGGTCCCACATGCCACGTCACAATCGCAATCACAATCGATGGTTTGACATCCCTTAGAGACTAGTGATACAATGGATGCGATATTACATTTATTCATGTTAAATGGTGCATTCGGGTCTGTAATATATATCACAATCGGCAGTCCGGTGGTGTCAATTCTTTTGAACATTATGATTCAACGAATGCAATATTTCAATAGGTCATATTATAATGTTGCAGTGGGTCCGCATACATATCGCAATCAGTGGTCTAGTGGTGACAGCCCTTTATAACTTGCGCTATGAGAGTTTCGATAGGTGGATGCGATATAACAATAGGGAAGTTTATAATGGTGCAACAGCTCCACAGATATATATATATATATATATATATATATATATATATATATATATATATATATATATATATATATATATATATATATATATATATATATATAGATAGATATAGATATATAGATATATATATATATATATATATATATATATATAGATATATATAACCTTCCCACTCTATAACATTGGCTATATAGAATTTAACCACATGGAATCCTTATATCCATGCTATTTCTATTATAATTTTTATATAATAGAAATACACAATAATCATGTGTAACTTACCTTTTCCACATTCTTTACAACGTTTGCACATTTTCTGATGTTTGCCTTTTTTTTTATCAATGCTCCACTGTAGATCTTACCATCCCATCTGACAGATGATATTAAACCCGACCAACAAAGTTGCTTGGTGATCCTGCACCGTAGATCAAAACCGCATTTGATCCAACACTCAACAATCATATCTGGTGAGCTACATGCGTGAGAATTACCCGCCCGATAAAGTGGTTTCCTCTCTCCTCTGACTTGCGACGTGTCAATTGCTCAATGGAATCGGGTGACTCCCTCCTGTTACCACTTACCACTTATTCTCAACCTGATAAACCATTTCCGCTTATAAACCCGCCTTTCTCATTGATTAATGCCCGAGCTATTTAGCACCTGATGACTATAGATCTTCTACCATCGATGGTTGCAATGGCTCCTCCGATTTCCACATCCGCTAATTCTTAAATTAATCTTCATCGTTCATTTCTTTGACTTTATGCTGCGCGACTTAGTCCTGGCCACTCATTACTAACAATATTGTCTGTTGATCCCCAAGATCCAACAATTCCTGTGCATTCAATCTTCATCTTCAAAGACCCATTATGATTCCTATGTCTCTTCTTCTCCTCTTTGTTCTTCTTGGGCATACATTACATGTGATACTCCCGATATGGCTCCTCCGCAATCTCCTACTCTTACACTTATTTGGCTTTCTTGTGGCTTTTGATACCACTCCAATACCTCTTCTTTGGTTTAATAGCTCTGCTCTGATAGCTCCTCGACTTCATATTGCCATTAATGACAATATAGATCAACAATCTCCCCCTTTGTCATTGATGTCAATATTCTTCTTCTCTCCCCCTTTGACATCAGTGGAAAAGGAGTTCACAAGGACTCCCCCTGTCGAATTTCTCCCCCTGTCCTGCAACATCTTTATGAATCAACTTAACTGATGCTAAAGAGATAACCCCCCATCTTTTGACGAAGATGTTCAAATGCTTCCCTAGGAAGAGGTTTTGTGAAAATATCAGTTATCTGCTCCTTAGTATTGATATATTCCAAGAAGATGTTTTGTTCAACTACTTGTTCACGAAGGAAATGATACTTGATTGGTATATGTTGGTCTTTGAGTGCATCACTGGATTTTTGTTGAGGCTAATCGCACTTGTGTTATCGCAATAGATGGTAATTGGTTGATTTGTACCTATGTTGACATATTTTAGAGATTCCTTCATCTATATTATCTGAGTACATCAATCTGCGGCAGCTATATACTCGGCTTGAGCTGCAGATAGTGATATGGGTGTCTATTTTTTGCTGAGCCAAGATATTAAATAGTCTCCCAGGAAGAATGCATTTCCACTAGTACTTTTCAGGTCATCAACACTTCCAGCCCAATCATCATTGGTGTATGCAATCAAAGTAAGAGTTGAGATCTTAGGGTATCAGAGACCGAAATTAGGAGTTCCTTTCAGGTATATGAGAATTCTTTTTACACCCAACAAATGGGATTATTTAGGAGCTAATTGAAATCTTCCCACAATTCCTACTACTTGAATAATGTCAGGTCTCGTAGCAGTTAAGTACAAAAGGGCTCCAATTATTGACCTGTAATGAGTTGCATCTACTAGAGAGGAGTCATCATTTTTGCTCAATTTGCAACTTGTGGGCATAGGTGTGCTCATGGGTGCACATTCTTCCATTCCATATCCTTTAAATGTCTTTAAGAGATTTGGCTTGAGATATAAACATGTCTGCCATGGTTTGAGATACTTGTAGTCCAAGGAAGTGAGATAAATCTCCTATCATTGACATCTTGAACTCTTTTGACATATTTTGAGAAAACGCATGGCTCATCTCATCATTATTACTAGCAAAAATCATATCATCAACATAACCAAGTGTGACTAGTAATTTATCATCATCCATCTTTATGTAGAGATTACTTCCTACCACCCCCTTCTTGAAGCCTTGTTGTTGTATATAGTGATCCAATCTTGCGTACCAAGCTCTAGGAGCTTGTTTCAACCCATATAATGCCTTTTTCAACTTACAAACAAATTCTTTTCCTTCTATTAGATTAAACTCTTCTGGTTGCTCCATGTAGACTTCTTCCTTGAGTTCCCCATTCAGAAATGCTGATTTACATCCATTTGATAGATTTTGAATCCTTTTGAGCAAGCAAATGCCAAGAATATCTTGATAGCTTCCACATGAGCTACTGGTGCAAATGTTTCTTCAAAGTCCATTCCTTCAATTTGTGAATATCCTTTACAAACAAGCCTTGCCTTGTTTCCGATGATTTGTCCATCTTCATTCATTTTGATTTTAAACACCCACTTGGTTCCTATTATGTTTTTGTCCTTTGGACGAGGTACCAACTCCCATGTCTCATTCTTCTCAATTTGAGACATTTCTTCTTCCATGGCTTTTACCCAATGAGGATCCTTGCTTGAGTAAATTTCTCTAGTTCTGTCATGGATAGAAGAGAAACATCATTTTTTTGGTGTACTAGTCATCCTTCTTCAGGTTTGCATCCCTTCATCCATATTGCCAATAATCTGCTCTTCTGGGTGATATTTTTGGAGAAATTTCATCTTTGAAGGGGCTTGAGATGGTTCTTTTTCCTTGGTTTTTCCTTGCTCTTTTTGTTCTTTTTCAGGTTCTTCTTCTTCAATGAGAGGATCAACTTCATGCTCTTCAATTTCTTTTTCTAGAAGGTCTTCATCAATTCTTTCCACTATTTTCCATAGTTGGTTATTATAGCACTTGTAGGCTTTGCTTCTTATAGAATATCCAAGAAAGATCCCTTCGTCAACCCGTGAATCAACTTTTCCTGGTGAGTCATCATTGATTTTTATGAAGCATTTACTTCCAAAAATCTTGAAGTATTTTACTGACGCAGGTCTTCATTTCCATAATCCATAAGGAGTCTTTTCATTTTTTGGTCTCAATTGAGTTTGATTCAATGTATAGATAGTTGTCCTGACTGCTTCTTTCCAAAATTTTGTCTAGAATTTCACTGCTATTAACATTCTTCTTGCCATTTCTTGAACTATTCAATTTCTTCTTTCAACTACCCCATTTTTCTTTGGTGTTCTGGCAGTAGAGAGTTCTATTTTAATTCCATGTATTTTAAAAAATTAATCAAATTCTTTTGATGTAAATTCTCATCCTCTATCTGTTTTGAGACACTTAATCTTAGATTCCTTTTCATTTTCCACAAGAGCTTTAAGATTCTTAAAACACTCAAAAGCTTCAGATTTATATTTTATAAAATATACCCACATCATTCTAGTATAGTCATCAACAAATAAAGCAAAGTACCTTTCTCCTTGGAGTGTCGGAGTTCTAGTTGGTCCACATAAATCAGCATGAATGATCTCCAAAGGCTTTGATGTAGATAACTCCTTGGTCTTGTGACTTATTCTAGTTTGCTTTCTATGTTGACATGGGCCACATACTCCTTGATTTCATTAAATAACTTTGGAATGTCTCGTACTACTTTAATCTTGTTGATATTGATCAAGTTATCGAAGCTTGTATGCCCAAGTCACTTGTGCCACAACCAACTGTCATCTGCTTGACTTAAGTGGCATTTATCGTCTTGAATCTTGTTCAGAATATACATGTTGTCTGGTGTTCTAACCCCTTTCTCCACAAGTTCCCCTAAGGAAGAGTTCCTTATTTCACAGTCTTTGGTGCTAAAGACAACAATATGTCCCTGATCACATATTTGGCTAACACTCAGGAGGTTGTGTTTGAGCCCGTTTACTAGCAAAGTATTTTGAGCTTTTCCTTTTCCATTAATAAGAGTAACAGTTCCTTTTCTAGAAATTTTGGAAGATCCACTTCCAAAGGATACATTTCCTTCCTTTTTGTTCAATGAGACAAACTTCCCTTTGTCCCCTGTCATGTGTCTGGAGCACCCACTATCCACAAACCAATGATTTTCATTATTTTGAGAACATAGAGCTAGGCCACATTTATCTGTGTTGGGATTCTCACGTCTTGCTTTTCCTCTTTTGAGTGGGCAATTATGTTCATTGTGTCCATTATTATTACATAATGAGCAAATCAGATCAAATTTGGCCAAGGGATCAAAAGAGTCGTAGGTCTTGATTTGTCCTTGCCCTTTGGGGCCATATGGTTTTTTAATTTGATCCTTCAGTTTTGGTGTGTCATTCTTACGAGCCATGCAATGTCTAGCTTAATGAACAAATTTTTACAATGGAAACAATGCCCAAAAAAGATAGTTTTGTACCTGTTGTAATAGCCATGATTTGAATCAACACTCTTCCTTGGAGTTACTCTCGCTTCATTCTTTGGATTTGAGATGGGCCTTTGATGAAATACTATTTTGTATCTGTTGTAACATCCATGATTCGAATCAACGTTCTTCCTTGGAGTTACTCTCTCTTCATTCTTTGGATATGGCATGAGCCTTTGATGAAATAATCTTTCTTCTTTTGGGTTGCTGGAAAGTACGTCGGCATAGCTTTTCACATTATTCTTAGTACTTGATGATTCTCCTTTAAAACCTATTCCAGATTTGTCATGTTGAGGTTTTTGATTATTTAGGATAGTGTCAAGTATTTGAGAGATTTTCCAGCCCTTTTTAACTTGCTCCAATTCCTTCCTCAAAGATACTATTTCGGCTTCACGTTCTTTGCTAGCTTCTTCTTTTTCTTTTAGCTTACTTTTCAAGAGATATTCCCTTATTTTTGTTTCCTCGTTTTCTACCTTGAGAGAAATGATTTTATTCCGTAATTTCTCATTTTCTTCAATGGCACTTATTAACAATTCATCTACATTTCCATCTAGCCCTGAGTCATCATCATTTGTGAATGCCATGAATAATACTTCTTGGCTTCCAGCATGGTCATTTTCTTCATCTAATTCTTCATTACCTCCTTTGTAGTGAGGGAACTCGTTAGTTGATTTCTTTTTGATGACTACAAATTCATCTTCATTAGACTCATCTTGCTTAGAGAGGAAATTCTTCTTATTGAACCCTTTCTTTTTGTATACCATCATTTTAGAATTTTCTTCATCATCACTATCATGCTTATGAGGACATTTTGTAGCATAATGACCTATTTTTCCACATTTGAAACAAATAAGAGGGTTTTTACCTTTTAGCTTAGATCCTTTCTTCAGCCTTCGTACAAATTGCGCTAATTCAGATTCAACATCAAAGTCATCACTACTGACATTAATTTCTTTCCCCTTTTTTTATTTTTGAGACCTTGAATGCTGCATCTTTGGAAATTGGGCAACCTTTTCTCATCTCATAGGCAATGAGGATTCCATGGAGTTCATCCATCTTGAGAGTATGTAGATCCTTCATTTCTTCTATGGAACTTACTTTGGAGTCAAATCTGTTTGGGAGAGATCTTAAGACCTTTTGAACAATGGTGCTTTCTTCAATGTTTTCTTCCAATCCTTTAAGAGAGTTGATCACTTCAGCTACTCAGAGAAAGTATGATGCAATATCTTCTTCATCATCCATTTTCAGACTTTCAAATTTCCTTCTATGAGCTTGAAGCTTTGCCTTCTTGACTTTGGAGTCCCCGTTGTATAAGCCAATTAGCTTATCCCATACTTCTTTGGCAGAGTTACAATTCATGAATTTTGTAAATTCAAAATCAGTGATTCCACTAGTGATGGAGTTTAAGTCTTTTGCATTTGCAATGTATACTTTCCTCTCATCTTGGTCAGTTGGAAGAGTGGAAGGAGCTATGTACTCATTTAAGTCCAAATTCCAAACTTCAATTCCAAGGGACATTAAGTAGTAGGACATTTGTTATAGACATTTTTGGGTACTGCAACCCCAAGCATAAAATGTCCATAAACCAAGGGCTCCTAAGTCCCTAAAATTGTTTTTCTAACCCTTAAAGGAACAAGGTCAACTGATTACATCTTCTCCCAGAAGTTCTCCATGAAAAACTGCTCAGAACTGGTCAAAACAGGATCATTTCAGCTGCTCCATAGGCAATGTGCGTTGCATCTCACCTAAGTACACTCTGTGGGTGCGTTGCATTTCAAAAAGCCCTTCTATGGGGTGCGATGGGTGAGAAGTGACAAATGGAAGTGTCATTCCGTGAGGTGGAGAGGCATGGAATCTTTCAGAAACTTCTCCTGTGACACTTGCCTCTCTAAATTCGACCAAGGATGAGTAAGAGATCATCAATCTCCAAGTGGAAGCAAGAACTATCAGAGGGAAGACACTAATCAAATCACAAGCTGACTCATCTCCCTTACAGATATCTATATATGGATCCCTCATCCTAGAGATCCAGGGGCTGAAATTTTGCATCTTGTAAGGAATTGTTGTTGGTTTCTTGAGACAACTCATAGTGTTGGGTGATCTAAGCTTTGTATGAGGTGAAGAAGGGCTTACTTGCTGAGAGGATGATGCTGGATCAGAACAACTGGTTGTAACTCCCTTGGCTCTTTCTTGATTATCAATAAAAGCTATTCAAGTTTTCCTCCATACTCTTGTGTCATTTATGTTTTATGCATTTGTATGGTCAATTTACATATGATCCTAGATTGTTTATGATTATAGATCCATGTTCTTGTATAGTGTTATGCTACTCTGATCCTATAGGTACTCTATGAAGCTGGACGTACAAGGAAGCAAGTAGTGAAGGACTATCAGAAGAGAGAGGAATCGAACTAGGAGATAAGCGCAATACAGAGATTGGTCTCCTTTGTTCTTCTCTCATCTATATTTCATAAAGGAAAAATGAAAGTAGCTTTACTTTGTTTGTTTCTAAGGTAGCTACCACACCTTAGCGGGATAAGCAGTTCTGTGTAGACACTTTTCCCTGTAACAAAATGGCGACTCCACTGGGGACGAATTAGGTTGTTTGTTTATCTTCCTTGTTGTTTATTTTATAAACTTACAGACGGAGCCTGAAGTCGAGCCAGGTAGCTTTCGAACTGCATTTGCTATGCAAATGCAAAGTAGATAAATGCCACTTCACTCAATCTCCAGGTTTTGTTTATGAATTAAACGACTGATTTACAAACTCTCTGATTGCCCTAGTGGTAGCTCTAGTAACCTCCTTAGATCTACCCCTGATTATTGCTTTACTGATTACCATTTGCTCGGCCAAAACCCATGAACTGAACTGCAAACTATGACCCAGAACCCAAGCAAAGTCTCGTCTCTGGCCCAGCGCAGGTTCTGTTCTGTGAATCTGAAATTCAGCGCACTTCCCGAGTGTAGTAGGTGCGCTACATTTCAAGTTCACTGAGTTATAGGTGCGCTGATCAGACTAGGAATTGTTCAGTTTTGGTTTCTGTGATTCATTCTTTTCAGTTCTATTCATGAATTTTGCTGCCTGTAATCAGCATATCTCTATTTGAAACCCCTTTTCCTTGTTGTTATTCCGCCTCCAATTTGCAAAGAACTGTAAATGTTTTTATGTACTAACGTAGTTGTACTATCGATTCTCGATTTGAAAGTGTCGTAAGTGTTGTTTTCAGTCATAGAAGAGAGTCTGATTACTCTTGATAATCGATTACCCTGTTACTATTGTATTTGGTCTGAATTTGTAGTTTTTCTAGTGTCGAAAGCAAGTATTCATTTCCGAATCATAAAGTGTTGTGATTGTCTTCATTTTTTATTTTGAAAAGAAACTTGTTAGTAATTGTCGCTTGAAAAGTAATTCAGATTTGCACATTAGCTTTCTTTTTATCATTCACATACTAAGAAAGCCAAAAACAAATACATGCATGTGCATTTGCATTTAGACTGTTTGATTGGTTTGATTTAGGATAATGAATTTAGTGTGTTTTCTTTGCTCTTTGTGAAAGAATATTGTCTCTCTTTCCTTAGTAGCTAGGATTTTCATTGCACAAAGAAGATAAAAGACTGTTTATCATCTTAGATTTCATTTTAGGAATTGTACATTTACATCTCGCAGTGAACCTAAAAGGAAAATTTCTTAAGCAAGATCAACTATAAAATAAATTTAATGAATCTAACAATGCTTTGGAACCTAACGCACAACATCTAGAAGTCTACGCTAGAGACGTATTCCGGCATCGTAAAGCCTGGTAACTATTGTTCTCACTGATGGTTGGGTGATTCCTCCAGTTTGAGATGATAAGTGCCAGTACGGACTTGTGCTCCCATGTACCGTCGAGTATATTTTGGGAGACCACAATAGGCTTAATCCTTTATCCATAGGAAGCCGTGTCTACCGCCCTATCGATCGCAATGCACTGAACATAGCATTCAGGAAGATTGACTGTCGTACTGTAAAAAGTATTATGTAGTTTTGCGATTGGTTTGGTAATCCCTCTACCTAGATTTCCAGAGCAGTCCCTTTCGTTCCTTTTCAGACTCCTTAATGGAAAAGGTACATCTGAGCACTTGTCACTTCAGGCTCATTAAAAATTGAAGGCGACTAGAGTCATCTTTTGTTTTTTCTCGACTCTTAAAAATTGAAAAAACAAGTTGTGTCAAAGCATCTAACATTTATTTTAAACGGAATAATCATCACCCTTCCTACATTGATCTTAGGTTGATAAAATGGAATCCACCAACCAAGGAATTCCCCTTGGAGGAAATCCTAGTCCCTTCTCCTCTTGGGGAGATGTTGGTGCACCCCATATGGCCACATTATCGCTTCCAAGACTAACAATCGGCTTGCCCCTATGGCTCTTCTCAACCTGTGTCGTTCATAACACTGCAATTCCTGAGCAATCGAGTCAGCAACTAGACAATTCCAGAGTTACCCACCAACCTTCTACTTCCTCCAATTCTTCCTTTCCTCCTTCCTCTTCGCTTGATGGGGTTGGTAAATCCAAAAATCAAGTACCTGAGAAGAAGAAGGAGCCAAAAGCGAAAGGGGGCAACCAAACATCGTCTCGCGTAAATCCACACACTACACCGACCAGGCCTAAATCGCCATGTGTCATTTGCAATGGAGACCACTATCATCGAGATTGTCCCTGTATCCCTCGGATCTTAAGGGACTGGTCTCCTCATTTGCACAACCCGGTGTCGTCAACCTCTGATGATCATGTTGAAAGCACATCGTCGACTAGTGAAAGTGAAGCCCCAGGACAAAAATGAAAATATAGATTTCCTTGTAAACTGTGCGAAGGTGATCATGCCATCCACCATTGTCCCTTCTTAGACGAGGCCAAAAGAGCTTTGGACGATCGTCCGGTTTCACCGTTACGACTTCCTCCTGGATATAAAAAAATCTTTGCCGAGTCCGTCACTAGTTGAAAATCCGGCTGACCCACCCAGGTGGTCGGCCGAAGCATCTATCATTGAAGAAAAACCATCTGAACCCATACCAGAAGAAAGTCAAAAGGTTGAAGCGGCAGTTGACCCGGTCTTTCCTTTAGAGGTTCCATCTTCAGATGATACAGTCACAGAAGAGAAAAAGGATGATACCATCCAAATTCTTTTCGTAAGCATAGACTCCGATGAACATGGGGACAATTTACCCATTCCTTTACCGCAGGAAGGAAGTTCGTCAGAGTCGTACCCGGCCGTCTATTCGGTCCCACCTCCAAGCAACCTAGTTGTTTCCTTTGACTAGAATCAACTAGGCAGACCCCGCTTACCGGCTAGTGTACCATTCCGAATCATTACTCAAATATATAGAATGGTTATGGCTAGTACCATCATAGATGAAGGGGATTCTGTGAGTATCCTTTCCTCGACTGCTTGGAAATCACTTGGTTCACCATCGCTTTTTCCTGAGATGAGAAATCTAACAGGCTTTGACAAAGGAACCAGTCGATCATTAGGGATCCTTCCCATTGTGCCCATAACATTGAGAGGGAAAACCGTTCATATGAATGTAATGGTAGTCCAAGGACCCCTAGATTATAATCTACTCCTTGGACGAGACTATATTTATTGCATGGGAGCCATTGTCTCATCACTCTTTAGAGTAATGTGTTTTCCGCACGAAGGAAGAGTGGTCAAGCTCGTAGACCAACTTTCATTTCCTGGATCACACATAGCAAATAGTCATATACCAACCCTGAATGGTCTTTTCACACAAGGAATGTCTCATCAATCCCCAGTCCATCCACTTGATGAGCGCGAGTGATTCGGGGGACATGACTGAAACCCAGGGGCATGCACCCTGGTCTGCTTCGACAGGAAAACTTCGGGTATAGGGTAGGTTTCCGCGAGAGATATATGACTGGACTATACTCTCGTCCGTGATTGGAAGAGGGGGTTAGACTGGAATAAGATTCTCTCGTCAAAGTTATGTGAGTGGATTGTCTCACCTTTGTCTATTTCGGTAGACATCGCCGAAGAAGTGTTTTGTTTGCGGTGTGAATAGAACAATCTTTGGTAACCTGAAAGAGGTAGACCTTTCCTGATAAAACAAATGTTTTGTTGGAGATTTGAAAGGTGACCTTGAAACTCTATTTTATACCTGGGGGCATGCAAACCTTTTGGTGTGCAAGCAAAGAGCGATTATTTATCTTTTTTTTTGGATTGGTCGTTTCCTAACTTGCATAAAGAAAGGATGTAGGGAAAAGATTTGAAAAATTTTCGTTTTTAAATGGGACATTCTTATTATATGACTGGATTAATCGGGCAGTTTTAGCACCTAGTTCAAGCTCGTTAAAAAATAAACATAAGTCATGAGCAAATGTTTCTCCCCACGTTTAAGCTTATTAAAAAATGAACTATTTCCCGGTAAATAACCATCGTGAATGTAGTACTTCAGCCTTTAAAACCTTGGTTGTGTTCTCATCATCACCTCCATTCTGTATTGGCCGATCATTCACCTCCATCTAATTATTTACCCCTTTTTGAGGAACAGCTGCGAAGAGTGATCCCACTAGCCATCCTTGTAACACTGTCGTGATTGGAGAATTCCAAACCTTACCTGGAATCAGCTGCTACCCAATTTTATCACTCGTTCCTCAAAAGACGAGTCTCCTTTAAGCTCTTTTCAACTGACTCGTAAAATATGAAAATATTGCCAAGCCATTGGCCTCTCCAGCTCGTTATAGGGACCGGAAGTGGTATCCCTCCCTTAGATTTTAATCTTTTTGGACCTGAGGGATTATTACACAAAAAGATCGAGCGCTTGTTTTGTTCGGCTCGTTAAAAGTATCGAAAATTCATCCCTTCTGTATTGTTTTATACTTTTTCGGACTTAAGGGATTACATGATGAAAAAGGAATTTTTGAGTTTCCTTGACGTCCCTTTTTAGACTCTCTAAAATTGAAAAGGACCGAGTTATCTTTGTCGTTAAACTCGTTAAAACTTAATAACGACAAACTTGTCCATAGCAGACAAGAACGAGTTTCACTATCGCTAGGCTCATTAAAACATAGTGATGGGTTTGCCCGAAGGGAAAATTATAGAACAAGCATATGTTATCCTCATCAAGCTTGACAAAAATAAAGAGGTACTGGTCAGCAATGACTAGGGAAAAATTGGGAAGAAAACTTGAAGAAACTTTATTGGTAGCAAGTCACTCTTGAACATGACACTTTCACTCCGCATCCAAGTCGGGTTGGGTTGTTTCATTCACCGGTCACATCACCATGGTCCCATCACACCATCCATGTTTGGGGTTAATGCTACCAATCCATCATGTCAGTGTCGCTGATATGTTCAAGAGAAGTCATTCAGAGAGTTCACCTGTGTCTCACCTGCTACAATACATTTACGCTCCATTCTTTCATGACCGCCATCCTGAACCTTATATCACAAGATCGTTTTCACCTCCATTAAAATCATTTGCTCTGTTTCGTGTCATTGATGTGGGATTCATTAAGGCCCTCCTATGACGGATCGCTTCTTGTCGACATTAGCTCATTATCCAAGAAGTCGATCTAGGAACACCCCGTTCAGTACTTTGAAGCTTGCATGCCTCAATGGCAAGTTTCTCACTTCCAGCGACAGGTTTACATCAATGACCTTCGACTGAAATATTTTGCGTTGTGTTCGACGCCAAGTCCTTTATTCACACCATGTGAATTGTACTACAGTATCTTGAGGGTCATTATCATTATCGGTGACTCCTCTCGTGTTTGTTCATAGGTTACATCATTGGCTGGTAATCAGGCGATGTCTTTCCATGTTCGACTCCAGAACGTCTCTCACATGGATCGACTTGTACTTCGAGTGAAGATCAAACGAGATTGAAGACCCCGGATCTAGTTTCATCCATCCGGGCTGCGATATATATTCAGGGAAATAAAGACATGAAATGTACATCATTGCTACACAGATAATCATCCAATCAAAGGGATGATGGCTCTACCAGAATCACCAATCTACAGTCAGACGATTGTCTATCCTATGTACATGAAAATGAATTTATAAATCTGAGCATGGGAATGCCCGCCTCAGCTAGATCATGAAAATATTATGAAGATAATGTATTGTATTGTATCTTATTACAGGTCTCCTCCCAGCTTGAAAGAACTTCGGATCCTCATGATAAAGCATTTCACCCGACATCAAAAAAGATTAACGACCTCATGCTTTAGGGGGCAACTATTATAGACATTTTTGGGAACTGCAACCCCAAGCATAAAATGTCCATAAACCAAGGGCTCCTAAGTCCCTAAAAGTGTTGTTCTAACCCCTAAAGGAACAAGGTCAACTGATTATAGCTTCTCCCAGAAGTTCTCCATGAAAAACTGCTCAGAACTGGTCAAAACAGGATCATTTCAGCTGCTCCATAGGCAAAGTGCATTGCATCTCACCTAAGTACACTTTGTGGGCGTGTTGCATTTCAAAAAGCCCTTCTATGGGGTGCGATGGGCGAGAAGTGACAAATGGCAGTGTCATTCCGCGAGGTGGAGAGGCATGGAATCTTCCAGAAACTTCTCCTGTGACACTTGCCTCTCTGAATTCGACCAAGGATGAGTAAGAGATCATCAATCTCCAAGTGGAAGCAAGAACTATCAGAGGGAAGACACTAATCAAATCACAAGCTGACTCATCTCCCTTACAGATATCTATATATGGATCCCTCATCCCAGAGATCCAGGGGCTAGAATTTTGCATCTTGTATGGAATTGCTGTTGGTTTCTTGAGACAACATCATAGTGTTGGGTGATCTAAGCTTTATATGAGGTGAAGAAGGGCTTACTTGCTGAGAGGATGATGCTGGATCAGAACAACTGGTTGTAACTCCCTTGGCTCTTTCTTGATTATCAATAAAAGCTATTCAAGTTTTCCTCCATACTCTTGTGTCATTTATGTTTTATGCATTTGTATGGTCAATTTACATCTGATCCTAGATTGTTTATGATTATAGATCCATGTTCTTGTATAGTGTTATGCTACTCTGATCCCACAGGTACTCTGTCAAGCTGGGCGTACAAGGAAGCAAGTAGAAAAGGACTATCAGAAGAGAGAGGAATCGAACTAGGAGATAAGCGCAAGACAGAGGTTGGTCTCCTTTGTTCTTCTCTCATCTATATTTCATAAAGGAAAAACGAAAGTAGCTTTACTTTGTTTGTTTCTAAGGTAGCTACCACACCTTAGTGGGATAAGCAGTTCTGTGTAGACACTTTTCCCTGTAACAACATTGTCTTTTTCCAGAAACCAAAATTTGTGCCATAGAACAGAGGAGGTCTTCCTGACACTTCTTGATTTCTCATCATGACTAAGAATCCTTCCTCAAGCTGTTAGGCTGATATGAAGAAGCCCACTCTGATACCAATTGTTGGAAATACTAAGGGGGGCTGAATCAATATTTCTTTTCAATTATTATTTTTATCAGTTAAAAACATTTATATTTGGAACACAGAAATAGATAACAGGAATAGATGCTTTTATTAATGTGATCTTTGCAATAAATCAAGTATAATATATATACATACACACACATCTCTCTCTCTCTCTCTCTCTCTCTCTCTCTCTCTCTCTCTATATATATATATATATATATATATATATATATATATATATATATATATATATATATATATATATATATATATACATATATGCATATACATATATGCATATACATATACATATATATACATACATATATACATCTATATATATATATATATATATAGATAGATAGATAGATAGATAGTTTCAAACAGTTGCCAAGCACCAACTTGGACTCTTTGTGAGTCTCTAACCTCCAGATCACCAATTCTGTCTTGTCAAGGAACCAACCTTGAATTTAAGAGCACCAACTCTCAGGACACCAATCCTTTCAGTTCTAAGGCACCAACCTCAAGGGCTCCAACTCTCTAATGTAACTATCTGGATCTGTTTGGTTGTAGTTCTATGCTCCCAACCCTGCTGGACCTATGACTTACTTTTGTACTCCTGTACCTTCCACTTCTGCTGGAACTTCGGCTTCCTTTGTTTCTTACAGTTTGCCAGCCACATTAAACTTTCCTTAGTCTCTGTTTTATATGACTGATATGCCTGACCTTTGACTTCCTCCTTTGCTCGCTTGAGCTTCGGCTTCCTCAACGCTCGTTCGACCTTCTGGCTTCCCTCCTCCAGTCGCTTTAGCTTCCTTTGCGCTCGCCCGACCATCTATGCTCGCTTAACACTTCGACTTCCCGATCCATGGCTTCCTCCATCTATTCGAGTGTTCCAATACTCACAGGACACGTTCAGGAGGAAGAGAGGCCGAAATACAAAAAAATGTTGCTTATTAAAAAATATAAGAGAGGTCCTTTTTCCTTTAATAATATTCATATATTAGGCTTCATTATTTACGAAGGATTTCATTTGAGACACTCTACCAACATCGAGGTCCCACATGCCACGTCGCAATCGCAATCACAATCGGTGATTTCACATCCCTTAGAGACTAGCGATACAGTGGATGTGATATTACATTTAGTCATGTTAAATGGTGCATTTAGGTCCATAATATATATCGCAATCGACAGTCCGGCGATGTCAATTCTTTTGAACATTGCAATTCAACAGATGCGATATTTCAATAGGTCATATTATAATGTTGCAGTAGGTCCACATACATATCACAATCGGTGGTTCGGGGGTGACAACCCTTTATAACTTGCGCTATGAGAGTTTTGATGGGTGGATGCGATATAACAATAGGGCAGTTTATAATGGTGCAACGAGTCTGCATATATATATATATATATATATATATATATATATATATATATATATATATATATATATATATAACCTTCCCACTCTATAACATTGGTTATATAGAATTTAACCACATGAAATCCTTATATCCGTGCTATTTCTATTATAATGTTTATATAATAGAAATACACAATAATCATGTGTAACTTACCTTTTCTACCTTTTTTACAGCCTTTGCACATTTTCCGATGTTTTCCTTTTTCAGATCAATCCTCCACCATAGATCTTACCATCCCATCTGATGGTTGATATTACACCTGACCAACAAAGCTGCTCGGTGATCCTGCACCGTAGATCAAAACTGCATTTGATCCAACGCTTGACAATGATATCAGGTGAGCTACATGCATGAGGATTACCCGCCTGATAAAGCGGTTTCCTCTCTCCTCCGACATGCGACGTGTCAATTGCTTAATGGAATCGGGTGACTCCCTCCTATTACCACTTACCGCTTATTCTCAACCTGATAAACCATTTCCACTTATAAACCCGCCTTTCTCTTTGACTAACGCCTGAGCTATTTAGCGCCCGATAACCATAGATCTTCTACCATTGATGGCTATGACGGATCTTCTGATTTCCTCATCCACTAATACTTAAATTAATCTCCGTCGTTCATTTATTTGACTTTACACTGCGCGACTTAATCTTGGCCGCTCATTACTAACAATCTCGTCTATGATCTCCAAGATCCAACGCTTCCTGTGCATTCAATATTCATTTTCAAAGACCCATTATGATTCCTCTGTCTCTTTTTCTCCTCTCTATTCTTCTTGGGCATACATTACACGTGATACTCCCGATATGGCTCCTCCTCAATCTCCCGCTCTTACACTTATTTGGCCTTCCTGTGGCTTCTGATACCACTCTAATACCTCTTCTCTGCTTTGATAGCTCCTTAGCTTCATATTGACATTAATGAAAATCTATATCAACAAGCCTACCCATGGTCCGTGGATCATGGGATTGTACAAATAGAGCGAGGCTCTAAGTTGTAAAGATAGTGGATGAGAGAGAAAGTAGTGAAGGAATGGGTCGAGCTTAGAGTAGGATTCTAAGTGTATTGGGTCGTCGTAGTAGGAAGAGGCTCTACAGCTGAGTGAACAGAGGCCTAGTAGAGTCTGCAGCTGAGTTCATTGACCCCTACAGTTGAGTGTGTGGGGCGGTGTCGAGTTTGTAAGCAAGATTGAAGATTAATAAAAGAGAAGTTGATTCCTATTTCTGTGTATTTGTTATGCATTATCTTCTTTATGTTTGTATTGGGTTATGTATCACGCGCATTGATATGATTGTTGAATATGTTGTAATAACCATAAATCTTACACACAGAAGTTAAGTAATCGGTAAAGTAGCAAGCGACTTGAGTATTATACGGGTCGCACCCCGAGTAGGGCTACGTGGAAGTCACACCGCAGGTTGAGAAGGGATCGCAAGTGCGCGTAGTGATAGGTCAGACCGTGGACCTCCAAAATCCCATCAGACATCCAAAGGGTGAAGAAACCAGGTTCTAGCACCCTCCCATACTACTTCGAGTGAGACCTCAGTCCACGCTCTGTGAACTGTTGCCGAAATGGCCAGTAGTACTGGGATTTGCTTGGCTAAATCACCTCTAAACCTGCGTCAGGCCCATACAAGCCAACAAATGGTTGTCGGGACCGGGATCTACATAAAGGATGTCTGATGTCGTGCCACTGGAATCCTACAAAGAAAGAAATTGAAGAGTGGTTGGACAAGAAGATTCACGAGTTCGCGGCGCAGGAAAACAAAAATCCGCGAGTATCTAAGGAACAGTGGTTGGATCGCTACTTGTACACTGAAATCCACGAAATTTTCTTTGCATCTTTTCCATTTGAGCTGTATGAATGGATCGCAAAGTTAGCAGACAGCTAGGGAAGGTGTAGGCTCGACAAACCAATAGTGTGGACTCTGGAACTAGTGCGCAGACTAGAAGCCTCAGAAGATAAGATAGCGCGAGCTGTGGACCACTGGCTCGACCAAATAATAGGAGGATTTATCATTGAGATCATCTAGACACGATCGTCAGCTACAGTGAAGCAGAGCAACGTTTTCTCAAGGGACCGTGAGGTAAGTATATTAAATCTTTAAACACTTGGATTAAGATGCTATTGTGTGAAAAGTGAGTTATGCGAATAAATTAATGTTTGGGACTACGTGAAGCAGAAAGATCTATAGAAGCAAAAGTAGTGAGGAGTTGGAAAATAGTCCCTTAATTTCACCCTCGTGGGAAAGCGAGGAGGAGCTCGCGAAAGTCTCTCCAAGAAGCGCAGTCAGTTTGATAAGACAGAGAATTCCATGTTTACCACCCCCACCCACACCGCCACCTGTTTCACCCTCCTCACCTCCATCTCCACCCACTCCACCTTCGCCACCACCGCAGCTCAGTATGGCAAGTGCGATCAAACTATCGGTGTTCAGAGGAGTAGGAAATGAAGATCCAAACCAATTCTAGTTCATGGTAAGAACAGTATGGAAGCACAGGGTATCGTGGATGATAATATTAAAAAGGCTACGCTGGTGAGCGCATTTTTGGATCAAGAATTAACGTGGTATATCTAGCATTCTAATGACCACCTGAACATAGGAATTGCATAGATCTAGACCATGTTGAACAGGGAATTTAGTGGGCCAAAATCAGAGACACAATCAATCATTTGGTTTAAGGAGATCACGATGCTCCCGTGATCCAAAATGGATCCTAAAACCTGTAAGTATAAGTCTTTAAAACTATCATAAAACACTATTGCAGAAGAAAAACCAAGAAGAATGGCAAAACCCAAGTAAAGCAAAGGTTGAAATAATGTTGCACCGAAGTCGTCGGGTCGGCCAGATCAATGCCCCGGATTAAATCGGGATATCGCATCGGAGCAGGCCAGTGAAGTGTATCGAAGGCAGCCTTATGTGAATTGTGATCGCGATCCAACGACTTAATTTGGACCACTGATCTAGCGCACAGATAAATGGCGGAGATTACACATCGCATCATAGATTTCCCAAAAGGAGGACTTAACCCGCAGGATCGAAGACCATGCAATATGTGATTTGTGACTTATCGCATCGCAACACCATTAAGGAAAATGACCCGAAGCAATAAAGCCAAACCTGAAAGGTTTATAAATGTGGCTTTATGTTATTTGAGTTCCGTGGTAAGCAGTAGTTTGGGCGGGCCTCAGGCAGTAAGTGGTATTGGAAGGGCTTTGCCCAATTCCATACACCGGTCGACACATAGCACACCACAGGAGAGAGAAAACCGCTTTTTCAGGCGGGTAATCTCCGTGGAAGTGGGTTGCCCGAAATGATCGTCAGCTGTGGATTATCGATCACTGATCAAACGATGGACAATGAACGAGCTGTTTTACGGACCCGACAGGGTTATAAATGCAACACCATAAAATTTGAAATCTTCTAGGCAGTGTTTTGTCATGTTTTTCATTGCTTTAATGTATTTTTGAATAACACCGAAATACAAAGGAGACCATTCCATATGGGCACTTGCAACTTGCGATAGCGATACAACAATAGACCCAATAGGATTATAAGTCGGACTCAATATCATTTGAAGTCCTGCCTGGCAAAAATTCTTACTTTTTTTGTGTATTCCTCTGTGTAAACAGAGAAACGTATTCCCAAGGATTTCACCCGTGCCAGTGGTCCTTTCTGTTTGAAAACAGGTGGCCACCATACCTTAAGTGTTTTACAATGATTGTTTAACACTTGAAAGGGAGATGAACGGACAAGGGTTGGAAGCCCGAAAGCCCAACGAGGGAAGGCGAACAGATAGGGCCGATAGGCTTAAAACCCATCCAATGGAAAAATAGAAGATGTAGAATTTTGTAGAATTTTTCTACAAATCGGTCAACTCTGATACCATGTAGAAATTTCCCACATGTAGATCACCTAGTAATGCAATGTACTAAAGAAAAAGACTTGATCTACTTCTACAAACAATTTAGCGGAAGCTTAATCAACCATGAGCGACATCAATAAGAACACATATCACTGATAAGAAGGAATCAATCACACATAACACAGAAGAATTTACCCGAGGAAAGCACCTACCTAAAATCCCATCTCTGTATTATCATACAAGTGGAAATATAGTCCGGGTTACACAAAGCCTTAGCTCGGAAGCTATCCAGCTCTCAGTACAATCCCTTTGCTTCTCATAGACAGTCAAAGGCTTCTCACAAACCTTCTCCTCTACCCTCCAAGCCTCCTATTTCCTTATGCAGTTTTCCTTTGGGTCTAGTGCTACCACCTGTGTGAATTGGCCTCTTCACGCACTCACTAACCTCTGATTTAACTGCAAAAACCTAAAGGAGATAAATCCTCATCATGGATGAGCTTCCTTTATAGGAAAAATAATCATCCAACTGATAGTAAATTGTCCGTTCTCTCAACTGGGTCTCTGTCTAAACTGACATGCATCAGTTATCCATGAGTGAATATACAATTATCTGAAAATAATAGTTGTCACATGCATTCAAGCATTAACAAACTATATCTCGTTAATTTAACAACATGTTAAAATAATATAACTAGACTTGACTAAGATAAACTAAGTCAACTAATCCTCTCAACATAGAACTCGTCCTTAATTCCTCAATCAGTGGAGCAAATCAAGGACACATTCCCCAATTAGTAGAGAAATAATATCATGTTCTCACAAAGACTTCAAGTTTGCTTTTCCTTAACTAATTAACTCATCGAGAATTAATTAATTAATATTTTAAACTGTCGGTAAGACCAAATTCTTTTTTACTTCCTATAGCTATATGAGGGACTGCTAAAAATAGGAAGGGACCCAGAAATGCTATTTTTAGAAGATATTATTTTTAGTAGTTTCACCTCTCACCCAAGGTGGCCAAAATTCTCATTGGCCAAACTTCTATTTTTAGACATGCTATTTTTAGCAGATCTATTTTTAGCACTTTCTAAATTTAGCATTTATTGTTGCACATTTTTCAACACTCCCTCTCAATAAGAAAGGCTTCCTCTCGAACCCAATCCTGTAACTCTGGAATGTTCTACATGCAACACATCTACTAGGTGCAGTTGCTCCAGCAACACTAGGAACAAAAAAAACTCCCAATTGACCACTTTGTTGGGCTAGAAACATACTTTGATGATGAAGCTCTACCTGCTGCTGACATGTGCTCCCTCTCTAACCTCTGCACTACTGCAACATCTCCATGCATCTCACACCATTGCACCCTTCTCTATGCTACCCTGCACTGTGCAACACACTTGTGCCTCTCGCATTATTGTAGCTTGCATGGTCTGCGTTGTCCTGGGATTTCCTGCACTGTAGCTCTCTCTGCTGCTCCATCCACATCTGTCTCTACCCAATCAGTCAGTTCCTGCTACTCCACATCGGGGCTCCCGTAGCAAGGTCTCATCCAAGAGGCTGGGTACCTCAAGGATCCTGCCTCTCCTCCTTGGGACGATCAGTCCACATCTCCCCACCTCCTACCTGGAGGTATTCCTGCATGTGATCCCTCTGCCCACCTGGCTCGAAGTTTCCCCCTACTGGAGGTCTCTACATGAGTAGATGTATCTACTCAATCTCATCTTAGCTTCTCTAGTTGTGGCTGCTCCACAACCTCCTGAAGTTGTTGCACCAATTGTGGCTCCCCCATAATAGTCAGAGACTTCTTTTGGTGCTGCATGTTAAGAGGTAATTTACTCTCTCTCTTAACCACCAAGTATCTAACATTTTCCTTTCTCCTCAAGGCTTTGCATGCATCTTGTACCTCAAGTGCATATAGGTTCTTGGCTAGCACACCAATCTATTTCCACTTTCCCGCCATTACGAAATTTTCTAGAAAAAGAGTTGATTTTAAATCAACGATATCTCCGTCATATGAACTTTGATTCAGCCGTTTTTTTTTTTGATTTTGGGTATTTTTCCATAAGGAATCCAAATCTGCTATTTATTTATGAAAATTTTGCACAGAAATTTTCAGATCTTCTCTGCAAAATCTCAGCCAAAAACTCAAAACTTTGAAATATCCTCTCAGTATATTGTTCTCTCTTTTATCACATGTGCTCCGATACCATGTAGAATTTTTCTCCAAATCAGCTATCTCTCTCTATTTCCTTGTGTAGTTTCCTCTAGGTCCAGTGCTTCCACCTCTATGAATTGGCCTCTTCACACAGTCACTAACCTCTGATCTAACTACACAAACCTGAAGGAGATAAATCCTCATCATGGATGAGCTTCCTTTATAGGAAAAATATTCATCCAACTAATAGTACATTGTCCCTTCTCTGATCTCAACTGGGTCTCTATCTGAACTAACATGCATCAGTTATCCATGAGTGAATATACAATTATCTGAAAATAATAGTTGTCACATGCATGCGGGCATTAACAAAATATATCTCATTAATTTAAAAACATGTTAAAATAATCTAACTTGACTTGACTAAGATAAACTAAGTCAACTGATCCTCTCAATATAGAACTCATCCTCAATTCCTCATTCAGTGGAGCAAATCAAGGAGACATTCCCCAATTAGCGGAGAAATAATTGCATGTTCTGACAAAGACTTCAAGTTTGCTTTTCCTTAACTAATTAACTCATGGAGAATTAATTAATTAATATTTTAAACTGCTAGTAAGACCAAATTCGTTTTTACTTCCTATAGTTAGACGAGGGACTGCTAAAAATAGGAAGGGACCCAGAAATGCTATTTTTAGAAGATGCTATTTTTTGCAGTTTCACCTCTCACCCAAGGTGGCCAAAATGCTCATTGGCCAAACATGCTATTTTTAGCAGATATATTTTTAGCACCTTCTAAATTTAACGTTTCTTGTTGCCCATTTTTCAACAGAAGGCAGAGGGTAGAGAAGAGAGCAAGAGAATGCAAAAGACAGAGAGCAAGAGGGAGAGTCTGTGCACTCTTTTAGACTCGAGGATTTCAATTAAATCCTTGTTGTTTTGTCACTATTGTGTTGAGACTCTATTCGAGCTCACACCTGTAATGTTCTACTCTTAAAGACATAATATATAGGTTGACACTGAAAGCTGGACCAGGAGACGTAGCCAGGAAGTTTGGTGAACTCCTTGATTATTTTGTTGTGTTGATGTGTGTGTTTATTATGTTTTATAACTATTCGTTGTCTATATTATTCGCAATCTTTTTTATCCATTGCACTAAATAATATAGGCATTCCTGCACATGAGTCTGTAATACATTAATATTGATTTAAGATCTCATTTTCAGATCAAGTGGTATCAAAGCATTTGGTTTTGTTAAGGTTAGACAAGCTTGTGCTGGATTTTGAGTGCTAACTAGATTAAAGCTCAGACTAGGAGAAGGAGAACTTGTTGAGGCTAACCCAGATATTGGAAGAGTCTATTCTAAGAGGAAAATGGCAGAAGAAGATCCATTGGGATCATAATCTCAATTTATGGAAAGTTTTATGACAATCCGAGCTATGGTGGAGAGATGTATCTGGAGTTTAAGAAGGGTCGAGGTGAAAGCACTTCAACACCTAACCAGGCAAAGGAGCAGAGGAACCTTTTCTAGGTGCCCCTCCAGAAGGCAAACAGAAAGGATAAATGCCTCCTCCACCATCTCCTCCATCATGACCTTCGTCATCCTCATCATCTCCTATCTCTTCTAAGAAAAAGAAGAAAACTTCCTTAATCAAATTAGATGTGAAGTTTGATTTTCCAATTTATGATGGAGAACTTAATGCAAAAAAGCTAGATAATTTGATAAGACAAATTAATGTATATTATAGGGTACAAAATGTTCATTCAAAAAGGAAGAAGATTCAACTGGCTAGCCTTCGACTTGGAGGAGCTGCACTAGTATGGTGCGAAAGCAAGACACAATCTGATATGAAAAAACATGGTAAAATCATTTCTACCTGGAATGAATTTTTTTCTGCTATCAAAAAGAAATTCTATCCTTTAGCTTACATGCAACAGGCAATGATGAGTTGGCAAACTCTTCGTCAGTTGAAGGGTCAGAGTGTACAGAGTTATACTCAGGAATTTAGAAAGAGAGCTTTAACTTTAGACATATCATTAGATTCACCTGAGACTTTATTGAAGTATATAGGTGGTCTTCATAGCTATTTAAAGCATACTATTCTCATGTTTAATCCCACTATCTTAGATGATGTATTAGTTCAGGCAACACATCTAGAAGCTAGAGGTAAGAATGTAAACCCAGAGGTTGGGGGATCATATAAATATTCTGTAAGCAAGAGAAAGGAAAATAAGAAACTAAAATGGAAGTAGAGGAAAGAAAACACTGTATAGAAGGATAAACCTTCATGCAGTCATTGCAAGAAATAAGGACACGATGAGGCACACCGCTAGCTTTTGCATCCAGAATGAAGACCTAAGAAGTTCGTTGGAAAGAAGAAAAAGAATGTTGTAGCTATTCAACAGGACATGGGATTAGATTCAGGCGACGAAGCAACAGTTACAACCACAGGTATTAAAGGTAAAGATTCTAAAGCATCCACAAGTAATTATGTACAATCTGTTGATAATGAAAGTAATGAGAGAGAAAGGAATGATCTTTTTCGTATTAGAGTAATTTCCAAGCATAATAAGATTGTTACTTTGTTTGATAGTGGATCACAAGTAAATTTGATTTCTGGAACAATTGTAAAGAAGTTGGGATTACAAGCAAAACATCATGAGAAGCCATATCCATTAGGTTGGGTGTGTGATAAAACAAAGCTACAAGTAACGAGACAATGTAAACTTAGGTTTTCTATTGGATCAACATTTGTAGATGAGGTTGAGTTAGATATAGTTCCATTCGATATATGTGGTATTGTTTTGGGAAGTCCATACTTCTATGAAAGGAAACCTATTTTCTATAGCTAAAAATAAGTATCAACTCACTAAAGATGGAATGGAATATATGGTAAGAGCTCATAAACTCAAGGCTAACTATTATCTCATAAACTCAGGACAGATGAAAAGAATTGCGAATTCAAGTAAGCAATTTTTACTAATGGTTGTAAAGGAAAAGGACCCTAATAAAACCAATGTGTTTGAAGGCTACGATTCTAAACAGAAAGCTGATTTAGTTAAGGTTGTTTTGGAGTATGATGTTCTATTTCAAGAACCAAAAGGTCTACCACCCAAGCAAGAAATAGTACATGATATTTTTTGCAGCAAGATGCTCCATTACCTGACATTGGAATGTAAAGGTTATCAACTTTAGAGAATGCAGAGATAAAGAAGCAGTTATAGGAGTTGCTCAATAAAGGGTTTATACGACCAAGCACATCACCATGTGGATCTCCAATCATGCTGGTGTGAAAGAAAGATGGTTCATGGAGAATGTGCATTGATTATAGAGCACTAAATAAAATAATGATCAATAATTGTTATCCTCTTCCTCGTATTGATGATTTATTAGATCAATTGAAAGAAGTAGTTTACTTTTCTAAGTTAGACTTGTGAAGTGGTTATCATCAGGTGAGAGTTGCAGAACAGGATGCATGGAAGATTGCTTTCAAGACAAAGCAAGGGCTTTATGAATGGTTGGTTATGCCTTTTGGCTTAACCAATGCTCCTACTAGACTTATGAGAGTTATGAATGATGTACTCAGACCTTTTATTGCTGACTTTGTAATTGTTTATTTAGATGACATTCTTGTTTTTAGTAAGACATGGGAAGACCATGTGAAGCATGTAAAGCAGACTTTAGATGTTTTAAAAGGAGAAAATCTTTATGTAAAACTATCAAAATGTGAATTTGGCAGAACATCTTTAAATTATTTGGGTTATATT
The DNA here is from genome assembly GCA_031772625.1 of Pinus tabuliformis. Lineage (NCBI taxonomy): Eukaryota > Viridiplantae > Streptophyta > Pinopsida > Pinales > Pinaceae > Pinus > Pinus tabuliformis. The sequence continues at coordinate 37,737,652 of CM062816.1, forward strand.
GTATGGGGCGGTGAATTGAAGATAGATCCCTCTAAGGTTGAAGTCATTGTGAACTGGCCTAAACCCAAATCTTCCACAGAGGTTAGGAGTTTCCTAGGGGCAACGCAATACTGGAGAAAGTTTATTGCTAACTTTTCTTTGATTGCAACTCCATTACATGCTTTAACATGATTGAAACAGGTGTTTCAGTGGGGAGGAAAACAACAGAAATCCTTTGACAACTTAAAAGAGAAAATCAGTACAACACCAGTACTAGCACTGCTAGATCTTCAACATCCATTTGAGATTAAGACAAATGCCAGTGACTATGCCATGGGAGCAGTGTTGATGCAACGCGGAAAACCCATATGCTATCATTCTGAGACATTTAATTTTGCAGTAGTTAATTATCCCACATATGATAAAGAATTGTATGCATTAGTACAAAGTGTGAAAAAGTGGAAACACTACCTAATGAATAAGGAAACAATCAAACACACAGATCATCAATCACTTCAATATTTTCACTCACAAACTAAATTGCAGCAATCAAGACACTATAGGTGGATGCGTTTTCTACAACAATTTCATCTTGTCATCAGATATAAGAAGGGCATACACAATAAGGTTGCAGATATGTTGTCAAGACCAAACATAAATGCATCTGCTATACTTAAGCATAACTCAGTAATGCATGAAAGTTACATTGAAAAATATGCTCAACATGTATATTTGAAAGATGTATATGCAACTTTAAGTCATGGCAAGCAAGTAGAAGAATTAGACTACTGTGTAAAGGACCAACTCTTATATCATCTGGGAAATTTATGCATTCCACAAACTGAAAGAGTTAACATAATTCGAGAAGCACATACTTCTCTTATATCAGGTCATTTTGGTGTAAGTAAAATAGTTGCACAATTGCAAAGGTTTTTTTATTGGCCGAGAATGCATGAGAAAGTTTCTAGATATATCAAAGGGTGTAATATGTGTGCTACAAGCAAGCCTAGTAATAGAAAATTAGGCTTTTACACTCCATTTCCAATTCCTTCTTGTCCTTGGGAAAGTGTTTCCATGGATTTTGTTGGGGGATTGCCAAAATCTAGAAAAGGTCATGATTATTTGTATGTTGTTGTGGATAGGTTCAGTAAAATGTCTATTTTGATACCTTGTAACAAGCAAGTTACAGCTAAACAAACTGTAGGTTTTAACCCCGTATAGAAATTACCTGCATACAAATTCTAAAACACAGAAAATAAAACAATAGTGAGAGCATAACATATAAAACACATATACACAGAGATTTTCCTCTGGATCCCAAAAGCGAGACTACCAGCTTGCTTTTTCATTATGTTCCTTTCAATTTCACAATACATATTTATACATGCCGAAGCATCCAATACCATGGACCAAAAAACCATCGTGTCCAAAACCATGGACCAAAAACCATAGGTAGGTTCGCCCAACCTAATATAGGGTCCAAAAAAAAAATTCCCGGGGCGCTACCCTGGACCTCGTAGAGGGTGGCTACTTGCCCCCCTCAAACCCCCCAGACAGGGAGGGCTGCCGCCCACCCTACGACCCCCCCCGCTATACAATCGGCACAATGGAGGGGGGGCTCTTCCCCCCCTCTAAACCCCCAGTTCACTACGTAGGTTAGTCGTGTAAAGAATATAACACAACCCAACATTCTCCCACTTATTGTTTTCTTTCCATAGGGGTCCACAATAGAGTTTAGTCATTTTTCCATCCCTGAAATGCCCATTTTTTCTCTTCACCAAGAGAACTTCTCAGAGCTCACATATTTTGTCAATGCATCTGCAGTATTATTCAAAGTGTCCACCTTTACCAGCAACACCTTTTTGTCTTCTATCATATCCCTCACAAAGTGATACTGAACATCAATGTGCTTTGTCTTTGAATGGTAAGCAGGGTTTTTGCCAAGAAAATTGCACTTTGGCTGTCACAGTATATCCTTATAGCTCCCTATACTAACCCCATACTTGAACACAATCTCTGCAAACAAATTTCTTCCTTGCTTGCCTGAGTGGTTGCCATGTATTCTACCTCTGTAGTTGATAGTGCCACTACAAATTGTTTCTTACTCATCCAACTGACTGCACCTCCAAATAAGTTAAACACATACCCACTTTTAGATCTTCTCTGATCCAGATATCCGACCCAGTTTGCATCAACAAAGCCACAAATATCCAACACTCTGTCCAATCTTGGTCTTCCTTGGTAGCACAAACCATAATCACTAGTGCCACGCAAATACCTAAAAACCCACTTCACTATTGTCTAGTGCTCCTTTCCTAGTTTTGACATAAACCTGCTCAATCCTCCCACTGCATGTGCAATGTCTGGTCTAGTACAGATCATTGCATAGATCAAACTACCAACTGCACTTGCATATGGAACACGGGACATATCCTCTTCCTCTTCTTGTGTCTTGGGACACTATTCAGTAGATAAATTTACACCTACAGGAATAGGAACCTTCACTTGTTTACTATCCTGCATATTAAACCTCTGCAGTATTGTCTCGACATACTTCCTCTGGTTTAACCATAGCTTCCTCTTTGCCCAATCTTTTTTAATTTTCATGCCCAAAATATAGTTTGCAGCACCAAGATCTTTCATGTCGAATTTGGAGGACAATTGGGTCTTCAAATCCTAGATAATTTCTTTCTCATTTCCAACTAGCAACATGTCATCCACATACAAGACCAGATAAATAACACGTTCACCAATTAATTTAAAATACACACAGTGATCTGCTTTGCTTCTGGTGAAGCCAAGTCCTCGTATAAATGTATCAAATTTCTGATACCACATCCTTGGTGATTGTTTTAACCCATACAAAGACTTCTCTAATTTTCATACCAATTCTTTCTTACCCTTCACCGCAAAGCCTTCAGGTTGCTTCATGTAGATCTCCTCTTCTAGATCCCTGTGAAGAAATGTTGTCTTCACATCCATCTGTTCTACCTCAAAATCAAAAGCAGCAGTAACAGATAAAAGTTACCTAATAGAAGTTACCTTGGCAACAAGAGAAAAAATATCACAAAATCAATTCCCGACACCTGGGAATAACCTTTTGCTACCAACCAAGCTTTGTATTTCTCCACATTTCCTTATGAATTTGTCTTCTTCTTGAACAACCATTTACTTCCAATGGGTTTCCTTCCAGCTGGCAACTCCACCAGATCCCAAGCCTCATTTTTGTGCAAAGATGCCATTTCATCGACCATGGCCTCTTTCCAGAGTTTTCCATCCTCTGAATCTACTGCTTCCTTCACAGTTCTGGGATCATCATTGGTAATAGATAAAACAAAAATTAAACAGAAAGCAAATGAACTATACCTTTCTGGCTACCTTCTTTCTCGAACTGATCTTCTTACACCCGGAGTTTGTGGCTCTTAATCTTCTGATTTCTCCTCTGCTGTAGAGTCTGGTTCTTCCTCCTTTAGCTCAAACTCTATCTTCTCAAGTTGCTTTGGTTGGACTTAATGTTTAATAATATATTTCACCTCTCTGAACCCCACATCTCGGCTGTACACAACCTTCCTTGTTGCTAGGTTCCAAAGCTTATAACCCTTTAAGCCATCCTTATACCCAATAAAGATGCACTTTTCAGATTTACTATCCAACTTGGTTTGTTTCTCCTTTGGAACATGTACATATGCATCACATCCAAATACGCTCAGATGTGAAAGAGAAGGTTTCTTACCACTTCATACCTCTTGTGGAGTCTTATCCTCCAACGCTGATGAAGGTGATCTTTTGACCAGGTAACATGCTGTCTCCACCGCCTCTACCCAGAATTCCTGTCCTAACCCGGCACCACTAAGAATGCTTCTTTCCCTTTCCATCAACGTCTTATTCATTATTTTTGCAACTCCATTTTGCTGAGGTGTATATGGAGTAGTATTCTGTCATGGTATACCACACTTCTTACAGAATTCTTTAAATTCCTTACTGCAAAACTCTCCACTTTTATCTATCCTCAACACCTTTATCTTCTTCTCTGTCTGGTTTTCCACCAGAGCCTTAAATTATTTAAACCTGTCAAACCTGTCAAACCTGTCAAAGACTTCAGATTTCTTCTTAAGGAAATATATCCATGTATTCCTTGAGAAGTCATCTATAAATGATACATAATACACAGGCTTACCCAGTGATGGGACCTTCACAGGTCTAAACACATCACTGTGTACAAGCTCTAATATCTGTTTCGCCCTCTTACCACCAGAGGGGAAACTCACCTGATTTTACTTCCCATATACAGAATTTTCACAGAAATCAAAATCCAGATAGCTATTACTCATACCTTCTACCATACCTTTACCACGAACTATTCGAAGGCCCTTCTCTCCGATATTTCTAAGCCTTTGATGCCACAGCATGGTCTTCTCTCCAGAGACCACTAGATTTTCTGCTCCACTTTTAGGAACCACAGAACTGTTGCACCCATCAACAACAATGCTACCTTGCAACTTGTACAAAGTTCTAATCTGAACTCCCCACATCATTACCAGTGCTCCCTGAACCATATTGTAGGTATCCTTCTCGAACACTTTTTTTACACCTGCATCATCCAACTTGCTTACTGAAATCATATTTCTAGCTAATGCAGGAATATGCAGAACACCCGAAAGTGTTCTAACCCTTCCACCTTGCAACTTCAACTTTATTTTTCTATGACCAACGATTCTAGCCTTCCTATCATCCCCTAAGAAGACATCACTACCATTGTATTTATCATACTCGCAGAACCACTCTCTATGGGGAGTGAAGTGAAAGGATGCACCTGATTCAATCAACCATGCCTCATGATCTACATGTGTACTTGAAGAAGTCAAGTACACATCCCTACCTTCATCTGAGGTGGTTTTCACCTCTGCAGAAGGAGCATCATCAGATCCCTTTCCTTTATTAGGAGCTTTAGATTTACAGTCCCTTTTGTAGTGCCCTTCCTTTCTGCATTTCTAGCACACCACCTTTATAGGGTTTCTTGGAGATTTAAATCTTCCTCTAGATTTAGATCTCCCACTCGATGACTTATTTTTGTTTCTGTTCTAGGACTGTCCTCGTATAGACAAGGCATCACCATTCTGGCTCTCCATATTTTTCCATCTCATCTCCTCCGTCAGTAAGGATGAGACTATTTTATCAAAATGCAAGGCAGCATTGCTACCTATTGCAATAACTAGACTATCCCATGAATCTGGTAGAGAACACAACAAACTGATGCACTTATCTTCATCTGAAATTTTAATATCAATAGATGCTAACTGACTTACCACAGTATTAAATGCGTTCAGATGCTCTGTCACCAAGTCTCCATCTTTCATCCTCAGGTTATACATATTTTTCCACTGGAACAGTTTATTCACCATAGACTTAGATTGGTACAAAGTCCCTAACTTGTCCCACAGATCCTTCACCGTAGCTTCCCTTGATACATTCAGCAATACTGAATCTGAGACACACAATCGTATGGTGCTCTTTGCCTTCTGATCCAACTTCTTCCATTCTTCATCAGACACTCCTGTTGGTTTAGTACCTGGATCTACCACAATCCACTGATCTTTATCCACCAACAGATCCTCCATCTTGAGTTTCCACAACTCAAAACTTTGACCATTAAATTTCTCAATCTCTATCTTTCCACTGCTCACCATCTTCTTTCACTACCAGAGTTGACCTCGCAGATCTCCCACTGAATAGGGTCTACCACAAGCCTGAGCGAAACCCCTCAGCAACAAAGGCATCCCCCTGAAGCCAAAATAGCTCGAATACGAAATGTAGGTTTTAACCCCATAAAGAAATTACCTTCATATGAATTCTAAAACACAAAAAATAAAACAATAGTGAGAGCATAACATATAAAACACATATACACAGATATTTTCCCCTGGATCCCAAAATCAGGACTATCAACTTGATTTTTCATTATGTTCCTTTCAATGTTACAATACATATTTATACATGCCAAAGCATCCAATACCATGGACCAAAAGACCAAAACCATGGACCAAAAACCATAGGTAGGTTGACCCAACCTAATACAGGGTCCAAAAAAAAATTTCCCGGGGCGCTGCCCCACAACCCGTAGAGGGGGGCTACCCGCCCCCCTCAAACCCCCCCTGTTACAGGGAAAAGTGTCTATTTAGAACTGCTCTATCCCACTAAGGTGTGACAGCTGCCTTAGAAACAAACAGCGAAAAACTACTTTTGTTTTTCCTTTATGAATTATAGATAGAGAGGAAGAGAAATACCAACCTCTGTCTTGCGCTAATCCTTCGATTCGATCCCTCTCTTCTTTGATAGTCCTCAGCTACCTGCTCCCTTGCACGCCCAGCTTCACAAAGTACCTGTAAGATCACAGAAGCATAGCACTATACAAAGACATGGATCTATAATCATAAACAATCTAGGATCAGATGTAAATTGACCATACAAATGTAACAAGCATCAATGATACAAAATCATGGAGGAAAACTCAAATAGCTTTTATTGATAAACAAGAAAAGATCCAGGAGGAGTTACAACCAGTTGTTCTGACCCAGCATCAACCTCCCAGCAAAGAAGCCCCTCTTCACCTCAAACAAATCTTAGATCACCCAACAATCTGATGTTTGTCTCAATAAACCAACAACAATTCCTTACAATATGCAAAATTCCAGCCTTTGGATCTCTGGGATGAGGGATCCATATATAGATATCTGTAAGGGGGATGAGTCAGCTTGTGATTTGATTAGTGTCTTCTCTCTGATAGTTCTTGCTTCCACTTGGAGACTGATGGCCTCTTACTCATCCTTGGTCGAATTCAGTGAGGCAAGTGTCACAGGAGAAGATTCTGGAAGCTTCCATTGCCTCTCCATCTCGCGGAATGACACTGCCATTTGTCATTTCTTACCCATCGCACCCCACAGAAGGGAATTTTGAAATGCAACGCACCCTCACAGTGTATTTAGGTGAGATGCAACGCACTTAGCCAGTGGAGCAGCTGCAATGATCCTGTTTTGACCAATTCTGAGCAGTTTCTCATGGAGAACTTCTGGGAGAAGTTGTAATCTGTTGACCTTGTTCCTTTAGGGGTTAGAACAACACTTTTAGGGACTTAGGAGCCCTTGGTTTACGAACATTTCATGCTTGGGGTTGTAGGGCCCAAAACTGTCTATAATAGTTGCCCCCTAAAGTATGAGGCCGTTAATCTTTTGGTGTCGGGTGAAATGCTTTATTATGAGGATCTGAAGTTCTTTCAATGCTGGGAGGAGACCTGTAATAAGATACAATACAATACATTATCTTCATACTATTTTCATGATCTAGCTGAGGCGGGCATTCCCATGCTCAACTTTATAAATTCATTTTAATGTACATAGGACAGACAATCGTCTGAGTGTAGACTGATGATTCTGATAGAGCCATCATCCTTTTGAGTGGATGATTATCTGTGGAGCAATGATGTACATTTAATGTCTTTATTTCCCTGAATATATATCACAGCCCGGATGGATGAAATTAGATCCGGGGTCTTCAATCTCGTCCGATCTTCACTTGAAGTACAAGTCAATCCATGTGAGAAATGTTCTGAAGTAGAACATGGAAAGACATCACTTGATTACCAGTCAATGATGTAAACTATTAACAAGCGTGAGAGGAATCACTGGTAATGATAATGACCCTCAACGTACTGCAGTACAATTCACGTGGTGTGAATAAAGGACTTGGCGTCGAACACCACGCAAAAGCTTTTGGTCGAAGGTCATTGATGTAAACCTGTCGCTGGAAGTGAGAAACTTGCCATTGAGGCATGCAAGCTTCAAAGTACTAAATGGGGTGTTCCTAGATCAACTTCTTGGATAATGAGCTGATGTCGACAAGAAGTGATCCATCACAGGAGGGTCTTAATGAATCCCACATCAATGACATGGAACAGAGCAAATGATTTTAGTGGAGGTGAAAACGATCTGGTGATATAAGGTTCAAGGTGGCAGTCATGAAAGGATGGAGTATAATGTATGGTAGTGGGTGAGACACAGGTGGACTCTCTGAATGACTTCTCTTGAACATATCGGCGACAATGATGTGATGGATTGGTAGCATTAACCCCAAATGTGGATGGTATGGCATGACCATGGTGATGTGACCGGTGAATGAAACAACCCAACCCGACTCGGACACGAAGTGGAAGTGTCATGTTCAAGAGCGACTTGCTACCAACAAAGTTTCTTTAAGTTTTTCTTCCCAATTTTTCCCCAGTCATTGCTGACCAGTACCTCTTTATTTTTTTCAAGCTTGAGGAGGATAACATATGCTTGTTCTATAATTTGCCCTTCGGGCAAACCCATCGCTATGTTTTAACGATCCTAGTGATAGTGAAACTCGTTCTCATCTATAGACAAGTTTGTCGCTATTAATCTTTTTAACGAGTTTAACGACAAAGATAACTCGGTCCTTTTCAATTTTAGAGAGTCTGAAAAGGATCGTAAAGGTAACTCCAAAATTCCTTTTTCATCATCTAATCCCTTAAGTCCGAAAAATTATAAAACAATACAGAAGGGATGAATTTTAGATACTTTTAACGAGCCGAACAAAACAAGCGCTCGATCTTTTTGTGTAATAATCCCGCAGGTCAAAAAACATTAAAATCTAGAGGAGGAATAGCACTTCCTGTCCCTTTAACGAGCTGGAGAGGCCAATGGCTCGATAATCTTTTCATATTTTACGAGTCAGTTGAAAAGAGCTTAAAGGAGACTCGTCTTTTGAGGAACGAGTGATAAAACGGGTAGCAGCTGATTCCAGGTAAGGTTTGGAATTTTCCAATCACGGCAGTGTCATAAGGATGGCTAGTGAAATCACTCTTCGCAGCTATTCCTCAAAATGGGTAAACAATCAAATGGAGGTGAATGATCGGCCAATGAAAAAGTGGAGGTGATGGTGCAAACACGACCAAGGCTTTAACGGCTGAAGTACTACATTCACGATGGTTATTTACTGGGGAATAGTTCATTTTTTAATGAGATTAAATGCGGGGGGAAACATTTGCTCATGTCTTATGTTTATTTTTTAACGAGCTTGAACTATGTGCTAAAACTGCTCAATTAATCAAGTCGTGTCATAAGAATGTCTCATATAAAATGGCAACTTTTAGAGTTTTGCCCCACATCCTTTCTTTATGCAAGTTAGGAGACAACCAATCCTACGAGTTTAAAGGGTTAGAGGTCCTACAAATTTAAAAAATAAATAGTCGCTCTTCGCTTGCATGCCCCCAGGTATAAAACAGAGTTTCAAGGTTACCCCTTCTTTAGTCTGTTAAAACATTTGTTTTACCTAGAGAGGCCTACCTCTTACAGGTTACCAAAGATTGTTCTATTTACAGCACAAACAGAACACTTCCTCGGCGATGTCTACCAAAATAGACAAAGGTGAGTGAAGGAGGATACTCCACTCACATAACTTTGACAAGAGAATCTTGTTCTAGAATAACCCCCTCTTCCAATCATGGATGGGGGTACAGACTAGTCATATTCTCTCGCGAAAACCTACCCTATACCCGAAGTTTTCCTGCCGAAGTAGACCAGGGTGCATGCCCCGTGGGTTTTAGTCATGTCCCCTCGAATCACTCGTGCTCATCGGGTGGACGGACTGGAGATTGAGACATTTCTTGCGTGAAAATACAATTTAGGGATGGTATATGACTATTTTCTATGCGTGATCCGGGAAATGAAAGCTGGTCTACGAGCTTGACCACTCTTCCTTCGTGCGGAAAACACATCACTCTAAAGAGTGATGAGACAATGGCTCTCATGCAATAAATATAGTCTCGTCCAAGGAGTAGATTGTAATCCAGGGGTCCTTGAACTACCATCACGTTCATGTGAACGGTTTTCCCTCTCAATGTTATGGGCACATTGGGAAGGATCCCTAACGGTCGACTGGTTCCTTTATCAAAGTCTGTTAGATTTCTCATCTCAGGCAAAAGCGATGGCGAACTAAGCGCTTTCCAAGCATTTGAGGAAAGGATACTCACAAAAGCCCCTTCATCTATGATGGTACCAGCCATAACCATTCTATATATTTGAACAATAATTCAGAATAGTATACTAGCTGGTAAATGGGGTCTGCCTAGTTGATTCCAGTTGAAGGAGACAACTAGGTTGCTTGGAGGTGGGATCGAATAAACGGCTGGGTACGACTCTGACGAACTTCCTTCCTGCGGTAAAGGAATGGGTAAATTGCCACCATGTTCGTTGGAGTCTATGCTTATGAAAAGAATTTGGATGGTGTCATCCTTGTTCTTTTCAGTGACTATATCATCTGAAGATGGAACCTCTGAAGGCAAGACTGGGTCAACTGCCACCTCGACCTTTTGACTTTCGTCTGGTATGGATTCAGATGGTTTATCTTCAATGATAGATGCTTCGGCTGACCACCTGAGCGGGCCACCCAGATTTTCAACTAGTGACGGACTCGGCAAGAGTTTTTTATATCCAGGAGGAAGTCGTAACGGTGAAACCGGACGATCGTCCAAAACTCTTTTAGCTTCGTCTAAGAAGCGACAACGGTGGATGGCATGATCGCCTTCGCACAATTTACAAGGAAATCTATATTTTCCTTTTTGTCCTGGGGCTTCACTTTCACTAGTTGACGATATGTTTTCAACATGATCATCAGAGGTTGACGACACCGGGTTGTGCAAACGAGGAGACCAGTCCCTTAAGATCCGAGGGATGCAAGGACAATCTCTGTGATAGTGTTCTCCTTTGCAAATGACACATGGCGATTTAGGCCTGGTCGGTGCAGTGTGTGGATTTTCGCTAGACGACACTCGTTTGCCCCCATTCGCTTTTGGCTCCTTCTTCTTCTTCTCTTTCTTCTTCTTTTCCTTCTTCTCCTTAGGCACTTGACTTTTGGCTTTACCATCCCCATCAAGCGAAGAGGAAGGAGGAGAGGAAGAATTAGAGGAAGTAGAAGGTTGGTGGGTAAATCTGGACTCGTTTAATTGCTGATTCAATTGTTCAGGAATTGTGGTGTTCTGAACGACAGAGGTTGAGAAGAGCCATACAGGCAAACCAATTGTCAGTCCTGGAAGCGACAATGTGGCCATATGGGGTGCACCAACATCTCCCCAAGAGGAGAAGGGAGTAGGATTTCCTCCAAGGGGAATTCCTTGGTTGGTGGATTCCATTTTCTCAACCCAAGATCAATGTAGGAAAGGGGATATTCCATTTAAAATAAATTTTAGACGCTTTGACAGAACTTGTTTTTTCAGTTTTTAAGAGTCGAGAAAAAACAAAAGATGACTCTAGTATCCTTCGATTTTTAATGAGCCTGAAGTGACAAGTGCTCAGATGGACCTTTTCCGTTAAGGAGTCTGAAAAGGAATGAAAGGGACTGCTCTAGAAATCTAGGTAGAGGGAGTACCAAACCAATCGCAAAACTGTAGAATACTTTTTACGGTACGACAGTCAATCTTCCCGAATGCTGTGTTCAGTGCATTGCGATCGATAGGGCGGCAGACACGGCTTCCTATGGATAAAGGATTAAGCCTATTGGGGTCTCCCAAAATATACTCGACGGTACGTGGGAGCACAAGTTCGTACTGGCACTTATCATCTCAAAGTGGAGGAATCATCCAACCATCAGTGAGAACAACATTTACCAGGCTTTACGATGCCGGAATACGTCTCTAGCCTAGACTTCTAAATGTTGTGCGTTAAGTTCCAAAGCGTTATTAGATTCATTGAATTTATTTTAAGTTGATCTTGTTTATGAAGTTTTCCTTTCGGGTTCAACATGAGATGTAGATGTAATTCCTAAAATGCAATCTAAGATGATAAACAAACTTTTTATCTCCTTTATGCGATGAAAATCCTAGCTACTAGGGAAAAGAAAGACAGAATATTTTCACAAAGAGCAAAGAGCACACTCTAAATGCACTTTCCTAAATCAAACCAATCAGACTGTCTATATGCAAATGCACATGCATGTATTTGTTTTTCGACTTTCTTAGTATATGAATGCTAAAAAGAAAGTTGATGCACAAATCTGAATTTCTTTTCAGGCGACAAATATCAACAAGTTTATTTTCGAAATAAAAAAATGGAGACGATTACAACACCTTACGATTTTGAAATGAATACTTGTTCTTAACACTAGAAAATTACAAATTCAGACCAAAAGCAATAGTAACAGGATAATCGACCATCAACAGTAATCAAACTCTTTCCTATGATTGAAATCGACACTTGCAACAGTTTCAAATCAAAGGGCGACAGTACGATTACGCTACTTTTGCAAAGGAGAACTGTAAATGACTCAACAAACACATAAAAGCATCTACAATTCTTTTGTACAAAGGACGCAGAATAACAGTAAGGAAAATGGATTTCAAGCAGACATATACTGATCACAAGCAGCAAAATTCAAGAATAGAACTGGAAAGAATGAACTAGAGGAGCCACAACTGCACAGAGCTAGTCTGATCAGCGCACCTGTAACACAGAGAATCTGAAATGCAGCGCAGGTTGTCCACTTGGGAAGTGTGCTAAAATTCAGAATCTTTGAACAGTACCTGCGCTGGGCTAGAAACGAGACTCTGTTTGGGTTCCAGGTCACAGTTTGTAGTTCAGTTCTTGGGTTTTGGCCGAGCAAAAAGCAATCAGTAATGCAGCAATCAGGGGTAGATCTAAGGAGGATCTAAGAGCTATCACAAGGGCAATCAGATAGTTTGTGAAGCAGTTGTTTAAATCATAAACAGATCTAGTAGATGGATTGAAGTAGCAGTTGTCTACTTTGCATTTGTTATGGCAAATGTAGTTCGAATGCTACTTGTAAGTTTATGAAATAGACAACAAAGAATGATAAACAAACAAACTAATTAGCTCCCCAGTGGAGTCGCCATTTTGTTACAGGGAAAAGTGTCTATTTAGAACTTCTCTATCCCACTAAGGTGTCATAGCTGCCTTAGAAACAAACAGAGAAAAACTACTTTTGTTTTTCCTTTATGAATTATAGATAGAGAGGAATAGAAAGACCAACCTCTGTCTTGCGCTAATCCTTTGATTCGATCCCTCTCTTCTTTGATAGTCCTCAGCTACCTGCTCCCTTGCACGCCTAGCTTCACAAAGTACCTGTAGGATCATAGAATCATAAAACTATACAAAGACATGGATCTATAATCATACACAATCTAGGATTAGATGTAAATTGACCATACAAATGTAACAAGCATCAATGATACAAAAGCATGGAGGAAAACTCAAATAGCTTTTATTGATAAACAAGAAAAGATCCAGGAGGAGTTACAACCAGTTGTTCCGACCCAGCATCAACCTCCTAGCAAAGAAGCCCCTCTTCACCTCAAACAAAGCTTAGATCACCCAACAATCTGATGTTTGTCTCAATAAACCAACAACAATTCATTACAATATGAAAAATTCCAGCCTTTGGATCTCTGGGATTAGGGATCCATATATAGATATCTGTAAGGGGGATGAGTCAGCTTGTGATTTGATTAGTGTCTTCTCTCTAATAGTTCTTGCTTCCACTTGGAGACTGACGGCCTATTACTCATCCTTGGTCGAATTCGGTGAGGCAAGTGTCACAGGAGAAGACTCTGGAAGCTTCCATTGCCTCTCCACCTCGCAGAATGACACTGCCATTTGTCATTTCTCGCCCATCACACCCCACAGAAGGGATTTTTGAAATGCAACGCACCCTCACAGTGTATTTAGGTGAGATGCAACGCACTTAGCCAGTGGAGCAGCTGCAATGATCCCGTTTTGACCAATTCTGAGCAGTTTCTCATGGAGAACTTCTGGGAGAAGTTGTAATCTGTTGAACTTGTTCCTTTAGGGGTTAGAACAACACTTTTAGGGACTTAGGAGCCCTTGGTTTACGGACATTTCATGCTTGGGGTTGTAGGGCCCAAAAATGTCTATAACACCCCCAGACAAGGGGGGTTGTCGCCCCCCCTCTAACCCCTCGATTCACTACGTAGGTTAGTCATGAAAAGAATATAACACAAACAACAAAGTTGTTCTTTCATAATGTATGGGTTCATTTTGGTTTACCCACTTCTATTATATCTGATTGAGATTCGCGATTTATTGGGAAGTTTTGGTCAAGTTTATGGGAGTTGATGGACACCAAGTTGAAGAAGAGAACATTATTTCATCCACAAACAAATGGTCAGACAGAAGTGGTCAACAGGATAGTGATCCAATTGCTCAGAGGCTATTGCAGCAAGCATCCCAAGCTTTGGGATGAGCATTTGTGTTATGTGCAGCATGCTTACAATCATGCTAAGCACTCTTCTACTCAGAGATCTCCTTTTGAGACTTGTTTTGGTTTTATACCAAAGTCTCCCTTGAGTTTTGTCTTTGGTAAAGACATAGCAGTTGATGGACATAGTGATGTGGACAAAGCAACCAAGTTCATTGAAAAAATCCAAGAAATTCACTAGGAAGTACAGGAACAGCTAGAAAGAAGTCAAGCCAACTACAAGGCAAGACATGACAAGCATCGAGTTGAGCATATTTTTCAAGTTGGTGGTCAAGTCTAGTTGTACATCAGTAAAGACAGAATGCAAGGTGAAGGTAAGAAACTAAAAGCAATAAGGTATGGACCTTTCAAGGTACTTGATAAAATTTGTGAAAATGCTTTTCACCTTGATTTACCAACTTATATGCAGATCTATTCAGTCATTAATGCAGAAAACATGAGATTGTATGAACCATCAATGATTGAAGATCCTGAAGAGCAAATTCAGCTGCCTTCTATTGAGGATCTGTTGCTTAAACATCTTAATGAGTTACAGGAAGACAAAGTTTTGGACAGGAAGGTGAGAACTATGCATCGAGGGGATGTTGAGCACTTGAGAGTAGGGATCAAAGGTTCAAATCAAAACAAAGCATGATGCATAGAAGTTAAACAAGTGAGGGAGTTGTATCCTCACTTGATTGATGCCTAAAAACCAAATTTTTCTTGTCCAAAATCTTTTCAGTGGGAAGGCGTGATCCAAAATGGATCCTAAAACCTTTAAGTCTAAGTCTTTAAAACTATTGGAAAACACTATCACAAAAGCAAAACCAAGAAGAATGGCAGAAACCCAAGTAAATCAAAGGTTGAAGTAGTGTTGCATCAGAGCCGTCGGATCAACCAGATCAACGGCCTGGATTAAATCGGGATATCACATTGGAGCAGGCCATCAGAGTGTATCAGAGGCAACCTTATGGGAATTGCGATCGTGATCCAGCGACTTAATGTGGACCATTGATCGAGCGTGCAGATCAATGGTAGAGATTACACATCGCATCGTGGATTTTCCAAAGGGAGGACTTAACCCACAGGCCCAAAGACCATGCAATCTGCGACTTATCACATCGCAACACCACAAAGGGAAATGACCTGAAGCGATAAAGCTAGACTTGAAAGGTTTATAAATGCAGCTTTATGTTATTTGAGTTTCGTGGTAAGTGGTATTTTGGGCGGGCCTCAAGTGGTAAGTGGTATTAGAAGGGCTTCGCCCAATTCCATACACCAACCAACATGTAGCACACCGCAGGAGAGAGAAAACTGCTTTTTCAGGTGGGTAATATCCGTGCAAGTGGGCTGCCTGAAATGATTGTCAGTCGTGGATTATTAATCACTGATCGAATGGTGGACAATGAACGAGCTATTTTATGGACCTGATAGGGTTATAGATGTGGCAATATAAAATTTGAAATCCGCTAGGCAATGTTTTGTCGTGTTTTTCACTATTTTAATGTATTTTTGAATAAAATTGAAATACAAAGGAGAACATGGCATATGGGAGCTTGTGACTTGCGATAGCGATACAACAACGAACCCAAAATGATTATAGGTTGGATTCAATATCATTTGAAGTCTTGCTTGGCAGAAATTCTCACTGTTTTGGTGTATTCCTTTGTGTAAATAGAGAAATGTATTCCCGAGGATTTCACCCATGCCAGTGGTCCTTTCCATTTGAAAATAGGTGGCCACCATACCTTAAGCATTTTACAATGATTGTTTAACACTCGAAAGGGATATGAACTAACAGGGGCCAAGAGCCCGAAAGCCTGAGGAGGGAAGGCAAACAAACAGGTCCGATAGGCTTAAAAGCCATCCAATGGCAGAACAGAAGACGGAGGATAGAGAAGAGAGCAAGAGAAAGCAGAAGACAAAGAGCAAGAGGGAGAGTCTGTGCACTCTTTTAGACTCGAGGATTTTGAGTAAATCCCTGTTGTTTTGTCACTATTGTGTTGAGACTCTATTCGAGCTCACACTTGTAATATTCTGCTCTTAAAGACATAATATAGAGGTCGACACTAAAAGCTAGACTAGGAGATGTAGCCAGGAAGTCTGGTGAACTCCTTGATTATTTTGCTATGTTGATGTGTGTGTTTATTATGTTTTATAATTTTTCATTGTCTATATTATTAGCAATATTTTCAATCCATTGCACTAAATAATATAGGCATTCATGCACATGATTCTGTAATATCTTAATATTGATTTAAGATCTCATTTTCAAATCATCTCGAGCGAGACCCCCTGGGATCTAGACCAAAGGCTAAAGAGGATCTGGACCAAAGGCTAAAGAGTACGATCCGAGAAGCCAATATGATGTTCATATATGCACAACATCACGCATGGTTTGTGGCCTCACTTACACCACACTTAAGGACGAAGATGTCACAGCAAAAAACCTTCCACCTAGCCCGAAGCATTGGAGATGGCAATAAGATTTCATGAGATACCTATACAAGACCCTAGGTTAGGAGTCCAACAAATCCACACGCAACTGCAGAATCTGTGTCTGGAGATGCAAAGTTTGAAACGGGACATGACAACTTGACCAGAGGTGTGCGAGGAAGTATGGTGCATAAAATACAAAGATCAAGAGCACGAAAAGGACCACTCTCTAGTGTTCGCAAACTACTTGGCAGCGGGAGGGCCAATGCCATTAAGACCGGAGGCACAGGTGGTGCCAAGAGCGACGTCTACATTATGGTGCATGTTAGCTCTACTATATAATCAGGATTTTCTAAAGCTGGGGGCCACTTTGTCTGCGGTCATGCTAAAAAAGGGGGCTTATAGTAGTTACCCGCACCTTCCCCTCTACATCTCTCACCCTCCTTTTGTCTTAACTTCTTGTTCATTTTGTTGAAAATCAAATTAAAAGCCCTTGACAAAGCCCCGGGCATCAATACACAAAACCTTATAAAAACCCCATATATCCGCATGCCCTCGCAAACCCTCTACTATGACCTTAACCATTGCTCTCCGTCACCTCCAATCCAACGTTTCTCTGTCACATCCGACCAAAAACTTGTTCGATTGAACCTCCACCTTCCAATCACCTCCTCCACGATCGGACGGCGATCGCTCTCCCCGCACCCGCAAACCGACGGCATGTTAACGCGTGATGGGACGGTGGTTTTCCCTTTCCTTGCCACCACGCGTCGCACTCCAAGTGGTATCGCACACCAATGTATGTTTACCACCCAACCCGCAATGCCGGTGTGAGCAAATACCACTTACCGCTCAGACCCATTCTCTCGCTTGGTAATGCCTCTGCATCTTCAATGCCCGACAACCGTTGGATCTGCCCTCCCGAGATCCAACGGCCTGTGATCATCCCACTCCCGCCTCCTCTGATATCCCTGTTGGCTCATCTTCGCCATCTATCCACCCGATCCAATGACCGATATTGCTTCACCATCCGACTAATCCACCCACTGTACAATCCACGTATTGTAACCATTCTATGCTCCCAAAATGACAAAGGTAATCAATTTTTGGTACCAGATGCATTTCCTCCTCAAAAACTACGTTCCACGGACAACATGACCGAGAAGGAAAAGGACATAGTTGAACAGGTAAATGCATTCAATAGTTATGGGGCGTCATCCCATATAACACTCTAGCTACCTCAGAGGACAGAAGAGCGAGGGAAAAGATCACATCCGTCAACTGCCACAAGAATTCGCACCAGAGACTCCATCAGATAGTTAAAGCGGTTGGTGGTCAATTATGACCTCCATATACTTAGAGTGGCCGAGTGCCTTTGTATTCAAACTCTATATATACCCAAAAACAAGATGTAAGCAGGGTTGATGGTCGTTGCTTTGATGTAAGGTTCAACTTCTAGAGACTGTAACTACTTTGATACTTGTAGCGTCTCGTCTTCATTTTCAACTAATACAAGATTATTTTTTTGTTAATTGATCACTTTCCATTTATATTCTGTTCTAGGCTGTGCCTAATATGCAGTTTTCCTAAACTCTTGATGTTTAGCATTAGAGGAGTTGTCATCCTACCTCCATGTTAAAATCTTGCATGTATTAGTGAATGTGTTATTCAGGTTTCTTTCACTTAGTGACAGAGAGCTGTCATCCTATCTGTACACTAGGGAATTAGATTTGTAGACCTCTTTACTGGTTGCAGCCGGCCATCACAAGGTCTTGTGCATCTGCTGGTGTGGTCAGTATTCTCCATATCCACCCAATCCTTAAACTGTGAGTAATTGGTGGTCTAAAACCTTATATTCTGGGGGTGTTCATGCATGTCTAGAGTCAAGCAAAGTAGAAGTGGTTATCTGGCTTGAACAAGCATCATTCCTTCCATTCATCCATTTCCAACATTAAGTTGAGTTTGTAATATTCCCAAGCATGTCCGAGATACAACCTAGGAGAGTTTCTTGGGGCGATAAGATTAATTGGCGCCATTGCCGGGAGAGGAGATTGAAGCTCAGCTTCGCTGGGAGAATGACACAGATCCAACTTTGATGATAAAAAAAGTTTGGACACATTTCTTGTTGTAATCATCTATATGGTGACTCTACTGGAGAACCAACCTAGTGGCGACTCCACATTATAGTTTTGGCCCAGTTTGTGAGGCATGCCAGGAGAGATCCTCAGAAATCACCAGCTGACCCAGTGCCTGACCCTAAGAAGATTGCTAAGCAAGGGAAACATCATAGAAAGGAGCATCAGGATTAGGTAAGCCTAAGAAAACTTATGCATCTCTAAAAGAGAAGGTTATAGCTGAGGATATACAGTTTGAAGATATAGAGCCTAGCATTGTTAGTGAAGAAATACCTTCAGAGATTCATAAAAATCCTTGTTTAGTCAGTTCCCCTTTGGATCTCAGTCCAAAAAAAGCCTCCCATACAGTCCATCACATTCCTTTGTGTCTGTCATCTATTTCATTACTTCCTACCATCCAATCTACCAGTATCCTTCCACCTACCCCAGTCACGGTAGGCCAACAAGCTCCCAAAAAGAAGGAAAGAATCATAGCTACTAGGTACAGACCCCTGGTCTTTCCTGTTCCTTTGAATGCCATGCCTGCAGGAGAATATCAAAAATATATGCCCAAATTCACTGGTACAAAGGGAGTAATAGTTGAAGAACATCTTGAGTCTTTTTATAGTTATGCTGATAACTTAGATATCAGTGAAGATGATGTGTGGATGAGAGTATTTGTCCAGAGCCTTGATGGAGAGGCTAGAAAGTGGTTCAGATAATTGCCCCATAGGTCCATAGCAGACATTGAAGCAATGGATGATGCATTCCTGAAACAATGGGGGGATAGGAAAGATCTGCTCTATTACCATACAGCAGAAACACTGCCTGATTTTAATAAAAGATTTAACCGCATGTATATTAAGATACCAGTTGAAGTAAAGCCTACACCCACCTCTACTAAACTCACTTATGCCAACACTTTTGACTCTGATTTCCGCCTGCTTTTGAGAGAAAGAAGATGTACCACTCTAGCTGAAATGCAGGATGCAGCCCTAGGGGTAGAATCAAATATCATGGCTGCAGAGAAGCTTAAAATTCATGCTGATAGAAGGAGGTAGAGAGGTGAGTCTTCTTCTTCCTCTGCTTCATCCTCAGAACCCAAATTAGATAATATGACTAAGATGATAGAGTCATTGGCTACTAAGATAGCTAAGCTGAAAGTTGAGCAGAGCTCTAGAAAAGCCAGGTTTCAAAACACATTTGCTCCAAGAAATCCAAATCCATTCAGAAGAGCAAATGAACAGTTGCAAATCATTCAAAGGGGTAAAGAAGCAAATGAAGAACAAAGAGTTAAGGCTCCTTTCCAAAATGTAGTCATGGAGGAAGAGCAGTTTGAAGAAGAGGATGAAATCCATTGCATGGAAGACAAAGGCAGTGCTGCCTTTTTGACATTGACTGCATATGAAGAATCGTTACTACAGAACCAAACCAGTCAAGAGTGGGACAGAGAAGCTGTTCTACAAACTGGTGAACAACAAAGATACAATCTAAGGTCAAAAGCAAACGATGTCAAGGAGAATCCTGTCCAAAGAGCTGTTGTCCAAACAGAACAATAGAATATCAGACAGAAAAGACCAGCAGCTGATCCAGTCATCCTCAAAGCACCAGCTCAAGAGATAAGAGCTCTTGACAAGCCCCATTGCCCTTTCATTTTTGAGTCAGAAGTCCAAAAGTTAAAAATATCCATACCTCTGATAGAACTAGCAAAGAGTGAAGTTTTTAGAAAGCCTATCCTTGAGGCTCTTGAGCCAAAAGCCACACAAGCCTCCACTCACTATGTCAATTTGCAAGATGATAGGCCTACAGTCATGCTTATCCTGATGACCAAACCTGCTGATGATAATTCTCCATATTTTTATGTCTCCTTGACCATTCATGACAAAATCCTCCACAATTGCCTGCTAGACACAGGGGCCAGTCACAATCTGATGCCCAAAGCTGTCATGGAAGAGTTAGGCCTTGATATCAGTAGACATTATCATGACTTATTCTCATTCGATTCAAGAAAGGTAAAATGTCTAGGATTAATCAAAGACCTGGCCATTACCCTAACTCAATTTCTCATGTAGAGCATGATGATGGATATTGTGGTAGCAGATGTCCCTCCCAAGTTTGGCATGTTGTTGTCCAGAGGGTGGATTAAGAGATTAGGTGGGACACTACAAAATGATTTATCGTATGCCACTGTCCTAGTTTTTGGAGGGGAAAGCAGGAGATTTTACAGAGAAGCACAACTGGCCTACGTCATCAGTGATGAGAGTAATCCTTCTAATCATTCCATATATGCTGTGGACACTGACTTTGGAGCTTGTATTCTCCAAATTGAAGAATCCCAAAAGGCCTCAATGCAGATCAAGAAACCAATAAATCAGGCTGAGGGAGAGCAAGGAAGTTAGGTTTGAGAAATGTTCTTTGATGGAGCATGTTCTAGTAAGACTACAGGAGCAGGGGAGGTGCTGATATCTCCAGAACAGGAAAGCACACATTTGTCTTTTAAGCTGGCTTTCCAAGTCACCAACAATATAACAGAGTATGAAGCTTTGATATTGGGTCTCAATGCAGCTAAAGACAGAGGAATCAGGAACATAAGGGTGTTTAGAGATGTTGATCTTATCATTCAGCAAGTGAACAAAACATTTCAATCAAAGCACCCAAGGCTGAAAGCAAAAAGAGATGAGGTATGGAGACTCAAAGATTCTTTTGATAATTTTTGTATCTCGTATATCCCCAAAGTAAAAAATCAGCTTGTTGATTCCCTTGCTATGTCCACTAGCATGTTTATCCCTCCCATGCCTCCCAGACTAGTTTATGAAGTTCAAATGAAATACAGACCATCCTTACCTGATAATGTCCATCATTGGAAAGTCTTTGAATATGATGATGAAGTGAATAGATTCCTGCAATTCATTGTTGAATTTTCTAAAATGCAAATTGACCAAGAGAATGAAGCCTTGGAAGAAAACCCCCAATCCCAGCTTAGAAACAGAATTGGTAAAGATAGCATTGTCCAATTGCCTAGCAATCATATACCTAAGGGTCTAGTTCCTTTAGAAAAGCTATTTGACCAGAATGATGTGCCTTATAAGGCTGCCCAAAAATAAGACCAATTAGCAGTCTGTAGGCATAATATAGGGAGTCTAGAACAACCAAGATACATAAATTTGTATACCCATTTTTCTGTTGCCAAGATTGCTGAATACTTCAATTTAATGAAGCAATTTGTTGCTGTCTTTGCTTGGGAATATAGTGACCTGAAAACATATGACAAAAAGATAATCCAGCATAAAATTCCTTTAGAGAAAGACACCATCCCTTTTAAGCAGAATCTGAGACCCATAAATCCTTTGCTCCTTCCTCTAATTGAAAAAGAAATTAAGAAGTTATTGGCTGCCAAAATCATAGTCCCTTTTAGATATTCAAGATGGGTAGCCAGTTTGGTAGTGGTGAGGAAGAAAAGTGGAGAAATCAGGTTTTGTGTTGATTCCATAAACTTAAACAGATGCTCTAATAAAGGCAATTATCCTCTACCCAAGATGGAGCATTTGCTATATAAAGTCTCACGAGCCAAAGTAATTTCTTTCCTGAACGGATTTTCAGGGTATAATTAGGTTGTTGTACACCTAGATGACCAAGAAAAGACTACATTCACCACTCCTTGTGGCACTTTTATGTATTCCAAGATGCCTTTTGGGTTGATGAATGATGGAGCCACCTTTCAAAGAGCTATGGATATAGCATTTGTTGGAGAGAAGGGTAAGTTTGTCCTTATCTACCTTGATGACATAACAGTGTACTCTAGCAACCATCATGACCACTTGCAACATTTGAAGAAAGTGTTCCTGAAGTGCAGAAGGTTCGGTATTTCAATCAATCCTAAAAGGTCACAGTTTGCTTTAGAAGAGGGCAGGCTATTAGGACATATTGTTTCTGCTACAGGTGTCCGAATTGACCCAGAAAGAGTAAGAGCAATACAGACCTTGTATGTCCCAAGGTCAAAGAAGGATATCTAGTCCTTTCTGGGAAAAATAAATTTTGTGAGGAGGTTCATCCCAAATTTTGCAGAACTTGTAAATCACATTACCTCCATGTTGAGAAAGGGGTCTAAAATCAAATGGACTGATGCATTAAGAAGATCCTTTGAGTCTATTAAGAAAGCTATTATGGAAGCTCCCACTTTAAGAAGTCTATATTAGAGCTAGGAGTTCCATATATTCTCATTTTCATCTGAAGACACCCTTGCAGCAGTTTTATTGCAAGCAAATAAAGAAGGTTCAGAGCATCTAGTGGCATTTTTCAGCAAAACATTAATGGATGCTGAGCTGAAGTATGATATCATTGAAAAACAAGCTTATGCTCTTACCAAGTCTTTGAAAGCTTTCACAATTTATGTTCTGCATTCCAAGATAATTACATATGTACCCTCTGCTTCAGTAAAAGATGTTCTAATGCAGCCTGATGTTGATAGAAAAAAAGCTAAATGGATTTCAAAACTTATTGAATTTAACATAGAACTGAAGCCCACTAAGCTTGTCAGAGGTCAGGGCCTTGCCAAACTGATGGCAGAAGAAAATTGCAGAACGCTGGACATAAATCTCATGAGCACAATTTCAGAGAATGGTCAAACAGAAGAAGAAGCAGCTGAACCAGGGAAAAATCAGTCATTGGCAGAAAATCTAGCTTCTTGTGATTGGTACTATGCAATAGCTCAATTTTTGCTGAAGCTAGAAATTCCTCCAGGCCTTAGTTCAAGCCAAGCCAGAACTATTAAGCTCGGGGCAACTAGATACTGCATTCATAAAAATCTGCTCTACTAGAGGGACCCCTCTAGAGTTCTCTTGAGGTGTCTAGACAAAGAACAATCCATTGAAGTCATGCAATAGTTCCATTCCAGCATATGTGGAGGACATCATTTTTGGAAAACTACAGCCCACAAAATCCTCAGAGTGGGGTACTGTTGGCCCACCTTGTTTGCTGATGTCTTTTCATTTGTTAAATCATGTGAAAAGTGCCAAATATTTGAAAGAAAACAACAATTGAAATCCCTTCCCTTAAAACCCATACATTCCAGTGTCCCTTTTCAGTAGTGGGGCTTGGATTTCATTGGAGAAATCAATCCACATTCCAGTGGCCAGCACAGATGGATATTAGTAGCCACAGATTACTTCACTAAATGGATTGAAGCAATCACTACTAGAAAGGATGATCATAAGGTGGTCATGACGTTCTTGACAGAGAATATCTTCACCAGATTTTCTTGTTCACATAAATTGATCACAAACAATGCAACAACCTTCAGGGAAAAAGAATTGGTGGACATGTGTGACTTAATGGGCATTGAGTTGGTTCATTCCACCTCATATTACCCTCAAGGAAATGGTCTAGCAGAATCTTCCAACAAAAGTCTGATAAGGATAATTGAAAAGATATTGGAAGACAACAAAAAGAATTGGAATTCTAAGTGCAAATATGCATTGCGGGCTGACAGAGTGACCACCAAGAAATCCACAGGGAATTCTCCATTCAAGTTGGTATATGGCACTAAATCTATATTCTTGATTTAGTTAACCCTCCCTGTGGCAAAATTCTTGCAAGAAGAGCAGGATGAGGAAGGAGACATGGAAAAAAGGATCACTAATTTAGCAGACGTACATCAAATCAGAGAATAGTTGGTTGAAAGGTCAACAACACATTAATAGAGAATCAAGGAAGTCTTTGACAGAAGAGCCAAAATAGATAATTTTCAGGTTGGAGATTTGCTTCCAGAGTGGGATGCACTAAAAGAGAAGAAAGACAACCATGGATAGTTTGATGCCTTGTGGACAGGGCTTTTTATCATTTCTCAGATCCAAGGGAACAGTACTTTCACTCTGAAAAGTATGGAAGGGGAAACAGTTTTTGGAGGCCCAGTTAATGGGCATTTTCTGAAAGTTTATGTTATTTAAGGTCATTGGCCTTAAATTTGTAAATATGCTATTTGATCAGTTTTTAGTGTAAGCTCAATTAGACTCCATGCCCAATGGAACACTAGGAAATTTTGCTAATTTTTTTTTCACAGGAAAGGCAATGATCTGCAGTTCTTGAGACCTCACAGGGAGGATCTCATCCCCAGAAGGAGCCAGTTTTATCTCCGCTTTATAATCAGGATTTTCTAAATCTGGGGGCCACTTTGTTCATGGTCACGCTAAAAGAGGGGGCTTATAGTAGTTACCCTCACCTTCCCCTCTACCTCTCTCACCCTCCTTTTGTCTTAACTTCTTGTGCCTTTTGTTGAAAATCATATTAAAAGCCCTTTTCAAAGCCCCGGGTGTCAATACACAAAACCTTATAAAAACCCCATATATCTGCACGCCCTCGCAAACCCTCTTCCATGACCTTAACGGTTGTTATCCATCACCTCCAATCCAAAGTTTCCCTGTCACATCCGACCAAAAACCTACTCTATTGAACCTCCACCGTCCGATCACCTCAGCCACAATCAGACGACGATCGCTCTCCCCGCACCCGCAAACCGACGGCATGTTAACGCATGATGGGAGGGTGTTTTTCCCTTTCCCCACCACCATGCGTCGCACTCTGAGTGGTAATCGCATGCCAATGTACATTTACCGCCCAACTGCCAATGTCGGTGCAAGAAAATACCACTTATCGCTCAGACCTATTCTCTTGCTCGGTAACGCCTCCACATCTTCGATGCCGGGCGACCGTTGGATCTTCCCGCCCTAGATCCAACGACCTATGATCACCCCACTCCCGCCTCCTCTGATATCCCTGTTGGCTCATCTTCACCGTCTATCCACCCAATCCAATGACCGATATTGCTCCGCCATCCGACTACTCCACCCACTGTACAATCCACGTATTGTAACCATTCTATGCTCCCGAAAGGACAAAGGTAATCAATTTTTGGTACCAGATGCATTTCCTCCTCAACAACTACATTCCACGGACAACATGGCCGAGAAGGAAAAGGACATAGCCGAATAGGTAAATGCATTCAACAGTTATGGGAATTCATCCCATATAACACTCTAGCTACCTCAGAGGATAGCAAAGTGTAGGAAAAGATCACATCTGTCAACTACAACAAACAATCGCACCAGAGACTCCATCAGATAGTTAAATCGGTTGGTGGTCAATTATGACCTCCATATACTTAGAGTGGCCGAGTGCCTTTGTATTCAAACTCTATATATACCCAGAAACAAGATGTAATTAGGGTTGATGGTCATTGTTTTGATGTAAGATTCAACTTCTGGAGACTGTAACTACTTTGATACTTGTAACATCTCGTCTTCATTTTTAGCTAATAAAAGCTTCTTTTGTTGTTAATTGCTCACTTTCCATTTCTATTCTGTTCTAGGCTGTGCCTGATATGCAGTTTTCCTGAACTCTTGATGTTTAGAATTAGAGGAGCTGTCATCCTACCTCTGTGTTAAAATCTTGCATGTATCAGGGAATATCTTATTTAGGTTTCTTTCACTTAGTGACAAAGAGTTGTCATCCTGTCTGTACACTAAGGAATTAGATTTGAAGACCTCTTTACTAGTTGCAACTGGCCATCACATGGTCTTGTGCATCTGCTGGTGTGGTCAGTATTCTCCATATCCACCCAATCCTTAAACTATGAGTAATTGGTGGTCTAAATCCTTATAGTCTGGGGGTGTTCATGCATGTCTAGAGTCAAGCAAAGTAGAAGTAGTTATCTGGCTTGAACAAGCATCATTCCTTCCATTCATCCATTTCCAACATTAACTTGAGTTTGTAATGTTCCCAATCATCTCTGAGCGACAACCTAGGAGAGTTTCTTGGGGTGATAACAGTGCGCGATCTACCAAATATGAGGAAAACATACCACGGATAATTGTCATCTATTGTAGAAGTATACACAGATGTCCCAACAGTTGTTTTGTAATTTCTGCAGGTTAGTAGGCCATGACGAACACACTTGCTGTAGCTATGAACTAATGATGGATTAGACTCTTGCCTACAGGGTGCAGACCGAAACACGAGCCCTCGACCCAAATGCAGGGATGGCGCGCGCTGGGTTTAAGGAATGTAGTATACCTAAGGGGTATAATATGGGGTATAGAGGGAGGTGCCCAAGGGAATAACGTAATAATGGGATGGGAAATAGTAATAAATAAGGTGGCTAACCCGTATCATGCAAGGGACCACAAGTAGTTACAAATAATGTAATAATCCCATGGTATTAGATAGATGGTATTGAGGGAACCATGGTAATGACCCATGGTGTTAGAGCCTACATTTACCTTAGGCTGAAAAGGTAGGATCCAGGGCCAACATCAAACCATGCTTAGCCTGGTAGCTAGCCCTACCAGGTCAGGAGAGGGCTCTCTCCGGGTCAATCTCAGCAAATGATGATCTATGGGGCTTGAGATGACTGAAATATCTTCTGATTTTAAGTTAGGTATCTATGCAAGAGAGTTTGATTCGATTTTTTGGGGGTTTTGTTGGAATCAAGGGAAAGGCAAATTTGGGTTTGGGGATGAAGGTCAGTTTTACAGAGTTCTAATTGGGGCAAGAAAGGAAATCGTTTTAATGCTTTGATTTGTAAAGATGGAGGGTTTCATACCAGTGAGAAGCTGAAGAGGGCAAGAGGGTATCAAGAATCCTCTTCAAACTGAACAAGGCGTTGAAAATTAAACAAAACTAAAAGGTAGAGCACAACAAGCTAATGAATTCTACCTTTGTCACTCGTTTGTTTAATTTTAGAAGCAAAAGAGAAAGGAAATGGTATGCATAAATATTAGTGAAATTAAAAATTACATAGAGAAGAACACCATCAAAACATAGAGCCACAAGGATCCCAAAAAGTGTTGGAAATCCTAGTCTTTCCTTTGCCAAAAATGCAGAAATCAAATGTACAATGGAGTGCCAAGCAATCCCAAGTGTCCAACCCTGAAAATGACTGAGAAATTACATGATATAGACAAGCCTAACTCCTTCCCATGCCTCTAGGGGTCGAGCACATCATTCTAGGAGATGTTTCAACCATATCTAAACAAGGAATTGAAAAATAGGCAATGAAACAACTTTCCTCTATATAAAAGGAAACTGATTCATTCACTATCTTTTCACTTTTTAGTGAATGAATCTACATGGATGAGTAACAATGTGACAAAATTACATCAAAGTCATGAATTTACATCAAGATAAATCAAGAGTTACATGAAAAACTGAAACTAGTCAAAACTAGGCGAAATTCTGAATTGCTGAGTGAAAAATAGGCCAAATTTCCCTATGCGCCACGCCTGAAACCTATATGCGTAGCACAACTTTGAGGATAATTTCGAGAGCCTTCATAAAGTCCAAATTGAGCTCATGATAGATCGTTGGAAATCCCTGCCTGTCTACGTTCTAACCCAAGTGGAATTTCTAAATTTGGTGTCCATTTGCCCCTCCAAAAATCCAATCTCCCAACAGTGCTTCCTGTGGGTGCAAAAGGTGGCAGAAAGGTCATTTTTGTGTGTGTTTTTGACCCTTTAGGAAACCCAGAACTTGATGAAATCCTTAGGTAATTCATGAGCATGCATAAATTTTCATAAAAAATCCAGAAATACAATGTTTTCCTCCAGAGGATCTCCCAACTATAAGCGCACACCAGGTGGCACTACGCGTTCGGCAGGAAAATCTGTTTTGAAGCCAAAAAAATCAAAATTGACAAAATTTTCTCCAAATTTGTTGAAATTTGGACTGAAGGTCCATCATCAAGTATCATGCTCAACCAAAGAAGCTTCGACCAAGATTCAGAGCCTATCATGCCTTTTGCGTCGTTTTAGTGCCCTCCTTAGTCTTGCCTTCAAGATTTTGATCCTCGCTTTGCAAACATGAGTTCGTGCCCAATAATGGTTTTTCATGTGCCTGAGCATGTCCTTGTCTTTGTTTGCCTTCGCCAGCAGCTTCTCAAGATGAATTTTGACCCTCTCAAGCCAAGTCCCTCGATCAACCTCTATCTCCTGCGGAATGGGTGTCATCTCATTTAGGCTTCTTTGGGTAGCCTGTCGGTCTTCGCGAATGTTTTGCAACTCCATGACTGTATGCTGATCCTCCAATTGTTTGTTTCGCTGCTCCAAATATTTTATGACCCATTGAGCTCTTTGCAACTTGTCAGCCAATGCATATATCTTGGCCTTCTGCTCCTGAATAATCTCCCTCAACTTTGAGCTAGGAGAGCTCACATCATCATCGATGAGTATGAAACCAATGTCTTGGCCTCTTGAAGGGCCCTCATCCTACATAGGCTTCTTGCCTTTGTCCTGTACCTATATCTGTGCTGTTGATCATGGCAACGAGACCCCTTCCACCCCGGGTGGAGATAGTACTCATTGGGCTACTGCAAACAATTCTCTCATACCTCTCTGATAGATGACATATGTCGGCACACTAGTAGTCTCTGCCTCCTGACCTCCATACCGATGTGAAGGTTCACCCGCATCATGGAAAACCTCCTGATGAGTTGCTGAAGCTATGAAGAACTCACGGGAAATGAAGTCTCCCCATGTGATACCCTGCAAGCCAAGCTGATGTACAACAATGATCTTGATGAGCGCATAGTGGTAAATACTATTATACTGTTGTTCAGGAGTCTTCTTCTGTACAAGAGTAGTCATCCTCTCGATGTTTCAGCACATGAAATATTGAATGTTCATCATCTTCACTCTCGTGAAATGAATCAATAATCTGATATGGTATGCATAGAGGCGTGAGAAGCGACCCTCACAACTGAAGTATCTGATAATGAGTCTCATCAACGACGCATAGGATTCTTTCAAAAAACGGAATGGGAACACCCTGCTAAGCTATCTCACATAGCTGGGCCTGTTGTATGGTTCATAATGTACTCTTTCTACCTGCTGTCTTTTTTTCCACTCATAACCTACATTCGGTATTCCTATTGCTTGAGAAATGGTCTCTGGTGTCAAGGTGAAATTTACACCAGCAATAGTTACTTGACCATCATGCAAATGTAAAACAAACAATCGAGCCAACTCCTGATGATGCTGAATTTGAGAAATCATCTCGCAATACTGAAAGCATGACTGTTGTTGGAAACACGCCATGGCAAGTGGGCAGGCCTGCAATTGAGTCAATGAGGTGGGCTCTTCTCTGACATGTTTTCCGCCCTTACGAGGCCTCCTCGGTGCATGAAGCTCTATGGTAGAATCACTGTCTTGTTCATATGATGACTCAGTGTCTGTCATGGTGTCACAAGTCTATGCCAAGTGAATGTTTGACTTGTTGAAAATGAGAATTTGGTGCTTTGTTTCCAATTGCCAAATGTGTGCCAAATAGGAAAGGACTGTGGGAAATATGGACAGGAGGTGTAGTGGAGCTTTGTCAAGTGAGATTTAAAATGTAATTATAGTCAAATGTAATAACAGTCACTTGACTGTATTTAGGAATCTAGGGTTTGGGGATTTTTTGCAAATGATATGGAAAAGTGATAGTGATGGGAAATTGTAGGGTTTAGGGATAGGGATAAATGGGAATGAGTGACTTGGGATTATAAGGGAATAGGGGATTGAAAACAATGATATGATTACAGTGATGGGAAAGGGAAACAGGAGTTGGAATATTTTTGGCACCAAAGTCAAATTTTAATAATCAAACTCAAACTCTAAGAGCAGTTTTTTATAAGAGGTTTTATCACTCAAGTTGTTCCCCAAAAGTTGTGAGAAAAGGGAATATGGCCGAGGTAACCGTACACCAATATTTTAGATGTAGGTTCTAGCCAATCTGCATCCAGAGAGGGCTCTCTATTTTTTATTTAGCTTTTTTTTAAGGTATGTTAGGCTAGTTATGAAGTACAGGGGTTTGTTTGGTTTTTGGATGGTGACATCCAATAGAACAGGAGTGTAAATATGAGAAGTTCAGCCCATTGGGTTAATGGAGTCTATGAAGATGAATTGTTGGATGTGGTTTCTTTGACAGAGGGAGGTACTACAGAGCAAGGTAATCAACCATGAAACAATTTGTAAGCTGGAATCAGGTGAAATGGAGTCAGGGGGTGAAGGGAAACTAAGAATCCTTCTTCATGCTGATAGAGGGACAGTGAATGAAGAATTCCTTGGCTATATTCAAGATGTAAGAACCAGGGGAAACAGGAGCAGTTAAGAATTCCTGCTTATGCTAATTCTGAAGAAAACATAAAAAATAACAGAGATTGAACACAGAGTACAGTTAAGCAAGTTCTGGGTTATTCTTTTTCCCTGTTATTCAGATCATGAACATAGATGATATATAAAAACACAGAAACTGTAAAACATGAGTTAAAAAGACTTATTGATCCATGAAATAATTTGAGAATTCTGCAACATATTCCTCTGCCATTAATTCCACAACCAGAGAGTTCAGCAACAACGCATTCCAGCAAACTTTTATTCAGAAGAGTTCTCAGAGTTACAACGCAGTTCCAGAACTGTATCACCAACCCCTAATACTTTTCTTGGGGAGGTATTTGTACAAAAATGTTTACAAAATATCTCAATGGGATAATATTTAGCAATAACTTCTTCTACCTACTCTACAAGAGAAGTAAATGATCTTGAAAATAGAGAGAAATGAATGCAGAAGTAAATGTTGTTTGTGCTGGCCGCTGACTTGGTAAGATGCATTGAATGCTTGCTCAGCGAGTCGGCTGGTGGACGCTTTCTTTGATATTTTGCGCTTTAATTTCGCTTTAATAGACCACTGCCCAGCGCGATTTGTATCTGCTATTTTTATCCACTTTATGATATTTGTCGTGTTCTGGAAAAGCAAAAGTCTGAAATCCACCTACAAAATTTCCAACATACTTTGCCACCACTGCTCTTCCAGCAACTGATGTCTTTGCAATTTTATCAAAGTCTCATTAGCATCTATGTACTTGTAGAAGTTCGGCTGAACTATAAAAAGATGTTGTGATTCATGCTCAATATAAAACATATTTTCTAAGTTGTTGTACAGAGATTGGCCAGATGGAAGGGTCTTCTCTGTTGGAGTACTTGATGATGTTGCATTTTGTTGATCAGCAGCATATTTATTTAACCTAATCTGGTACTCAGCTTGTCTCAACAGGCGCTGATTACTTCCCACTAGGCCGGGCAAGCCTCTTTCCTGCAAAACTGCAAATTTTTCCAAAAATGAATTTACCTCCACTTGCATGTCTTGACTCTTTTTCTCCAAATTCTGCATCAGGGTTCTCATGGTCAGGACTCTTTTGATTGCTAGGATGGTGCCTGTCCTGTGTTTAATATCCAATGTTGCTAGTTCTTCCTTGGTTTTAGTGTTTAAAAAATGGATTAGCCTGTTGGCCTGTTCGGGCTTATGTCCCAATAAATTTCTGGCCCTTTGAATTTCCACCTGGGTTGCTGCTATCAAGTCAATCTGTTCATATATAATTTGAATGGATCTCCATATATTACTGATTGATTCACTGATATTAGCCCATAAAATGCCCCTGATTTCTCCCAGAGGCTTGTCTAAAGAGAGGTCCTTTTCCAATGCCTTCACTTTGTTTTCTAGTGCTTTTACCTCTCTTGTCTTTTCTGCCACAGTCATTTTAGATTTGTCATAGCTTATTTCCAACTTGGCCAATTTTTCTTTGGCTTCTTTCAATTCTGATACTTGGAGTTTTAAATCCTCCATAGCCTTTATCAATTCTTCAGTGGTCATGGTAGTGCTGCTGCCTGCTGCTGTTGTTGCTGAAGTACTTGGTGCTGTTGATGTCGGGACAGTGGGAGGGACTATTGTTGTGGCTGTAGGAGGAGCAGTTGTAACTGTTGGAGCTGTTTAAGATGGTTGGGAGGTTGACACTCCCTGCTTTTCCTGCAATGCCTTCTCCAATTCCTGCTCTGTCTCATTAAGTCTTTGATTCATTTTCATCAACAAATCCATCATGTCTTCTTCCGCTTTTTCTTGCACAACCTTTGTGGTTTGTGGATGCATAGTAATTGGTAGCTTCAATTGCTTCTTGAGGGCAGCTATGTCATCCTCCTTTTTCTTCATTAATGCTTTTATTCCCTTGGCATCCTTGGGATCATGTCCCAGCTCAATGATAATTTCTTCCAAGGACTTTATCCTGTTGTCCTTGGCCAAAGAAGATGCCTTTTCCAAATCCAGTTGGGCAGATGTTTTGTTCAATGAGTTCTGCAATTGTTGAGCTTGCATTGCTTTGTTTACCAATGTGGAATAGACCATATCTGTGATTTGCTTGTGCAACTCAGTCTGGTCCATAGGGTGAATGTCTTTGGCAAGAGCCTCCAGATTTGTTCTAATATAATCAGCTGCTCACTGTGGCTGTTGCACTTTAGGCTTGAAGTGGCTCAAGATCATTTTTCCTTCCTTAATGTCATATGCAGACATTAACCTTT
The DNA here is from genome assembly GCA_031772625.1 of Pinus tabuliformis. Classification (NCBI taxonomy): domain Eukaryota; kingdom Viridiplantae; phylum Streptophyta; class Pinopsida; order Pinales; family Pinaceae; genus Pinus; species Pinus tabuliformis. The sequence continues at coordinate 37,770,836 of CM062816.1, forward strand.
ATTGTTTGGCGGGGGTCATCTTGAGAAATTAATCATAAAGCTGCAGTCTTATTGGCTCATTCTGGGCCTTGATGTCCGTGAATGTTCTTTTGATATCAGCCCCTTGTTTTCTCTGCGGCCTTGAGGAGGAAACTTCCACACTATGCTGTTTCTCCAATTGTTGCCTATGAGAACTGGTGGATGTTTCTACCACTGGAGATGTCTATGGGCTGGTTGCCCTCTCACCCCTTGGACTTTCTATGATTTCCTCACTGATTTCCTCTTCAGGTAGAGGATCTATTCTTTGCCTTTTCGCCCCTGGTTGTTCTGCTGGCCCACTTACAGGTGTGGTCTCTTCTCGGTCCCTTTTTCTGCCCTTTTCCTCATTTAGAGGAGTCTACAATGCTAGTACCTCTAGTGATTTGGTCTGCGTAGGAGGAATTTGCCCTTGGCCTTGTTGTTTTGATGATGTTGGCTGATCTATCATTTCGTGTTGCTTTGTATGCAACACTTATTTTCCTTTAGATGTTCCTGCAGTTGGTGTAGTGCTTTCTTGGCAGGTTGCTGTGAAGTTGCAGTAGTTGATGTGCCCACTCTGGTTTGTTGAGGGAAATTGAAAGAGACCTGTCCAAAAGAGTCCAGGTCAAGAGTCTTTTCAAGATTTTTCATTTCTTGTTCCATTCTTTCTTCCTCAGTAAGTTGTTCTATCAATGTGCCTTCTACCCACTCATCTTGATTAGCATACTGCTCTATTTCAGGGATCCTACAATGATTATAGGCTGATAGCCTATCTTTTACCTTTCTATCACAGATGAATCCATTTGGGTCATAGGGTACCCACCAAAAACTCCTTTTTAATTTGAGTTGTTCACCCAATATCTTTTCAGCATCTTGCCATCCTTCTTTTTTGTTAATGACGAAGGGGCCTAATTGGTTTCTTAATTTCAGCTGAGCCTTTTTCTTGACAGCATAAAAATGAGTCAAATCTGAGCTGATAAATTGCCTGAAGTATTCAAGAGCAAAGAGTCTCATAGGCACATATTTTGGCAGTTTATAGGGGCACAACTCACAGCCATATATCCTGATCTTAGTGTGATTCTGGTAGAAGTACCAGTCACCTATTTTGTAGTTTTTGGAGAGCTATAAGATTTCCTACATGTCACCAGAGAGTCTGTGAGGAGGAGTTCTCATTAGCAGAGAGGAGATTGGATGTATAAATAGATCAATGAAATCACAGTAAGTGTAGGGAGAGTTATGGACTTCATGGAAGACTAAGGTCCAAAATATCATAGACCTCCTTTCTCCTTTAATATCCAATTTTATGATAGGAAACTGAAAACTGTCTGTTTGTTAGTACAAGAACAGATGATAAATATATGATGTGTACTTGAAGACTCCTTCTCTATCTAGACTCATGAATTTCTCATGGATTTTGTTGCTAATGAAGGTAGCAAAGTAAAATTTGACAGCAGGAGAACATCCTGGAATAAACATGGAAATGAAAGCTAAAATGGTCTCATCAACATACTCACTTGTTTTAAATCCCAGGACATAGGATATCATGTCAGTAATGAATTTTCCAGCTTCATTAAACCAGACCTGGTTAAAAGGAGGTGACTCTCTAGGCTGGCGATCTAGTATCATAAATAAATTGGCAATTTGGCCTATTTCTGCAGTGGATAATTTTGAGCCTTCATCCACCAAATATCCCATGGAAAGAGGGGCCAGAGGCTGACTAGGTTTGAAGTGCAACATCTCATTGATTGAGTCAGGAGTTATATGGAAAAGGACAGTCCCAGTTGGAGACATGACTGCTCTCTGAGTAGGCTCATAAGTGGCACAGCACAGGCGAATGACATCTAGGAATACATTTACTGAGGGGAGATAGTATCTGGGCAGATTGGATTCCCATATCCCAAAGAGATCAGCTTTGTTTAGGTGACTGTTCCTGATTTCACAGAATTCTTGGAGGTTGTTTTTGTCACCAATTAAGACTTGAATTTGAAATCCCTATCAGCTAAGGGCAACCATTCCAAGTCCTTGTGAGGTGCATTAAGGGGAGAAACATTTAGGGCCACTGGAGCTTCCATTGGTTACTTTCTCTGTGATTTTGTTCAATTGAAATTTGGGTTTTTTGTAGCCAAATAGGTAAAATGACAACTATGGGGGCCTTTTCCGGGAACTACAAACCACAGTGAGTTCGATTTCCTAGCCTGCTGGGTGAATTTTGTGGGAAAAAACGAAGTTTGTGGGATTTCTTGGTAAAATGGGAAAAATAGTGGTTATGGTGCACCTTTTTGCAGGTGATTTGATGAATTTAACTCAAATTTGGGTGTTTTTTGGTGAATTTGTAGAGGAAATTGAAAACAAACGGGTTCGGGAATGAAATGTGGGTAAATACCTATTTTAACCTGTAGACTGTGCAATTTGCAGGTGGTGGACCGAGCTAGAAGACCTGTTTGCGGGCTTGATTTGGCCTGGTGGCGGACGGTGTATTAAAACATTGCTTTGGACGTGAAACAACATGCAGAGGTCACGCAGAAACAATAAGCATAAATGAACGAAAATGACGTTTTCATGCCTTTTTAACAAAAAATTTGATTTTGGTGGGTTTTGGCAGGTTTCGGTCGGGTGACATCAGCATGATGCGGTATTTTGTCGTGTAGCGGGGTGAAGTGGCACTGACGTAGGGATGGCATTGTCGTGACGTTAGCAGATGACACAAGGGTGAAGTCAGCGGGGAGGGAGCATAGGCGGTAGGAGGTTTGGCCCCCGCACCGCTTTTGGGTGGAAATGGTATTGGAGTGGGGGGGCAGCGAGCAGTGCAGGAGACTACCAGCTGTCCTAGGGTACAGCAAAAAACCACCGTTCCCCAGGTGCTAACGATCAGGCAGAGGAGGGCTCGCGATATGGATTGGCGCCATTAGATGAGCGGGCCCCGATCCAACTGTTAGTGGCGAATGAGAGACGGCGGAGGCTGCAGCGTGGGGACCCACCATACAAATCAATGTTTTGCAATGTTTTGTGAAGTATTTGCTTTGGGCTGGGTCTGCAGGTTTGGTTATTCATTTAACCAAATGTCAATTGAACTCCAATGTTTATATGCGCGGAGGGTTGTTAATGGCCCCGAATGGACCACTAACTCCCATAACATTACCATATGGCTAATAAGCTGGGGGTCGGGGTATTTAAAGTGCTTTTGGGGTTTTTCATATATAAATATAGTAGGGGGCGGAATTTTATGTAGGAACTATATAATAGAGTTAATATGTTAAAATGAGAAATATATTCAGACAAAATCACTAAGTCAAAAAGTGAAACTTAGGCTTAGGGGAGTGATAGGTATCCAAGTTATGAATTTGGACAACCTAGTAAAATGGACGAAAAGTATTTTTACACAAGAAATGTGGCTTTATTATCCTAAGAAAAACATAGTTTCACTTAGTCTTTTTCATGAAATGAAGTGAACTAGGAGTATTGAGTAGATCTTAATGTCCTTGTGGGGGAGGTTAGTATGTGTTTTCTGGGGAAATGAGGAGGGAAATTAGTCATGCTTCATCTGTTTTTTGACCACATAGTTGACATGATGCTTTATGATATCCATGAGATGAATCATCTCCAAAAGAGAAATTTGCTCACAAACCTGCTTCTGCAACATCAAAACTACCTACTGAGCCTATTACACCTAACATTTGTTCTTCCTTTTTTTGGGTGCATTTGAGCTAGCAAACCCTTACTCTCTTCTTTTCTTTTAACTGCCATCCTATCTAAGTCTGCCCTTATTTCTTCCAGGGGCTCAGATTTAGCTCTTGAGCTCCTTTGCTTCTCTACCTAACTACTTATCTGCCAAGCTTGAACTGTTTGGACAGAATTCACTCTCTATCTCTAAAACAAGAAATTTAAACATGGACTGGCCAAGATTGAGTTGTTTGGCTATCCATAAACTGTGACAGAAGTCACTGATTGCACATATTGAACTTCTTTGCAAAAAATAGGATATTAGTGGCATTTTAGACTAGCACACTTTCCTGGTCCTTTCTTTGGGGTTCATTTTCTTTCTTTTTTTGACCATTTATTCTTTTTGCCCTTAGATCTTTATTTTAGGGCATACCCTCTTTTCATTTTTTAATTTTTTAATTCTTTCAAAATATGGAACCTTTGCAGCATGGAAAGGATGAACATATTTGGCACTTCAACAATCAATCATGAAATATGACACCTATTGGTATAGGAGCATAACACTGGCTCCACTTGGGGATGGCTTTTCCTGGTAAAAAGCCAAGAACGGTAGGTCAGATGGCCTTACATTCAATTCTTGCTACATTTTGAAATTTCTCCTTGGCTGTAAATAAGCAGCAGTGTACCTCTGCAACATATATATTTTTCATAAGCTGATTCAAACAATTGCAGCTCTGTTTTTGATAGTTTTTCTGAATATTTGCCATCATATTTATAGGTCCCAAGTCTCCTTTTTCAACTCTTCTGATAAATTAGTAAGGTAATACAAAAAGGTGGCACAGTGCCTTGCCTTTTTCTCAAAATTTGCTACATATTCCTTCCTATCTTATTGCTGTAATAAACTGTAGAAAATAAACATTCTTATGTACAGGTTGTAGTTCTGACATCTCAACAAAGTGGATCAAAATAATGCTTGAGCATCCGACCATTGATTGGCCCATCTTCTGCTTCTGTACCATCCAAGCTTTTCAAAAAGTAGGTGTTGTTTCCTTGTGAAGCCTGAATAACAAAAGGTCCCTTCCACAGGAAGTCAAACTTCCCATGTTTTGCTTTATCTTCCCTTCTGGAATCCCATTTCAGTACTTTATCTCCTATGAAAAAATCCTCTGCCTTTGTCCTCTTGTCAAATATCTTCTTAAGTTTTTCATGTAGAAATTGAGACCTTTGATACATTTCTTCTCTAGTCTGTTGTAAATAAATACTCTGATTGATTCTTCTCCAAATGTCATTGGGTTCTTCCTGCACTTCTTGCAGCAACTTTATCACAGGGATTCCCAAAGATGAAGGGAATACAGCCTCCATGCCATAAACTAATTCATAGGGGCTTGTTCCAATGGATCTTTTTGTAGTCAATCTGTCTGCCCAAAGTGCATTGACAAGCTTTTTATGCCAGTTCTTCTTGTTTTCCTCCAATATTTTCTTAATGATATTGATTAACCTTTTATTGGATGATTCAGCTAGATCGTTACCTTGAGGGTAATAGGTTGTGGAGTGACCTAAGGTAATATGGTATTTGTGACAAAAATTGACCATTCTTTTGGATTTAAAAGCAACAACATTGTCAGTTATAATCTTTTCCGGATGGCCAAATCTAGATTGGATATTTGTTTCTAGGAATTGCATGAGTACTAAATCATTGGCTTGTCTACAAGGGATGGCTTCTATCCATTTGGTGAAGTAATCCGTGGCAGTCAAAATCCATTTATGCTGGCCAAAAGAGAGGGTGAATTTCCCCAATAAAATCTAAACCCCATTGTTGAAATGGTCTTTCAGTGGAAATTGGTTTGAGGGGTAGAGGTAAAAGCTTTCTCTTGCCCTCAAAGATTTGACATTTATGGCAAGAAACTACAAATTTCTTTATATCAGAAAACAGGGAGGGCCAATAAAATCCAGCTCTTAGGATTTTATCAGCAGTTGATTTCCAATACAAGTGTCCACCACAGTCCCCTCCATGAAATTCCTTCAGCACTTTGTCAGTTTCATCCTTTCTTAAGCAATTTAATAAAATGCCTTCATGATTTCTCCAAAATAGACATTATTTAGAATACAAAATTTTGAAGATTTCATTTTCAGAAATCTCTTTTTAGTTCTGGATAACCCTCAAGGAGCTTGCAAGTTTAACAATACATAAATTATATCAGCATACCAAGGTGATTGTGAAAATGCTTGATTGATCTGTGGAGTGACCATTCCTGTTCGTTATCCAGTTCATTTATGTCAAGAGCTTGAAAGTTGTTTTCCATCATCAGTTTAGCTAATCCTTGTCCTTTTATCAGCTTTGTTGGTTTAATTTCAATGTCATATTCCAAAATGTTAGCTATCCATTTGCCTCTTTTGCCTTCAATTCCTTCTTGAGTTAGAATATCAATGACCACAATATTTGGCACATAAGCTATTATATGAGAGTATAAAATGTAAACTCTGAAGTCCTTAATAACTTTTACAAGGGCATAAGCTTGTTTTTCCATGATTTGATATTTTAAAGGTGTATCTCTAAGTGCTTTGCTGAAAAAAGCTATGGGTTTTTCACATCCCTCATCATCATTTTGTAACAAAACAACAACAATAGTATGTTCCAAAGGAAAAGATTATAAAGTCTCTGTCAAATTTTCGGCTTGTGAGAACTGGTGTTTTAGTTAAAGCTATTTTGATTTCTTCAAAGGCTTGCTTGGCTTCTACTGTCCACTTGACTTTGGAATCTTTCTTCAGCATATTATTCAGCAATCTTATCAGTTCAGCCAAGTTGGGTATGAATCTTCTTAGAAAATTGATTTTTCCTAGGAAATCTTGTAGTTCTTTGATATTTCTAGGATGAGGAACTTGTAAAATGGCTTGCATCCTATCTGGGTCAATTCTAATGCCATCTTTTGAGATTATGTGACCTAACAGTTTGCCCTCTTCTAGGCCAAATAATGATTTCTTTGGATTTAGTGATATGCCATATTTTCTGCAGATTAAAAACACTTGTCTGAGATGTTCTAAATGCTGCTGATCTGGTTTGGAGAATGCATTAAGGTCATCAAGATATATGACTAGAAAATCATGAATCTCTTTAGCAAAATCTATGTCCATTGCTTGTTGAAATGTTGCCCCTGCATTCTTAAGTCCAAAAGGCATTTTTACATACTTGAAGGTTCCCCAAGGTGTTGTAAAAGCAGTCTTGTCTTGATCATCGAGGTGAACTAAGATCTGATTAAAGCCTGAAAATCTATCTAGCAGTGAAATTCTAGAGCCTCTCACTACCCTTTGTAAAATGTGGTCCATCTTAGGTAAGCGGTAGTGATATTTTAAAGAGACTTTATTCAGATTTATCAAATCAACACATAGTCTTATTTCTCCTATTTTTTTCCTGGTGGGCACTAAATTTGAGATCCATTCTGAAAATCTGATGGGTACAATTATTCTGGCTTCGTACATTCTCTTGACTTCCTTTTCAATGAGAGGAAGGAGTACAGGATTGACCCTTCTAAGTTTTTGCTTGAACGGTTTTTGATTTTCTTTTAGGGATATAGTATGTTGGATCACTGAAGTATCATAGGACTTAAGGTCTTCATAGCTCCATGCAAAAACATCTTGAAATTCTTTGAACAATTCAATATATTTCAGCTTTTGATCACGTGGCAATGTCTTGGACAATTTTATCATCTTAGGATTTTCTGCAGTTCCTATATTGTAGTCCTCAATTTCTGCATTTAATGGTTGCTTTTTTGGCTTTCTTGGGATATCATTAGAGTCAAAAATGTCCCCCAGAGGAGTCAGGCCTGTGGGTAAACAATTATCCTTTAAATCAATCACTTCAAACTCTCCTTCCGCAGTTTCATCAAAGTCTATTTGTTTCAGCTCTTGTAATTCCTTGCTGGTAAATTTTGTTGGATGTAACATTTGATTTACTATTTTCGTTGAAATATGGGTTTAAATTATGTCCATTTGATGATCTTCACAAATGGTGCTTGTCTCTATATTTGTACTGGCAAATTCTTCTTTTAAAGTCAGGAAATTATTGATCTGAGTGTCACTGTCAAACACGGAACAACAGGTCTGTGTTTAATTTCAGCAGTAAAATGATGATTTGGCTCAAATGGCAGTTTACAAGTGTTGGCAAGTGTTGCCAAACTGTGAGCATGCAAATTGTGGTTCCTTGAAATTTTGGTAAGTTGTGATTCTAGAAAGGTATTGAGTATTTCAATTGTTTCCCCTCTATAAGCTCTTAACCTGAGGTCATTTGTGACAATGTTGCCTTTCATTTGTTGAATAACCAAGTTAGAGTCTCCCAAAATTGATATCCTAACTGACGCTAGAGTTTTTATCAATTTGAGTCCTAGCAGAAGGGCTTCATATTCAGCCATGTTATTTGTGCATCTAAAATTCAGCCTGTATGCATGTCCTTCATCATGATCATTTTGCATGTTATGTATCCAAACCCCTGCCCCTGCTCCTAGTTTATTCATTGATCCATCAAATTCTAAATACCATAGGATTTCTTGATTACAACTAGCCTCAGGAGTCTTAAAAACTTGCTTGGTGGGAAGATTTGGATTTTCAAACTCATATGGTTTCTGTTGTGTGTCTTTTGTATCAATTACTTCAGCATTTTGTAAAGTTTGAGCAATAGATTCTTCATTTATGCTTCTTCCTTGTGCTGATTCTAGAACCTTGTCATTAGTTTTGGGACAAATTTCAGCATTGTATATGATGAAAGAGTCCATTTCAGAATGCATGGAATAAATGGGGAAATTTTGGGGTTTCTCTTGACCGCTGACCACATACTTCATCAAAGTTTCCCAGTACAATATCTTTGGCTGGCCAAAGACTGAGATGGTAGCATAAGACATGTCCAACTGTAGAGATCCTTGGAGCTTTGCACCCCAAGATCTAGACAGAAGCATTCCGTATTTTGGTGGGATATCAGCTACCACTACATCCATTAAAATTTTCTTCGCAGGGTATTTCACTAGAGATATACATAAATCTTTAATTAGGCCTAGACATCTGACCTGGCTGGAATCAAAGGATAACAAGTCCTTGTATGGCCTGGTGATATCTAGGTCCAATTTTTCCATCACCGACTTACGCATTAGATTATGGGAAGCTCCCGAATCAAGCATTGCATTGTGAAGTACCTTGTCATGAATGTTTAGACTCACATAGGAAGGAGGAACACCTCAATCTACTGATTTACCATTTACTTCGGGGCCAAAAATTAATTCTGGCTGATCATCTAGGACATTCACTGCATCTCTGTTTTCTGAAATTTGAAGTGACCTGATGATTTGTTCTCTATAGACATCATTTTTAGCCAATTCTGACAGTGGAATGGCTATTTTTAACTTGCCTATTTCGGTTTCAAGATTGAAAGGTTTTTCTATTTGAGTTATTACATTTTGGGCAGCAAGCTTTTCTTTTTCTACTGCGTTTTCAATGTTTTTTACTTTATCGGGAGTGTTGTTAAGAACTGAATCCGCTTTGAAATTAATTTCAGGAGATTTTTCTGCATTTTCTTTGGGAGGAAAGGAAGTGGAAGGCTGACCGTTTGATGGCTGTAAGTCAGATATGTGCTCAACCGTGGGTTCTCTTTGGTTGAGGTCTGTTCTAGCAGGGACTTGTGTAGGGAGGATATTAACCTTTGCTTTTTTAGGTTGCTTGGTATCTTTCTGCTTGTTGGTTTCAGGGACATCTATTGTTCTGCTCCTCAATTTGCATTGTTTGTGAACCTCTAAACAGCTGCATCATATCCTTCTCTAAAATCAAATGATTCCCTTGATTTGGTTTGAAATTGATTAAATGTGTGAGCTTCTTGATCATCCTGGGTCAAAAAGATTTGTTGTTCAGCATTTAGCCCCATAAGTAAATTTGAGTATCCTTTGTGGGCTCACTAGAAGTTGAAGCTTCAACATAGTTTTCTTGGAATGGAGGTCTAATGTATTGGTCAGGACCAGCCTTTGTAGCATTGGGATTCTGATTTTTCCTGAAGTTTGGATTTCTTCCGGTGTTACTTGGTTGACCATCCCAAGAGGATTCCCTCTCAATTGTTTCTACTCTATCACCCAATCTATCCATTCCTTTGATAATTGCATCCAGTTTTTGCTCAAATGTAGAAGGTTCTTCTTTGAAGGGAGTCCTTCTTTCAGCTCTAGCTTGAGCTCGTTTAGAGATCAGATTGGCCTCTACACTGACAGTTATGCTCTGCGTGTCTTCTAAGCTTGGAGGAGCTCTTTCCCGTAGCTGGTAAGCCATGTCAGAATCAAATCCATCAAGGAATTTGATCAAGGCCAACTCTGGTGGTGATCTAAGATTCTGAGGAATAGCATTGTACACATTATTGAATCTGGCACAGTAATCTTGAACAGTTTCTTATGGGCCTCTTTTCAAACTTTCATATTCTGATAGGACATGTAATGGGTCCTTCTTTTTTTCTCATCTGTTTAAAAAGGTTTGATAAAGGGCATTTGGGTCAGCAATAATGTTCACAGGGAGTGCCCTAAACCAGGTCCTTACATCACCGGTTAAGATCTAAACAAAAATTTTCATTCTGACATCGTTATCATCAATCTCATAGTTCTCAAAATAATCTGTCGTTTTCTTAGTGTGTTGTTGAGCTATATAGGTGCTAGTACCATCAAAATAGGTAATTTTTCTTTGATAATCCTAAGGCATAGCCCCTGGATTTTCAGGTAACTGCAGGAGAGAATATCGATTTTCCATATTAACAGGGATAAATGTGACAGCTGGGAGAACGGGGATAATAGTGGAAATGTGTGTTGTGGATGGGGGAGTGGAAAAGATGTTTTGAAGTGATGATGGTGAACTAGAAGAAGCTACAGCAATGGAAGAAAGGACTACTTCTTTTTCGGGGGTAAGCTCAGGTTGGGTAAGGTTCTGCTGAGGTGTGTCAAAGTTTAAATCAACAAAATTTTCATGATTGCCACGACTTCTAAGGATTTTAGGGATCAAATTAGGATTTTCAAAGATAGCTGGAGGATTTGGATCTGGATTTGATCTAGTGTGACAGGTTTTCTTCTTTGGAGCTAGCTTCTAAATATATTTTTTGGTATTTTCTGGAAGTATTTGAAGAACACAACTTTTGACAATATCTTTCTAGGAAATTATAAATTGTGAGAGTCTTGAACTTTCCTGAAGATATTTTGAAAAACAAAAAGGAAACTGATCAAATTTTGAGACAGTTGTTCAAAGCCTAAAACTAAACTAGAGATAGACTGAAGTAACATTTATTTACTCCTGTAATTGCATCGCAAAAACAGTTTCAAAGGATGCCTGGCTAACTTCAGGCTCCATCTGTTGCTTTAGAAAATAGACAGCAGTAACAAACAGTCATTGAGTTCCCCAGTGGAGTCACCAATGATGTTATCACTCAGGTTGTTCCCCAAAAGCTGTGAGAAAAGGGAATACGACCGACGTAACCACAGACCAATCTTTTAGATGTAGGTTCTAGCCAATCTGCATCCAGAGAGGGCTCTCTCTTTTTTATTTAGCTTTGTTTTTAAGGTATGCAAGGCTAGTTATGAAGTACAGGGGTTTGTTTGGTTTTTGGATGGTGACATCCAATAGAACAGGGGTATAAATATGAGAATTTTAGTCCATTGGGTTAATGGAGTCTATGAAGATGAACTGCTAGATGTGGTTTCTTTGACAGAGGGAGGTACTACAGAGAAAGGTAATCAACCATGAAACAATTTGTAAGCTAGAATCAGGTGAAATGGAGTCAGGGGGTGAAGGGCAACTAAGAATCCTTCATCATGCTAATAGAGGGATAGTGAATGAATATTTCCAGGGAGTAGTTAAGAATTCCTTGGCTATATTCAAGATGTAAGAACCAGGGGAAACAAGAGCAGTTAAGAATTCCTACTTATGATAATTCTGAGGAAAACATAAAAAAATAACAGAGATTGAACACAGATTACAGTTAAGCAAGTTATGGGTTATTCGTTTTCCCTGTTATTCAGATCATGAACATAGATGATATATAAAAACACAGAAATTGTAAAACATGAGTTAAAAGGACTTATTGATCCATGAAATAATTCGAGAATTCTGCAACATAGTCATCTGCCATTAATTCCACAACCAGAGAGTTCAGCAACAACGCATTCCAACAACCTTTTATTCAGAAGAGTTCTCAGAGTTACAGCGTAGATCCAGAACTGTATCACCAAGCCCTAATACTTCTCTTGGGGAGGTATTTGTACAAAAATGTTTACAAAATATCTCAATGAGATAATATTTAGCAATAACTTCTTCTACCTACTCTACAGGAGAAGTAAATGATCTTGAAAACAGAGAGAAATGAATGCATAAGTAAATGTTGTTTGTGCTGGCCGCTGAGTTGGTAAGATACATTAAATGCTTGCTCAGCGAGTCGGCCGGTGGATGCTTCCTTTGATATTTTGTGCTTTAATTTCGCTTTAATAGACTGCTGCCCGGCGCGATTTTTATCTGCTCTTTTTCTCCATTTTATGATATCTGTCGTGTTCTGGAAAAACAAAAGTCTGAAATCTACCTACAAAATTTCCAGCATACTTTGCCACCACTACTCTTCTGGCAACTGATTTCTTTGCAATTTTATCAAAGTCTCATCAGAGTTTGTGTACTTGTAGAAGTTCGGCTAGACTGTAAAAAGATGTTGTACTTCATGCTCAATATAAAATAGATTTTCTAAGTTGTTGTACAGAGATTGGCCAGATGGAAGGGTATTCTCTGCTGGAGTACTTGATGATGATGCATTTTGTTGATCAGCAACATATTTATTTAATCTGATCTGGTACTCAGCTTGTCTCAACAGGTGTTGATTACTTCCCACTAGGCTGGGCAAGCCTCTTTCCTGCAAAACTGCAAATTTTTCCAAAAAAGAATTTACCTCTACTTGCATGTCTTGACTCTTTCTCTCCAAATTCTGCATCAGGGTTCTCATGGTCAGGACTCTTTTGATTGTTAGGATGGTGCCTGTCCTATCTCTAATATCTAATGCTGCTAGTTCTTCCTTGGTTTTAGTGTTTAAAAAATGGATTAGCCTGTTGGCCTGTTCGGGCTTATGTCCCAATAAATTTATGGCCCTTTGAATTTCCACATGGGCTACTGCTATCAAGTCAATATGTTCATATATAATTTGAATGGATCTCCATATATTATTGATTGATTCATTGATATTAGCCCATAAAATGCCCGTGATTTCTCCCCGAGGCTTGTCTAAAGAGAGGTCCTTTTCCAATGGCTTTACTTTGTTTTCTAGTGCTTTCACTTCTCTTGTCTTTTCTGCCACAGTCATTTTAGATTTTTCATAGCTTATTTCCAACTTGGCCAATTTTTCTTTGGTTTATTTCAATTCTGATACTTGGAGTTTTAAATCCTCCATAGCCTTTATCAATCCTTCAATAGTCATGGTAGTGCTGCAGCCTGCTGCTATTGTTGCTGAAGTACTTGGTGCTGTTGATGCCGGGACAGTGGGAGGGACTGTTGTTGTGGTTGTAGGAGGAGAAATTATAACTGTTGGAGCTATTTGAGATGGTTGGGAGGTCAAAACTCTCTGCTTTTCCTGCAATGCCTTCTCCAATTCCTGTTCTGTCTCATTAAGTATTTGATTCATTTTCATTAGCAAATCCATCATGTCTTCTTCTGCTTTTTCTTGCACAACCTCTGTGGTTTGTGGATGCATAGTAATTGGCAGGTTCAATTGCTTCTTGAGGGCAACTATTTCATCCTCCTTTTTCTTCATTAATGCTTTTATTCCCTTGGCATCCTTTGGATCATGTCCCAGCTCAATGATAATTTCTTCCAAGGAATTTATCCTATTGTCCTTGGCCAAAGAAGATGCCTTTTCCAAATCCAGTTGGGAAGATGTGTTGTTCAATGAGTTCTGCAATTCTTGAGCTAGCATTGCTTTGTCTACCAATGTGGAATAGACCATCTCTCCGGTTTTCTTGTGCAACTGAATCTGGTCCATAGGGTGAATGTCTTTGGCAAGAGCCTCCAGATTTGTTCTAATATAATCAGCTGCTCACTGTGGCTGTTGCACTTTAGGCTTGAAGTGGCTCAAGATCATTTTTCCTTCCATAATGTCATATGCAGACATTAACCTTTATTGTTTGGCGGGGATCATATTGAGAAATTAATCATAAAGCTGCAGTCTTATTGGCTCATTCTGGGCCTTGATGTCCGTGAATGTTCTTTTGATATTAGCGCCTTGATTGCTTTGCGGCCTTGAGGAGGAAACTTCCACACTATGTTGTTTCTCCAATTGCTGCCTATGAGAACTGGTGGATGTTTCTACCGCTGGGGATGTCTGTGGGCTGGTTGCCCTCTCACCCCTTGGACTTTCTATGATTTTCTCACTGATTTCCTCTTCAGGTAGAGGATCTATTTTTTACCTTTTCGCCCTTGGTTGTTCTGCTGGCCCACTTACAGGTGTGGTCCCTTCTCGATCCCTTTTTCTGCCCATTTCCTCATTTATAGGAGTCTACAATGCTGGTACCTCTGGTGCTTTGGTCTGGGTAGGAGGAATTTTCCCTTGGCCTTGCTGTTTTGATGATGTTGGCTGATCTGTCATTTCGTGTTGCTCTGTATGCAGCACTTCTTTGCCTTTAGATGTTCCGGAAATTGGTGTAGTGCTTTCTTGGGCAGGTTGTTGTGAAGTTGCAACAGTTGATGTGCCCACTCCAGTTTGCTGACAGAAATTGAAAGAGACCTGTCCAAAAGAGTCCAGGTCAAGAGTCTTTCAAGATTTTTCATTTCTTGTTCCATTCTTTCTTCCTTAGTATGTTGTTCTATCAATGTGCCTTCTACCCACTCATCTTGATTAGCATACTGCTCTATTTCAGGGATCCTACAATGATTATAGGCTAATAGCATATTTTTTACCTTTCTATCACAGATGAATCCATTTGGGTCATAGGGTACCCACCAAAAACTCCTTTTTAATTTGAGTTGTTCACCCAATATCTTTTTAGCATCTTGCCATCCTTCCTTTTTTTAATGACAAAGGGGCCTAATTGGTTTCTTAATTTCAGCTGAGCCTTTTTCTTAGCAGCATAAAAATGAGTCAAATCTAAGTTGATAAATTTCCTGAAGTATTCAAGACCAAAGAGTCTCATAGGAACATATTTTGACAGTTTATAAGTGCACAACTCACAGCCATATATCCTGATCTGAGTGTGATTCTGGTAGAAGTACCAGTCACCTATTTTGTAGTTTTTGGAGAGCTGTAAGATTTTCTGCATGTCACCAGAGAGTCTAGGAGGAGGAGTTCTCATTAGCAAAGAGGAGACTGGATGTATAAATAGATCAATGAACTCATAGTGAGTGTAGGGAGAGTTATGGATGTCATGGAAGACTAAGGTCCAAAATATCATAGACCTCCTTTTTCCTTTAGTATCCAATTTTCTGATAGGAAACTGAAAACTGTCTATTTCATAGTACAAGAACAGATGATAAATATATGATGTGTACTTGAAGAATCCTTCTTTGTCTAGACTCATGAATTGCTCATGGATTTTGTTGCTAATGAAGGTAGCAAAGTCAAATTTGACAGCAGGAGAATATCTTGGAATAAACATGGACATCAAAGCTAAAATGGTCTCATCAACATACTCACTTGTTTTAAATCCCAGGACATAGGATATCATGTCAGTAATGAATTTTCCAACTTCATTAAACCAAACCTGGTTAAAAGGAGTTGATTCTCTGGGCCGGCAATCTGGTCTCATAAATAACTTGGCAATTTGGCCTATTTCTGCAGTGGATAATTTTGAGCCTTCATCCACCAAATGTCCCAAGGAAAGACGAGCCAGAGGCTGACTAGGTTTGAAGTGCAACATCTCATTGATTGAGTCAGGAGTTATATGGAAAAGGACAGTCCCAATTGGAGACATGACTGCTCTCTGAGTAGGCTCATAATTGGCACAGCACAGGCGAATGACATCTAGGAATACATTTACTGAGGGGAGATAGTATCTGGGCAGATTGGATTCCCATATCCCAAAGAGATCAGCTTTGTTTAGGTGACTGTTCCTGATTTCATAGAATTCTTGGAGGTTGTTTTTGTCACCAATTAAACCTTGAATTTTAAATCCCTATCAGCTAAGGGCAACCATTCCAAGTCCTTGTGAGGTGCATTAAGGGGAGCAACATTCAGGGCCACTGGAGCTTCGATTGGTTACTTCTCTGTGATTTTTTCAATTGAAATTTGGGTTTTTTGTAGCCAAATAGGTAAAATGACAACTATGGGGGCCTTTTCCGGGAACTGCAAACCACAGTGAGTTCGATTTCCTAGCCTGCTGGGTGAATTTTGTGGGAAACAACGAAGTTTGCGGGATTTCTTGGTAAAATGGGAAAAATAGTGGTTATGGTGCACCTTTTTGCAGGTGATTTGATGAATTTAACTCAAATTTGGGCTTTTTTTGGTGAATTTGTAGAGGAAATTAAAAAAACACGGGTTCGGGAATGAAATGTAGGTAAATACCTATTTTAACCCGTAGACTGTGTAATTTGCAGGTGGTGGACCGAGCTAGAAGACCGGTTTGTGGGCTTGATTTGGCCTGGTGGCGGACGGTGTGTTAAAACATTGCTTTGGACGTGAAACAACATGCAGAGGTCGTGCATAAACAATAAGCAGAAATGAAAGAAAATGACGTTTTCACGCCTTTTTAACAAAAAATTTGATTTTGGCGCATTTCGGTCGGGTGACGTCAGCATGACATGGTATTTTGTCATTTAGTGGGGTGACGTGGCACTGACGTAGGGCTGGCGTGGTCGTGATGTCAGCGTATGATGCAAGGGTGACGTCAACGGGGAGGGGGCATAGGTGGTAAGCGGTTTGGCCCACGCACCACTTTTGGGCAAAAGTGGTATTGGAGGGGGGGGGGGGGGCAGTGAGCAGCGCGGGAGACTTCCACCTGTCCTAGGGTATGGCAGAAAAACCACCGTTCCCCAGGCGCTAACGATCCGGCAAAGGAGGGATCGTGACATGGATTGGAGCCATTGGATGGGCGGGCCCCGATCCAACGGTTGGCGGCGAACGGGAGATGGCGGAGGCTACAGCACGGGGACCCACCATACAAATCAATGTTTTGCAATGTTTTGCGAAGTATTTCCTTTGGGCTGGGTCTGCAAGTCTGGTTATTCATTTAACCAAATGTCAAATGAACTCCAATTTTATATGTGCGAAGGGTTGTTAATGGCCCTGAATGGACCACTAACTCCCATAACATTACCATATGGCTATAATAAGCCGGGGTCGGGGTATTTAAAGTGTTTTTGGGGTTTTTCATATATAAATATAGTACGGGGGGGGAATTTTATGTAGGAACTATATAATAGAGTTAATATGTTAAAATGAGAAATATATTCAAACAAAAGCACTAAGTCAAAAAGTGAAACTTAGGCTTAGGGGAGTGATAGGTATCCAAGTTATGAATCTGGACAACTTAGTAAAATGGAAGAAAAGTATTTTTACACAAGAAATTTGGCTTTATTATCCTAAGAAAAACAGAGTTTCACTTAGTCTTTTTCATGAAATGAAGTGAACTAGGAGTGTTGAGCAGATCTCAATGTCCTTGTGGGGGAGGTTAGTAAGTGTTTTGTGGGGAAATGAGGAGGGAAATTAGTCATGCTTCATCCGTTTTGTGACCACATAGTTGACATGATGCTTTATGATATCCATGAGATGAATCATCTTCAAAAGACAAAATTTCTCACAAACCTGCTTCTGCAACATCAAAACTGCCTACCCAGCCTATTACACCTAACATTTTTTCTTCCTTTTTTTTGGGTGCATTTGAGCTAGCAAACCCTTACTCTCTTCTTTTCTTTTAACTGCCATCCTATCTAAGTCTACCCTTATTTCTTCCAGGGGCTCAGATTTAGCTGTTGAGCTCCTTTGCTTCTCTACCTAACTACTTATCTGCCAAGCTTGAACTGTTTGGACAGAATTCACTCTCTATCTCTAAAACAAGAAATTTAAACATGGACTGGCCAAGATTAAGTTGTTTGGCCATCCATCAACTGTGACAGAAGTCACTGATTGCACATATTGAACTTCTTTGTAAAAAATAGGATAGTAGTGGCATTTTGGACTAGCACACTTTCCTGGTCCTTTCTTTGGGGTTCATTTTCTTTCTTTTTTTGACCATTTATTCTTTTTTCCCTTTGATCTTTCTTTTAGGGAATACCCTCTTTTCATTTTTTAATTTTTTAATTCTTTCAAAATATGGAACCTTTGCAGCATGGAAAGGATGAACATACTTGGCACTTCAACAGTCAATCATGAAATATGACACCTATTGGTATAGGAGCATAACAAGAGGATAGGGTTTAAATTTTGACATTCAAATTCTCCAAATCAAATTTCGAAACCACACCAAACGCTATTCAATAACAATTTCAAGATTAGGGGGACTTACTCAGGGCCAATGGGAGAGAAAGATTTGAAATTTCTTTGAAGCAATGACAAAATCTGCTTGTTGGCTCTGCGCCGCGCCCACAACCCAATGCACCACGACCAGTATGTGCGCCACCCACGTTTTAATTTACACAGTGGTGTGCGGCTCTATGCGCCGCGACTTGCCAATGCGCCGCGACCTTCTCCCTGTGTGCCGCAACTAAATTTCACCCACAGTCGGTTCTTCAAAACCTTGTTTTCATTCCTCCACAGTTTGACTCGGCTTAATGATGTCTTTGGCATACCAATGGATTTTTCAAACACCACAAATATCTTATATGCCCAATGACTTTGATTTTTAATTTCAAATAACCCACTTTGTAATGTTTGCAAAACTTTGGCACTTTCACTTTTTAATACAAACTCTGATTTTGTTTCCACTTGATTTTTTGAGCTGAATGACGAAACTCTTGTCTATTTGTCGCATGGATAGCTGACATGGAATTTGGCAAAGACAACCAGGGCTGCGCCTAAAGAATTTGACAACTGAATTTTTTTTGAAATTACATGGCATTTATTACAAAAGACGAAATTGATGATTTTTCTTCAAAATAGAGTTTTGAAGAAAAGTCATGATCGAGCATTATTATGATGAAATTTTTACAATGAAATATTATTTGAAGCTCCCTCATGTGCCTGCTGGTATTATTAGACATTTTACAAACTGAATTAAGCGAAACTCTAGACGTAATGAACCCTAAAACCTTGAAATGACTCTTTGGCGAACAGAAAACCAAGCATGACTGTAATTGACTTGAAAATGATTTTGATGAACTAAATTAGACCAGCAGGTACAAGACATGAGGAACATGAGTGAAAATCCTCCTCCGTTAGATTATTGATGCTCCTAGTGGAATGCAGCTGACAGGACTGAATGAGACACCTAAGATGAAATGCAATAAACGAGATTTTGATCTCTGATGGAGGGATGAAAAGACTGACTCTAACATTGGCTCCAATGGGGATGGTAGCTCCTTGGAGGTGCCAAGAACTACAGATATCTGGGAAAGCAGGCACTGCCTTCGTCCATTGAGCTATGGAGTCAATAACTTCGACAAACCAAAAACCAATTACTATGAAACTTTGACTCAAGAACTGACTAATTCAAAACTAAAACTGGACACTCAACTGAAACTATCTTTAAACTGACTGAAACAAAAATGACTCAAGACTGACTTAACTGAAACAAGTACTTACAAATATTTTAAATGGCAGCAGACCATCGAGATTTGAGAGCTTGAAATCATGATGACAACCACCTACCTACTGATGAAATATGTACAATCATGTGTAGTGAGCCTTCCAATGTAACCAATCCAACAAATGGCTACTCAATGAAATTCTGCTCTCACTTTCCCCGAGCAGGCAGAATGATGTACATGTAGGCAACTCACAATAACCACTGAAACCAAGGCTTATGATAACGAAACAGACAACATTTATGTTCTCTAATGCTTGCAAAAGAATGCCAAAGGGATCTTGATAATCCTAAAGCACTATTTTGTCTTGAGATCTAACAGCAAAAATACAAGTACTCCCTTCATTCTGATCTGAAAGAACCACTGGTTGCTGAGTGATAGGAAGGCACAGAGAGGTATAAGCTTCTTCCATCTGAGTGTTAGCTGTAAATTCCTTGACCGTGAGAACTCAAGCTCATATTCCTCAACTTCATGGTCTAGGTCATTCTTAAATAGAAAACAATCTTCGAGATCATCAAACATGATAGCCTTATCATCTTCATGAAAGAAAATATTATCTGTTTGCTGATCTATAAAGCTAATTACAAGACTGTCATCATTTTCAAAAGAGGAAGAAGTTCCACCATCACCTTCTTGACCATGTGCACACTGCAGATCTGCGTTAACTTGAACTGTAACATGACCTTTCAAGTGTTGATCTATCTCATCTTCAGACATAGGAGATAATACTTTTTGTTTTCGTTTTCTCAAACAGTGATTGTCTTCATTAATTTCAAGCAAAGGAGTATACAAAGTTTCCTCATACTACTGATTCATTTCATGTGTTTCTTGTTGACTATCAAGATGTAAAATTCCTTCATCTTCAAGCAAAGAAAAACCTATTATATGATGATTATGATCTTGTGTAACAAAGTGACTAGTTTCAATCATTTCCTCATCATCACGACCTAAATCTTCCTCATCATCATGATCTAAATCCAAATCTGAATTAACCGACTTGACTTTATCACATTTTTGAGATTGAAACTTGACTTTCCTGGATGTTGTCTTCTTCTATGGACAGATCTGAAATAAAACCTTCTCTTTCATCATCTTCCAGCGTACTAAGATCTTGATCTTGCTGCAAATTTTCCTGATCATCTTGATAAGTATCACTCTCTTTATGCTGCTGAAATGGATTTTCATACAGGGCTTCCATGATCTCATCATCCATGAAGTCATCATCTTCATAAACTTTCTCAAGATTTTCAATAAAAATATAAGCATGCTTGCAACAATTCTGAACTAGATTTAATGATGGATAAGATTCTTTATACCTTTCAAAGAACATGGTATGGAAATCCTTTAAATAGTAAATACAAGCAGGTGGCAAAATTTCACACCAAGATCGGGCTTCACCTTCCAGAGTGGCCATGAATATCTTCATCAAGCAATCTTCAGGAAAATAAACCTTCAACTTGCGTATATGCATGTGAAATCTAACTAGATGTAAAGCAGCATCATTCTTGTCATCATCTTTAAACACAGGAAAATTCCTTTGCCAATTTATCTTCGGAATTTTATTTGGAAAACCTAGAATGTGATCTCGGCTCATGGGAGCATACCGTCGAGCAAGAAAATACATTTTGATAACAATGAATTGACCAAGAAATTCTTCAGGTTACTGATTCTTGAAGAGTAGAGTCACCATAAAAATTTGGAACCTTGGGATTCTTCGACATTGGAGTCGCCATGTGAATGATTTCAACCTTCATATTTGTCTGACTGTTGTCCACCATCAACAACCAGATCTAAATTGATTCATGTACTGGGGAAATTTTCAAGTCAGAGGTTCCGTTTATAAGACTAGACCGAAGATTGATTGAAGCAACGTTTATCTACTTTCGCTGATGCAAAGCAAAAGCGTTTTGAAGGCTACCTGGAATAACTTCAGGCTCCGTCTGTAGTTTATAAAGTAACAACACTAAAAAACAAATAATATTTTCTTCCCCAGTATGGTCGCCACTATGTTAGAGCCTAGATTTACCTCAGGCTGAAAAGGTAGGATCCAACGCCAACATCAAACCACGCTTAGCCTGGTAGCTAGCCCTACCAGGTCAGGAGAGGGCTCTCTCCAGGTCAATCTCAGCAAATGATGATCAATGGGGCTTGAGATGACCTAAATATCTTCTGATTTTAGGCTAGGTATCTGTGCAAGAGAGTTTGATTCGATTTTTTGGGGGTTTTGTTGGAATCAAGGGAAAGGCAAATTTGGGTCGGGGGATGAAGGCTAGTTTTGTAGAGTTCTGATTGGGGCAAGAAAGGAAATCGTTTTGATGCTTTGATTTGTAAAGATGGAAAGTTTCAGACTAGTGAGAAGCTGAAGAGGGCAATAGGGTATCAAGAATCCTCTTCAAACTGAAGAAAAAATTGAAAATTAAACAAAACTAAAAGGCAGAGCACAACAAGCTAATGAATTCTACCTTTGTCACTCGTTTGTTTAATTTCAGAAGAAAAAGAGAAAGGAAATGGTATGCATAAATATCAGTGAACTTAAAAATTACTTAGAGAAGAACACCATCAAAACACAGAGCCACAAGGATCCCAAAAAGTGCTGCAAATCCTAATCTTTCCTCTGCCAAAAATATAGAAATCAAATGTACAATGGAGTGCCAAGAAATCCCAAGTGTCCAACCCTGAAAATGACTGAGAAATTACATGATATATACAAGCCTAACTCCTTCCCATGCCTCTAGGGGTCGATCTCATCATTCTAGGAGTTGTTTCAACCATATCTAAACAAGGAACTGAAAATAGGCAATGAAACAACTTGCCTCTATATAAAACGAAATTGATTCATTCACTATCTTTTCACTTTTTAGTGAATGAATCTACATGGATGAGTAACAATATGCCAAAATTACATCAAAGTCATGAATTTACATCAAGATAAATCAAGAGTTACATGAAAAAGTGAAACTAGTCAAAACTAGGTGAAATTCTGAGCTGCTGAGTGAAAAATAGGCCAAATTTCCTTATGCGCCGCGCCTGAAACTTGTATGCGTAGCACAACTTTGAGGCTAATTTCGAGGCTCTTCCAAAAGTCCAAATTGAGCTCATGATTGATCGTTGGAAAGCCCTGCCCATCTACTTTCCAACCCAAGTGGAATTTCTATATTTGGTGTCCACGTTCCCCTCCAAAAATCCAATCTCCCAACACTGCTTCTTGTGGGTGCAAAAGGTGGGAGAAAGGTCATTTTTTGTGTGTTTTTGACCCTTTAGGCAACCCAAAACTTGATGAAATCCTTAGGAAATTCATGAGCATGCATAAAATTTCATAAAAAATCTAGAAACACAAATTTTTCCTCCAGAGGATCTCCCAATTATAAGCGCGCGCCAAGTGGCGCTACGCGTTGGGCAGGAAAATCTGTTTTGAAGCCAAAAAATTCAAAATTGACAAAATTTTCTCCAAATTTGCTGAAATTATGATTGAAGGTCCATCATCAAGTATCATGCTCAGCCAAAGAAGCTTCAGCTAAGATTCAGAGCCTATCATTCCTTTTGCGTCATTTTAGTGCCCTCCTTAGTCTTGCCTTCAGGATTTTGATCCTCGCTTTGCAAACATGAGTTCGTGCCCAATAATGGTTTTTCATATGCCTGAGCATGTCCTTGTCCTTGTTTTCCTTCACCAGCAGCTTCTCAAGATGAATGTCTACCCTCTCAATCCAAATCTCTTGATCACCCTCTATCTCCTGCTGAATGGGTGTCATCTCATTTAGGCTTCTTTGGGCAGCCTAACGGTCTTCACGGATGTTTTGAAACTCCATGATTGTATGCTGATCCTCCAATTTTTTGTTTTGCTTCTCCAAATAGTTTATGACACATTGAGTTCTCTGCAACTTGTCAGTCAATGCATCTATCTCGGCCTTCTACTCTTGAATAATCTCCCTCAACTTTGAGCTAGGAGAGCTCACATCATCATTGATGAGTATGAAATCAATGTCTTGGCCTCCTGAAGGGCCCTCATCCTACATAGGATTCTTGCCTTTGTCCTGTACCTATACCTGTGTTGCTGATGACGGAAACAAGACCCTTCCACCCCAGGTGGAGATAGTACTCGTCGAGCTGCTGTAAACAATCCTCTCATGCCTCTCTGATAGGTGACATATGTCGGCACACTAGTAGTCTCCACCTCCTGACCTCCATACCAATGTGAAGGTTCACCCGCATCATGGACAACCTCCTGATGAGATGCTGAAGCTATGAAGAACTCATGGGAAATGAAGTCTCCCCATGTGATACCCTACAAGCCAAGCTGATGTACAACAATGATCTTGATGAGCGCATAGTGGTAAATGTTGTTGTACTGCTGTTCAGGAGTCTTCTTCTGTACAAGAGTAGTCATCCTCTCGATGTTTCAGCACATGAAATATGGAATGTTCATCATCTTCACTCTCGTGAAATGAATCAATAATCTGATATGGTATGCATAGAGGCGTGAGAAGCGGCCCTCACAACTGAAGTATCTGATAATGAGTCTCATCAACGACGCATAGGATTCTTTCAAAAACCGGAATGGGAACACCCTGCTAAGCTATCTCACATAGCTGGGCCTGTTGTATGGTTCATAATGTACTCTTTCTACCTGCTGTCTTTTTTTCCACTCATAACCTACATTCGGTATTCCTATTGCTTGAGAAATGGTCTCTGGTGTCAAGGTGAAATTTACACCAGCAAGAGTTACCTGACCATCATGCAAATGTAAAACAAACAACCGAGCCAACTCCTGATGATGCTGAATTTGAGCAATCATCTCGCAATACTGAAAGCATGACTGTTGTTGGAAACACGCCATGGCAAGTGGGCAGGCCTGCAATTGAGTCAATGAGGTGGGCTCTTCTCTGACATGTTTGCCACCCTTACGAGGCCTCCTCGGTGCATGAAGCTCTGTGGTAGAATCACTGTCTTGTTCATATGATGACTCAGTGTCTGTCATGGTGTTACAAGTCTATGCCAAGTGAATTTTTGACTTGTTGAAAATGAGAATTTGGTGCTTTGTTTCCAAATGCCAAATGTGTGCCAAATAGGAAAGGACTATGGGAAATATGGACAGTAGGTGTAGTGGAGCTTTGTCAAGTGAGATTTAAAATGTAATTATAGTCAAATGTAATAACAGTCACTTGACTGTATTTAGGAATCTGGGGTTTGGGTATTTTTTGCAAATGATATGGAAAAGTGATAGTGATGGGAAATTGTATGGTTTAGGGATAGGGATAAATGGGAATGAGTGACTTGGGATTATAAGGGAATAGGGGATTGAAAATGATGATATGATTATAGTGATGGGAAAGGGAAACAAGAGTTGGATTATCTTTGTCACCAAAGTCAAATTTTAATACTTAAACTCAAACTCTAAGAGAAGTTTTTATAAGAGGATAGGGTTTGAATTTCGACATTCAAATTCTCCAAATCAAATTTTGAAACCACACCAAACACTATTCAATAACAATTGCAAGATCAGTCGGACTTACTCGGGGCAAATTGGAGCGTAAGATTTGAAATTTCTTTGAAGCAATGACAAAATCTGCTTGTTGGCTCTATGCATCGTGCGCACAACCCAGTGTGCCACGACCAGTATGTGTGCCGCACACATTGTAATTTACACAGTGATGTGTGGCTCTATCCACCGCGACTTGCCAATGTGCCACGATCTTCTTCGTGTGCGCCGTGACTGAATTTCACCCACAGTCGGTTCTTCAAAACCCTGTTTTCATTCCTCCACAATTTAACTTGGCTTAATGATGTCTTTGGCATACCAATGGATTTTTCAAACACCACAAATATCTTATATGCCCAATTACTTTGATTTTTAATTTCAAATAACGCACTTTGTAATGTTTGCAGAACTTTGGCACTTTCACTTTTTAATACAAACTCTAATTTTGTTTCCACTTGATTTTTTGAGTTGAATGACGAAATTCTTGTCTATTTTTTGCAGGGATAGCTGACATGGAATTTGGCAAAGGCGACCAGGGCTGCACCTGAAGAATTTGACAACTGAAATTTTTTTGAAATTACATGGCATTTATTACAAAAGACGAAATTGATGATTTTTATCCAAAACAGAGTTTTGAATAAAAGTCATGATCAAGCATTATTACAATGAAATTTTTACAATCAAATCTTATTTGAAACTCCCTCATGTGCCTGCTAGCATTATTAGACATTTTGCAAACTGAATTAAGCAAAACCCTAGACCTAATGAACCCTAAAACCTTGAAATGACTCTTTGGCGAATAGAAAACCAAGCATGACTGCAACTGACTTGAAAATGATTTTGATGAACTGAATTAGACCAGCAGGTACAAGACATGAGGAACATGAGTGAAAATCCTCCTCCATCAGATGATTGATGCTCCTAGCGGAATGCAGCTAACAGGACTGAATGAGACACCTAAGATGAAATGCAATAAACGAAATTTTGATCTCTGATGGAGGGATGGAAAGACCGACTCTAACACATGGTATTTCATGTATGAGGCCTATATAGAGGCTAGAGACTCCACATTTAGAGATGTCAAGGAATATTGTATGGACAAGCATATGGCTTTTGCAGTGTTCTCCTTCCTTAGGATTGAATGTATGGTGTTGCCCTACCTTAAGGGTTTGATCATTAAAAAGAAGAATTTATATCTATTTTCATCTTATTATTTCTGGGTATATTTGTGTTCTCATATATTTTCAGATCAGATCTATAACAAGTGGTATCAGAGCTATAACAGGCGTGGTCAGTGTCAAGGTGGAATGGGACCAAGAAGCGGTCGCGGACAGATAATTTGTTACAATTGCGGAGGGCCAGGGCATTATGCTCGCAATTGTATGAACCCAACTAGGATGTCATGTTTGTACTGTAATCAGTTTGACCATGAGGCAGAAGATTGCCCTAGCTTATAGTGAAGATGCGCGAAAAGGGGGTACTCCAGCCCCCTCTGACCCAAAATTTACAAATGATGAGGTTTGAATCGCTCGAAGAAGACCCAAATGTAAACATGATGCTGAGGATTGGTATGGCCACAAGAGATGATAAAGGGAAGCAGCCAAAAGACAACGTGTGGGTTCGCAAGGCTCCTACAAAGGAACCCAAGTTTGACTTAGAATGTGCGAAGGAGACATTCATGGAGGCTAAGAAGAGCTTCACGGAGGCCTCCACTTCAAGTAGTAAGGATCAACTAGAACCAGGGATGGATCCTTCAATGCTCACTACCTTTCTGGAGACATGCATGAAACTGCTGCATGACAACAAGGGAGTCAAAGGGCTACAGGAGCTTGTTGACACCTAATCATTAGGATTGGGTGAATATAATGTAAATAAATAATAAGTAATATGAATAGTCATCGGGAGATGAAGTGAACAGTCTCCCCCTCATGTATATAATAAAGACCAACCTGAAAGAATAATATACGAATCAATTTGCTTTAAGGAGTTACTGCCTGGCCTAACATGGTATCAAAGCCAGCTCCCAAAATTAGTTGTAACTCCCTTCTACAATCTGTCCACTACCCCCTGTGGAGTCTGCCTACTGCGCTCTCTGTCCACTGTCTATTGTGCTCTTTGTCTACTATGCTAGTTTTTCCATGCCTCAGCTCTGAAAACCCTTTGAATCACTGTGTTGAATGCCTTGAGGCCAACAGTTTTGGTAACAGTGCTTTTACCTCTGTTGATCTCAGTGTTTTCATCCTGGAGGATGGAAAATGGTTTCCTTTTGACCATATTTTCCGTTGAAGGGACTCTACAGCAGTACCTGGATGGCACACACATACCAAACGTTTAACATGTCTTCTTGTTAAACTGCATCGTTGTGAAACTGAAATAGCTGCGTCATTGAGAAACTGAAGTAGTTGTGTTGTTGTGAAACTGAAGTAGTTGCATCGTTGTGAAGTAGTTGCATCGTTGTCTTCTTGAGGGAGTGCTACTACGAGAGTTTACTGCGTGAATGATGCGTGAAACACTACTGTGTTGATGGTTCGAGTAGCTATGTGGAGGAGCAGTGGTTCAGTAGACAAGGTAGCACGTGCAACCCTGGTTCGCATCCCCATAACCGATGATGCCACTGGATGCTAATATATTCTAGTGAAAATCTCATTCAATGACCCTTGGATAGTTTTTTTCAACTGCTGGATGCTAATATATTCTTGGCCAAGTACTCATAATCTCAGAAGCTCATATTAGAAAAATATATGAGCAATTTTATAAAATGTTCCGATGGAGTCAAACCGATGCCATGAGAGATTTTTAGGTTTGTCTATTGGTTTGGTTTATATGAAAAATTTGCCAATAATATGATAGCAATACTATGGTCTTCTTACATAGTAATGTTACATTGAGGATCTGTGAAAATAATTATCATGTAATGTTATAGATATGAGCAGGCCGCTGGTATCACCATATGCTGCCCCACTTGTATATGTATTGAAGTTTTTTTTGGCATATAAAAATCGTTAAATGCCATGTGTTGAATAGAGTTTTTTTAAAACAAGGACGTGGGTCAAAGCACTGTGGCATAAAGTGTTGAATGCACTGTACAATCTTAGGTATTGACATTTGCTGTCGAAGTTGAATTTGTTGTCCAGTCATACCAGAATTATATATATTTTTTCCCCATTAAGAGTAAACGTTTTGTAGCAGAAGTTTTTTTTACAGTATGCATTCAATCATATCCATTGTGGGAATAGTTCTCACTGGCAAGGAGAACTATCTCGAGTGGTCCCAGATGATAAAACACACCCTCATTTTCAATGAGTTGTGGAATGGAGTCTACATTGGAGACAGAGACAAACAACTAGAACAACCTACATTAGGCAAAGAGCTCTCCATTTGGGAAAACAAGAACAACAAAGTCTATGCATTAATCATAGCATCTGTAAGTGAAGAGGTGAGTCACTATGTTGTGGCACAATGTAATATTGGAGTAAATGAAAATTTATTTAATGCTTCACTTGCTTCTTGGAAAAATGATTGGTTGCTTGATTTAGGAGCAACCTGCCACATGACTCATAGAAAATGTTTTTTTGAAGAATTTACTGACAATGTTGATGGAGCAGTATACTTTGCAGACCAATCAAAAATCAAGCCATCAGGGCTTGGCACAATCAGGCTTAAACTGCCTGATCTTCGAGACTTTCTTCTGCATCATGTTCTATATCTTCCACAACTCAAGAGAAAATCGTTGTCCTTGGTCCACATCTGCCAGCAAGGTCACTCCATTCATATGTTTGATGGCAAGATTGAGGTAAGAAAATCATCTAACCACTCACTTGTCATGAGGGGAATAGAAGAAGAAAGGCTTCTCAAGCTACAAGGAACCTTTGCTCGTGCACAACATTTCTCAGACAATTCTCATTATGAAGAAGGTACACTTCCATCAAGATTATTAGTGGCGTAGTGGAAGCATGGTGGGCCCATAACCTTCCTATACTAGATCAACATGTGGAATATTCTTCTAAAGAACACTCTCCCCCGCATGAAACTCCAACAACAGATGATGCTTTAAGTGATGTGATTGATAGAATTGGGAGACTCAATCTTGACTCAATCCCAACTCAATCAACAGAGCAGCCTGGACCATCTGAGAAATGTCCCCCAAAGTTACTAACAAAGACACTTGAAAGTGTTCATCCTAATGAGGTTGGAAAGACGGGAACTAGAAATTTAGATTGGCAAAATGGAGGTGATGTAGATGACTCTAATTCACCTATTGATATGGATGTTTCTTATGATTGTGAATTGAACTTGTCTACAGATTTTGAACCAGCTTCCTTTAAAGAAGCTGCTTCTCATGATGAATGGAAAGAAGCGATGCAAAAGGAGTATGATGCCCTCATAAAGAATGACAGTTGGAAGCTGGTTGATACCCCATTAGGAACCAAACCAATTGGCTGCAAGTGAGTCTACAAGAACAAGTATAAAGTTGATGGCTCACTTGACAAGCACAAAGCTAGGCTTGTGGAAAAAGGTTTTGCACAGAAGGAAGGGGTCGATTATGAGGAGACTTTTCCCCCATAGCAAAATGGGCTACCATCTGGACACTCTTTGCCCTAGCAGCTCAGAATGGTTGGAAAGTCCATCAAATGGATGTAAAAACTGATTTCTTGAATGGAAATCTAAAAGAGAATGTTTTTATGTCCCAGCTTGAAGGATTTTCTGTTAAAGGACATGAACATAAAGTATGCAAACTTGTGAAGTCCTTATATGGCCTCAAATAAGCACCACGAGCTTGGTATGAAAAACTAACTGAGCATCTTCTGAAACTCAATTTCAAACATTATGATCTTGATGATGCAACTTTATTTGTCAAGAATGTTGGAAAAATAGTTGTATATCTTGTGGTATATGTAGATGTTCTTTTGATGACGGGGAACAATGAAATCTACATTGCATCCATAAAGAAGGAATTGGGGAAAAGTTTTGAAATGACTGATTTGGGCTATGTTCATTACTATCTTGGTATTGAAGTAACCCAACATCCGAAGTCCATATTTCTTTCTCAAAAGAAGTACATTGGAGATCTGTTGAATAGGTTTGGCATGATAGAATGCAATCCTCTTACTACTCCAATGGAACAAAACTTAAAGCTCACATCTATTGAAGGAAAAGAATTTGAGGATGCAACAAAGTATAGACAGCTTGTAGGAAGTCTCAACTACCTAACTACTACTAGACCAGACATTTCGTCTTCTGTTGGAACCCTCTCCAGGTTTATGCAAAAGCCTTGTGAGGGACATTGGTCTACTGCAAAAATAGTTCTAAGGTACTTGAAGGGAACTCAAGACTTTGGAATCAAGTATAAATAGGTGGACGACTTCAGCTTGATTGGATACTCTGATTTACACTTCGATGGAGACAAAGAAATTGGGGTATCTACTTCAGGATATGCTATGAGTCTTGGATCAGGAGTTGTCTCCTGGAGATCATGTAAACAATCAGTTCTAGCATATTCCACAATAGAAGCAGAATACGTGGCAGCAACGGAAGCAACAAAAGAAATTGTGTGGCTCAGGAAAATTCTTGAAGATTTGCAAGTAAAACAAGTACAATCAACTCCACTCATGATTGACAATATCTCTACAATAAATTTGGCCAAGAACCCAAAGTTCCATGATCGAATGAAGCACATCAATACTAAATATCATCTGATTCGACATCATGTTGAGGCCAAAACAATCCATCTCCGTCATTGTTCCACTAATGAGAAAATTGCAGACATCTTCACCAAAGCACTTGGAAGAGAAAAGATTGAACGATTCAGAATGATGCTTGGACTCACCAACATCCCTTCAGATTAAGGGGGGGAATGTTGACACCTAATCATTGGGATTGGGTGAATATAATGTAAATAAATAATAAGTAATATGAACAGTCATTGGGAGATGAAGTGGATAGACTCTCCCTCATGTATATAATAAAGACCAACCTAAAAGAATAATATATGAATCAATTTTCTTTGAGGAGTTACTGCCTGGCCTGACAAAACTTATCACTAGGTGCGCAGGGTTAGGAGAACTACCCATGGTCCGAAAACATGGAAAGTATGCATTATGCACAAGAAGGGAGGATGAGGTTGACTGAGCAAATAGGCGAGTACGAAATGGATCAGGTAATCCTGGATCTGGGTTCGGATGCGAATGTACTACCAAAGAAAACATGGGAACGCATGGGCAGACCCATGTTACAATGGTCCCCTATTCAGTTACAAATGGCAAACCAACAGAAGATTTTTCCATGGGAAGATTACAAGGGGTGACGGTCGATATTGAAGGCGCGAGCGCGCAGGTGGATTTGGAAGTGATAGAGATTGTTGATGACAATAATCCCTATCTTTCGCTACTAGGAATAGACTAGGCTACCAATATGAACGGGGTCATAAATCTAAAGAAGTGCAAAATGGTCTTTGAAAAAAAGTCACTATGCGTATTAGTACTACTAGATCCAGCCGAAGGAGCACGATACACTGAACCAGTGCGTAACGATGATAGTGATGATGATATCGACTATATCTACAAGATAATTGCACAAGGAGAGGATCGGGTGAATACGACTGCAGATGGAAGGATTTCGTGGGAGTGTGAAATCTCCTGCACTTCAGATTCAAACAAAGAGATAGAGCGATGGCAGAATCGGTTGCATGAAGTAACAACACTGAACTGCAACATGATGATCAGGTCATTGCGTTGCGTAACAACAGAGGCAAGGGAGTTTCTGACATATGATGTATTATCAGCGATGGATGAATTTCTGAGCAAATTTGAAAGTGTAGTGCCAGAAGAGCAACGGTTCGATGCACTGAAGTGGGCACTGTGTGCAACACCCGCACGATGGTGGGGTATGCATCAAGGAACTTTTGAAGACTGGCGCAATACAAAAGGATGATGCACCTACGTTTTGGAAAACCCCAACTTCGAACAAAAGCCAATCAGCAAGGGAAAAACAACTTGTGCGCCCACCTTTCCCAATGGGTACAGACATATGTTGTATAGTCTGCACAAGTGCACACCACCCTCAGCCTAGAGAATCGGAACAAACCACAACAGCAGGAAAGGTGACGTGTGTTACCAATTCTCCATGATGAGGCATTCCATAGGGTGCACAAAGTACTGAACAAGGTTCACCAGGTGAGACAAACTGATTGGGACCTACACATGCCAGTGGTTCGATGGGCCTATAGGACCATGTGCAAAAACTTGAGCGCGAAGATGATTCCAAAGGTGCGAAACAGAGTAGAAATCGAAATTTTTGAAGGGAATACCAAAAGGAATCCACACGTAATAGCTCCCGCAGTTATGGCAGCGCGTGAAGACCAGGACAAAGGAATCACATAGCCATGCAAGGATGACCATATAAGGATTCGGGAAGCCATTTGACGAGGGAACCTTAGACTTCACGGACTTGAAGAAGATCGGGTACAATTGAGGAAGAAAAGCATGTTGAAGGATGCTGAGATCAAAAGACTAGAAAACGAGGTCATGCAAGCATGTCTCATCGATAAACCAAGGATGAAAAGGAAAAATACAAATGGTCATACCACTGCATTAGAAGATTGTCACCAAGAATTTATGACTCTTCTACCATGGCTGAGACTGCACCTTACCAAACGCAGTAACAAGGGGAGCACACCACATAAGGTAGAACACGCGGCGTCGACTGTCGCGAGGGCAATTGAGGAGTGTCCACGAACTATACTGGAAGGCGAATTGAAGTCTCGCACAAATGGTGCAACCACCTGACTAGCCATAGGGAGCATAGTCTCAGCGCTCTAGACAGTTGAAAGAGAGCATGGGACTCTAAAAGAGTCTGGTTGGGAACTGCATGATGGAGGAGGTGCGCATAGAATCAGCATGGTACACGGTTCGTGCCCATGCACAGGGGGCTGCGCTACTACATGGGTAAACTAGGAAGTAACTGTTGGCATCACTATTCATGATGAGATGTCCAATTTAAGGCGAAAGGGAGTGGGCGGCAGGTAATTAATACATGAATTAAGAGCTAGATTTGGGATGATCTGCCGCTAAGAATGCATTAATGACTCAAAAGTGGGGGGAACAGTTAAATTCAAATTCAAAAGATGCTATAAAACTCCCAAGGCTAGCCACGAGACAACACTTGTTTGTTTGATATTCGAGCTATTACAAAGAGCACAGAGTGTTGAGCGCCAAGTGATATTTGAGCCCCAAAGTTCACGAACAACCACAGAGAGTTCGAACAAGATGACAACTGCCAAGAGAGGTGTGGGTTTCGTAGAGAGTACCCCCGAGGAAGCCACGCAGAGCCCTATGGTGTCGGTGGGGGATGTGCCAAAAATTCCAAAATCACCTCGGATGCCAAGGCCCAAGAATGATAAACAGGCAGCAGGACCAATCCGCATGTCCCCGTGAAATCGTGTTTGGTAAACTTTCCATGGAAGAAAAGGGCAAGGTTGTCAACATTGAGACAGACGATGAGGAGGAGGACCTCCAGGCTCTCGTAGATGAGATGGAGGCAGATGAAGAAATGGAGGAATACATCCAGCCAATGTGCACTGCAGCAAAATTGCCCGAGTACGTTCCTCCACGGAAAAGGAAAGCTAAGGTACCCAAGGTTATGGATGCCGCTAAGAGCGCACTCCAAACCTCGCTCCTCCAAAATGGAATTTTGTTTGATTGATCAGCCCTAGGTCGCGTGCCCACAATGAAATTTTAAGACTGGGACTTCATGGATAGCAAGAAGTTCACACATTTAGAGACTGAGAACATCATGAAATAGAGCAAGGAGGGGTCAGTTACAGTGCTAGAGCCGCAGAAATGGCTGTGCAATGTGGAGAAGGCCGGACTACTATACCTACTATGGATTCCGCACTTTCACCGCGCACCTATCACAATATTTGTCATCAAGCAGTTGCTTTTCCTGGTGCACAATGGGTACTTATGGCTGGAGGAGCCTATTCCCATTATGGTAGAGGTTATCCACAGGATTTCCCAACTTCCCTGTAAGGGAAGGGACCGCGCGGAGATAGCTAGCAAAAGTGGAGATTTGGGGCTCGCAGAGGCCATGAAGAAGAAGTACAAATTGGAAAAGAAAAAGAGAGGCTACGCAATCAGTAGCGTTAAAGATAAAGGGGTGTGTGTAGGCACCCAACTACTGGCCAGGAAGGTGATGAGAAAATGCAGTGGAGACAAGGTATCAACATTGGTCGTTGCACTGGCAGAACAATGCATGGAGGGGGTCCAACTCAACTGGGCCAAATTCCTCTGCGAATAATTCCTAACCAACTACAAGGAAACCTAGGAGCAGGGCAATAACTTCCACTACGCGTGGTTGCTCTTGTCTATTTTATTAGTGACAGGGGAAATGCCTGAGGATAGTCAGTTCCCTCATATTGAATAGGACTTGCCAGAGGCTGCAAAATATGTGTCAGTATGGGATACAAAGGATGCCACACTGATCCGCGAAACTAAGATCTTCTGGGTGCTCATGGATCCAAGCGTCTAGATGTGGATTAACAGGAGGCCGCGCCTATCCCCCACTATGTACAACAGTCTGAGAAGCTTTTTAGACTTCAAGGTGGATATGCGCAATGTGTATATCAAGGCGTGTAAGGATCCGGTGTAGAACTAGACCATGCTTCCTTTCATCACAATTGATGATGCCATCTTCTTCATGCTTGAATCATGGCCTCCTGAGTGGCGCGCCCTGAATCTGGCAGAGTAGGATAGAACAACATAACAAAAGTAGAAGGATGCCACCAAGCTACGTATCAACCAATTGGCCCAACAAAAGCGCAATGAACAGTTGGCCGCGGAGGTAAGAGCTGCCTGCGAGGCAGCAAAGGCAGCTGTAGAGCAGGCCAAGGCCGTCGACAAAGCAGTAGTAGCATAGGCAACAGGGGCCACCACGACGTAGGGGGAAGAGGGCCCGAACTTATCCACAGGACAAGGAGCAGAGGACACAATAGAAGGTGCAGACCCGAGCACAACATCTACACAACTGAAACGGTTGCGCGTTACGGAAAGATCAGGCCCATGAAAGAAGGCCAAGGCTTCCAAACTGGACATCGAGCCAATTACATTGACAGAGGGTGACCTCTATGACATCGGTGACACAGTTCGTAAGGTCACCTGGGAAGTGCTCTAGGAAGCTATGACAGAGAAACAGAATGTGTTGGGGGCCCTAAGGGCGTAGCTGCAGGAACTTTAGGTGCGGGCCCCACAGGAAGGAACAGTAGCCGCCTACGACACCGTAGGTACATCAGCAATGGAGCAACTACTGTGCCCAAAAATGGATAACACCATAGTGCTACGGGAAGGAGCGCTAACAACAAAGAGCGAGGAGGACAGAGCCGCGGTGGGCCAGATCAAGGTACTTGGCCTAAATTTGGCTGCCCTTTCACGGGACGCATTGTACTAGCTGCAGCATAGCATAACAATAGAGCTACACGCACGAGAAGGTTGTGCGATCTAGGTATTGAGTGAGAAAAATATTAACATCAAACAACTCAGCCTGCAGCGTGACGAGCTAGTGTCACAGAATTGGTAGATCGCGCAAACAGTGGATGAAGTGTGCCAGCACGTTCCATAATTATCCATCGCCACAGACCTACCAACTGAGATGTGGATCCACTCTCTGGCAAGTGGAGTCCGAAGCGTGTGCAAGAAACAACATGAGTGCAGCTGGAGCTGAACCTCCAGATTGCTGAGCTACGAATGAAGGCGTAGCCTTCCACTCCTCCGAAAGTCAAAAAACAACGCGTTAGCATGATTCAGACAAGATTGGCAAAAATTGGAAGGGCAGTGCAGGACTACACTGGTATGTTGGACCAAGCATTCGATGTCCTCACATCCTTGTAAGAGGACCCCAACATACAACACATGGAAACAAAGGTGCGCAAACTGAAGTAGCAGTATGACAGTGTCAGGGGAATGGCGCAGACAATCGTCCTCACCCAACGACTGGCTAAGATGCAGCAGGAGAGGGTGCTGAAGGAGTAGGTGGATGCTGCAAGATAGAAAGAGGCCCTTCTCAAAGCATGCGTCCAACCTTGGATTGATGAGGACTTCACCATTACAACCGATATTGAGGGCAAGCTTGCATAGATGCAGGGATTACATGTGCTAAGACAGACAACGGAGCATCACAAGAAAGCAACAGAAGAGTGCATGTGGTAGGTCTAGCAAACAACAGAACAGTGCGCCACAGACCTCCAGGAAGTACGGGAACAGTTGGAGGGGCTCCGTGCCATGATCACCGCACCAGCAAGTGACTCAAGATGAGTCACGATGATTGTGTTGGGGGCCTGTTGGGCATGGAATCCCCCCACAATAGGTTTTGGGGCTCAAAGCCCATCTTTTGGTCAAAGGTTTCGTAAGACTCTGCGAATTGCGGGCAAGGAGCGTGAAGTAGAGGTTAAAGTCATAGGGTTGTCCGCCCTAAAGTAATGTAATGTAATGTAAAGTAATGTTGGCCTACCCATGGTCTGCGGATCATGGGATTGTATAAATAGAGCGAGGCTCTGAGTTGTAAAGATAGTGGATGAGAGAGAAAGTAGTGAAGGAATGGGTCAAGCTTAGAGTAGGATTCTAAGTGTATTGGGTCATAGTAGTAGGAAGAGGCTCTATAGCTGAGTGTACAGAGGCCTAGTAGAGTCCTTAACTGAGTACGTGAACCCCTGCAGCTAAGTGCGCAGGGCAGTGTCGAGTTTGTAAGCAAGATTGAATATTAATAAAAGAGAAGTTGATTCCTATTTCTGTGTATTTGTTGTGCATTATCTTCTTTATGTTTGTATTGGGTTATGTATCGAGCGCATTGATATGATTACTGAATATGTTGTAATAACCATAAATCTTTCACACATAAGTTAAGTAATCGGTTAAGTAGCAAGAGACTTGGGTATTATACGGGTCGCGCCCCAAGTAGGGCTACGCGAAAGCCGCAACGCAGGTTGCGAAGGGATTGCAAGTGCGCATATTGACAGGTCAGATCGTGGACGTCCGGAATCCCATCAGACATCCCAAGGGTGCGGAAACCTGGTTCTAGCACCCTCCCATACTACTTCGGGTGAGACCTCAGTCCACGCTCCTTGAACTATTGCCGAAAGGGCCAGTAGTATCGGGATTTTCTTGGCTAAATCACCTCTGAACCTGGGTCAGGGCCATACAAGCCAACAAAAAACATGAAAGACATTTTGCACATGAATGTGACTGGGTAAGGCAAGTTAGTAAGCCACCGGTCTTATTCGAACGAGGATATGAAATGGCCCACAATATCAAGGTGCTAATTTAACACATGCGGCCCATTGTAAGGTGGTTTTCTTGGTTAACACTCGAATGTAGACATGATCTTCTACCTGGAATTCTCGGAAACTCCTCTTCTAATCATCAAAGTTCTTCTGCCGGTCTTGAGAAGCCTTTAAATTTATTTGTACCTTTTTCACCATTTCCTCCATCTCTTCCAACATCTCTGGCCCTGGTAACAACTTATCCTCTGCTCCACTCCAACTTAAATTTGTCCTGCACTTGCGTCCATATAAAACCTCAAAGGGACTCATCTAAAGGGATGCATGGTACCTGTTGTTATAGGCAAACTCTACCAGTTGTTAATAATATTCCCATTTTGGTGGGCTACTGCATTACATACGCTCGGAGCATGTCTTCTACAACTTGATTCACTCGCTCAGTCTGCCCATCCATTTGTGAATGGTAAGTTGTACTAAAGTGCAGTTGTGTGCCCAATCCTTCAAAGAGGGATTTCCAGAAGGCTGATCTAAATTTTACATCTCGGTCGGAAATAATCATGTTATGGATTCTGTGAAATTTAAAAATGTTTTGCATAAAAATATTAGCAATTTGGACTGCTCTATAAGTTGATTGAACAGGTATGAAATGAGCAGATTTGCTCAATTTGTCCACCACCACCATGATGGAGTCATTTTGCTTTCTCGATTTAGGCAGCCCGGTAATGAAGTCAATAGATATGGTTTCCCATTTCCATTCTAGGATAGGTAGAGGGTGAAGTAACCCTGCTGGATGTTGGTGCTCAGCTTTCACTTGCTGGCATTCCAAGCATTTGCTAAGTATTATGCCACTTTCTTCTTCATACCAGGCCAAAAAAATTCCTTTCACAGGGCAGAAATCATTTTTTGATACCCGGGATGGCCTGCATAAGGGATCTTATGGTGTTCATTAAAAATTAGATTTTTAAGATGTTTTTGGTTAGGCACATATATCCTTTTCCTATAAATCAAAAAAAAAATTGCATTTATTTCATAACCCAATTGTTGTTCGTGGTTGTTAGGAATTTTTGATTGCTGCCATAAATGTTTATATGTTGAATCTTGCATGGATGATTCTTGAATCTGCCCAAAAAAGGTAGTTCGTGATTCTCTAAAATAAATTTCATATAAATAGTTTACCTTCTAGCTTAAAGCATATGCCACCCAGTTTTCTTTTCCTTTTAAATGTTTGATTTCAAAATCAAATTCACTGAGGAAATCTGCCCAAGGAGCTTGCTTGGCACTTAAAGTTGTTTGTTTGAAATAATTAATTAGACTATGGTGGTTAGTCATCAACAAAGATTTCTTACCTAATAGATAATGTCGCCACATGTTTAAGGCATGAATGACTGCAGTCAGCTACAAGTCATATGCTCAGTACTTTTGTTCATATTGTTTAAGCTTCCAAGATTCATAGGAAACCACTCTACCTTCTTGCATTAATACGCCACCCACACCTTCCTTACTGGCATCCGTACAAACCACATATTCTTTGTTGGGATCATCAATGCTTAGAATAGGTGTTGTGGTAAGAAGATGCTTGAGCTGATCAAATCTCCTTTGATAGTCGGGGGTCCATTTGAAAGCTTTACCTTCCTTTTGTAGAGAGATGATAAGATATGCTACTCTAGAGACAAATCTCTAATAGTAACATGCTAAGCCCATAAATGATCTTATGTCGACTACATCCTTTGGTAATGGCCATTCCATAATGATTCTTATATTTTCCGAATCTATGAAAATTCCATCCTTGGTGATGACATGTCCCAAGTATTGGATTTTATCCTTAAAGAAATCACATTTAATGTACTTTGTGTACAATTGGTGTTCTCTTAAGACTTGTAGAACAATACAGAGATGTTCCTTATGTTCTTCCATGTTCCGAGAATAGATTAGTATGTCATCAATAAAGATTAATACAAATTTATCTAATAACTGATGAAATATGATGTTCATGAGACACATGAAGGTTGTTGGGGCGTTAGTTAGTCCAAATGGTAAAACCATGAACACATAATGTCCATAACGTGTCCTGAAAGCAGTTTCTCTAATATCTCCCTCTTTTATTCTGATATGATGATACCCAGAGCAGAGATCAATCTTTGAGAATACGGTTGCACCTTTCACCTATTCAAAGAGCTCATCTATACGGGGAAGGGGGTATTTGTTTTTAATGGTTAGCTTGTTTAGCTGGTGGTAATCCATGCACATTCGCAAGGTTCCGTCTTTCTTTTTAACAAATAATATCGGAGCTCCCCAAGGAGACACACTGGGACGAATATACTTCTTATCAAGAAACTCTTGGAGTTTCATTTTTAATTCTGTTAGCTCGGGTATGCTCATTTGGTAAGCTACCCAGGAAACTGGAGCAACTCCTGGAATTAGCTCAATAGTAAAATCTATGTCTCTTTTTGGGGGTAGGCCCGGTATTTCTTCAAGAAATACATCTGGAAAATTTTGTATCACAAGTATGTTCTCTAGTGATACAGATTTATCTTTAGAGTCAGCATAACCTACTTGTATTGCATAAACTTGACAACCTTTTTCTGATGCATTTGGCTAATTGGGAGGTTGTTATTAGCCTTAATTGCAAAGGTTTCTGAACACCTTGAATTTCCTGTCTCTCTCCTACTTCATCTCGGTAGCTAATAGCTTTTGTTTTACAATTTATGAGGGACCAATGCTTTTCAATGCAGTCCATGCCTATCAGAATGTTGTATGACCCTAGGGATAACACATTCAAATCAGCTATGATAGGTTAACCATCTAATTTTAAAGGGCAGTTACTTACTTTAGACAAAACTCTTCTTTTTGCCTCGGTGGCTAGCTGTACTAACCATGGGTTTTTAAATTTAACAGCTTGTAATTTACATCGTTCCACTAGCCTAGGACTAATGTAACTTAATGTAGCCCAGGGATCTATTAAAATAGAGCAGGTCTGATAAAAATTAGTACCTTCAAATTCAACCATAGTTCACTGAAACTCTACCCAATGATCTTCAAAAGCTGCGTTGATCTTGGGGATGATTCTTGCCACTTCTCCCACAGTGGATGCCTCCTGAATTTGTGAGATCTGATCTGATCCCTTGTGTTGAGGGCATTTTTTTACATAATGTGGGCCTCTGCACCCCCAACACTGTCAATATGGTATATTAATTAATTCTGCGTCATTTCTGTCAGTTTGTTCATTTGTACTAGTTTCTCCTTGTACCTTAAATATGGACTTATTCACATTTCGATTACCTTGACCTTTATATAATCCCTTGTTGCTGGTGCTCTTATTTCCCTTGTGGCTGGGAATGAACTTATTTCCCTTCTTGTCTGCCCACCTTTTACTCGTATCTCCCTTTCGTTTATTTTGCTAATAACAATTTTGTGCTTTCCGAATGACTTCGTCCATGGTTTTTGGGTTGTCAAATTCCAGCCGTTCTTTCATGAACAACAGAAGACTGCTGACAAATTGCTGTACTTTGGCTTTTTCTTCATGAATATAAGGAACATATCGCAATAATGATGTAAATTTTGTTATAAATTCATCCATGGTCATTTGGCCCAGGTGGAGATCATGGAACTCTTTTGCTTTCTCATCATAAAATCTCTCGGTTAAATATTTTTCTTTAAAGAATTTTTGGAATTTCTCCCAAGTTATGTTTTTCTCATTGACCCCATGCACCTTTTTTACCTCCTCCCACCACAATGTAGCTTTCCCTTGAAGCTGGAAAATGGCCAAACGGGCCTTCAAATTGTAATCATAGACCTACAGCTGGAAATACTTGTTCATATTAATTAACCATGCTTCCGCAACCTCTTCTTGCTCCCGATCAAAGAGAGAAGGCTTGATTTTACGAAACTCCCCTTGGAGTTTAATTTTCTGTTTCTTCTGCGTCTTGTGATCGGACACGTTTCCTGATTCTTCCTCTTGGTTTTCTTGTCCTCCTTCTGTTTCCATATTTTCATTTCGGATCTCTTATCCCCCAACCATGTGGCCGTGCTCTAGACTAAAGACTAGTGGCCGATGATTTTGTCTATCCGACAGGATTTTTAGAATCTTTTCTTGTTCCTGCATCAATCTTTCGTTGTCTCCTGGAGTTAGGCCATC
The DNA here is from genome assembly GCA_031772625.1 of Pinus tabuliformis. Taxonomy (NCBI): domain Eukaryota; kingdom Viridiplantae; phylum Streptophyta; class Pinopsida; order Pinales; family Pinaceae; genus Pinus; species Pinus tabuliformis. The sequence goes on from CM062816.1 coordinate 37,812,074, forward strand.
TCACCTTTCAATTCTTGGACAATTGTCTAAATGTTTGCATTGGGATTTTGCGTATCATCACCCAGCTACACCCAAACCTCAGGATTGCCTTGCTGAAATGATGTTCGTCATGTTCCAAATATGGAACCATGTCATAGATTCCCAACTCGCCTCATGCTGACTGTCTATAGTCTCCTATGTGCACATCACTGATTTTTTTATTCCTTATTCCAGAGGCCTCAGTTTTGGAACCTTAGCGCTCTGATACCATATGTAACACATCCATCTATTAAAATTTATATATATAAAAAAATCTTAATATAAGTCACCCCAAAAATACACATTTATGTAAAGAAACATTGTCACTATTAAAAATACCATGAATTATTTATAAGCACCAATGACAAGCTCTATTGCCAGATTCATACGAAAATAAAGGATTCGATTTTAGATACTATGAATAATTTATTTGATGATTATGGCAGGATCTGGTTGTACGCAACATTGATTTCAATATTTATACAATCCTGTGTATTTAAACGTTTTGGTACATTGTTGGCCTATGCACTAAATGAAAACAGGCCATAGCCTCGATTCCCGCCATAGGAGCGCATGCGCAATTACTGCTCTGGCTGGCTGGGTCTTGGTGGCTGCCTGAAGGTCACCCATCTATCCATATCCAAACTTTAACCTCGGGATCAGGCTCCTCCATCGACTACTCACCATGGATTATTGGATCGAATAGTCCTCGTGATTTTTGTCCTTCATTTCTCGGTGGTGTGGTTTCATTTTGTCATTTTTTCATTCTAGAATTTTCCAGGGGTTATGGCTCCACTCTTGATGCAGGAGCATCCAGACTTAGCTAGCAATGTGAAATTTTGTTCACATGTTGTGGTGAAAAGAGTTGAATTTCATAACCTGATTGGTCAAAAGCCAGTTTTACTAAGAGGGTTGGATCTCTCAAGAAATGAGTTGTATTTCATTATTGTCATAGTTAAAAATTGTCTTATTTTAGGTTCAAAGATGAGTTGTTAACATAGGTGTGTGGTAGAGCTAGGAATTAGAGATTTGTTGTTAGCTTGATTAAAAATAGAGGTTGAGTTGTTAGGCACAATTAGAGTAATCTTCAATTGATAAAAAAAAGAAAAAAATGTAATGAGCAGAAGGATTGAGAGTGGATTGAGTGGAGCGAGAGTCAAGAATAGTGTGTGGATTGATTTTTGAAAGAGAGGTCTTTCATTTGTGTAATCGGGCCAAGGCCAAGACTATGTAATTATTTTATTGTGAATGAAAGATATTGTGTGTGTGATCAATTATCAAGCTCGTGGAAAACCTAATTTTTCTTTTGTTTCCTTTGTATTTGGGACGAGTGATTATCCCTTTGTTTTGCTATGTTTCACACCTAAATCATATGATTGATAGAATTCAGAGGCTTTATTACAAATTTCATTGTTTGGTGCCACTTTAATCCTGATCGTTGGATCACCCATATCGGGTCGGCGAAGTTTGTTTGCATAGTTTCAGTCGCGTGAGTGTAAATCCAATTTACACTAAGATTTAGCACAAAACACAGTCGGATCTGAAATCCGGACTTGAAATTTTATCGACGGGAACATATACCCTTATCAGGTCTATAAGACTGATTGGATCGGTGCATTGAAGTGGAAGGAGTCTGGCCAGTGGACATTTTGATTTGCGATCTTGCGATTCAACCGTGGTCGTTGGATCATGAACTAATCGCAACCGTTGGATTGTGAAAGTAGTTTTGCAACAGTGAATGGTATTTCAAGTGGCTTAAGAGCTGTAAGAGATATTGAAGGTTGGTCCCCCGATCCCATTCACCATTCGACATGTAGAAGCGGAGGAGAGAGAGAAAACCATTTATCGGGTGGTTAACCCACGGCTTGTTGTCTCATCCAAAATATCCGACAGCCGTCAAATCAAACGAATCTAGATCAACGGTCACAAAGGATCATGCACATTGACTTATTAGTGTACGACAAAGCACGCCAAAATTTAAAAGGTAAAAGTCATTGTTTTGACCTCTTTCCAAAGGCATTATGGTTTAAAAGGAAAAGGTCAAGTTATAATAAAAACGTGAATCGTAGGGTGATTGTTGGGGTTTATTAAGCCACTATTTCCACCTGGATCATTTGTGGTATTAGAGAATAAGCTAAGGTTGATTGCAGAAAAATGTCGTCGAGGAGAGGAGCTGGCATTGGTCGAGGAAGAGCTAAAGAAAATGCAGTTCTGTTAGAGGAGATCCAAAAGTCTGCGTACGAGAATGGAAACAATTGAGACTGCTCAGAGAAGAATACCTGATGAAGGAGCTGACAGTACTAAAGAAGAATCTTCTGAGGAAGAAGAAGAGGAGGAAAATGAAACTACCAGAGTTATCAAGATGTTGGTGAAAGTAGGAGGAAAACCAAACATGGAAATTCCCACGTATGAAGGGAGTCTCAATGCAGAAGAGCTAATGGATTGGATCAATTCATTGGACAAATATTTTGACTGTGAAGAGGAAGATGATGACAAAAAGAAGGTGAGATTTGTAGTTACCAGATTGAAGGGTCATGCAGCTATCTAGTGGGATGAGCTATAGACATCCAGAACGAGGAAAGGAAAGTCCAAGATAAAGCAATGGGACAAAATGGTGAGTAAAATGAAAGCCAAATTTATGCCTAAAGATTATCAGTTAAATATTTTTTAAAAATTGCAAAATTTAAGGCAAAAAGGAATGTCCGTTAAGGAATATATAGAAGAGTTTTATAGACTGAGTATTAGAGAAAGACATGTAGAAGATGACATGGAGAAGGTAGCTATATATATCAATAGATTAAGGTATGACATCCAAGATGAGATTAGCTTGTTGAGTCTGAAGACTATTGGAGATGCCTATCAAGCAGGTTTGAAGGCAAAAGAGAAGATGTTGAGAAAACAAAATCACGGGAATAGAGGAAGAAGCTCAGTAAGAGGTAGAGGAACTACCAAACCAAGAGGACAACAACATCAGCATGAAGTAAGAAGCTCAAGTGGCAAACCACCATAGAGGGGATAATTTAACATAGGAAGATTTGCACCCAGAGGAAGAGGCTGAGGAAGAGATGTTCATAATTATACATGTGGAGAGTGGGGACATGTGTCATGGGACTGTCCTCATAATAAACTAGCAAGTTAGAGGAATGAAAATGTGGTTGAGGCAAAGCTAGAACCACCTCGACTTATGGAAAAGGAATAATCCCCTGAAGTAGGAGAATCATTGTTATTGAGAAGGACCTTGCTTAAGGCAGAGAAGGAGATTGAAGAACCAGCTCATAGGAAGAGTTTGTTCAGAACTACATGTAAATCTAAAGGTAAGTGTTGTAAAGTGATAATTGATAGTGAAATCACTGATAACCTTATTTCTACAGAGATGGTGGACAAGCTAGGATTGGTAAAGACAATACACCCTACTCCTTACAGAGTGTCATGGTTATAGAAAGGACATCAGATTATTGTGATAGAACAATGCAAGGTTGAGATATAAATTGGTACGTATAAAGATGTGATATTGTGTGATGTAATTCCCATGGATGTATGCCATGTATTACTGGGAAGACCATGGCAATTTGATCGAAAAGATATTCATGATCAGAGGAGAAACACTTATACTCTAGACAAGGATGGAACTAAACATACATTGCTTCTATTAAAGGACGATGCTAACAAAGGAACACCTGGAAGTAGTGTTATGATGATGAGTGGGAAAGAGTTGTTACAAGAGGTTGAAAAAGGTGAAGAAATGCATTTTGCTGTCCTAGGGAGACCAAAGGTAATTTTAACTTCCACAAACTTGGATGATTTTCCTAAAGAGGTTAAAACTTTGTTAAATGATCTTTCTAATATTATTTTGGATGAGTTGCCAAATGCATTGCCACCAATCAGGAGTATTATTCATCATATTAATCTAATACCAGGAGCAAGTTTGCCAAACAAAGCATCATACAAATTAACTCCTCAAGAGAATGCAGAAGTTGGAAGACAAGTGCAAGAGCTGATGGATAAGGGGCTAATTAGACAAAGTCTTAGTCCATGTGTCGTACCAACAGTAATCAGTCCAAAGGAAGGAGGAGAATGGCGTATGTGCACAGATTCCAGAGCCATAAACAAGATCACTATCAAGTATAGATTTCCTTTGCCACGCATGTATGATTTAATGGATTGTTTGAGTGGATCAAAGTATTTTACTAAAATAGATTTGAAGAGTGGATATCATCGAATAAGAATTCGAGAAGGCGATGAATGGAAGATTGCATTTAAAAAAAACAGTGGGTTGTATGAGTGGTTAGTGATGCCTTTTGGACTCACTAATGCACCTAGTGCATTCATGAGATTGATGAATTAAGTTTTGAAGGAATATGCAGGCAAGTTTGCCACTGTTTATCTTGATGATATTCTATTTTTAGTAAAAGTAAGGAAGAACATCTAGAGCATCTTAAATTGGTTTTAATAACTCTACAGAAAGAGAAACTACTGATAAATCTGAAGAAATGTAGTTTCATGAAGGAAGAATTGATTTACTTGGGGTTTGTAGTTTCTAAAGAAGTATTGAAAATGGATCAAGAGAAAGTCCGAGCAATTTGGAATTGGCCTATTCCCAGAAATATATTTGAGGTAAGGAGCTTCCATGGTCTTGCAAGTTTTTAGAGAAAGTTTATCAAAGGCTTTAGTCAACAAAGTGAAAGTTTGTTCACATGTTGTGGTTAAAAGAGTTCAATTTCATAACCTAATTGGTCAAAAGCCAATTTTACTAAGAGGGTTGGATCTCTCAAGAAATGAGTTGTATTTCATTATTGTAATAGTTATAAATTGTCTTATTTTAGTTTCAAAAATGAGTTGTTAGCATAGGTGTGTGGTAGAGCTAGGAATTAGAGATTTGCTATTAGATTGATTAAAAATAGAGGTTGAGTTGTTAGGCACAGTTAGAATAATCCTCAATTGATAAAAAGAAGAAAAAATGTAATGAGCGGAAGGATTGAGAGTGGATTGAGTGGAGCGAGAGTCAAGAATAGTGTGTGGATTGATTTTTGAAAGAGAGGTCTTTCATTTGTGTAATCGGGCCAAGGTCGAGACTCTGTAATTATTTTATTGTGAATGAATGATATTGTGTGTGTGATCAATTATCAAGCCTACGGAAACCCTCGTTGTGCTTTTGTTTCCTTTGTATTCGGGCCGAGTGATTATCCCTTTGTTTTACTATGTTTCACGCCTAAATCATATGATTGATAGAAGTTGAAGGCTTTATTATAAATTTCATTGTTTGGTGTCGCTTTAATCCTGACCGTTGGATCACCCATATCGGGTTGGCGAATTTTGTTTGCATAGTTTCGGTCCTGTGAGCGTAAATCCAATTTACACTAAGATTTGTTGTAAAGCAAAGTCGGATCCAAAATCTAGACTTGAAATTTTATCAACGGGAACCTATACTCTTATCGGGTTCGTAAGACTGATTGGATCGGTGAATTGAAGTGGAAGGAGTCTAGCCAGTGGACATTGTGATTTTGATCATCCAATTTAACCGTGGTCGTTGGATCGTGAACTAATCGCAACCGTTGGATCACGAAAGTAGTTTTGCAACAGTAAACGGTATTTCGAGTGGCTCAAGAGCTGTAAGCGGTATTGAAGGTTGGTCCCCCAATCCCATTCACCATTTGACACATAGCAGCAGAGGAGAGAGAGAAAACCGTTTATTAGGCAGCTAACCCTCGGCTTGTTGTCTCATCCAAAATCTTCGACAGCTGTCAGATCAAACGGATCTAGATCGACGGTCACAAAGGATCGTGCATGTTGACTTATTGGTGTACGATGAAGCACGCCAAATTTAAAAGGTAAATGTCATTGTTTTGGCCTCTTTCCAAAGGCATTCCAATTTAAAAGGAAAAGGTCGAGTTATAATAAAAAGGTGAATCGCAGGGTGATTTTTTGGGTTTATTAAACCATTGTTTCTGCCTGCGTCAACTCTGTTCTTCGGTGTTTGTTTCCGCCTACAATACTAGTTCACTGGACTATTCGCTCCATGTCCTGGCATCTTGGTTATACTCTAATGGTCCTGAAGCCACTTGACAAGGATCAAGACATCAGAGAAAGGTACAAGGATATAAAGGCCAGGAATGAGAGGCTAAAAGCGTAGACTTATGCATAATAGCTAAAGATGGTACCTACAAACCAGACAAGGCTAATGTCAACCTATGATGTGAAAGAGGTCAAATGCATATGACATTCATGAAGCCCACTACTCAACAACCAAGGACAACAGTGGACTTCAAAAGGGTAGATTTTAAAGTACTGGCAAAGCACATACATCATATTGACCAGATTGAGTTGCACAAATAGACAGGGGAGATGATTTACTCCACCTTGACAGGGAAAACCATCACAACTCATCAATTGCAAAATTCCCTAAATAACATAGCAGCCCAGTTCCAATTAGATAAGGCCTCTTCATAGGCTAAATACACCAGAATCAAGTCCTTAGAAGACTTAATAATTGAGTTGGGACATGATCCCAAAGATGTGAAGGCCATTGAAAGACTGATCAAGAAGAAAAATGATGACATAGCTGCTTTAAAGAAGCAACTTAAGATTCCACCACTACATCACCGACAAATAACAGAAGTCCTAGAGACCCAAAAAGGACAAGAAGAGCTTATGGACTTAGTCCTAAAGCTAAATGACTAGTTGAAAAAAGTAGACAAAGAATTGGACACATTGATTCAGTCCAAACAAAGTGAACTAGCCACCACTTCTACAACTGCCATTCCCACAGTAACAACTGCACTTCCCTCGACACTAGCAGCATCCTTGGCACCAACAGCTCCACCTGCCCAGCACTTCCAGTCACAACTGAGTCTACAATAGCAGGCACTTCAACAAAAAAAACAACAGAACTAGTGAAAGCCATGGAGGAAATGTCCATCCAGGCAACGGAACTTAAAAGGCTTAAGGAGAAAGTGGAAAGCTTAGAAACTGACTAAAAGCTTGCCCAACTACAACAGAGGGAAGAAACACAGAAATCCTTAAGGATGCATGAGAAGATTAAGGTCCTTGAAAAAAATTTAACTCTACAAAAGCCACTAGGACAGACCAAAGAGATGCTCTGGGCCAATATCATTGACTCTGTCGATGATACCTAGCCTTCAATTCAAGTAATATTTGAGCAAATATAACTGGTCAAAGTGGCCACCAAAGCAATTCAAAAGGTAAAGGATGACTTAGGAGACCAACCTGAGGATGTTAATCTACTCATACGCTTCTTGAACATCAAGAACAGGCATGAACTAAATGAGCTTGGTGTGGAGGACAGAACTGAAGCCATCATAGAAGTCAAACAGGTTCTTTCTAAAAGAAACCTTATGCTTAACCTAGAGGAAAAATGTCATAACATGCAGGTGGGCATTGATAGATTCATGGTAAAGTTTAAAATTTTGAGGGATAAAGGCCTTCCAAGTCCTATGGTCATCCATGACAAGCTAATGACCCAATTGGATTATGTTGATAGATTAAGGAAGTTTTCCAAAGGACAAGTAATCACTTCAAGAATCAAAGCCTTGCCAACAGGGAAAGTATTGTATGATACTTTAGAGAATCTGTTTTTCCTAGAGCATAAGGTGAAACATCTCTTCGTCACCAAGCCTAATTTTGCCAAATACACTGAGGCAGACGAGATCTATAGGAGAATGCTCAAAGTAAAGTTACCTAAGGATGAATGGTGGGAAAAAATGATAGATTTACTATAAGTTACCACAGTAAATATGAATGACAGCCAGATGAAATAGGTGAACAGGGTCAAAGAGTAGCAGGTTAAAGAGTATCAGTAGAAGACTAAAGACAAAGATGATTCCAGTGTACAAATATCAGCCAACTTAAAAGGGCTCAAATTCAACTACCATAGCCAACACTACCACAATAAGAGGTACATCATGATGCAGTTTTCCATCTATCTCTATCTTCATGCTTGAAGATATTTTTATTTCCTTAATTAAATCTCAAACTGTTATGAGATATTTTGTAATATTGTTTGTATAAATACTTCCCATTTCGAAGTATTGAGGGTGGATTCGAAGACATTTCTATAGACCTTTATCTTAAAATCAAAGCGTTATTGTATCAAAATTGGATTGGCTTGGTGGATCATGGAATAAAGTTCAGACATTTTACAAGATTCTTGTGTAAAGCGAAAATCAAATAAGTATTCTCTCATGTGTATTATTTTTTTTTCCTTATGTTTATTAATAATCATATGTGTTTGTATGAAATCTGAATGGTAAACTAGGAATGATATTTCAGAACTTTCTTTAATGCACTCTATCTTGGTCATTTACCTTCTTATTGTTTTCTACTAAACTATCTTAGTTAGGGAATTCTTAAATGCTCCCTTACTTCTGTAGTTTCTCCCTGTGGTCTATGTAGCAAAGGATTCTTAATTGCTCTTTGTTGATGATCACCCTCTATTCCTCATTTTGATCCCGGTCTAAGGATTCTTCATTGCCCTTTTACCCTCGTTAGAATCATTCCATCCATCAGCCCTTTGACGATTTTCCTTTTTCTTTGCTAGCCTGCCTTGTGAAAAATCCCTTTAATGATCTAGTCTAGTTAAGCTATCATTTTATTGACTCCATAGCCCAATGGCTTAAAGACCTAGCCCTATCCATCTGTTCAAAGAATTCCACCACCCAACTTTCAATCAAAATCAAAATCCTCATGAACACTAAGAACTAGCCTAAAATCTAAATAAGAAACAAAGTTAAATTATAAAGAGAGAGCCCTCTCTGGACTTAGGTTGGCTAGAACCTGAGTCTAAAAGATTTGGTTTGTGGTTATCTCGGATTATTCCTTCTTTTGATAACTTCTAGGGAAAACTTCTAAGTGATAACAGGGTCCACCAGTAATTTTAAAACTGTTAATTTTACTGTCGATACTCATAAGCTTCCAACGCTTGACAAGATCATTTTGCACATGCAAACTAGGTAGTTGATTGTAAGTGTTTTGCACAAAACAAATGCAGTTGCTATTAAATCGGAGAAAATGTTGAACAGGGTAATTCAGCAATTGAAGTTGGAGAAAGCCAACTCCAAGGCTCTAAATGCCCAAGTAGATGAATTAAAGAAATTATTGTAAAAATAGGTGTCAACCCTGATGATTAACCTGCAATACAAAAGTTGTTATAATATACTAAGTTAGAGAATAGGGTTTTAAAGAAGAAATTGAATTTTCCTACAGGTGAGCATCCCATTGCTGCAGGGATAGCTGAAGTTGAAAATGAAAAGGAAAAACTTCGACAAGATGTATTGCAGAAAACTGAAGAAGTTTCTTTACTTAAAGAATCTTTGGATAATCTGCAACAATAGGTAGATACTTATGTTTGTACAATAGTAATTCCAGCTAATGCAGAGGATCCAGCAACACAAGTATTACAATTGGGAACAAAGCTAAAAATGGTTGAGCATGATGTAAAGAAAGCACTAAGGGAATTGGAAACAACTTGTAAGTTATTGAATTTAAGTGAAGAAGAAGCAATAATGGAAAAGGAAAACACAAAAAAGTACAAATAGGATCTTCTAAGGGCTAAAGAGGAAATTAAAAGACTGAAGGAGAAAATGAAGGGCAATATGTCCTTAATTCAAGCGAGGGAGATTGTATGGGATGAAATCATTGAAGTTGTCAGAGGCATCTAGGAGTTCCTTGTTATTATCTCCGAGGAGAAATAAATTGTCCGAGACATGCAAGGTGTGGTTATGCAAAATAAGAAAAAAGATTTAGATAGATCAAAGCTTGCAAAGAGAATGATAGATTTTATTAATTCTAAGTCTACTTCAGAACTAAAGGAGCATGACATGCTAGACATAGCTCAATGTGCAATAGATTTTAACAAGATGATTGTCAGAAATATTTACAAAAATACTGCTGAGAAGAAAATAATGGAGATAAAGGAAGCAGTTTCCAAGTTTAACATCCTATTTGATAAAAGGGTTAGAGCTAGACTTCCTTCTTGCTAGGATCTGTAAGGAAATTTTCTACCATGGAAGACATATGAGGCTTTGGTAGTTGAGGCAAAAAGAAAAGTTGACAACACTCATGAAAAGATAGCATTAATGAAGGGAGCCACTATTGTGAATTACCTTAATAAATATTTTAAGCTTCTGTGGATGGTGAAGAATCCGTTTACAGATAAGCCTACTTATAGTAGGATTACAACATGCAGGATAACACTTGACAAATTGGAAGAAGAACCAAAGTCAAATGTACCATTGTGGAGAAAATGCAAGGAATGGATGATAAAACAAACCAAAGATAAACCAGCAGGACCACCTACTCAAGCCACAGATTCAAACAATGATCAACAATCACCAATCGTACTTTAATTTCTTTTACTTTATGTTATCTTATTTCTTGAGAAAAATGAGGTGCCTTTTCCCCTCTAATGTAATGTTCTGTAATGCCTTTTACTTTAGACAGTTGGAAAGTAGTTAGGTAGTTTGAAAGTTTTGGTAGTTACCAACTGTCTCGTCATGTATATAAACAGGGAAAATTATAGACGAAAGGTCCTAATTTTGAAGAACCTGAAGATTGTACTATTTTGTACTTGATAGATTGATGATTAATGATAGAATCAAGAGTTTTCCATACAGTGTTGGGTATGATTTTGTAATTTCTCTATTATGTGTCATTATGTCTCTTCCTCTCTTTAAATATGGTAATGAAGATGCGGGTCTTTGTTTTCTTATGTGAATAAAATTAAAATTCCTTAAAAGAGCGCTCCCATATTTAAAACTCCTTTCTCTATGTTTCTTCTAAGTTACAGATGATAGTTTCTATCAAACACAACATATTGTCTTTAATTTCTCAAAATATTCTTCATAGAGCATTTATATTCAGCATCACATGGCATCTTGAGATTTTCATATCAGCTAAATATTAATGGTTTAAGGTCAGGTCCTTCAGATCCTTCAAAAGAAGATACATTATACAAATAAGTGACATGCATAATAAAATTTAATGTCTTAAGAACAATTTCTCTGCAACCTAGAAATTGGGTTCTTAAGGGACAACAGGTGGGTTGTGATCAAAATTATATTTTTCCTAGGGAGATCATCCAATCTCTTAATAATCAAGGTATTTTTCATCTTATTTAGTTTTATCTCCACCTTAAGGTTAGAGTCCCACAAGGGTGGGAAACAAGTTAAGACCTGGGCCTAAGAGATCACCCAACTACTATGTGGGATATCTACATCATATATATCATGTTGAGTCATATTTATCTCTCAAATTCTCCAGACAATCTAGTTTGGACCTGTCATACTACTGGTAGATAGAACCCTAAGGCTGGGTATCTCAAGGTTTCTTTTGAATCTCTCCATGTACAACAACTCTAAAAGGGAAAATGATTTGGAAGGAAAAGTGTCCTACAAAATCAAATTTTTTGAGTGGCATATGATCCAGAACAAAGTATCGATCTCAGGAAACCTTTAGAAACATTCTTTGCATGCCCCAGGAAGATATTCTCTGTGCCATTTGGAGGGAAAATCAGCTCTCCACATTTTTGTTTATTATCTCTTTTTAAAATTCAGTTGGTCAAAAATGGGTTGGATTATGAAGTTGAATCTTATATGGGAAGGAGAAAATATTGAATGTTGTCTATAGAGATGGTATTTAGGACATATTCCGAAGTAATATAATGTTCTCTCCTTTGTTTATGAATGGAGAATATGACTAGAACACAACCAAGCCATTTTTTATTTCAATCCCTCCTATGGATGTCAAAATGGAAACTTAGTGTCTTGGAATCATGACTTCTAATGCACATGTCCCTTCCTCTCATCCATACTCCTTTTCTATGGATATTCTATTCAAACTCATTTTAGTTGGGCTTTCTTTGATGGTGTAGAATAGATGAGTTCGCCAGAATGTGGGGAAGGGGGTATACTATGTTTCTCAGATATAGACTCGAGTCTCCTTTAGCGTTAGTTTCAAGGGTCCTCCTACAAACAGTCGGGTTTAATTGACAATGTTTAAACCACTTATCCAACTTGATTTTGATCATAATGTAAATCAATTACATGTTTATGAGGACTCTACTTTGGTCATAAATTGGATGAAATGAGTTTATAAGCTTTCTGATTTTTCTCTTTTGTTGCTTTTCAAAAATATTCAGAACATGATTGCTTTAGTTTCTCACATAAATTTTGATCATGTCTACAGGAACCAAAACCAAGTTTCAGACTCCCTAACAAAGCAGAGTATATAATTTCCTCGAGAGTCTGGTTGGTCACAAGATTAGAACACAGTCTTAAAAAATAATCCATCCATCATCACTGGGTAGATGATGGGACCTTAAATCATCTAAATAACATTACGTAACTCTTATCTCTATTTGGGCAGCTTTTAAAATTTTGTGATGTATATGGTCTATATATTTATGACAATTACCAACTAATATATGTAATTCTACTTGCTATAGTGATTGGTCATGGATAATATTGGATATAAACAAAGGATGGGTCACACTTTGAATATAATATTAGTACTTATTGCAACCTTCACGAAGATTCATATTATAATTTGAATATAGAATATTCATAGTTTATAATATTAGTCACATTGAATATAATATTAATACTATTCATATCATTCATCTGGGTTTATAACATAATATGAATACACAGTCTAACTAATGTACTAAATGAACCTTTGATAGGCACTTTTTTCTGGTTAATTTTGCTAAAAACTTGGTAGAGATTTTTAAGAATCGTAAGTCATACTTCTTTAATATGAAAAGTTCTAGTGCCTGTGGGACCTTTTAATGTGTTGAATTCATTTATGTGTTCAAAATTGCATTTTAAACAATAGGAAATCACAATCTTGGTCAAAATTGTATTGTTGTATTCTCACCCAAAAAACAATTTCATCTATTAGTTAGACTATTCCATATGAATATGTCATACTTTAATATAATATTGGCACTTCTTCTAGCCTTCAGGTAGATTTATAACATAATTTGAATATGAAATATTCATGCTTGATAATATTAGTCATTATTTGAAATATCTATCCATATTATTTACAAATATTTTTATTTAAGATCACATCAATATATTTTTTATTATTATTTATATTGTTAAACATATTTTCAATTTAATTTAAATCCTAAATATATATATTGTAGTATAAGAATTGAGTTGTAAATATACATTTGCTACAAAATAGAAAACTTTTATTTATTATTATATCTTTTAGGAGGTCCATTTTAGACCTCAAATTTCTCTAATATGATTGTGTCCATGCAATATTAAGAGGAAATGGTGTTTATTGTGTTAGCGACCGAAGAACAAAAGAACAATGTTCTTTCAAATTTGAGTTGAAAGATAAATTCCAAAATGGCTTGTGCTAAGTTGGACATGAAGCCATCTCACTCTAAGAGAAGTTTTATTATGATGAATAGAGCTGGATGAGACATGAAAAAATCTAGAGAAGAAAAGTATGTAACCAAGAATGGTTATGTAGTCACAAGAATAAGTGAAAGAGGCACAAATTTTCCATGTGCATATTAGAATGATATGTGAATTGAAGGATTAGTAGAAGAGTTTTAGTTGTAGTTTGTGGCCGCAACATAAGGTTGTTATTTTATCTTTCCTAGAGAGTGTAATGTAGGGGCATTTGATCGAGATACCCTATAATTCTTTTCCATCCCTCTGATCCCATCCAATGGTCCAAATGCCATTGTAGTGGTTGATTAGATTAACAAAGAAAATTGGTTTGGGTCACCATGGAAATTATAATTATTTCCTATCACCTCCTTTGATGAATGAGAGTATCTCATCAGGTTGAATTACTATAGTGAAAGGAGTAGTGGACGATCAATTTTTTTAAGCCATTCTATCTCTTCCCATTTAGTGATAATTGTTTCTTGTGTTGCCTTATTTTCAGTTGTGGATAGAAGGGGGAGTCAAAAGCGTGATCAGGTAATTAGTTGAATTGTGGAACTGATGGAACTCAGGCCACTGCTTAGGACTCCATGAAACTTCTAGGAATGATAAATAACATGGAAACAAAGATGCTAATGCAAAAAATTAACTAATTATTTGATCATACCCCTACCAACCATGACAGACATTTTGTCAAACACATCACACATATGCAATATACATGTCATAACAACATATCTAAGCATAGGGGTCTCACACTTATCTGTGATCCGCTAGGAAGCATTGGTGCCTCATCCCAATAACTCCATTACCATCTATTAAGCTATATATTCATTATAAATTCATTGATTAATCAAAACATGATGAAAGCCATACATCATCATTGTCATGAAACTAACTCATAACCAACATATAACCAACATAAATATCAAGGATATAATAGTCATATAAACCACATATAAACAAGTATATTTGACCATAAAATACCAAGGAGAATTAGCTCTTATTGATGAATGCATAGGCCAACCAGGTATGGGACTTCCATGAACCACCCGACCATAGATTAGGTTGAACAAAATAATTCTTTCAACCAATCACCCTCGTGCCATATTCCAAGCATGAACGTGGGATCTCATAAAACAAATCAATCAAAACCAAACTAAGTCTTTCAGAGGTCAAACCACCTCAACCCTCAACCAGTGATTCCACCTGATGTTTTGACATCACTAACCATTACCAGATTGGTCTCTACCCATGCTATCCAGGGCTCCAGAGTGTTTGTTCCAGCCAGAGCTTCCAGGACTAGTAAATCAACACACCAAGGGCTTCTAGAGCATTTTTCCAACCAAGGCCTCCAGGACTAGTAACTCAACCCAAGTTGTTATAGGGCTTCTATTATACAACAAAATGACCTCCTCATCAACTCAAAGGAGAAATACACATTGGTTGGAAGAAAGATCTAAGTTATAGGCCTATTTTCCAAGGTATCGCACCCCAAAAAAAGACAAGAGGAATTATAACGATTTTTAGCTTTTAGACAAAAGTGTTAATCCCTAGGTTAACACTCTATTTTTCCTAAAGGGTAGTGTTACTATATATTTATGAGATTCTTAAGGTCAAAGTGTGAGTTAACTGATTGACACTCTGCTTTTCACTCAAATGTCAGCTCAAAAAGCAAGAAACATCTACCTCACGTCTCACTAAGGACATTTTTATTCCTAATAGAGCTTCACAGGAAGGGAAAGACCAATAAATCGAGGCAACATCCAAGCCTTTTCCTCATTTGAACTCATGAAATAATTGGAAAGGATGAGCCTCTCTCCATCTATAAATTGAAAGCTTGTTCATTGTAACAAATTTCGAATGGTGGTTGAAAGTTTGAAGAGCTTAAGTATTATTATGTTGCCAAGAAGTTGAGAGAGAGAGAGAGAGAGAGAGTGGAGCTGGAGGACTAGAGGAGGCTTGATCCAGCCAAGATTGTTGTAATCATCCTTCTTCTATCTAATAATATAGATAAGTTTATGTTTTCTATACTTGATGGTGTCGATATTGTATTTCTTTAGATGTTGGTTCGATGGTGTGATTGATAAGTAGCTTAGATGCACGTTGATTTATATTTTCTTATATTTTAATGCTTTGGTTGTAAAGGTTCATATCTTGTGGAGATTACACTTTTTCTTTTTTATGTGTAGGTTCTGATCTGTTGGGTTGTGTTATATTCTTTCCACGACTAACCCACGTAGTTAAACGGGGGGTTAGAGGGGGGCGGCAGACCCCCTTCGTTGTGCCGATTGTGCAGTGGGGGGGTCACAGGGGGGGCGGCAGCCCCCCCTGTCCGAGGGGTTTGAGGGGGGCGGGTAGCCCCCCTCTACGGGGTGCGGGGCAGCGCCCCGGGAAAAATTTTTTTTGGACCCTATATTAGGTTGGGCGAACCTACCTATGGTTTTGTGCATGTTTTTCGCACATGGTATTGGACGCGATGGTTTTTCGGTCCATGGTATTGGATGCTTCGGCATGTATAAATATGTATTGTAACATTGAAAGGAACATAATGAAAAATCAAGCTGGTAGTCCCAGTTTTGGGATCCAGGGAAAAATCTCTGTGCATATGTGTTTTATGGGTTATGCTCTCGCATTGTTTATTTTCTTTGTTTAAGAATTCGTATGCAGGTAATTTCTGTACAGGGTTAAAACCTACATTTGGTATCAGAGCTGTTTTGGCTTCAAGGGGACGCCTTTGTTGCTAAGGGGTTTCGCTCGGGCCTGTGGTAGACCTTGTTCAGTGGGAGATCTGCGAGATCGATTCTAGTGGTGAAAGAAGATGGCGAGCAGTGGAAAGATCGAGATTGAGAAGTTCAATGGTCAGAGTTTTCAGTTGTGGAAACTCAAGATGGAGGATCTGTTGGTCGATAAAGATCAGTGGATCGCAGTAGATCCGGGTACTAAACCATCGGGAGTGACCGATGAAGAATGGAAGAAATTGGATCAGAAGGCAAAGAGCACAATACGATTGTGTGTCTCAGATTCAGTATTGCTGAATGTATCAGGGGAAGCTACGGCAAACGCTTTGTGGGTCAAGTTAGGGACTTTGTACCAATCTAAGTCTCTGGTGAATAAACTGTTCCTGTGGAAAAAGCTGTATAACCTGAGGATGAAAGATGGAGACTCGGTGACAGAGCATCTGAATGCGTTTAATATTGTGGTAAGTCAATTATTATCTTTTGATATTAAAATTTCAGATGAAGATAATTGCATCAGTCTATTGTGTTCTCTACCAGATTCGTGGGATAGTCTAGTTATTGCAATAGGTAGCAATGCAACTACTTTGGAGTTTGATGAAATAGTCTCAGCCTTGCTGACGGAGGAGATGAGACGGAAGAATATGGACAACCAGAATGGTGATGCCTTGTCTGTACGAGGACGGTCCCAGAACAGAAACAAAAATAAGTCATCGAGTGGGAGATCTAAATCTAGATGGAGATCTAAATCTCCAGGAAAACCTACAAAGGTGGTGTGCTGGAAATGCGGAAAGGAAGGGCACTTCAGAAGGGATTGTAAATCTAAAGCTCCTGATAAAGGAAAGGGATCTGATGATGCTCCTTCTGCAGAGGCGAAAACCACCTCAGATGAAGGTGGGGATGTGTACTTGGCTTCTTCAAGTACACATGTAGATCATGAGGCATGGTTGATTGACTCAGGTGCATCCTTTCACTTCACTCCCCATAGAGAGTGGTTCTGCGAGTATGAGAAATACGATGGTGGTGATGTATTCTTAGGAGATGATAGGAAGGCTAGAATCATTGGTCGGGGAAAAGTAAAGTTGAAGTTGCAAGGTGGAAGGGTTAGAACACTTCCGGGTGTTCTACATATTCCTGCATTGGCCAGAAATCTGATTTCTGTAAGCAAGTTGGATGATGCAGGTGTAAAGACGGTGTTCGAGAAAGATACTTGCAAGATGGTTCGAGGAGCACTGATATTGATGCGGGGAGTTCGGATTGGAACTCTGTACAAGCTGCAAGGTAGCACTGTTGTTGATGGGTGCAATAGTTCTATGGTTCCTGAAAATGGAGTAGAAAATCTAGTGGTCTCTGGAGAGAAGACTATGTTGTGGCATCAAAGGCTTGGACATATTGGAGAGAAGGGCCTTCAAATACTTCATGGTAAAGGTATGGTAGAAGGTATGAATGATAGCTCTCTAGATTTTGATTTCTGTGAAAATTGTGTGTATGGGAAGCAGAATTGAGTGAGTTTCCCCTCTGGTGGTAAGAGGACGAAACAGATATTAGAGCTTGTGCACAGTGATGTGTTTGGACCTGTGAAGGTTCCATCACTGGGTAAGTCTGTGTACTATGTATCATTCATAGATGACTTCTCAAGGAATACATGGATATATTTCCTTAAGAAGAAATCTGAAGTCTTTGACAGGTTTAAAGAATTTAAGGCTCTGGTGGAAAATCAGACAGAGAAGAAGATAAAGGTGCTGAGGACAGATAATGGTGGAGAATTTTGCAGCAAGGAATTTGAAGAATTTTGTAAGAAGTGTGGTATAGCACGGCAGAAGACTACTCCATATACACCTCAGAAAAATGGAGTCGCAGAAAGAATGAACAAGACGTTGATGGAAAGGGCAAGAAGCATGCTCAGTGGTGTCGGGTTAGGACAGGAATTCTGGGCAGAGGCGGTGGATACTGCACGTTACCTGATCAACAGATCACCCTCATCAGCGTTGGAGGATAAGACTCCACAAGAAGTATGGACTGGTAAGAAACCCTCTCTTTCACATCTGAGGGTATTTGGATGTGATGCATATGTACATGTTCCAAAGGAGAAACGAACCAAGTTGGATAGTAAATCTGAAAAGTGCATCTTTATTGGGTATAAGGATGGTTTAAAGGGTTATAAGCTTTGGAACCCAGTCACACGGAAGGTTGTGTACAGCCGAGATGTGGTGTTCAGAGAGGTAAAAGATGTTATTCAACATGAAGTCCAACCAAAGGAACCTGAGAAGATAGAGTTTGAGCCAAAGGAGGAAGAATCAGACTCTGCAGCAGAGGAGGAATTAGAAGATGAAGAGCCACAAACTCCGGCTGTGAGAAGATCAGGTCGAGAAAGAAGGCAGCCAGAAAGGTATAATCCATTTGCTTTCAGTTCAAATTTTGCTTTGTTTGTTACTGATGATGATCCCAGAACTGTGAAGGAAGCAGTGGATTCAGAGGATGGAAAACTCTAGAAAGAGGCCATGGTTGATGAAATGGCATCTTTGCACAAAAATGAGGCTTGGGATCTGGTAGAGTTGCCGGCTGGAAGGAAACCCATTGGCAGCAAATGGGTGTTCAAGAAGAAGACTAATGCAGAAGGAAAGGTGGAGAAATACAAAGCTCGGTTGGTAGCAAAAGGTTATTCCCAGGTGCCGGGAATTGATTTTGGTGATATTTTTTCTCCTATTGCCAAGGTAGCTTCTATTAGACTACTTTTATCTGTTGCTGCTGCTTTTGATTTTGAGGTAGAACAGATGGATGTGAAGATAGCATTTCTTCACGGGGATTTGGAAGAGGAAATCTACATGAGGCAACCTAAAGGCTTTGCAGTGAAGGGTAAGAAAGAACTGGTATGCAAGTTAAAGAAGTCTCTGTATGGGTTAAAACAGTCACCAAGGATGTGGTATCAAAAATTTGATACATTTATACGGGGACTTGGCTTCACCAGAAGCAAAGCAGATCATTGTGTGTATTTTAAATTAATTGGTGACCGTGTTATTTATCTGGTCTTGTATGTGGATGATATGTTTCTGGTTGGAAATGACAAAGAAATTATCCAGGATTTGAAGACCCAATTGTCCTCCAAATTTGACATGAAAGATCTTGGTGCTGCAAACTATATTTTGGGCATGGAAATTAAAAGAGATCGGGCAAAGAGGAAGCTCTGGTTAAACCAGAGGAAGTATGTCGAGACAATACTGCAGAGGTTTAATATGCAGGATAGTAAACCGGTGAAGGTTCCTATTCCTGTAGGTGTGAGGTTATCTGCTGAACAGTGTCCCAAGACACAAGAAGAGGAAGAGGACATGTCCCGTGTTCCATATGCAAGTGCAGTCGGTAGCTTGATGTATGCAATGGTCTGTACTAGACCAGACATTGCACATGCAGTGGGAGTATTGAGCAGGTTTATGTCAAAACCTGGGAAGGAGCACTGGACAGTAGTGAAGCGGGTTTTCAGGTATTTGCGTGGCACTAGTGATTATGGTTTGTGCTACCAAGGAAGACCAGGATTGGACAGAGTGTTGGATATTCATGGTTTTGTTGATGCAGACTGGGCTGGAGATCTGGATCAGAGAAGATCTACAAGTGGGTATGTGTTTAACCTATTTGGAGGTGCAGTCAGTTGGATGAGTAAGAAACAATCTGTAGTGGCACTATCAACTACAGAGGCAGAATACGTGGCAGCCACTCATGCAAGCAAGGAAGCAGTTTGGTTGCAAAGATTGTGTTCAAGTATGGGGTTAGTACAGGGAGCTATAAGAATAGACTGTGACATCCAAAGTGCAATTTTCTTGGCAAAGAACCCTGCTTATCATTCAAAGACAAAGCACATTGATGTTCAATATCACTTTGTGAGGGATATGATAGAAGACAAAAAGGTGTTGCTGGTAAAGGTGGACATTTTGAAGAATACTGCAGATGCATTGACAAAATCTGTGAGCTCTGAGAAGTTCTCTTGGTGTAGAGAAACAATGGGTGTTTCAAGGATGGAAAAATGACTAAGCTCTCCTGTGGCCCCCTGTGGAAAGAAAACAACAAGTGGGAGATTGTTGGGTTGTGTTATATTCTTTCCACGACTAACCCACGTAGTTAAACGGGGGGTGGAAGCCCCCCTTTGTTGCGCCGATTGCGCAGTGGGGGGGGTCACAGGGGGGCGGGTAGCCCCCCTCTATGGGGTCCGGGGCAGCGCCCCGGGAAAATTTTTTTTTGGACCCTATATTAGGTTGGGCGAACCTACCTATGGTTTTGTGCATGTTTTTCGCACATGGTATTGGACGTGATGGTTTTTCGGTCCATGGTATTGGATGCTTCGGCATGTATAAATATGTATTGTAACATTGAAAGGAACATAATGAAAAATCAAGCTGGTAGTCCCGGTTTTGGGATCCAGGGAAAAATCTCTGTGCATATGTGTTTTATGGGTTATGCTCTCGCATTGTTTATTTTCTTTGTTTAAGAATTCGTATGCAGGTAATTTCTGTACAGGGTTAAAACCTACATGATCTAGGAGCTGGCGGAGAGGTCTTCAACTTTGCCACACTGAGATCTCTAGCAGAACTACACGAAGGACTGGCGTAATCCTTCTCCTTTTTCTTTGTCAATCATGGATTAATATGAATATATGTGTGTTTCCTTGCAAAAATTGTAGTTAATATCAAAGAGTCTATCGTGGGGCTTGTGAAGGGGCAAGAGCATATTTCATCCACAACCACCCATGCAATAAACCCTATATCAACTTCCAAATTGTTTGTCGAACCAAGGCTTCCAAGACTAGTAACTCAACCCAAGATGTTACAAGGCTTTCAAAGCATTTGTCCAACCAAGGCTTCCAGGAACTAATAACTCAACCCACATCCAAAGGAACATGAGCACCAACCAGAAATCAAAAGTAAAACCCACAACACCATGGCTATTCAAGAAATGGTAAGGCTAGGCAAAGCCATTGTCAATCTAGGCAATCCTCCATGCCAATGACAGATCATAGCCAAATGATCACATGCATATGTCATGCATGCCAAAACTAGTAAGGAAATCATACATGCAACTCAGTACCTGCAAGAAAAATCCATTGTAGCTGTTGATCTCGATGTCCTCTATTGCTTTCCTACTTTTCCTTTTCCTTCTTGCTCCAAATCCCAAGTATGTCACACTTCTCCAAGAGCACTCCAAGAAAACTCTAAGTGTCCAAGAGTATGAGAGAGAGAATTGAATGAGAGCTCCAAAACTAAATTGACAAAAGTCTATGAACTAATCCACATAAGCCTTTTTATTAACGAGGCCTCTATTTTCTTCAATTTTCCATTATTTTCCTTCATTTTCCTCCTCACATGCAACCTATGACCTTTCACCTTCCTTTTCTCCTATTTTCCATTATTTTCATAATTAAATGCCAATAAATGCCACTTTTCCTTTCCAAAGCCTTAACCATTTCCTTTTCCAATGTCCATGGCCATTAGTTAATCAAAAGTGATCCCCATCACTAAGTTTTTTCCCAAAATTCATCTTGGAATACGTGTCCCATGACCAAGGTATTATTTTACCTTTATTAAATTTTACATGGATTTTTTACTAGGCTTGTTACAAAATCATCCCCCTTGGGGGGACACCGTCCTCAGTGTTCAATGACACCAAAAACCAACAAGAATGCTAAAAGAAAAACATACTACCCTTGGAGATTTATAACTTAGCTCATTGCAATATTTACAATGATCAACCTGTTGAAGAGAAAACCAACATGAAAACATAACATCATGATAGTCATAACGACATGACACCCATACTGGTTATTGGATATTTATAACATAGCTTGTGGCAGTATTTACATCCATATACATATGTACATAAACCAAAACATCGCACTAAAACATATACAAACACATATACCAAAACATCCACTCAACCAACGAATAGAGAAGGATACATAACCCGCATCTAATCCGCCATCTCCCATCTAGCTTCATCGGGCCCAAAGTGCTTCCAATGCACTTTAACCTACTTGATTGATCGGTTCTGAAGCATGAGCATCTTTCTCTACAAAATTCACTAAGGTTCTGGTTGGAATTCGCCTTTCAGATCTACCTATAATACATACCAATCAATCATATGATCAACATCTTTAGCATACTTCTTAAGCAATGACACGTGAAAAACATCATGGACTTTCACTTTTAGAGGCAGTGCAAGTTGATAGGCTACTGGTCCAATCCTTTCAATAATCTTGAAAGGTCAACAAAACCAAGGTGTTAGCTTGACACCTGATCCAATCCTCAAGGATCTCTTCCCTGGCTTGATACACAAGTACACCTATTCCCCAACCTGAAACTCCTTAAACAACCTGTTCTGATCTGCATAACTTTTCTGTCTATCCTGTGTTGTATTTAGATTCTTCTTGATTACCTACATTTCTTGTTCCATCTCTGCCAACATATTTGATCCTATCAATACCCTGTTGACTAGATCACTCTAACTAATGGAAGTATTGCAACCTCGCCCATAGAGTGCCTCAAACGAACTCATCCTCAGAGACTCCTAATACCCATTATTGTAAGAAAAATATACCATTGGAAGATACCCTTCCCACTTTTGTTGTTGATACATTACATACATCCTTAACATATCCTCCAATATCCTGTTGACCCTCTCTATTTTTCCCTCTTTCTACAGATGATAAGTTTTGCTAAAGGTCAACTCTGTACACAAACCTGCAAATAATGCTTTCAGAAACCTAGAAATGAACTTAGCATCCCTCGCTGACACAATTAGGACTTTTTTTCTTTTTTTCTTTTTTTTTGAATATGCCATGTTAACATGGGTCTCGAGTTTGTGGGAAATGATGTGTGTTTTCCAGTAGATTATTTGCAGTTGAAGATGTAAACCTAGGTATAAGATCTTCATCTTCTTTGTAATGTTTTTTGATAAAAGTTTCAATTACGTTATTGTTATAGACATTTTTGTGCCTCGCAACATGGAGCATGAAATGTCGATAATTACAGGGATCCTCAGTCCCTAAACATGTTGTTCTTACCCCTAAAAGAGCAAGGTCAGCAAACCACAGCACTTCCCATCAGTTCTCCACCTGAAAACACTCAAAAACAGGCTTATTTTGGATCATGTCAGCTGCTCCACTGAGCACCTGCGCTGGAATGCAACTGCTCCTCCTTGTACCTGCGCTGGAAGTCAAATCTAATGAAGGCTACCTGCGCTGGGCGAGATTGGCCAAGTGGCACAGTCATTCTGCAAGGTGTCAATTGCCCAGGAAGCTTCCAAACTGACACTTGGTTCAAGAGATTCGCCCTGTGATGAGTAAGAGGTACTTGATCTCCATGTGTAAGCAAGGATCTCCAAGTGGACTCAAGAACTGAAGATTAACTGAAGAGGGAGAGGACACAAGGCAGCTTTATGTCAGTCTCAAGCTGACTCATCCTCTCTTCTTCTATCCTATATATAGAGCTCTTCTATGAGGTCTAAGGAGGCTGGAATTTTGTGCAAAGTAAGGAAGTGCTGTTGGTTTACAGTTAGAGCTATTGGGTGATTGCTTTTATAGAGGGGAAGAGGAGATTTCTTGCTGCTGGCGAGGTGCTGCTGGATTGGAGCCATTTATGGTTGTAACCTTCTTAGAACCTTTTTCTTCTATCAATAAAGCTTTGATGTTCTCCTATATACTTGTATTGCAATGATGTATTGTTTTCATCTGTATATTTGATTCATCCTAATCCATGCATCAGTTATGAGTACATGTTTCTTGTAGTTTCCCTCTCTTGTTTTTGCAAGATCTTTGTGTAGCTGGGCCGGCAAAGGGAGCAAGGAGCTGGGAACAAGAGGCAAAGATAGAAGACAGGATCGACAAAAGCGAAAGACATCGGTTGGTCAATCTTTTCTTCCTTCTCTGTACTTTCATAAAGGAAAAATATCAAAGCTTTACTTTCAGTTGTTGCTAAGGAACTATCACCCTTAGAGTAGGGATAGGGTCATTCCGAGTCGGATACTTTTCCCCACAACAAACTGGCGACTCCGCTGGGGAGCCTAGTATCTTGTTGGTGTTTGTAGTATCTTTGCTATTCATTTCCTGAACCAAAGAGTACCAAATCGAAAAGCTTTTGACTATATCAAAAGCGAAGTAGAGGGGCTGCTACTCTTGCTCATTTTTGAGCAGATTCATGATTTGAAGAGCTGATCTACAAAAGACTCTTGTACTCTTTGTGATAGCTTTTCATCCTCTTGATCATCCCTTAGCCTGTACTTGACCTATAGCTTTTTATTTCAGCAAAAACAGTGCATTTTTGAGCTTTTTATGACCCGGAAATCCTTGTAAACGCAACTCTCGTGTCCCAGAGCAGGCTGTCCACAGGCAGTCTGCATTACAGCGCAGGTACTCCCTTCGGGAACTGCGCTGAAAGTCAATTTGACAGACCAGAGCCTGCGCTGGACCTGTTAGCCAGTGTCTTCCAGAGGTTTTCCACTGTGTCTTAGCCCTGTTTTCACTGATTTTTTGCTGCTGATTGCTGGTCATTGTACTTGCTGTAAACCAACTTTCCTTGACATTATTCCGCCTCAGTTGTGTGATGAAACTGTGATTGTTCTTTCAGTATTTCTTGTTTCAGTTACAGTCTCCCATTGTGAAAATCAAACCAGTATAGCTGTGGCCTCTTAGATCCTGAACTGTAAAAGTGTCTTTGTGATCTTAAGAGCTAGTTTTATTACTGTTCATGGCTGTTTGAGTTTGTTTGTTTTTCATTTTATGGTTTGAATCTATACATTTCCAGTGTCTAAACAAGTCGATCTTAAGGTGTCTTTTGATTTTGGACAAGCTTGTTTATTTTCGCTTGAAATTAGATTCGAAATTATACAACAGTTTCCTTTCTGTCTTACATCAACATTAAGGAAAAAGAAAAGAAATATCTGCATTGTGCATTTTGCATTTGACTGTGTGCTTGACGATTTAGGAAAATTTTGCATTTTAGTGTGTGTTCTATGATCTGTGGAAAAAGTTGTGTCTTTCTTTTCCCTCAGTAGATTAAGGTTTTCAAAGTTGAAAGATTGAAAAGATTTGCTTCTCATCTTAGATTGCATATAGGAAGTTGTATATATACATCTCGTGGCGACCCTGAAAGGCAAACTGTTAAGCAAGATCAACATTAAAATAAACTCAATTTACATAACAACGCTTTGTAACATAACGCAAACATCTAGAGGTCTAGGTAGAGACGTGTTCCGGCATCGTTAAACATAGTGACTGTCGATCTCTACGAAGGTGGGTGATTCCTCCTGAGAGTCGGTGGCACTAATACGGACTTGTGCTCCCGCGTACCGTCGCGTATATTGGGAGACCCCTATAGGCATTTATCCTTTATCCTTAGGAAGCCGTGTCGGCCGCCCTACTGATCGCGATGCAGTGAACACAGCATTCACGAAGATCGACCACCCGTACCGTAAAACGTATTCTGTGGTTTCGCGAAAGGTTTGGCACACCCTCTGCCTAGATCTCCAGAGCAGTTTCTTTTGGCCTTTTTCAAACTCTATAACTGAAAAAGTCCAACCGAGCATTTGTCACTTCGGGCTCGTTAAAACATCGAAGGCGACTAGAGTCATCTTTAGCTTTTTCTTGACTCTTAAAACATGAAAAAGCAAGTTTGTGTCTAAAAGCGTCGTTAATAAAATTTATTTTAAGCGGAACATAATCACCTGTTATTCCCACGTTGATCTTTCAGTTGAAAAGTATGGAGCCCACCAACCAAGGAAGCAACCTTGGCGGAAGTCCAAATCCCTTCTCCTCTTGGGGAGATGTTGGTGCGCCTCATATGGCAACATTGTCACTTCCAGGATTGACAATTGGCCTACCTGTATGGCTCTTTTCGACTAATGTAGTCCAGATCGCCACTAATCCTGAGCAGTCGAATCAACAGTCAGAGCAGTCTAGAACTACCCACCAGCCTTCCACTTCTTACAATACTTCCTCTGATCCTTCCTCTTCGCAAGGTGGAGCTGGCAAAAGTCAGCCTCCCAAGGGGAAGAAGGAAAAGAAGAAGAGAGAAAAGAAGCAGAAGGGGCCTATGGCGAAGGCGACTGGGGGCAAGCAAAAGGCAGCTGACAAAAACCCACACACTGCACCGACCGGGCCTAAATCGCCATGTGTCATTTGCAAAGGGACCCACTTCCATCGTGATTGTCCTTGTATTCCCCGGATACTAAGGGACTGGTCCCCCAGGTTGCACAATCCGGTAGCATCAACCTCTGGTAGTCATGTTGATTGCAGTCCATCAACCAGCGAGAGTGAAGGACGAAAAGGGAGACCAAGATCACCCTGTATGTTGTGTGAAGGCGATCACGCCATTCACCGATGTCCATTCTTAGATGAGGCGAAGAGAGTTTTGGAAGATCGTCCGGTATCACCGTTACGACTTCCTCCTGGATACCAAAAACTCGTGCCTAATCCCTCGATAGTTGAAAATCCAGCTGGCCCGCTCAAGTGGTCAGCTGAAGCGTCAGTCACTGAAAATGAACCTACTGAATCTAGACCGGACGAAAGTCCAAAGGTCGATACGGCAGTTGACCCGGTTCTACCTTCAGAAGTTTCATCTTCGAATGACACCGTCGCCGAAGAGTCATCTTCATGCGACACCCTCACTGAAGAGAATAAGGATGACACCATCCAGGTTCTTTTCATCAGCACCGACTCTGATGAGCGTCAGGGCAATGCGCCCATTCCTTTATCGCAGGAAGGAACATCATCAGGGTCATATCCGGCCGTATATTCGGTCCCACCACCAAGCAACCTGGTTGTATCCTTTGATTGGAATCAACTAGGCAGACCCCGGTTACCAGCCAGTGTACCATTCAGAATCATTGTCCAGATCTATAGAATGATCATGGCTGGTACTATCATTGATGAAGGGGCGTCTGTGAGTATCCTTTCCTCTGTTGCTTGGAAAACACTGGGTTCCCCGGCGCTTTTACCTGAGTTAAGAAATCTCTCAGGTTTTGATAAAGGAACCAGTCGACCGTTAGGAATCCTCCCCAATGTGCCTGTTACATTGAAAGGGAAGACCGTTAATTTGAACGTGATGGTCGTCCAAGGACCCTTGGATTATAACCTACTCCTTGGACGCTACTATATTTATTGCATGGGAGCGATAGTCTCCTCACTCTTTAGAGTAATGTGTTTTCCACACGAAGGAAGGGTGGTCAAGCTCGTAGACCAACTTTCGTTTCCGGGATCTCGCATCGCAAATAGTCAAATACCATTCCTAAATGGTCTGTTCACTCAAGATTCGCCTCCACCCCCAGTCCTCCTTCCTGATGAGTGCGAGTGATTCGGAAAGAAAGACTGGAACCCAGGGGGCATGCACCCTGGTCTGCTTCGGGCAGAAGAAACCCTGGGTGTAAGGAAGAATTTCCGCAGAAGAATAGACTAGTCCGTACCCCGTCCGGCGGTGGAAGAGGGGTTGTTCTAGAATAATATTCTTTTGTCAAAGTTATGTGAGTGAGATAATCAGCTTCTCGCTCCCCTTGTCTAAATAATCAGGATACCGAGGAAGGGGACCATTTGTGGTAGCAAGTAGTAACCATCTTTGAAGACAAGCCTCACCCATTAAAACATATGTTTTGAAGGATAAGTAGGGGCAGCCTCCAAAGAAAGAGATTCTATTGCTGCAACAGGTGGTCGCCATCTTTGGTAACCCGATAATAGACACCGCCGAAGAAAGGGATTGATTTGCGGCAGCGAATAGAACCCTCTTCGGATAATAAGAAAGAGGCAAGCCTCCCTCAATAGTACCAATGTTTTGTCTTTGAGTAGTGTTCTTCCATTGTCACAAATAGCTGTTTGTTAAAAGTGGGCCGACGGGAAGCCTGAGTACTGCGTAAGACCCCTTAAAATAACGAGAAGACAAGTATCGTTAACATTAGATTGGCAAGATGACAAATAACTGTGAACACCCAAAGAAAAGCAGAGGTAGGGGAGAGGAGGGGCAGCCTCGAAATTCTATCCTATACCTGGGGGCATGCAAACTTTTGGAATGTAAGCAAGGGACGACTATTTATTTTTTTTAAATTTTTAGGTCCTCCCTTTAAACCTGTAGGTCTAACCCTTTAAACTCGTAGGATTAGCCGTTTCCGACCTTACATGAAGAAAGCCTGTGGGGCAAAGGTAAAAACTTGCCAAAATTGGAGCATAGCTTCGTGAGATAAAGCTCCTTAAAAAATAGCTATCTCACAGGAGGCGTTCTTATTATGACTGGTATATCGAGCAGTTTTAGCACATAGTTCATGCTCGTTAAAAAATAAACGCAAGATCCGAGCAGTTTTAGCACATAGTTCATGCTCGTTAAAAAATAAACATAAGTTTATGAGCAGGCTTTCCTTCAGAGTTCAAGCTCATTCAGAAAAAACGAACCGGTAAATAACCTTTTGAGATCGTAAATTCATCAGCCATAAAAGCCTTGGTTGTGTTTGTACACCGTCACCTCCACTGTTCATTTGGCCGATCATTCACCTCCATTTGTGTGTTTACCTCTTTTGAGAAACAGCTGCGAAGAGTGATTTCACCTAGCCATCCTTGTGACACTGCCGTGATTGGAAAATTCCAACCTGTACCTGGAATCTGCTGCTATCCCTGTTTATCACTCGTTCCTCAAAAGACGAGTCTTCTTTGAGCTCTTTTCACTGACTCGTAAAATATGAAAAGTTTGCCGAGTTTTGGCCTTCCAGCTCGTTAAACGACCGGAACGCTATCCCTCCTCTAGATTTTAATCTTTTTTGGACCTGAGGGATTATTGCACAAAAAGATCGAGCGCTTGTTTTGTTCGGCTCGTTAAAGCAATCGAAAACCCATCCCTTCTGTATTGTTTTATACTTTTTCGGACTTAAGGGATTAGATGACGAAAAAGGAATTATGGAGTTAACTTTCTGTACCTTTTCAGACTCTCTAAAAATGAAAAGGACCGAGTTTTCTTTGTCGTTAGACTCGTTAAAATGATTAAATAGCGACAAACTTGTCTTTAGACGAGAATGAGTTTCCCTATCGCTAAGCTCGTTAAATCATAGCGATGGGCTTGCCCGAAGGGCAGGTTATAGAACAAGCATATGTTATCCTCCTCAAGCTTGACAAAAATAAAGAGGTACTGGTCAGAAATGACTGGGGAAAAATTGGGAGAACATCAAAGCTTAATGGTAGCAAGTCACTCTTGAACATGACACTTTTCCTCCGTTCCACATCGGGTTGGGTTGTTTCATTCACCGGTCTCATCACCATGGTCTTCGCCAAACCATCCACATTTGGGGTAATGCTACCGATCCATCGCATCAGTGTCGTTATATGTTCAAGAGGGGTCATTCTGAAAGTGTCAACCGTGTCCCATCCACTGCCATACATTATCCTTCATCCATTCATGATCGCCACCCTGAATCATATATCACAGTTTGTTTTCACCTCCACTAAAATCATTAGCTCCGTTCCGTGTCATTGATGTGGGATTCATTAAGGCCCTCCTTTGACGGATCGCTTCTTGTCGACTTCAGCTCATTATCCAAGAAGTTGATCTAGGAACAACCCCATCAGTACTTTGAAGCTTGCATGCCTCAATGGCAAGTTTCTCACTTCCGGCGACAGGTATACATCAATGACCTTCGACCAGAAGATTTTGCGTGGCGTTCGACGCCAAGTCCTTTATTCACGCCACGTGAATTGTACTGCAGTACCTTGAGGGTCATTATCATTATCGGTGATTCCTCTCGCGCTTGTTAACGGTTTTCATCATTGACCGGTAATCAAGCGATGTCTTTCCATGTTCGACTTCAGCGAAATTCTCACATGGATCGACTTGTACTTAGAGTGAAGATCGAACGAGTTTGAAGACCCCGGATCTAGTTTCATCCATCCGGGCTGCGATACATATTCAGGAAATATAGAAGCATTTGTCGTGTACATCATTGCAGCAGATGATCATCCTACTCAAAGGATGATAATTTCAGCAGAAAATTATCAGTCTACCATCAGACGATCGTCTGTTCTATGTACGAAAATGTATTTATAAAGCTGAGCATGGGAATGCCCACCTCAGCTAGATCATGAAAACAGAATGAAAAATAATGCATTGTATTGTATTGTATTACAGGGCACCTCTCAGCACTTGAATGAACTTCGGACCCTCTGGATAAAGCATTTCACCCGATAAACGGCCTCATACTTTAGGGGGCAACTGTTATAGACATTTTTGTGCCTCGCAACATGGAGCATGAAATGTCGATAATTACAGGGATCCTCAGTCCCTAAACATGTTGTTCTTACCCCTAAAAGAGCAAGGTCAGCAAACCACAGCACTTCCCATCAGTTCTCCACCTGAAAACACTCAAAAACAGGCTTATTTTGGATCATGTCAGCTGCTCCACTGAGCACCTGCGCTGGAATGCAACTGCTCCTCCTTGTACCCGCGCTGGAAGTCAAATCTAATGAAGGCTACCTGCGCTGGGCGAGATTGGCCAAGTGGCACAGTCATTCTGCAAGGTGTCAATTGCCCAAGAAGCTTCCAAACTGACACTTGGTTCAAGAGATTCGCCCTGTGATGAGTAAGAGGTACTTGATCTCCATGTGTAAGCAAGGATCTCCAAGTGGACTCAAGAACTGAAGATTAACTGAAGAGGGAGAGGACACAAGGCAGCTTTATGTCAGTCTCAAGCTGACTCATCCTCTCTTCTTCTATCCTATATATAGAGCTCTTCTATGAGGTCTAAGGAGGCTGGAATTTTGTGCAAAGTAAGGAAGTGCTGTTGGTTTACAGTTAGAGCTATTGGGTGATTGCTTTTATAGAGGGGAAGAGGAGATTTCTTGCTGCTGGGGAGGTGCTGCTGGATTGGAGCCATTTATGGTTGTAACCTTCTCAGAACCTTTTTCTTCTATCAATAAAGCTTTGATGTTCTCCTATATACTTGTATTGCAATGATGTATTGTTTTCATATGTATATTTGATTCATCCTAATCCATGCATCAGTTATGAGTACATGTTTCTTGTAGTTTCCCTCTCTTGTTTTTGCAGGATCTTTGTGTAGCTGGGCCGGCAAAGGGAGCAAGGAGCTAGGAACAAGAGGCAAAGATAGAAGACAGGATCGACAAAAGCGAAAGACATCGGTTGGTCAATCTTTTCTTCCTTCTCTGTACTTTCATAAAGGAAAAATATCAAAGCTTTACTTTCAGTTGTTGCTAAGGAACTATCACCCTTAGAGTAGGGATAGGGTCATTCCGAGTCGGATACTTTTCCCCACAACAGTTATAACATCAACCAGGACCCTAATATCAGTTTCCTAGTTGCCAAAAATTTTAATTGGGGCAAATGTAACCATACCTCTCTCACTATTATTATCTAAAGTGAGATAATTAAAGCATATAGATTCATGTTTAGACGATATTTTTTTCTACACGGTAACATCTCATTTCTTACATTTTACACAGAGCATTGTAGAACAAATATTGACTAAAAAAGTCAGGTAAGTTCTTATATTCATGTGGATCACATCTAGCATAAAGATATTCCTTTTTAACAAGAATTCATTCAAAACACATATATAACAACTAGAAGTGGAAGGCTACTGAAAAAAATATCGAACCTTATTTAAAAAAATTAAAATAACCATCATAAAAAAACCAAGGTCCGTGAAAAAGCAAGACGCACACAGTTTTGATCCTTAATGCGGAAAAACACCAAATCACCAGTAATACTAGAAATTGCCCCAAAATGTGCAAAGAGACGCAGATAGGTTTGTTAAAATGGAAAAGTTGTATGAGGAATACAAGTGAAATAGATTTTCTAGACAATTTAAGTTCATGCGAAATGATTTCCAAATCCTCTATGTCCATGCTTCTTAGGCCTCACATTTTGTTCCTTTTTTGGCACTTCATTACTAAATTTCTTTGCAACATTAATTTTTTTCCTATTTCACACTCACTTTCCTCTCCATTTGATTCTTCTTGTGCTATTGTTCAATTTTTCACATCTCTGAGGTTTAGAGGACATTCCTAGGCTTTATGTGTCTATTGGAAATCAAGCACCTTAAGGGTTTTTGATCTCCAAATCCTTTTAAACCTTTCCTTTCTTAAATATTTTGACCTCAAATTTGGTGCCTCGAGGTTTTTAAAGTATGATTTGAAGTTTTCTCTACAATGTTTTGTTCTTTCACGTGAACTTCTCTCTGTAATACTGTTTAGACTCCTTTCAATATCTAAAATTTATGAGTTTTGCTTTGTGAGATTTTTTCCTAATTTCATAAAAGCCTTTGTTTGATATCAAAAAGTTTACATATAAAAGCCTTTGTTTGATATCAAAAAGTTTACATATAAAAAAGGTTTTATTTCACGAGTTTCCTTTATGTTGTCATAAAACCCCTTGTTTGACATTAGACCCGCGAGACACTATATACAATAGAGGGAAATAGCGTGACGTGTTTTAATGAATAATATGAATAGGCACGAGAAACCAGGATTCTGAATTTTTGTTCATGGAAATGCAAAATATTCAAACATGTTTTCACTTTAACATCTATATGCTAAGCAACTTGACAAATTCATTATACAAGCAACTTTTGTTTCTATATATAATTATATTCATTAAGTGAGCATTTGGTTATTCACATATTATAATATTATTTTCATTCCAAATAATAATATTATTTTCATTCCAAATAATAATATTATTTCCATACCAAATAATTTGCGGGAATGAATATTTTGAATAAAAAATATTATCAAATTATTAAAAATATAATGCATTAATTATATAATGAAAGAAAACAAATTGAATTAGGATGTCATCTCAGTTCTAATTTTCTATCCATAACATAAAAGATAGCAAATTATACTAAAAAAAGAATTCAAACATAATTTAAAAACACAGATCTGTCCCTTATTCCTAAAATAAAGTTCAAATATGACTTTCCTATATAATCCATATGGGTTACACCAATAAGTTATAAATCTTGTTGATAAATGATATATTTTAAGAAAATAATAAATTAAACATAATAATTGTTCATAGTTGAAGAGATTTTGGAACATATCTCATCATTTCATCATGGGATATGTTCAAAGATCATAAATAAATAAATGAAAGTATTAATTAGTCCATTTGATGTATTTTAACTAAGAAGAGAGAGTGATTTTATAATTTGAATAATATCTAAAATTTGTTAATTTAAAAAATATATAAATATTATATTATTAAAATGAATAATTTTATTTGTTTATTTGATGGTTTGATCTGGGGGATTTGAACCTTGAATCACATGGTTTACATAATATGGTGATCACCAATTGAATAGCCCTTATGCATTTTTTATATTTATATTGTTATTATATTACATATGTTCCAAAGTTTATCATATTATTTGTGGGAATTAAATCTAAATGGAAAAGACCTTAATCTTTCCTCTAACCACTAAAGATAAAAATTAACTATGATTGTATTACTTAAAAACACATGCTGACTTTGTATTTTTATCTCTATAATAAATGCGTATAAAAACTATAATAATTTATAATACTAATTTTTTCCAGAAAAAATATAGAATGTCAAATATGCAACAAAAAGAAGAAGGAAGAAGAAAAAGACAAAGACATTGCTAATTGGTTGGGTAAGCTTTCCATTTTGAAGAAGAAGAAAAATACAACGATGACATTGTTAATTGGTTCGGTCAACCCATTTTTTCTTTAATACTATAATACTATAAAAATTGACTATAAAATAATTGTCAATTCAAAATATATATATAAATTTTAATAAAATAATCATAAATTAGTCACCATATATATAAATATAAACATTATTTATAAACAATGAATTGTCTTAATTCATGGAACGCTTGTGCCACTAAGAATGTCAAATATGCAAAAAAAGAAGACAAAGACATTGCTAATTGGTTGGGTAAGCTTTCCATTTTGAAGAAGAAGAAAAATACAACGATGACATTGTTAATTGGTTCGGTCAACCCATTTTTTCTTTAATACTATAATACTATAAAAATTGACTATAAAATAATTGTCAATTCAAAATATATATATAAATTTTAATAAAATAATCATAAATTAGTGACCATATATATAAATATAAACATTATTTATAAACAATGAATTGTCTTAATTCATGGAACGCTTGTGCCACTAAACTTCCTCACCTTGTTTTTTCATAAAGCTTTTTTATATTGAAAGTTTTGGAGGTCTGAGTGATATACCTCCAACTAGGAAGCAATTTCTTGAATCCTTCGAGTCTTCTATTTTTAGCTTTCTTTCTTTCTTTTCATCAAACTTTGAACTTTATAGAAAATCACTTATCATTTTGCCACGCTAGACAAAGAACAAAAGTCATCGATGAGCATTAATGATGCACTCAAATTCATATAATGGACAACCAAACAAAATTCGATATTCTAAACTAGGTTCTTGATGAGGTGTCCATGAATGTCGGCAAACAAATATAGATGTGGCGGGAAGCGAAGCCAACAGATCTTTTCGAGACTCGATGGAGGGATGGAATTTTATGGACAAATTACTTGTCACATGTGATTTTGCTAGTTAAATATAGCTTAAAATCCTTCATTTTTCTCAATAACATTTAAATCAATAACAAAATGAAAATTAAACTTCCAAGAAACCAATGGATCATATATTAAAAACAAACTAAACTTATATCTAAATCATGGAACTCAACCTTCAACATAAAAGATATATGAATCATATATTAAGAACAAACTAAACTTATATCCAAATCATCGAATTGAACCTTCAACATAAAAGATATATGAATCATATATTAAAAACAAACTAAACTTATATCCAAATCATCAAACTGAACCTTCAACATAAAAGATATATGTATCATATATTAAGAACAAACTAAACTTATATCCAAATCATCGAACTCACCATTCAACATAAAATGAAATAAATGGAAACTAAAAAAAGATATGTCTTAGTACAGGAATGAAAAGGACATCAAGGAGTGAGGTAAGATGCTTTTGCATGAACTTGAATGTTAGTACATAAAAGTATGGTATTGCACTAAATTGGAATTAAGTACATAAAAGTATGGTGTTGCATTAAATTGTAATTAAAAAAGAATATCTTTCTTTCTTGTTTATTGTGTTTATATTTTGGTGGAATATTGTAATATGTTGTGTCGAATTACTTATCATTTAGAAAGGATTCATGCCAGAGAAGTAGTCATATTGAAATTGGTGCAACTTGTTTGTTGAGGTAATGGGAGTAGATTGGAAGAGAAACCGAATGTTGAGTTGTCCTGATCAAATTGGATGATGAGATTCTCTTGCATAAGTCTTAATTTGATGCCACCAGATCCTCGCCCCCGTCAACAAAATCTAGATACAATGAATTTTGCTTGTACAACCGCTCCATAGAGTTATCTCCAAGGATCCTCCAAGTAGTTTTTACCTACAAAGCAAGATTGATCGTCAGCACAATGGGATTTGGATCAATGCTCCCTCTATAAGGAGGCTCTCTAGTACTGTTTGCATCGAAATAAACACCCTGACCCAAGGGGCCGTAGGGCAACACCAACGAAACGTGTTTGATCTTCATGCAGTTCACCATCTTGGTGTAGAGGGCCATGAGAGAGTTGTAGATGGGGGTGGCCAATTGCGTGTAGCACACGACAGTGCTCAACTTGGTGTCATCGCATCCCCCTTTGCTGATTTGCAACTTCTCTGTGTCGATCAACACCTCGACGCCATTGACTTTGATTCTCTCAACACTGATATAAAATCCGTGCGTGGAGGGGTGAGTGGAGCCGAGGGATTGTGGATGAGGTGGCGGGTGAGGTTTGTAGTGTATCTGCCTTTTAGTTGAGAGAAGACGAGCAATCCGTCACCAAAGAATAGATACCCGTTTGAATTCTCTTGTGGCAGACTGGTGGAAAACTTGCAACTAAAACCTCAAGAAGTGAAGAGTCGAGGTTGTAGTGCATGTGTGGACGAGCTCATTCCAGCAATGCCAGTGACCTCCTGAGGCAAAGGGGTGCGATCAAAATCATATTGGCAAGGGATGGGCAGGAAGGGGAACTTGGTGGGGTGGCCTAATTCCTGACTGTTGCAACTACACAAATTGCCTCTCCAACAACACTGGTAGTTTTGGTGTCCCAACATAATAATTCTATGTAGATGTCACTGAAATGCCACTCGATAGGATCATGGCACCACCAGCGATTGAAATTGCCATGACATCCAAAGAACGGTGCCACGTTAAGTGGAACTAAACAAATTTTGAATAGATGTCACATTGGACAATAAACTTGAATAGATGTCACATTGGACAATAAACGCAGACATGACGGATGTCAAACTAAAATGAAAAAGGTAGACATGAGGTGATCTGATTCAAAAGAAATGCCTATGAGCATAATTAGTGTCGGAAAAGGAAGGATGCTACCACGAAAATAACACCAGTTTCGAAATCTATAAAATTTGTAATATAAATGATGTCAAATAAGCCATATTTATCTCCTAATTACTTTGTGTATGGATTTATTTACTTTATATTCCAAAAAAAAAAAGGAAACTAGGAATGCATACGTAAAAGGGAAATTAGGAATCCATTTTAGTATACAAATAGGTAAATAACAAACACAAACCATTAATACTGGAAAAGCACTAACCCTGTCAAAAAATATATAAAATACCCAAATAGGCAACGACGAGAAGACATAAAAAAGACACTCACCCTATCAAAATATATATATAATACCCAAATAAACAACGATGACAAGCCATCAAAAAGGCACTAACCCTATCAAAATATATATATAATACCCAAGTTGGCAACGACGACAAGCCATCAAAAAGACACTAACCCTATCAAAATATATATAAAATACCCAAGTTGGCAACGACGACAAGCCATCAAAAAGACACTAACCTTATAAAAATTATATTACTCGTCACTAGACTGGAGAGGCCAGAAAGGTCAACAAGGGAAAGCAATGGAAAAACATACGTCACTAGATTTGAGAAGATGACTATAAATATAAATATAAATATATTCAGTATATTTATATAAAAAAATTAATAATACTATGAATATTGAAATTTTTATAGACATTACATACTAAATAAATGTTAAAACGGAAAAATAATAAAAAAAATGAATTTAAATATAGGAAATAGTAAAAAAAAAATGAGTTTTTAATTAATATCCGTTTTATAAAAAACTATAAATTTATATATATATAACTTAATATTTTATAATATATAAATTTTAAAAAATGTTGATTTACAAAATAACTATGATAAAATATTTATACATTAACAAGAATATTGTTGCTTTATTCAAAGTTGTTGTTGGATGATTTTCAACCACGCATAAGCGGGTGCAGCACCGCCGTAATTTTTCCTTTTACCAATACTTGAGTACACGGTCTGCGCCTACTTCAACACTCAGTCAATTTTCCAGTAAGTGTTCTTAACAATGCAGCGAAAATAACTTACCATAAATTTATCTTCTTCAATTATTCTTTCAACCTGTCGTGTCGTGTGGTCGTGCTGCACTGGCCCGCGGCCAGCACGACACAACTCCACACCTGAACTGCGAACCTGTCCGCCCGACTTTCCCTTCCGCGACGCCCAAACTCTGCCCATCGGTGCGGTCCATAGTGAGGGCGCATTGCCCGCATGCAGTGCGACCTGCCTGCCCGGACAGTAACCCGCCCCGCTCTGCCTGTCCGCGCTACCAAGCCCGACCCGCCCTCTGTAATCCGCCCGCCGGTGCAGCCCTCTTACCCGCGTCCTTCTCTTCCTTCCGTTTTCACCCAACTCCTTTCGCACTTGTTCTACGATGTGGAAGTCTGAGTTCGATGTCCCTTCGTCGAACGCCATCCTCCTTACTTATACGCATCCTTTCGCCCAAGGGCCGTGTCTCTCGAGGATAACAAGGGTCGGCTCCATCAACATGCATGCCCGGCTGACCTGCCACATAACCTCGACACGCCCCATTCCAACGAACCGCCGCGTCCCTTCATGTGCACCGTCGCACCCATGGGTCGGCTCCAACACCTCACCGATTACACCTGTCGCCACACGTCGCACACCTGCCCGCATCCTAACTCGTCCACACATGGTCACCTCTTTCATCCGAGCACGCAACAAGGGTCGCCCGCACGCCTTCCGTCGGTGGCTCGCCCATCGTGCAGGTATCAAGGGGCGTGCGCCATCCCCAACATGGCGCAAGCGACATGGGAACCCGCATGTCACGCCCCCAGGCCTACAGTATTCTTTCAGCCGTACTTGGCGAGGTGCGGCGCCACCGAACACTTTCTTTTCACCAATACTTATGTTCATGGACTACGCCTAACCATTAGTGTACTTAGTTTGTTTTTCGCAACCAAGTATTATTATGTTCCCTTTATGCCAATGAACACCCATACACATTCATTATCATCAGCAATTATACATGAAGAACACAATTGCACAGTGTAAAGGGAGGGGCAACTCCCTGAACAATGAGTTTGCCCGAATACAATATATTATTCAACTCTACAACGTTTACGAGGCTTTACAAGTATACTTGGGAAACACCAAGTTTCATACTTAGCCAATTTTACAAATAGGCAACACCTCTGTGTGCCAACCGAGTTAATTGCCCGAGCTGGGCGGGCGCGCCCTCACACGAGCTGCCAACCGTACTCGTCGACCGAACCTCGTTTACCGCTGCACGACGGGCTGGCGACCTCACCCGAGTCACCCAGTTGTTGGATTGATCCTTATCTGGTGTTGATCACTACTTTGAGGTGTGAAATCGGGTTTATATTTCTAGTATTTAATGTTCAATTATTAAAGTTTGTAATTTCATAGAAAATTTAAAAAATGGTATAATAATTAAATATTTGTAAAATTATTTAATAAATTAATTAATTAAAATATTAAATAATATTTGAGTAGGTTTAATGGTTAAAAAAGTTACACTCTAAAATTTCAAGAGAGATAGAAAAATGTGGAGTAAGTGCACCTCAACTTTAGGTGTACTGAAGCCCTCAACTTGGATCTCATTAACTCAACTTATTCCCTCTACGGGCTCCATGTTTCTTGTTTTACAACATCACCATTGTCTAGAAAAACTTCACCATTATTTCTTAAGTATTTTGTTTTGAAGTAGCTCGATAGGAACTTGCAACGATGTGTTTGCTAGTGAACACCGGAGGATACAAAAAGCAGAGAGGGAGCCTTGGCAGCACTGGGTGAATTGCTAAGACAAGGCCTAGAAGGTAAAGCTTCATGTGTAGTTAAAGAGTGGTCACATTTTCTTAGTCAAGTAATGAAGAAATTGCTTACAATTGAAATGGTTGGTTTGCTTCCTTAAGAAGGTTAACAACGACAATTTTTCATAACTCTTTAGAAGGTTAACAACAACAATGTATCATAAATTGTAATTTCTTCTACATAGCTTTGTTAACTCATTTTCGTTGGATTTATCAAGAAAGCGCCTTGCACGTGTATGATTTTCTGAAGAATAAACTGAGAGAAGGCCACAACATACCATACAATGTGCTCATTGCAGATTTGAAGGTTGGTGGGTGGGGATTGTCAATTGAAGGCTATTGTGTTGTTGAGATTTCTTTATTAATATTGCGTGTCTGTCCTTGTTCCGATTTTGATTGAGTTTCCTAAGGATGGGGTTGATCACTGATAGCTAGGAATGGTATGTGAAGAGTAGCATAATGGTTATGAGTGCTATATGAAGAGTAGCATAACGTTTATGAGTCAATTTCACTAAGAACAAATTGTTTCAATTTGTGATGGACCTGCCCAAATATAAATTACTAAATTTCCTTCAATTAAACACCAATTGAAGAATTGATTTCAACCTTATGTTTAATCCTTATTGGTTCTTGCAATATTTGTCAAACCACTTTTTTTTATACAACCACTTTTTATGTTTACAAAAATAATATATAAATTAAGTAAAAAAATTAGATAATTTTCCATATTTATTACTTTGAGAAATTAACATAAATAGATATAAAAATATACATTAAAATTTAGAAATATATAAAATTTTAAAAACATAAAAAAATACACTTGAAAAAATTAAATTTAATATATTAATTATGAAAACTAAAATATATATATTTTTTAATTTAAAAATCTTATCAACTTTTGTTACCCCTTTTGAAACAATTGTTAATATATAATTTATCATTATTCTAATGCTTATTATGGGTTATGCCCATAAAAAATTCTACTTAATAAAATTAATATTTAATGAAAATAAAAAATTCAAAGTTTCGTAGGTCGATTTAATAAAAAAATGTTTTATGGGTTGAATTTTTTTGGTATTATTTGTTCGTTCATCGAAAATTCGCAACAGGACGAAGTTTGTTAATTACAATTGCAACTGGTTAATCACTCCTATACACGAATATTTTGAACAGGTCTAAGGTTACTTTTTATACACGAATATTTTGAACAGGTCTAAGGCTCCATTACGTACGTCAACGTCCTCCTCATTCTCTCGTCTTCTATTTCTCTTCCTCTTCTTCTCTGCTTACCGTGTCTTACATTTCCTCTATTTGTCGTGTCTTCATGCTTTTTCTGCGACGTTACACTGTGCTCTGACCAGCTGCCATTAACGACGAATTCAAGAAAATAGCAAGAAGTTTGATACGCTCTTCCATTCCATACCATCAATAAATGGGTGAGGGGTTGTAGCTTCAGCTGTCATATTGCAGCTGCCTCCTCCTCACAGAATGACGAGCGCTAACTATCTGATTGCTCACACTCGCAAAATTCATCTCTCAAAGCTTCTGTTCAGTCCTTTCTTGACGGGGGCATTGAAATCCGATGTTTTAGAATGCCCCAACTCCATCAAATCGGAGGTGAATCAGACTTGGAAAATCAGGCTTTCGCTTATATTGATAAAGCTTATCCAGATTGCTGCTGTACCATTAGCCATCTTGGGGACCTGGATAGAATTCTATTTAAATCTGCTTTCTCAGAATGGTGATTTGCTAAAAATACTGTTCAGGCCACTCACTGGTGACTTGGGTGGACAAAAGTGGGAAAACTTTTTGAAGAGTTCAACTCTTGACACGTATTGATTAATAAATTCATCTCTTCGCATCGACTTTTTTTAGAATTTAAAACAGAAACCTGTTTTAATTGACTTTTTTAGAAGAAAAAACAGAAACCTGTGGGCACAATGCAATAAACAATTCTGTGGGTACAATGCCATAAACATGGACTTTATGTGAGGAGTATATGCAATGATTGCGTTGGTTTCTGTCGCCTTTCTATCATGTGTCATTTTTGTCGCGCTGGAAGTGCGTTTTTTTAATATTAATTTCTCTGTTTGAATATTAATAATTTTGGGTGATTCTACGACTTGGGTGGACAAAAGTCGGAAAACTTTTTGAAGAGTTGAACTCTTCACATGTATTGATTAATAAATTCCATCTCTTCGCATGGACTTTTTGACTTGACTCTTTCAGGAAAAAAAAGCAGAAACCTGTTTTAATTGACTCTTTCGGAAGAAAAAACAGAAACCTGTTTTAATGGACTCTTTTAGAAGAAAAAACAGAAATTTGTTTTAATTGGAAATGAAGATTCTTTTTAAAGAAAAAACAGAAATCTGTTTTAATTGGAAATGTAGATCTGGTTTAAATTAAATAATTAACTTTAAAATATAAATAAAATTGGATCATTGATTTAATTAACTCTAAAATATAAACAAAATTGGATAACTCATATGCCATCAGTATATTATTATAATATTGTCAAAAAGATTATTCACATTCAAAACAAAAACATAACATAAAATGAATAGGCACATAACACAATATAGAATGGATATAGTGTATATGTATATATATAATGAATGAATATATTTATATGTATGGTAGAAAAAAAATTAATTAATAAATTTTTTAAAGAGTGTTTTTAAATATATAAGTGGATTCATTAATAATTATGAATATTTAAATTTATAAATTTTATAGTTTTTTTTCATTGTAAAAGAGGTTTTAATATGAAGAGATTTGATTCCTCAAGGTATTTGCTAGATCCAGATTAAGATAATCTAAGTTGGTATAATTCCCTTTTTTAAATAGACCATATTCCACATGAATATTTTGACAAAATACCATGGATTCTCAATACCATGGGCTATTTTCATTTGCTATTATTATTTTATTTTAATAAGATTATTTTTAATTTGTTATTTTTTTACCTAATTAAAATGTTTACATTAAATTATATTAAACTTTTAGTTTAATTTGTTTATTTATTTCTATTTCTATTTTTATTTTTATGTAATTTGATTTAGTTAAAAGGTCAAACATTATATCTCTCCCACACTAACCTCCCATACTAAACTAGAAACAACTTCTTGCCACAAAAATATATTTTAAAAATCAATCTAAAATTTTTGTTTAACCTTTTTATCATATGTCCTTACACAATTACTTTATTATAAGTTATATTTAAATTAAAAATATTATTATTTTTATTTATTAAATAAAATAAAATAAAATTATCTAGTTTAATAAAATTATAAACAACATAGGGCATTAAATCCCACACACTTAACATTTGAATGAAGTGTATCAAGGAAGAAACTCTAGACGCACAAGGCATTAAATCCCACACACTTAGCATTTGAATGAAGTGTATCAAGG
Organism: Pinus tabuliformis; assembly: GCA_031772625.1. Taxonomy (NCBI): domain Eukaryota; kingdom Viridiplantae; phylum Streptophyta; class Pinopsida; order Pinales; family Pinaceae; genus Pinus; species Pinus tabuliformis. The sequence continues at coordinate 37,854,929 of CM062816.1, forward strand.
AAGAAACTTTGGATGCGAGTCAGTCAAGCTTTTCGAAGGAGCAATTGTTATATCACTCATTTGGTTCGTGGTAAACAATAACAGAGGGACTTTTGGCATGGAAAGAGTGTTTCCAGTGATTAAATTGGTTTATGGCTTGCACGACACCTACCTGGTTCAACCATACCTTGCGTCCCTGTTCGCAACAATTTCAAAGTTCGGTAATGCAGAAGCTGCTAGTTCAAGTTGGTAGTTTGGGACTTGGACCTAACACGTTTGGTCACATCAATGGAAAAATTCGAGACAATATAGGCGTTGTTGCTCTAGAATTGGCCATTATCACTCTTTCTTCTCTTGCAGTTTAGCTATTACTTGTCAACATCTTGTGTTTGTATATTTTGTATTGCCCTGGCAATTTTTTTGTTGAGTTCTTTGTCAATTGGTGGGGGTTGGTGATAGGATATTTTGGCGATGAAAGTCATGGCCCTATGAGTGCTAGTTTTTTTGTGCATGGTAAACAGGAGCGTGGTCAGTACTAGGAATTGTGGGGAGTTGGGAGAGAGCAAAGTTCAAACTTCGAACGAGGAAGGTCACTTCAACATTATGTTTTTTTGTCTCATGGTGTGGTAGGTTGACTTGAATGCGAGGTGGAAAGGGTTAGTGGGAGTTGTAGGTGTGGTTGTTGACGTGGCAAGCCGAGCCAGCTGGTAGTCCCTTTTCATTGAAGGTGGTGTATCGGGGTCTGGCCTGTGGTGTGCGAGTGGTGAATTGCTTGAGAGACGTGACATGTAAAGGCAACGAGGAAGAGTAAGGCAGGATGTTGGCCCAAGAGGCCAAGGGGCAATTCACCATGGAGAGAATTAGGACTTTGGGGAAGCAGTGGAACAACCCAGAGACCAGTCACTAGAGTGGGCGTTCTTACCACCCCCTTTCGATTCTTTGGACTCTCAACTTCACCAAGTCACAGTGCTTATGGAGCAGCTGGCTTAGGACCACCACAATGATAGAAATGAGGTCATTTCTTTCATGAATGACCTGCAGCACAACCAATGGTAGATCTTGGGCCAAATGGCCTCCCTCCATTGTGGACAAATGCATCGGAAAGAAAGTCTAGAGCATCTCGAAGGATGAGTGAGGCATGCAAAAGCCCGTGTACATGAGGCATTAGGCTAGCAACATAGTGAATTAGATGCATTTGATTTCTTGGGAATTTTTGGTCTATATAAGTATATAAGTAATCTGTGTTTGAGCAAACAATTTTTTGTCATTATTATCCGTTGTTTTTGGTATATACCTTCATACCAACAAAAATGAAAGAGAATCTTCGAGGAGAGTGTGATTGATATCTTTCCACCCCACCCAAAAAAAACAAAAGTCACAGGCTCAATATAAATGGAATACGCATGCTTACTGATCTATGTCTTTCTTCAATCCACGTCATGAGTGGGTAACAATAAAGATTTAAATAAAGCACTATTTAAATCTTTATCTTTATTTCCGGAAAAGAAGAGAATATTAACACCTCATCTCTCGTCCCCGCGAAAAACACAAAACCATAGTCACAGGCTGAATAAACTATGGTCGGATTCAAGAAAATATAAATGAATACGCATGCATGACCAGGTAGGTGTAATAATGAAGAACGTCTTTCTTCAATCCACGTCATGACTGGGTAACAACGAAGAACGTCTTTCTTCATCAGTGGGTAATAATAATGAAGAAAGTCTTTCTTCATGAGTGGGTAACAATGAAGAATATGTGTGTTTAAGTGGGTGTATGTAATAATAAAGAATGTCTTCTAGAATGGTAACAATGAAGAATAGGTGTTTTATTTTTACATGGGTAATTCGACACTCTCCTTTTTTTTTAATTGGACACTTTCCTCTTTGTGCATCACATGCGCTTTTTCTTTTTTTAATTTGATACTTTCCTTTTGTTGTGTGATATCATATTTGTTTTTTTGTTAATTTGGAATTTTCTTTTTTGGGCCAGTTCAAACCTTTCTATCTTTTTTAGACGCCCATTACTTCATTTTCCCACTTAAGGAAAGTAAGCAGAGGGAAAGGCAGCACTTGACTTGGTCAACGCCCAGTCTTTTTACTTCATTTACCACCATTTAAGGGAAGGAAGGTCTTACGTGTGAGTGGGTACTTAGCTTCCTTACGCTGATTGGGCGGTTACCCTATTGGGCGTATTTACTGTGCCTTAGGCATGCATACTGGGTGGTTTCTTTACTTGGCGGGTTCCTTACACGTACTGGGTGTACTTGGTGGACTGTTCGTACTTGGCGGACTGTGGGGTGCCTTACGCGGACTGGGACAGGGCGGACAATTAGCTCTAGGCTCAAGGTGAAAGGCTGTTGAATGATTCGTGTGATTTTTCTTTTCTTAATTATGAGACATGTACTTTTTCTTTTCTTAATCATGAGACTTTCTTCTTTATGGCATTATGCAAATTTTTGAACAAGCCATTTCCATGTTTGGTTTCTTTCTAATTGTTATTTCAATTATTTTGGTGAAATCCACCATAATTTTGGCATTTCTACAATTTTAAAGCTTTAATTAAAGCAATTCTTGGCAAGATGAAAAAGGGTTGATTAGTAGTTTGCTTATTGCAAACATGTTTAGTGGTGTGCCATCTTTGAATAAGGAGTCTGGCTCGCTGGCTAGCCCTAGTCCAACTAGCACCTCAAAGGAGAATATTAGTAGGAAATGCATCAACCAGAAAGCAACAGAAACCAATCTTGTGTTGCCATTGGGAGTTTGTCTAAATGACATTAAAACGATGTAGTCGAGAGATTTTCCAACAGGAGAATGAACATGGAGGTACTGAAACATAGGTTTGCTAGTACTTTTCAAGAGTTGTTGGGTTATTTACCGAAATGTATGATTCTGGCAAAGGGCTAGTTGGCATGGACTGTGAAATTGCGAGAGGATGCCAACAAGTTATTGGCACAACATTGGTTTTGGGGTTCTCAAGCCCTCTTCTTGAAAAACTAGCATTTGGACTTTGATGCCCAAATTAAGAAATTGGAGGTTACTACAGTCTAGGTGTGTTTGTTGGGATTTCCTTTGATCTTTTGGTTAGATGATGTGTTTTGGGAAATTGGAAATAAAATCAAGCATTTCTTTGAAGCAAACAACTTGTTTAAGGATACAGGTTATATGGGCATGGCCTAGATTCTAGTAGGGCTTAATGTGACAAAGGGTTTGAAAGATTCCATTAAAATTTCGTAGGGGGACTCCAATATCAAATAACCCCTTGACTATGAGGGTATACCCTTTCATTATGGCCACTATCATACTATAGACACCTAGGAGACGACTTTCAAATGATACACAAACTCAAGAGGTGGCTCCCGAAGTTTGCATCCCCTAGTCTGGAAACTCTGGTTTCAAAAGAAATGGTAGAGGTGAGCAAAGCGATAGAGGAGGTGCCAAAGCTGCTTGATGAAGTCCCTATGTCAACGAAAAATGGGATAAAGGACATGGAGATGCATATGGACATTTCAAAGGTTTCAGTTCCAACGACCACTTCTAGTATGGTTATTGGTTCCCCTTTTCTTATCCCTTCTATTCATGAACTCTTCAATCAACAGTTCAAAAATTTAGGGTTGGGGTGCAAATCGAGTTCAGATACCCCAATCTCTGGGATTCCAATTTCTTCCCCTTCCGGCTCACCTTCTATTGCACCTTCCTAGTCATTGCCACATCCAAGTCCTCCTCAAGCTCCTTGCTCCTTTCCTTCTTTGGGGCCTCCCCACTCCTCCTATAACCTCAGGCCTCAACCTCTCCTAGGACTCTCAAGAACTCTTTTGTCACTTTCCAAATATGGGTGGGGGTCGTGGCTACATTCAATCATCTCATCAGGTCCAACAGGTTTAAGGTGAAAAGTCGAATATCTATAGGGAAATATCAAAGGCTTCAATAAAAATCAGTTCAAGTAAAAAACAATCTATAGTTAGGGCCCTTAGAGCCAAAACCCCTTTGGGGGTTTCCTCATGACTATTTTTCTCTCAATATTTAGGGACTGGCTAGCCCATAGAAAAACTAGCCTTGCAGCGCTTAGCAGAGACGATAGGGTTGTATGCCCTTTTTTGGAAGAATTAATGATGGAGGGAGAAATATATGTTGTTCAGTCGTCCCATATCTTCAAAGGTTGGAAATTCATGTTTATAAATGCACTAGGAAAATATGGGGGACTCATATTTCGCTGGAAATCACTTGATTATATTTTTTGATTTGCTTGGGCCACCATGCATGCTATGGTAATAGATATTTGGTCTCAAACCTTGGACATTCATTTATCACTTTGCAACATATATGGCCCCTTTCTTGACAAAAAGCCTTTCTAGGATATTTTATAGTCACTACACTTCTCTCACCCACATGCTCTCATTTTGGGTGGGGATTTAAATATCTCCTTGGGTCTTGGGAATATTTGGGGTTTTGTAGCTTGAAGGGATCTAGATGAGGATTTTTTCATTGTTCTTTTTGACAAATGGGGGATGATTGATCCCTTGCCCCCAAAGCTTCTCTGACTTGGAGAAATAATAGAAGCAACTCTGATAGAATTGCTAAGTGATTGGATTATTTTTTGGTTGTTGAGGAGCTAGTGGATTCATATTTTTGTATTAGACAACAAGTTTCCTTTGGGGGCCTTCTGACCATTGCCCAATCATCCTTGAGTTGTAGTCCTGTGGTAAAAATTCCCCCCTCCCATTTCAATATTAATCCCCATTGGTTGGAGAATCCCTCCTTCATTCAAGAACTCTAAGTTGGTTGGAGGTCGTACGCTTAGATAATCAGACATCTTCCCCCTTGCACTTCTAAGAAAAAACGATAAAAAAACTATTGCTATTTCATGGGCTTAAAGAAATAAAGAGATGGATTCCAAGTGATTGGTAGAACTGTAAGACAAAATTAAAGACTTCTTACAGGGTGAGGATTATGGCTTTGGCTTCAAGGATCATCAATATCTTCTTCTTGACCTAGAACATCAAAGACAAAAAATTCATTTGGATAGGTAAAAAGGAGTGGAGGACAAAATATAGGGCCCTTTGGCTTTAGGCGAGAGATGAGAACACTAGATTATTCCAAAAAAAATCCAATCATAGGAAATAGATAAAAACTATTTGGTCAATATACAAGGAAGATGGCTCTCAGAATACCTCTTCCCGCGAAATTTCTAAGATAAGGGTCTCTTTCTTTAGGAACTTCTTTAAAAATAATTGTGGAGTTAAAATTGACCACATCCTCAAAATTTCTTCCCATTTCCAAAAATTTGTGGAGGATGTCGATAATGACTTTCTCATGTTATAAACCATAATGGAGGAGCTGAAAAATACATTGAATGGTTTTCATAAAGGTAAAAGCCCTGGTCTAGATGCCTTGCTTATTGAATTTTTCATAACCTACTTTGAGATCATTATCCATGATCTTCTTCAATTTGTGGAATACTCAATACTAAATGGCCATGTTTTTGGTCCCTTTAATTCCACTTTCATAACCTTGATCCCAAAAATCGACAAGCCTACTTGTTTTGTGATTTTCACCATATATCCCTTTGTAACTCTATATACAAAATTATTTCTAAGATTATTGTCTCCTGTATAAAAAATACTCTCTTTGATCACATCTCTCCCAAAAAAATTAGTTTTCTACATGGCAGGAAAATTCGCGATGCCATTGGGATTGCCTAGGAACGTCTCCATTTGATTAAAAAATAAAGGAAGTAGGTGGTGTTGTATAAAGTGGATCTTTATAAAGCTTTTGACTAAGTAAACTTGATTTTAATTTGTATCCTCCTTCTACATCTTGGGTTTCATCAAGATTTTGTGGCCTGGATCTATAACTGCATCAATTCTTTGTCCTCTTCTCTTTTGATCAATGGAGTTATCTTAGAATTGTTTGATGGGGAGCGGGGCTTAAGAAAAGGTTGTCCTATCTCACCTCTTTTATTACTTTTAGTTGCTTAAAGTCTTAGTAGAATCATTTACTCTACATGTGCCCAAAGATCTTTTAAAGGTATGCAATTAGGTTAGAATTACTTCATCTCCCATCTACTCTTTGTTCATGACATCCTTATTCTTTGTGAAGAAAATATACATTACATCCAATCTCTAAAATCCATTTTGAAGGATTTTTGTAAGGCCACTGGTATGTTTATAAACCATAGAAATCCTCCATATATTGTTGGGGTATCCACGACCATTTCAATAAATGGTTGGCAAGGATTCTTGAAGCAAAAGTGGATGATATCATGGGGGGTATCAAATACTTGGACTTCCTGCTCAAGCCAAATAACTATAAAAAAAATATGCTAGTGGTTGATTGCAAAAATTGAAGAACGAATCAAATTTTGGTGTAATAAATGGTTATCTCATGTGGGCGGGTTGGTTCTCATTAAGTTAGTCATAGAGGCCATTCCGATTTTTTGAGAAACTTTAGCATGGATCCCAAAAGGAATCATTAAAAAAATTAGACAAATCTTCCTTCACTTCCTTTGGGTCGGTATAGAGGACAACAGACCATTTGCTTCAACTTCCTGAATTCAATCACATTCCCCACAATACTCGGGGGTTTTCGTTTAAAGGATTTTTTTGGTCCTCTTATGCTCTAGTTGGAAAAAGTGGTTGGATATTTCTTCTTAGGTAGGCGCTATGGGGAAAATTTTTATACAAGGAATATGATTCCCCTACCTCTCTATATGACTAGATACATGTGACTTCCAATAACCATAAAGGTGAATCAATCTTCTAGAAGGCCATTTCTAAAGCTTTTGGTCTCATTAGGATGTGTCTCTATCGGTAGATTGGGAATATGATGGATCTCATAGTGGGCAAGTATCCATGGGTGGGTTGTGATCAAAATTATATTTTTCCTAGGGAGATCATCCAATCTCTTAATAATCAAAGGTATTTTTCATCTTATTGATATTTATCTCCACCTCAAGGTTAGAGTCCCACAAGGGTGGGAAACTAGTTAAGACCTAGGCTTGAGAGATCACCCATCTACTACTTGGGAAATCTACATCATATCTATCATGTTGAGTCATACGTCTCTCTCGAATTCTCCAAAAAATACAGTTTGGACCTATCGTACTACTGGTAGATACACACTTAAGGCCAGTTATCTCAAAGTTTCTTTTGATTCTGTCCATGCACAACAACCTTGAACGGGAAAGTGATTTGGAAGGAAAAGTGTCCTACAAAATTTATTTTTTTGAGTGGAATATGATCAAGAACAAAGTATCGATCTCAAGAAACCTTTAGAAACATTCTTTATAGGCCTTAGGAAGATGTGCTATGTGCCATTTAGATGGAAAATCGACTGTCCACACTTTTGTTTGTTATCTCTTTTCAAGTTCAGTTTGGTCAGAAATGGGTTAGATTCTGCAACTGAATCTTATTTGGGAAGGAGAAAAGATTGAATCTTGTCTATAGAGCTAGTATTTAGGACATATTCCAAAGAAGTATAAGGCTCTCTCCTTTGTTTATGCATGGGGAATATGGTTAGGGCACAACCAAGCCATTTTTTATTTCAATGCTCCTATGGATGTCAAAGTGGCAACTTAGTGTCTTGGAATCATGACTTCTAATGCACGTGTCCCTGCCTCTCATCCATACTCTTTTTCTAGGAATATTCTATTCAAACTCATTTCAGTTGGTATTTCTTTGATGGCGTAGCATATATGAGTTCGCCAAAAGGTGGGGAAGGGGGTATACTATGTTTCTCATATACACACTTGAGTCTCCTTTAGCGCTAGTTTGGGTCCTACTAGAAACAGTCGAGTTGAACTGAAAATGCTTAAAATCCTTCTCCAACTTGTTTTTGAACATAATATCAATCAACTACATGTTTATGAGGACTCTACTTTGGTCATAAATTGGATGAAAGGACTTTATAGGCTTTATGATTTTTCTCTTTTGCCTCTTTTCAAAAATATTCAGAACATGATTGCTTTACTTTCTCACATAGCTTTTGATCATGTCTACATGCACCAAAACCAAGTTGTAGACTCCCTAACAAAGCAAAGTCTAGAATTTCCTCTAGAGTCTAGCTGGTCACAAAATTAGAACACAGCCTTAAAAAAGAATGCATCCATCGTCACTGGGCAGATGGTGGGACCTCAAATCATCCAAATAGCATTACGTACCTCTTATCTCTATTTGGGAAGCAAGTTTAAAATTTTGTGATGTATACGGTCTATATATTTATGACAATTACCAACTGATATATGTAATTTTACTTGCTATAGGGGTCAATCATGGATAATATTGGATATAAACAAAGGATGGATCACACTTTGAACCTGTGAAACAAAGGGGAACCTGTTGGGGTGGCTTGATTCCTAATTGTTGCAACTGCACCAACTGCCTCTCCTACAACACTGGTGGTTTTGGAGTCCCAACATAATTATTCTATGCAAATGTCACTAAAATGACACTCGATAGGATCATGGCAACAATAGCGGTTGAAATTGCCACTGCATCCGAAGAATGGCACCACTTTAAATGGAACAAAACAAATATTGATCAAATGTCACATTGAGCAAAAAAAAACAGACAGGACAAATGTCATGATGAAATGAAAAAGGCAAACAAAACTGAGAGGTGAGTTGATTCAAAGAAATGCCTATCGGCATAATTAGTGCCAGAATATAAGGATGCTACAGGGAAAATAACACGAGTTTCAGAATGTGTCAAATTTTTTAATATAAATGATGTCAAATAAGCCATATTTATCTCATGATTGTTTTGTCTATTGATTTATTTACTTTATACTCCAAAAAATGGAAATTAAAAATGCATACTTAAAAGGAAAAATTAGGAATCCATTTTAGGATGCAAATGGATAGATAACAACCACAAGCCATCATTACTGGAAAAACACTAACCCTAGATATATATATATATATATATATATATATATATATATATATATATATATATATATATATATATATATATATGCAACGATGAGCAGCCATCAAAAAGAGACTAACCCTATAAAAAATTATATTACCCATCACTAGATTCGAGAGGCCAGAAAGGTCAACAAGTGAAAGCATAATTGGAAAAACATATGTTACTAGATTTGAGAGGGTGACTATAAATATAAATATATTCAATATATTTATATAAAAATATTTAATAATACTATAAATATAGAAATTTTAATAGAAATTCCATACTAAATAAATCGTAAAAAGGAAAAATAGTAAAAAGGTGAATTTAAATAAGGGAAATGGTAAAAGAAAGAATGAGTTTTTAAATTAATATTCATTTTATAAAAATTTATAAATTATATAGATATATATAAAGATGTTGATTTAAAAAATAACTATGATAAATTATTTATACATTAACAATAATATTGTTGCTTTATCCAAAGTTGTTGCTAGATGATTGATCCTAGGGCCATTGGTGTTGATCACTACTTTCCGGGTTTGTAATTTCCTGGAAAATTTAAAACATGGTATATGAATTAAATATTTGATAAAATTTATGGGACGATACATCTACATTATTTGTTTAATAAACCAATTAATTAAAATATTAAGTATCATTTGAGTAGGTTTAATGGTTAAAAAAGTTACATGCTCAAATTTACATGCTCAAAGTTACATGCTCATTGACTCAACTTATTCCCTCTACAGGCTCCATCATTCTTTTTTTACAATGTCACCATTGTCTAGATAAACTTCACCATTGTTTCTTAAGTAGAGCGATAGAAAAAAGTGAAGTATTTGCACCTCAACTTTAGGTGTACTGGAGCCCTCAACTTGGATCTCATTGACTCAACTTATTCCCTCTACAGGCTCCATCATTCTTAATTTACAACGTCACCATTGTCTAGATAAACTACACCATTGTTGCTTAAGTGTTTTCTTTTTATACTTTTGTTTTACTCTAGGCACTCCTCCCCTACAATCAACCCCATCCTATATCTCCACTCTTATAAATAAATTTTACTTGATGAGGTTAATGCATATTTTTTTTGTATGCTCCAGTTATGATATAGATTGAAGCAACTCTAGAGGAACTTGCATTGATGTGTTTTCTAGTGAACACTGCAGAATGGAAAAAGAAGAGAGGGAACCTTGGTAGTACCGTGTGAATTGCTAAGACAAGGCCTAGAAGGTAAAGCTTCATGTGTAGTCAGAGACTGGTCAGGTTTTCTTAGTCAAGAAATGAAGAAATTGCTTGCAATTGAAATGTTGGTATTCTTCCTAGAGAATGTTAACAACAACATTTTATCATGATGCTTTAGAAGGTTAACAAAAATAGTTTATCATAACTATTTAGAAGGTTAACAACAACAGTGTATCATAAATTGTAATTGCTTCTACATAGCTATGTTAACTCATATTCGTTGGATTTCTCAAGCAAGTTCCTTTCACTTGTATGATTTTTGTCTTGGTTGTTTCTGAAGAATAAAATGAGATAGGGCCACACCATACCATACAATGTGCTCATTATAGATTTCAAGGTTGGTGGGTGGGGATTGTCAATTGAAGGCTACTGTGTTGTTGAGATTGTTATATTGTTCTGATTCTAATTGAGTACCCTAAGCACATGATTGAAAACTGATAGGTAGGAGTGCTATGTGAAGAGTAACATAATGTTTATGAGTGCTATATGAAGAGTAGCATAATGTTTATGAGTCAATTTCACTAAGAACAAGTTGTTTCCATTTGTGATGGACTTGCCCAAATATAGGCTACTAATTTTCCTTCAGTTAGGCACCAATTGAAGAATTGAAAATTAGGTTCAGGCTTGTGTTTAATCCTTATTGGTTCTTTTTGTACCTGGGTAGGATCAACTTCCTACAATACTTGTCAAGATACTTTTTTGTGCAACCACTGTTTATGTTTTGAAAAGATAATATGTAAACTAAGTAAAAGGATAGGATAATTCTCCATATTTTTTACCTTGATAAAATAACACAAATGAGTATAAATATATACATTGAGACTTAGAGATATATAAAATTTTAAAAACATAAAAATATACACTAAATAAACTCTTTCTTTAATAGTGTAGCATATATGAGTTCGCCAAAAGGTGGGGAAGGGGATATACTATATTTATTAGATACACACTTGAGTCTCCTTTAGCGCTAGTTTGGGTCCTACTACAAACAGTCGAGTTGAACTAAAAATGCTTAAAATCCTTCTCCAAATTGCTTTTGAACATACTATCAATCAACTACATGTTTATGAGGGCTCTACTTTGGTCATAAATTGGATGGAAGGACTTTATAGGCTTTCTGATTTTTCTCTTTTGTCGCTTTTCAAAAATATTCACAACATGACTGCTTTATTTTCTCACATAAATTTTGATCATGTCTACAGGCATCAAAACCAAGTTGCAGACTCCCTAACAAAGTAGTGTCTAGTTGGTCACAAAATTAGAACATAGTCTTAAAGAATCCATCCATCGTCACTGGGCAGATGGTGGGGCCTTAAATTATCTACATAACATTACGTAACTCTTATCTCTATTTGGGAAGCAAGTTTAAAATTTTGTGTTATGAGAATTACCAACTAATATATGTAAGTCTACTTGATATAGTGGTCATTCATGGATAATATTGGATATAAACAAAGGATGGATCGCACTTTGAACCTGTGAAACAAAGGGGAACCTGTTGGGGTGACTTGATTCCTGACTATTGCAACTGCACCAACTGCCTCTCCAACAACACTGACAGGTTTGGAGTCCCAACATAATAATTCTATGAAAATTTCATTGAAATGCCACTCGATAGGATCATGGCAACAATGGTGGTTGAAATTGCCACTGCATCCAGAGAATGGTGCCACTTTAAATGGAACCAAACAAATCTTGAACAAATGTCACATTGAGCAAAAAAAACAGACAGGACAGATGTTAAGTTGAAATGAAAAAGGTAGACAAAACTGAGAGGTGAGTTGATTCAAAAGAAATGTCTATTGGCATAATTAGTGCCAAAATATAAGGATGCTACCGGGAAAATAACACGAGTTTCAGAATGTGTCAAATTTTTTAATATAAATGATGTCAAATAAGCCATAATTATCCCATGATTTCTTTGTCTATTGATTTATTTACTTTATACTCCAAAAAAGGGAAATTAAAAATGCATACTTAAAAGGGGAAATTAGGAATCCATTTTAGTATACACATGGATAGATAACAACCATAGACCATCAATACTGGAAAAACTCTCTCTCTCTCTCTCTCTCTCTCTCTCTCTCTCTCTATATATATATATATATATATACCCAAATAGGCAACGACGAAAAGCCATAAAAAAGACACTAACCCTATCAAAAATTATATTACCTGTCACTAGATTCGAGAGGCCAGAAAGGTCAACAATATTTGAAAAAATATATAATTGGAAAAAACATATGTTACTAGATTTGAGAGGGTGACTATAAATATAAATATATTCAATATATTTATATAAAAATATTTAATAATACTATAAATATAGAAATTTTAATAGACATTCCATACTAAATAAATGGTAAAAAGGAAAAATAGTAAAAAATTGAATTTAAATAAAGGAAGTGGTAAAAGAAAAAATGAGTTTTTAAATTATTATTCATTTTATAAAAAATTATTTATATATATATATATATCTATATATATATATATATATATATATATATATATATATATATATATATAGATGTTGATTTAAAAAATAGCAATGATAAATTATTTATACATTAACAATAATATTGTTGCTTTATCCAAAGTTGTTGCTAGGAGATTGATCCTAGGGTGATTGGTGTTGATCACTAATTTTAGGATTTGTAATTTCATGGAAAATTTAAAAAATGGTATATTCATTAAATATTTGATAAAATTGATGGGACAGTACATCTACATTATTTATTTAATAAACCAATTAACTAAAATATTAAGTATCCTTTGAGTATGTTTAATGGTTAAAAACGCTCAAATTTAAAGAGCGATAGAAAAAAATGGAGTATGTGCACTCAAATTTAGGTGTACTAGAGCCCTCAACTTGGATCTCATTGACTAAACTTATTCCCACTACAGGCTCCGTCATTCTTGTTTTACAACATCACCATTGTTTAGATAAACTTCACCATTGTTGCTAATAAGTAGAGAGATAGAAAAAGGTGGAGTATTTGCAGCTCAACTTTCTCTTGTGTTCCATATGAAAGTGTAGTCAGTAGCCTGATGTATGCAATGGTCTATACTAGACCAGACATTGCACACTCAGTGGGAGTATTAAGCAGGTTTATGTCAAAACCAGGGAATGAGCACTGGACAATAGTGAAGCGGGTTTTAAGGTATTTGTGTTGCACCAGTGATTACGGTTTGTGCTACCAAGGAAGATCAGGATTGGACAGAGTGCTGGATATTTGTGACTTTTTTGAGGCAGACTGGACTGAAGATCTAGATCAAAGAAGATCTACAAGTGGGTATGTGTTTAACCTATTTGGAGGTGCAATTAGTTGGATGAGTAAGAAACAATCTATAGTGGCACTATCAACTATAGAGGAAGAATACATGGCAGCCACTCATGCAAGCAAGGAAGCTATTTGGTTGCAGAGATTGTGTTCAAGTATGGGGTTAGTATAGGGAGCTATAAGGATAGAATATGACAACCAAAGTGCAATTTTCTTGGCAAATAACCCTACATATCATTCAAATACAAATCACACTGATGTTCAGTATCACTTTGTGAGGGATATGATAAAAGACAAAAAGGGGTTGATGGTAAAGGTGAACACTTTGAAGAATACTAGCAGATGCATTGACAAAATCTATGAGCTCTGAGAAGTTCTCTTGGTGTAGAGAAACAATGGGCATTGCAGGGATGTATAAATGTCTAAGCTCTCTTGTTCTCCCTTGTGGAAAGAAAACAACAAGTGCGAGAATGTTGGGTTGTTATATACCTAGGGGGGATAATATGGGGTACCAAGGGAGGTACCCAAGGTAATAATGTAATAATGGGATGGGCCATAGTAATATATAAGGTGGTTAACCCATATCATATAAGGGACCACAAGTAGTTAATAATAATGTAATGGGCCCATGGTATTAGTTGATGGTATGAGGGAACCATGGTAATGACCCATGGTATTGTATGTATGAGGCCTATATAGAGGCTAGAGACCCCACAAAGAAGATAGTGAAGGAATATTGTATGAACAGGCATATGGCTTCTGGAGTGTTCTCCTTCCTCAAGGAGTGAATATATGGTGTTGCTCTACCTTAAGGGTTTGATCAATAAATAATCATTTCATATTATTTCTGGGTTTATTTGCATTTTCTTATATTTTCATATCAGATCTACAAGAAGTGGTATCATAGTACTTTCTTGGGCACAAAAGTGGAATTTTTTTTATTTTTTTTTGCAGGATTTCGGGGGCGACGAGTTTGTAGATCATATCTGTATGTTTTGGTGAAAAATCTGCAAAATCTAATTGCAGATCTATATTATTTGTGAAAAATAGCTGATTTCAAAAACAAATCGGTTGAATTGGAGTCCAGATGAAGGAAATATCGTTGATCTAAAAATCAGTGGGGTTGCAGACAATTTTCAGGGCAGCGATTTTGCGGCACAGATATAGACGTCTTGGTACAAGATCTAAAAAATATGATTGCATATCTGGATTCTATGTAAACAAATACCCGATTTCAAAAAAAAAATCAGTCGAATCGGAGTCCGGATGAGAGAGATATCGCTGATTTAAAATCAGCTATTTTTGCAGAAATTTTGGTGACGACGGGAGAGTTGCAGCGCAGATCTGAAATTTTAAGTGCCGGGATCAAGATTTCTATCACATGGGTAGATGCAGAATGATTGTTCCATTTCTGAAAATAGGTCATAATAGGGATTCTGAACAATATTGACGAAACTGTGACAATTTCAAATTTTCGCCAAGTAAGTGAATTTTTCTCAAACCCTCTTCATGGCGATTCTATATTTTACAGGAAAAGATGATGGTCCTACTATTGAAGAATTCATACAAAGATACAAGTCACAACATGGGACATATTGGAAGATTCCAATGATGATTAATATGAGAGATGAGGCTCAAAAGTGGAATTTATCACTTGACTTAAAACAGTTGCTCAAACTTTCAGATGCAGAATTTGAAAAAAACTTTTTGGACAAATGGTCTCGGGCTAGAAAAAAGGAGAATGACACAGATAAGGGGTTAATTGCTACGGGTGTCTCCTTATTGCAGGTTCATGGATTGATTCAGAAGGAGAAGATCGTTATGTCTATAAATCCTAGTTGTAAGCATAATTTTATCAATGTTAATTTGGCAAAAAAATTGCAAGTTCCAACAAAACACATTGAAAATATATAGGTTGATAATGAGGATGTTCAAGTTTATAAAGATTTGAAGCTTTCTATGGATAAGTATGTGTTGCATTGTGACTTTTATACTTCAGATATGGATAACATGGATGTTATTTTGGGATATCCTTGGATGGAATCTGTGGGTACAGTCAATATTAATGTGCAAAAGAAATTCCTGAAGCTCTGGTATAAAAAGAAGAAAATTACATTACATGATATTTCCATTAATAAACAGGTAGAGTCCAAGGAGGCTAAAGCAGAAGATGTTCCAGGGTCTGAAATATTAGATGATGAGCTAGTGATGATAGACAATCAAACACAAACAGAGACGGAAGCAGAAAAGGTTACAGGTGCTGATACATCAGAGGAGGGCTTAGTGGTTGAAGTCATATTGGAAAAAAAGACACCACAACAGGTACTACAGCAGGGTGAATTAAAGAAAAAGACACCGTGGGTTAAAACTTCAACATATCATCACCCACATCACCCCGCAAGAAAACAACCAACACGATGGAAACCAACTAGCCACAAGGACAACAACCCCCATATGATGGACAATGAGTAGCCTAGATCCACCTACTACACATCAACACTGAAGAGCTGCAACGGTTAACTTCTATCTCAAGCGAGCGAGGCACCAACGAGATCGAGGGTTCATATTTCTCTTGGATGGCTAGATGCACGTGCATGGTACCAATGGACTACTCTTTTGAGTAGATCTTATTATTTTTGTTCTTCCCATGTTTCGGGGACGAAACATGCTTAGGGAGGTGGAATGTTATATACCTAGGGGGGATAATATGGGGTACCAAGGGAGGTACCCAAGGTAATAATGTAATAATGGGATGGGCCATAGTAATAAATAAGGTGGTTAACCCATATCATGTAAGGGACCACAAGTAGTTAATAATAATGTAATGGGCCCATGGTATTAGTTGATGGTATGAGGGAACCATGGTAATTACCCATGGTATTGTATTTATGAGGCCTATATAGAGGCTAGAGACTCCACAAGGAATATAGTCAAGGAATATTGTATGAACAAGCATATGGCTTGTGGAGTGTTCTCCTTCCTTATGGAGTGAATGTATGGTGTTGCCCTACCTTAAGGGTTTGATCAATAAAGAAGCATTTCTATCTATTTCTCTCTTATTGTTTCTGGGTTTATTTCCATTATCATATATTTCTTGGTTAGATCTGTAACATGGGTTGTGTTATATTCTTTCCATGACTAGCCCACATAGTTAACCAGGGTATTAGAGGGGGGCTAGAGCGCCCCCCTTTGTTGCGTCGATTGCATAGCAGGGGGGTCACATGGGATTTGAGGGGTGTAGGTAACCCTCCTCTATGGGGTCCGAGTAGCGCCCCATAAGATTTTGTTTTTTGGACCCTATATTACGTTGGGAGGACCTACCTATGGTTTTGTGCATGTTTTTCGCACATGGTTTTGGATGCGATGGTTTTCGGTCCATGGTTTTGGACGCGATGGTTTTCAGTCGATGGTATTGGATGCTTCGGCATGTACAAATATGTATTGTAACATTGAAAGGAACATAATGAAAAATCAAACTGGTAGTCTCGGTTTTGAGATCCAAGAGAAAATCTTTGTGTATATGTGTTTTATGTGTTATGCTATCGCATTGTTTATTTTCTATACTCTAGAATCATATGCATGTAATTTCTGTACGGGGTTAAAACCTACATGACCAAGGTCTTATTTTATCTTTATTAAATTTTACATGGATTTTTTACTAGGCTTGTTAGAAAACCTTCCCCCTTGGGGGAACACCGTCCTCGATGTTCAATGACACCTACAACCAACAAGAATGCTAAAAGAAAAACATACTGCCCATGGAGATTTATAACTTAACTCGTTGCAGTATTTACAATTATCAACCTGCTGAAGAGAAAACCAACATGAAAACATAACATCATGATAGTCATAACGACATGACAACCATACTGGTTATTGGATATTTATAACAGTTCTCGTGGCAATATTTACATCCATATACATATTTACATAAACCAAAACATCGCACTAAAACATATACAAACACATATACCAAAACATCCACTAAACCAACGAATAGAGAAGGATACATAACCCGCATCTAATCCCTCATCTCCCATGTAGCTTCATTGGACCCAAAGTGTTTCCAATGCACTTTAACCTACTTGATTGATTGGTTCCGAAGCATGAGCATATTTCTTTGCAAAATGCACTATAGTTCTGGCTAGAATTCTCCTTTCGGATCCACCTATAATACAGACCAATCAATCATATGATCAACATCTTTAGCATACTTCTTAAGCAACGACATGTGAAAAACATCATGGACTTTCACTTTTAGAGGTAGTGAAAGTCAATAGGCTACTGGTCCAATCCTTTCAATAATCTTGAAAGGTCCACAAAACCAAGGTGTCAGCTTGACACCTGATCCAATCCTCAAGGATCTCTTCCAGGGCTTGATACACAAGTACACCTATTCCCCAACCTGAAACTCCTTAAACAACCTGTTCCGATCTGCATAACTTTTCTGTCTATCCTATGTTGTATTTAGATTCTTCTTGATTACCTGCATTTCCTTTTCCATCTCTACCAACATATATGATCCTAACAATACCCTGTTGACTAGATCACTATAACTGATGGAAGTATTACAAATTCACCCATAGAGTGCCTCAAGCGATACCACTGGAAGATACCCTTCCCACTTTTGTTGCTGATACATCCCATACATCCTTATCATATCCTCCAATAACTTGTTGACCATCTCTATCTGTCCCTCTTTCTACAGATGATAAGTTGTGCTAAAGGTCGACTCTATACACAAACCTACAAATAACGCTTTCAAAAACCTAGAAGTGAACTTAGCATCCCTCCTTGACACAATTAGGACTTTTTTTCTTTTTTTTTTTTGAATATGTCATGTTATCATGGGTCTTGAGTTTGTGGGAAATGATGTGTGTTTTCCAGCAAATTATTTGCAGTTGAAGATGTAAACCCAGGTCTAAGATCTTCATCTTCTTTGTAATGTTTTCTGATGAAAGTTTCAATGACGTTATAACATCAACCAGGACCCTAATATCAGTTTCCTGGTTGCCAAAATTTTTAATTGGGGCAAATGTAACCATACCTCTCTCACTATTATTATCCAAAGTGAGATAATTAAATCATATTGATTCATGTTTGGCCGATATTTTTTTCTACATTGTAACATCTCATTTCTTACATTTTACACAAAGCATTGTAGAAAAACTATCGACTAAAAAAGTGAGGTAAGTTCTTATATTCATGTGGATCACATCCAGCATAGAGATATGCCATTTTAACAAGATTTCATTCAAAACACATACATAACAACTACAAGTGGAAGGCTACGAAAAAAAATATTGAACCTTATTTAAAAAACTTAAAATAACCATCATAAAAAAAACCAAGGTAGGTGTAATAATGAAGAACGTCTTTCTTCATGAGAGGGTAACAATGAAAAACATGTGTGTTTAAGTGGGCGTATGTAATAATAAAGAATGTCTTCTAGAATGGTAACAACGAAGAATAGGTGTTTCATTTTTACGTGGGTATCACAATTAAAGTAAATGCACACGTTTACGGATCTATATCATGAGTGGGCAAGTGTAATAATAAAGAACTTTTTCCTTTAATGCATGTCATGACTGGGTAAAAGCCTTGGTCTAGATGCCTTGCTTATTGAATTTTTCGTAACTTACATTGAGATCATTATCCATGATCTTCTTCAACTTGTGGAATACTCAATACTAAATGGCCATGTTTTTGGCCCCTTTAATTCCACTTTCATAACTTTGATCCCAAAAATTGACAAGTCTACTTGTTTTGTGATTTTCACCATATATCCCTTTGTAACTCTATATAAAAAATTATTTCTAAGATTATTATCTCCTGTATAAAAAATACTCTCTTTGATCACATCTCTCCCAAAAAAATTAGTTTTATATATGGCAGGAAAATTCGTGATGCCACTAGGATTTCCTAGGAATGTCTCCATTCGATTAAAAAATAAAGGAAGTAGGTGGTGTTGTACAAAGTGGATCTTTATAAGGATTTTGACTAAGTAAACTCAATTTTAATTTGTATCCTCCTTCTACATCTTGGGTTTCATCAAGATTTTGTGGCCTGGATCTATAACTGCATCAAGTCTTTGTCCTTTCCTCTTTTGATCAATGGAGCTATCTTAGAATTGTTTCATGGGGAGCAGGGCTTAAGAAAAGGTTTTCCTCTCTCACCTATTTTATTACTTTTGGTTATTTAAAGTCTTAATCGACTCATTTCCTCTACATGCGTCCAAAGAACTTTCAAAAGTATGCAACTAGGTCATAATTTCTTCATCTCTCATATACTCTTTGTTGATGACATCCTTATTCTTTGTGAAGAAATTATACATTACATCCAAAATCTAAAATCAATTTTGAAGGATTTTTGTTAGGCCACTGCTATTTTTATACACCATTAAAATCCTCCATATATTGTTGGGGTATCCACGATTAGTTCAAGCAATGGTTGGCGAGGATTATTGAAGCAAAAGTGGATGATATCGTGGGGGGTATCAAATACTTAGGCTTGTTGCTCAAGTCCAATAACTATAAAAAAAGAAAATTCTAGTGGTTGATTGCAAAAATTGAAGAATGAATCAGATTTTGGTGTAATAAATGGTTATCTCATGTGGGTGGGTTGGTTCTCATTAAATTAGTCATAGAGGCCATTCTAATTGTTTGAGAAACTTTAGCTTGGATTGTTACACAAAAATATCGTCACCATGATTATTTGTAGTCAGTATGGGTCTATCATCACTTGTATTGTCCTCCTAAGCAAGTCTCAGACCTCAGCTCTTCAAATCAAGCTTTGGAAATGAGAGAAAGACATTAAAATTCAATGTAACTCTGGTTCCGCACTTTCTCTCATGGTCACCTGCGGTCCCGCACCTTCTGTGTACAAAAGCTGCGGACCTGCCCGCTCTGTCCCTAACGGTGTAGGTGCGGACCCCTGTGAAAGTCAAAAGGCGCAAGTTTTATCTTAAAAAACTCACTTTGGGTTAATTCTAGAGGTTTCTAGAAGGAATTTTGATGTGGATTGTTCACTCTGAGGTGGTTCATGCATCCCAAAAGAGAAGGAGCTAATCCCTTGATGAGAGGAGCTATCCCTTTGAAGGAGGGATTTATCCCTTTGAAGGAGGACCTAGTAACCTCCCTCCATTGCACTATAAATATAGGCATTGGGCTAGTTGCTAGAGAGGTTAGAAGCTGAACATTTTTTAGGGTAAATGCTGGTGAAATCAAGACTTCCTAGTTGAGCTTAAGAGGAGAGATCACACATCTTTTTGGCTTCATTGGGGAGTGAGTGAAACTTGTCAAAGTAGAGGAGACTTTTTGCTGGACCCCGGGAAGAGCTTGTACAGCGTCAAGGCAAAGGTTGTAGAGTTCTTCTTCTTTTGAATTAATACAATCAAACTCATTTTTCTCAACAAGTATCTTATGTTATTTGTTTCATGGACTCCTTGACTTTCATGTTAAATATTTTTTTATGCAATTGGCTTTTCAGGTGCTATTTAATTTTTTTGCCTTGTTTGTGTTTGTAGATTTGTGAAAAGGAGCTCATTTGGATCGAAGGAGCGAGGGCATCCACAAGCTTGCGTTGGACCTAAGGTAGGCCCTAAAAGCACTTGTTTGCTATTGTTAATCAAAGCATATTTCGAGAAAGATAGTGTCTGGTTGGTTTGCTTGTCATTAGGTCTTCTTTAGATTCTAGGACGGTCTATCTTGTCCGCAATATCGACTTATTCCGTGCGACAAAATGGCGACTCCACTGGGGACTTGATTGTTTTCCTTGTTTTTACTTTGACCTGAGAAACTGTATTTTTGTTTCTGTTTTTGGCTTGTTGTGTGTAAAATTGGGTAGAGTTTGTAGATCCAGGGTTAATTTTCATTTTTCATAGCTTTGGGAGAGGACCGCACCCTAGCCATTTGACACAGTGCGTACCTACCCGCAGCTTGGCTTTTAGCACAGAGCGGGACCACACTTGTGCCAACTGTGGGCCTGCGGACCCTGTCAAAATTTTGAAAACCCTAAGATTTCCTCTGTTAGTCAGCTTAAATTGTGTTTAGAAATTGTTATCCACTACCCAGACCTGCATATAACTTGTCAAAAGCTTTCCTTGGATTGATTTCGTTAGTGTTAGGGTTTTAGGTGAAATTCCTAGGAGATTTGCTTGTTGGGTTTGTTTTTCATTTTGGTTATGTAGTGGCTCTGAGCTTAGAAGCTGTAGGGACTTCAGATCACCTTAGTGTCTACCAGCCTTCTTATGAGTCTGACCATTGATGAAATCTCCCCTTTTTTGAGAAATCCGCTTTGAGTTTTCTCTTTACAAAACTTCGAAAAGCTTGTGTTTGAAAGTTTGGATTTTCATTTTCAAAAAGAAAACAAAATTAGTTGTTCTTGACTGATTTGTGATTTTGAATAAATTAGTCCTTAGCTTACATCTAGCTAAGTAAAACATCCTTAAAAAAAAACTTTTAGTAGGCTTTGACTTCAAATAGGTTTTTATAGTTTGTAGATCTCAAAGTTAGTCGTTTGCATTAGTTTTGAGTGTTTTATTAAAAAATATAAAAATCTCTTTTGGAAAAAAGTTTGTTTTTTGTAGTGATTGAGTGCTTTGAAACGAAAAAGGGAATTTTTTGTGAAATAACTAGTTGTCTCGTTTTTGAGTGCTTTGGAAAGGGAAAGCTCTTCTTTTAATTTGTTTAATTGAGAAAGATTTGTGTTTACAAAGTATTTGTATTCTCAAACTCTGTCTTAGTTTAGAAGTTCATCGAAGAGAAAAAGATTGTTTAGATCATCTTAGGTGCATTTTTTAGTGATTTTGAGTTGAGTCTTCATACCACGAGTTTCATCTCCGCACCTTTGGACTTAAACAAAAACCACTAAAATTAATGCTTAAAGTAAAATTCACCTAGTAACATTTTTATTTCTAGGGCTCTGATACACCAACTTAGCTTAGGCTAGTGTCTTGGAGTAGGAGAGTAATTAACTCTCCAAGACAGTGAAAACAAACAAGTAGCTGTATCTTGTGGTAGGGAAGAAATCCAATTGTTGCATTTATGCTCTGGGAAATCTCCTCTTAAAGGAGAAGCACGAGATCATGTCCGAACCAGTGTGGGAATCAATCCTTCCTCATTGGGAACGACGCCAAATATTCACATATTAAAAACGGTAAAACTCGGATTAACCATTGTCGTGGAGCCTGGGGACACTTGTTGGTAAACCTTGGATTATGTCAAGGAGCCTTCAAGGGGATTGAGCTTGCTACTCTGCCCTTGCGTGCATCTCGGATCGTAGACTGTTCCCCCAGGTGTATTTGTCTCAGCTGGTAACCTTAGTGACCATATTCTTTAGGACTCTTCCTAAGGTGACAGTGGTGGGAAGATCCCACTATACCTGGAGCAGACGTCGGCTAGACTCACTTTGATTTTCTAGGGGGTTCTCTTCACTCGAGACGGTTAAGTGGAGGAACTTGTGCCAGTCTATTCATTAAGCAGGTTGCCGAGGTAACTATTCCAACCGCCATTTCTGTATTGAACTTTGCGACATTGGATTTCATCACCAACTATTGTTTTCGGTACGGAAAGTTACTGTTTGTGTGTGTTTGATCTCCTAGATTCTTTAGGCGTGTGATTCAAATTTGTTTGGTTCTTTAGAGACTTTAGGTGCTTTTCATTGAGATTTTACTTTGTTTGCGTGTGAAGTAGTTAAAATTCTTTAACTGTGGCTGAATTACCAAGGGAGTCCCATAGACTTTGGGGCCAGTCTCCTGAGTGATTAAACGTGGCTGAGTTACTGAGGAGGTCTCGTAGACTTCGGGGCCAACCTCCTGAGGAAGTATCGAGCCAGTTTGAAGGCTTGAAAGTCCTCGTAACTCCTAGAGACAGTAGAGTTGGGTCACCTGAAGAAGGAGACTCTTCTTTGATAGTACATCCTGATTTTCAACCATTAGTAGCAGATTATAATCCACAGTCAGTGTCTATTTCCGAAATTGCTGCTAGCTTTTCATCTACTAGTGATATAGGTGAGGAACCAGAAATATCTGAGCCTGAAAGTGAATTTGCTGCTACTCCGACATCGGGATTTGTTTCTCCAACTTCTAGTGGTCCTGGTTCACCTAGGGTAGAAAGAGTAATCAACTAAGATCTTCCTTCTGGAGTTATTGCTATTGAAGAACTTGCTCCGGAAGAAGAAGTAGGCATCCCTATCCCTAAAAATCAACCTGTTATTGAACTAAGGGAGCGTGAATCAATTTTTTACAGTCCACCTAGGAGTAGTTCTTGGTATCTTTCTTTGACTAATTTTCTAGAAAACTCAGGGTTACGTTTTTCACCACCTCGTGCTCCTTATCACCCAACACCTAGAGGTTTTTATACTCCTGTCAATATGGCAGGACAGTCATCCATGTTTACTCAATCGCCTGAATCTTTTTTGTACGGCGGTCCTTCTGTTCCCTCCGGGTATCAGTCACTTTCTGGTACTTTTTCGGGAGCATCTCCTCAACCCATTGAGCAAGGGTTATTAACTAAAAAAAATGGTACTAAACCGTTGAGCGTAGAAGACATTCTTATGATGTCAGGTTCTATTCCCAATCCTCAACCTCAAGGTGGCCAGTTACCGCCTGGGGGGCAGCCTCAATTAACGCCTGGGGGGCAACCTCAAGGTACACAATTTTCATCTGGGGGGCAACCTCAAGGATAGTACATACCTATGGGACAGTACGTTCCTCAAGGTCAACCCCAGACTCAATATGTACCCCAAGGCCAACCCCAGTATCAATTTATACCTCAAGGTCAACCCCAGTATCAGTATGTGCCTCAAGGGTATCGACCCCAAGGTCAGTACTCGAACCAAGGTTTCCAACCACCCCAAGGTCAAACATATGTTCAAGGAACGGGAAATGTACCTTTCAATTATCAATCCTACCCTCAACCTGGTTATGGTCCTTAGTATTCTCAACCTGTTATGGGTCAGTACCCTGGAATGAATATAGTGTGGGATCCATCACAAACTCAACAGGTATTGCAGCCAAGTGTATAGTTGTCATCTCAAAATGGACAACCCTTAGTTTCTGGTACATCCCAGCAACCAGTCCAGTCTAACATTCA
This sequence comes from Pinus tabuliformis, assembly GCA_031772625.1. NCBI lineage: Eukaryota > Viridiplantae > Streptophyta > Pinopsida > Pinales > Pinaceae > Pinus > Pinus tabuliformis. The sequence continues at coordinate 37,879,438 of CM062816.1, forward strand.
AACTTCTGTACCTTCGGTAGTTTCTCAGCCTGGGCCTAGTACACCTCGTACTCCACCTCAAACGACTGCTACAACTGCCGCAACATCTGTTCAATCTACCCCACCTACTTCTGGAGTATCGACAACTCCGGTTTCTACTGCTCCTGTATATACTCCTCAGACATCTTTACCACCATCTGGATCTACGATTCAAACTTCGGTTTAGATGCCTGTAGGACAACCTGGTTTAAGTATGGTTATTCCAAGTCAACCACAATTCACTTATCAACCGTACCAGGGACAGTACCAATTCGGTCCTGCTGTGCAGCAGCCAGTCTATCAGTATCAACCATACCCTGGGTACACTTATCAACAACCTCAACAACCCCAGTACGGTCCAGTTAATCCTGGTTTTCCGGGAGGATACAATATCCCAAATGCGATTCTTATTCCTAGTTATCCTGGATATCCTCCTCCTGGAGCTGGTCTCATGACCCAGAGTTTTAGGGATCCTAATCGGCAGTTACCGTTTATCGCAACTTTGAACTTACCTGACCTGTCGCACCTAACGAACGATCCCATTAATTATCTTCCGTTTTGGCCGCCAATGCCGAATAAGTTGCCCAGTGATATTGCCAAGTTCGAAGGTAAATCAGGAGAGGACCTGTCGAACCATGTGATGACTTATCACCTCTAGTGTGCGTCTAACTCCATTACATATGATTCAATCCGTCTTAGACTTTTCTAGTGCACTCTAATTGGTCTCGTGGCCAAGTGGTACATTGAGTTACCGCGATGCACTTTTTATAATTTTAGTCAGTTAGCTACCTCGCTTTTAACTCATTTTCAGTTGCCAGTCCAATATGACAATGGCACGGAACTGTTAACTTTGCTAAAACAGTCGACATCCACTTACATTTCAGATCATATAGATGAGTGGAGACGTCGACGACGTTTAGTGAAGGTATTTATTCCAGATCAAATCTTGGCTGAGTGGTTTGTAAAATATTTGTTGCCAAAGATCACTGAAGATGTTGCTAAAGTCGGAGTTGTTACTGAGGAGCAAGTCATTGCTGTTACAAGGAAAAGTGTCTATATAGAACTGCTCTATCCCACTAAGGTGTGACAGCTGCCTTAGAAACAAATAGAGAAAAGCTACTTTCGTTTTTCCTTTATGAATTATAGATAGAGAGGAACAGAAAGACCAACCTCTGTCTTGCGCTAATCTCCTGATTTGATTCCTCTCTTCTTTGATAGTCTTCAGCTACCTGCTCCCTTGCACGCCCAACTTCACAAAGTACCTATAAGATCATAGAAGCATAGCACTATACAAAGACATGGATCTATAATCATAAACAATCTAGGATCAGATGTAAATTGACCATACAAATGTAGCAAGCATCAATGACACAAAAGCATGGAGGAAAACTTGAATAGCTTTTATTGATAAACAAGAAAAGAGCCAAGAGGAGTTACAACCAGTTGTTCTGACCCAGCATCAACCTCCCAGCAAAGAAGCCCCTCTTCACCTCAAACAAAGCTTAGATCACCCAACAATCTGATGTTTGTCTCAAGAAACCAACAACAATTCCTTACAATATGCAAAATTCCAGCCTCTGGATCTCTGGGATGAGGGATCCATATATAGATATATGTAAGGGGGATGAGTCATCTTGTGATTTGATTAGTGTCTTCCCTCTGATAGTTCTTGCTTCCACTTGGAGATTGATGGTCTCTTACTCATCCTTGGTCGAATTAAGTGAGGCAAGTGTCACAGGAGAAGCTTCTGGAAGCTTCCATTGCCTCTCCACCTCGCGAAATGACACTGCCATTTGTCATTTCTCACCCATCGCACCCCACAGAAGGGATTTGTGAAATGCAATGCACACACACAATGTATTTAGGTGAGATGCAACACACTTAGCCAGTGGAGCAACTGAAATGATCTTGTTTTGACCAATTCTGAGTAGTTTTTCATGGAGAACTTCTGGGAGAAGCTGTAATCTGTTGACCTTGTTCCTTTAGGGGTTAGAACAACACCTTTAGGGACTTAGGAGCCCTTGGTTTATGGACATTTCATGCTTGGGGTTGTAGGGCCCAAAAATGTCTATAACAGTTTCCCCCTAAAGCATGAGGTCGTTAATCTTTTGATGTCGGGTGAAATGCTTTATTATGACGATCCGAAGTTCTTTCAATGCTGGGAGGAGACCTGTAATAAGATACAATACAATACATTATCTTCATAATATTTTCATGATCTAGCTGAGGCGGGCATTCCCATGCTCAGCTTTATAAATTCATTTTCATGTACATAGGACAGACAATCGTCTGAGTGTAGACTGATGATTCTGATAGAGCCATCATCCTTTTGATTGGATGATTATCTGTGCAGCAATGATGTACATTTAATGTCTTTATTTTCCTGAATATATATCGCAGCCCGGATGGATGAAACTAGATCCGAGGTCTTCAATCTCGTTTGATCTTCACTCGAAGTACAAGTCGATCCATGTGAGAAATGTTCTGAAGTCGAACATGGAAAGACATCGCTTGATTACCAGTCAATGATGTAAACTGTTAACAAGCGCGAGAGGAATCACCGATAATGATAATGACCCTCAAGGTATTGCACTACAATTCACGTGGTGTGAATAAAGGACTTGGCATTGAACACCACGCAAAATCATTAGGTTAAATGCCATTGATGTAAACCTGTCGCCGGAAGTGAGAAACTTGCCCTTGAGGTATGCAAGCTTCAAAGTACTGAATGGGGTGTTCCTAGATCAACTTCTTGGATAATGAGCTGATGTCGAAAAGAAGTGATCTATCACAGTAGGGCCTTAATGAATCCCACATCAATGACGCGGAACGGAGCAAATGATTTTAATGGAGGTGAAAACGGTCTGGTGATATAAGGTTCAGGGTAGCGGTCATGAAAGAATGGAGTATAAATGTATGGTAGTGGGTGAGACACAGGTGAATTCTCTGAATGACTTCTCTTGAACATATCGGCGACACTGATGTGATGGATTGGTAGCATTAACCCCAAATGTGGATGGTATGATGGGACCATGGTGATGTGACCGGTGAATGAAACAACCCAACCCGACTCGGACATGGAGTGGAAGTGTCATGTTCAAGAGCGACTTGCTACCAACAAAGTTTCTTCAAGTTTTCTTCCCAATTTTCCCCAGTCATTGCTGACTAGTACCTGTTTATTTTTGTCAAGCTTGAGGAGGATAACATATGCTTGTTCTATAGTTTTCCCTTCGGGCAAACCCATCGCTATGTTTTAACAAGCCTAGCGATAGTGAAACTCGTTCTCGTCTATCGACAAGTTTGTCGCTATTAAAATTTTAACGAGTTTAACGACAAAGATAACTCGGTCCTTTTCAATTTTAGAGAGTCTGAAAAGGAACATAAATGAAACTCCAAAATTCCTTTTTCGTCATCTAATCCCTTATGTTCGAAAAAGTATAAAACAATACAGAAGGGATGAATTTTTGATACTTTTAACGAGCCGAACAAAACAAGCACTCGATCTTTTTGTGTAATGATCCCTCAGGTCCAAAAAGATTAAAATTTAGAGGAGGGATAGCACTTTCGGTCCCTTTAACGAACTGGAGAGGCCAATGGCTCGGAAATCTTTTCATATTTTACGAGTCAGTTGAAAAGAGCTTAAAGGAGACTCATCTTTTGAGGAACGAGTGATAAAAAGGGTAGCAACTGATTCCAGGTAAGGTTTGGAATTTTCCAATCACGACAGTGTTACAAGGATGGCTAGTGAGATCACTCTTCGCAGTTGTTCCTCAAAAAGGGTAAACAATCAAATGGAGGTGAATGATCGGCCAATGCAAAAATGGAGGTGACGGTGCAAACACGACCAAGGCTTTAAAGGCTGAAGTATTTCTTTCACGATGGTTATTTACCAGAAATTGGTTCATTTTTTAATGAGCTTAAACTCTGGAGGAACATGTGCTCATTGCTTATGTTTATTTTTTAACGAGCATGAAGTCCGCGCTAAAACTGCTCGATGCAGGTTTATTTTTTAACGAGCTTGAACCTTGCGGTAACACTGCTCAAGGCTACGTTTATTTTTTAATGAGCTTGAACCCTGCGGTAACGTTGCTCGTGATAAGTTTGCATGCCCCCAGCATAATAACGCAAATCAAGGTGCATGCCCCCCAAGCTTCATTGCATTCATCTCGGTGGTTGTAATGAAGGTTTACCTTCGAGATCTTCGAAAGACTGGACTTGATTTTACAAGATCGTAATCAAAGACTCGATTTGGAAAGGGAGTCATTTCATTTTTTAATGAGGTTGACACAGTAAAAGAACTATCCTCATAATCCACCATATTTACAGTATTTGATAGGAAATCAATAACTGAAGGATGATAAAGGTCATCAGAAGTATTTTCTTCACAATTCGGAAGAAGGGAACGATGGTTGTAATCATCCCATGGTGCTCCTTCAATTACCATTGATTGAACAATTCCTTCATCGATGACATGCACTCGCGACCAAGGATCTAAAGGGGTACCATATTCCTTAGACCTATCTATCCAAATGCTTGATGAGCGTTGATTTGGGTTTGCCTCCCATGCTAGGAACATTGATTGCTACAATATTTCTATTAGGGCGATGATCCATGCTGACAAAATGTTCAGGAATCTTCTAAATTTAGAAGATATCATGTTGCAGGTTCCCACCGTCGCCACTTCCGCCAAATTTTTTGGAGGCGGTAGGGCAAAAGTACCCATTAAGGCAGGGTCTTTTAGGTGGCCTACTCCGATATTTTGAAGCGAATGATTGCTTCCATGGATCATTGGAATGCTTCCCAAACTTGTGAATTGTTGGGGAGAAATGTTTGTTGGTCGACGATTGTAATTCCTCCTTGGAAGGGAAATGCAATCTTCCTGAAGTAGGTCGACACAACTACTTCCATGGCATATATCCAGGGCCTTCCTAGTAGGATGTTGTAATCGAGGTTTTCGTCGATTACTTCAACATTAATTTCTACTTTTTTTCCCCCCAGTTCAACTTGCAAGTTACTTAAGATCCCGTATGGAGTGTATGATCGTCCATCAAATGCTTTTAACGTCGTTGAAGATCTCGACAAGGGTGGTGAGCCTAAATTTTTCCAGCAACTCATCGACATAATACATGTAGATGCCCCCTCATCAATAATTGTTCGATGAACAATTTTGTTCAGGGCTTTCACTTGAATAAGGAAAGCTAGTTGAGCTGGTAACTGAGGGTCATATCCTTTATGATCAAAGGCCACAAGATTGGAATCCATTGGGTCAATCCCACCTATTGCTGATAATAAAGTTTGCTTTTGGGAGGGGCAATTTTGCAGTACGTCAAGTGTCGACATAGCGGACGACGATTGGGAAATTAGAAAAACTAAAGTTTGAAGAACTTTGTGAAATGTTAAGTCAACATGATAAAACTTTTGGGAAGAAGAAGAAAGTTGGTGAAGATGTTTTTCTCATAGAAGCCAGCACAAGTAAGTCATCAGCAGATAGTTCTCAAGGAAGAGGCAGATGGAATCAGAATCAAGCAGCACATAATCGAGGTCGAAGCCAAAGCAGAGGCAACAATTTTAACAGAGGAGGAAGAAATAATTTTCAAGGTAGAGGAAACAACCAAGGAAGAGGCAATTTTCAAGGACAAGGATATAATAGTCACGGTAGAGGACAATCTCAAAATAGAGGTCAAAGCAGAGGCAGATGAAAATCTTCAGGAAGAGGAAGAGACTTAAGTCAAATTGTGTGTCGAAGATGCAACAAAGTTGGCCATTATGCTGAAGATTGTCGAACTTCACTTAATAAAATTCCCAAGTTTCAGCAGCATTCAGCACAATTTGCAAATGATCAAGATGAAGATAACTCAGAATATGTTTTTACTTCCTCACCAGCAACACAAATTTCATCTCATCTTAGAAGTGACTATGAAGATGCCTGGATCTTGGATTCCGGCAAAACTCAGCACATGACTTGTCGACGTGATTTTTTCTGGAATTTTCAAGAATTCCAACTTAATTCAATTTTTCTTGCTGATGATACCAAACATACTCCTTATGGAAAAGGAGTAGTGAAAGTTTTTCTCCCTGACATTGGAGAAAAATTGATTTCCAATGTATGGTATGTACCTAGTTTCAAGAAAAATTTGCTCTCTTTAGTCACGATTCGACAAGCAGGACATCAGGTAATTATTGAAGATGGTTTAGTAAAGATTAATTAAGTGAAACAAAACTTGAAAACAGTTATGATAGGTTATGAAGATGGAAAACTGTTACGGATGAAAGGGACAGTTATTCCAAGGCATTTTGATTTTGCAGGGGCAGTGACTACAGGTATTTCACCTATCATACTATGGCATGTAAGATATGGACATTTGAATTTTGAGAGTCTTTCTCAATTGCAGAAACAAGGAATGGTTAAAGGAATTCCCACATTCAACAGGGAAAATGCAAAATGTAAAGCTTGCATTTATGGCAAACAAAATCGAGAAAGTTTTCCAACAAGTTCATGGCATGCAAACAGGCGGCTACAACTAGTTCACAATGATGTTTGTGGTCCACTACAAACTTCATTTAGAGGTTGCAAATATTTCTTACTATTCGTTGATGATTTCAGCAGAATGACTTGGGTTTACTTCTTGAAGAACAAGTCAGAAGCATTTGATAATTTTAAACTTTTTTGCCAACTTGTTGAAAATGAAGTCAAAGAAAATATAGGTACTCTCAGGACGGATAATGGGGGAGAATTCACTTCAAATTAATTCAAAACTTATTACAGTGAAAATGGCATAAGACGACATCTCACTAATGTTTACACTCCACAGCAAAATGGAGTAGTCGAAAGAATGAATCGCACTTTGTTAGGAATGGCGAGATCCATGTTAACCTTCAAGAGGTTAAGTCCAACATATTGGGCGGAAGCAATTCATACAGCTGTCTACTTAAGAAACAGATCTCCAACTGCTTCTTTAGACGGAATCACACCTTATCAAGCTTGGTTTGGTTTCAAACCTCAAGTTAAACATCTTAGAGTTTTTGGGTCAGTGTGTTATGCCTTAGTTCCGAAAGAAAAACGAACTAAGCTTGACTCAAGAAGTTTAAAATGCACAATGATTGGCTATTCTGATGAGAAGAAATGGTATCGTCTTTTGACCAATGGAAAATTCATTGTGAGCAGGGATGTCATTTTTGATGAAACAAAGAGTAAGAGTGCTGAAGGAATTGAAAATCTTCTTCACAAATTAGAAACTAAGGGAAGTAAAAGAAATGGACAAATGCAAAGTCAACCAACTTCACCAAATTGGTATGAACTTGATTTTCCTTCCTCTGAAGATGAGTCATCCAGTCCATCTACATCAACAACATCATCTGGGTCTTCTAGCAGTTCATCCGCATCTCCAAGCAGCAGCAGCTCTTCAGACAGTGAGTCTCCACATTCTTCACCTGAACGACGTACATCAGTTTATATTAATCCTCTTTGCAATGATAGGGACTTTACAGAAGCGCAAACAAGTGAGCACCAACTTCCGAAATGGGCAGTTCAACTTTTGAAAGATGTAAAGCCTGGTGAATAGAATAAAACTGGCACCAGAAGGGCACATAGAAGTGAAGGTAATTTTGCCTTGATAGCAAATGATTTTACTGAACCTTCCACATACAAAGAGGCAGTAAAACATAAAGAATGGCAACAGGCTATGGTTGAAGAATATCAAGCAGTAATTGATAACAACACTTGGAAACTTGTTGATTGTCCAGCAAATGTTAAACCCATAGGGTGCAAATGGGTTTACATAATTAAGTATAATCAGAAGGGTGAACTTGAAAAGTATAAAGCACGACTTGTCGCAAAGGGTTTTGCATAGCAGGAAGGCATTGATTATGAAGAAACTTTTTCTCCAACAGCTAAATGGAACACCATCCGATTAACAGTTGCATTAGCCGCTCAAAAAGGATGGAAAGTTCATCAAATGGATGTGAAAAGTGCTTTTATCAATGGGGATTTACAGGAGGAAGTGTATATGACCCAACCACCAGGTTTTGAAATGGAAGGACAAGAACATAAAGTCTACAAATTGATCAAGGCTTTATATGGGTTAAAACAAGCTCCCCGGGCCTGGTATGCAAAGATGGATGATTACCTTAAGAAAGTTGGTTTTCAACGAAGTGAATCTGATGATACTTTGTATGTGTGACAATAGGGCAAATATCTGGTAATTCTTGTTATGTATGTTGATGATTTGATCATCACTGGCAATCATGATGATCATATTGCACAGGTCAAAAAGGAATTACATGCAGGTTTTAAGATGACAGATTTGGGATTACTTAACTACTATCTTGGAGTTGAAGTCTTCCAATGTCCACACCATATTTTCATTTCTCATATTAAGTATGCCGCAGAGATTCTACAGCGATTTTGCATGCAAGATTGCAAGCCTGTTCTCACCCCCATGGAGCAAAACTTGAAACTTTCAAAATTTGACGGGGGGGGAAAAGCTGGACAGTACAACTTACAGACAGTTGATTGGAAGCTTGATTTATTTGACAAATACTCGTCCTGATCTATCTTATGCAGTCAGTATTCTTTCACGTTTTATGCAGGAACCACGAGACAGCCA